>CM053793.1:41534438-42199438 GCA_028749045.1 Cupressus sempervirens | reverse complement strand
GAAATAGGAATTACTGGGAGGGGTGAATCAGTAATCTAAAAACTTTAGTCGCCAACTAGATATTATTTCTCACTTTAAACCATACATAAAAAAGTAAATAAAGTAATGTTGAATAGTAATAGTAACCATGCACAAAGATAACTCATAACACCATATTTTGTTAACTATGGAAACCCTGGCCAAGGGAAAACCCCAATGGGGATGATACCCACTAGATAATATACTAATATATAAGTTCCTTGTTAGAGGATGCACTCTATTGGGAGTCAACAAGAAAATTTAGTATAGAGAGTCCCTATTAGGAGACTTTGAATCCCTAATGGGAGATTCCAACCCTATTAGGAGTCATGCCAACACTATTAGAAGTTCTAGTATAGTAGATGCAAGATGAGCCCACTAACCTAACATGCACTTCCAATTACATGAAGAGATCACTACCCAAACAAGTAATTAGACTTCTAGAATATAGATTCTAAAACTTTTTTCTTGTCTAATCTTTGATCTTCTGCATGATCTTAGATCACAAAATAGCTTTACAAAACTTCACATATATCACCTTCACAAAATTTTGCATACAATTTCTCAACATAACATATCATAACTTCTCAAGATAACATTGAATTTTCAAGATTTTCTTTACATAAATATCATGCCTTTACACAAAATTTTTTCTAGGGCAGCTAAGACCATAATATACTTTTCTAGTGTAGTGTAAACATCTAGGATGTTGGCCCTAATTGAACAAGTAATTACTTTGTAAACAAAATAATTCCTTTCCTTTAATTCCCCTAACTTGTTTCATTGGTAAAACATGAATATCCATTTTTTGTACAGTCTGTATTGACTTCTAAGGTTATATACATCATCATCAACATGTATACAATCTCCATCTAACTTTGCTAGTCATAATATGACTTTAGTAACAAGTTATATACAAAATATTACACTATTGTATACCAAACTAATAATTAGACAATTGTCTGAGTACCAAAAGCTAAGTATCTTTATTTCTGAGGTTTCCTATAAGCATGTACATCATGTGTTGCCATAAATGACAAAAATTAAATATCTTCAATAGGAAATTTTCAATAGATATACTACAAACTACAATGATCGCTATGAAGTTCAAATTGATGCCCCAACAAGAAATGTCTCCATCGACCAAATCATTAACCATTACTACTAAGTTGAGGTCTTATGTATGGTAGTTCAACTCACAATCCTTGATCTTTCAAGACTCATACACAATCACACATCATTCTTTTATAAGGACCACTCCAATACTCGCTATTGAAACATCTATACACACCATGAAATTGCCTACTAGGTTAGGTACTTCCATAATAGGTGCACTAGTAAGAAGCTCCATGAGCTTTCTAGAAGGCCTCCTCACACTTATTCATCCAAACAAACTTCTTCCCCTTTCTCCGGAGGGAAGTGATAGGGTATTCAACTCAGGAGAAATTTTAAATGAACCTACAATAGTACCTAATCAAACCCATAAAGATACAAATCTCATAAATGTTAGCGGTTGTAGGCCAATCCACTATAGCTTGCATCTTTTTGGGACCCACTAAAACACCCTCTCCTAAAATAACATGACCCAAATACCAAACCTTAGACTAAAATAACTCACACTTCATTGCATTCTCATATAGTTCGTTATCTCAAAGACACTACAGAAATAACCAAAGATGCTCCTCATGTTCCTCTTGAGATCTGGGATAAATCAATGTGTCATCTAAGAACACAAGTACAAATTGGTAAAGGTAAACACAAAATACTCCATTCATCAAGCTCATGAAGATTGATGGATCATTCATCAAACCAAATGGAACCACTGTAAACTCATAGTGATGATACTAAGTGTAGAAAGATATCGTATAGATGTTAGCATCATGGATGCATAACTGATGATACCTTGACTTAAAATCAATCTTCAACAACACCTTGGCTCCATTAATATAGTCAAACAAATCACTGATCCTTGGCAAAGGGTATCTTTTCTCCATCTTACCTTTTTCAACTATCTATAGTCAATGCACAAGTATAATGATCCATCCTTCTTCTTCACAAAGACTATAGATGCTCCCCATCAAGAAATACTCAGCCTTATGGAACCCTTAGCTAGGAGTTCCACTAACTACAATCATAAATTATTGAATTCTTCAGTAGTCATCAATATGGGGTTATAGAGATGGCGTCTTCTCCTAGAATGAGGTCAATTAAAAAATCAATGTCCCTCTTGGGTGGCAACATTGGGATCTTGCTAGGGAAGACATAAAGAAACTCCTAAAGAATGGGGTGATAAAATTTCTTGTTCTTAGAATCTTCATCCTCCTCTAGTTTGTTTACTATAATGGAAAATACCTAAAAACCAATCCAGATGCTTTGCCTATGTTGAAAAAGATTGTGTAGAGGGATAAGGGTCTTTGAATGTAGTATAATCTCTATCTATTTTCCCCCGTTGTCCTTTCACTTAATGATCTTGCTTCTATAGTCAATGTTGGCTACATGAACTCCTAAACAATTAATACCAAAAACTACATCATGTTATCCAAGAAGAATGACTCAAAGGTCTACTATTGTAGTGAATACTCCAAGGTCTAACCCATATTGGTATACTAGGGAGTCTATGGCTAATATATCTCTTGAAGCTAGTTCCACTTTCTAATCTGTACCTTTCTTAACTACCTCAATCTTTCACTTGGATGCTATAGATGGTGATATGGAAGAATCTATATTACTAGAGTCAAATAAAATAGAAAGAGGTGTACTTCTGATAAATCTAGTGTTCTCAACAATAGTGCCCTAGTGATCTTCCTGATGATGGTCTATTGCTATAAAGACTATGTGATCTCCCTACATCACCCATTATAGGTTCTAAAGCTATAGGTATCTGCCTAGAATATTGTAAAAAATGTTGTGTATAGTTGGCTGCAATGTGCTCAAATTGAGAACAACAAAAAAATCTTGTACCTCTTCCTACACCTTTGGAAGCTGGAGGTGCCCTATATTATTGTGGCTTCCCTTACTAGCAAAAGAGTGAGTGCTCTATGTTAGATGACTATATTTATTGTGCTAATTATGCTGATTCTTATGAAAGTTCTAGGAGTTAGAACCACTACCACCACTCTGCGTTGGCTGAAAAGATCCCTTCAACTAATTTTGATGCTATTTCCCTTGATTTCCCTTAGAGGTGGAAGGCTTCTTGTTGTTATTTCCCCTTGGTTTTGTGTGCTCCTAAATCTTGAAAATGCATTCCTACTAGTAAGTGCCCCCACAACACCACCATATCCAAAGGTAACATTTTGCTTCACAAGAATACCGTAATGAACCACATCCTTAAGGGTCTTAGACTAGAATACCTTCATACCCCCAATGATATGATTGTTCAGTGCCTAAATGAAGTGATATACCATTAGTGTTGAAATATCATTGGTTCCTACATATGAAATGAGCTCATAAAAAAATGTCTCATACTCTACCACAGTCATGGTATACTACCTCAAATTATGAAACTCATATGCCATCTTCTGATGCCACTACTCTAGTAGGAAGCGATCATGAAAATTTTCAAGGAACAAGTCCTAGGTAATAGTATTCATGTTTACACCTAGCTTCTTCTCATCAATATTCCACCATGTATCCACAATGACATCCAACTATGTGATGGCATACCTGGCTTTGACTTTGGTGTCAAAGTCTTGCATCATAAAACATTTGTCCAAGGAAATCAATCACTTCTCTACATCATAACTAGTAACTATTGAAAATTGGCTAATGAAGATATGTAATTTTTTTTCATTTATGACAACACATGATGTACATGATTTTACAAAACCTCAAAAATAAAGATACTTAGCTTTTGGTACTCAAAAAATTGTATAATTGTGAAATTGGTTTACAATAGTGTATTATTTTACATGTAACTTGTTACTAACATCATATTGTGACTAGCAAAGTTAGATAGAGATATCATACATGTTGATGTGATATGTATAACCTCAGAAATTAGTACAAAATATACAAAAAATAGATATTCATGTTCTACCAGTGAAATAGAACAACAAAATTAAATGTAAAAGAATTATTTTGTTTACAAAATAATTACTTGACCAATTAGGGCCAACATCCTAGATGTCTTCTCTAAGTTAGAAAAGTATATTATGGTCTTAGATGACCTAGCGAAAATTTGTGAAAAGGAATGATATTTATGCAAAGGACATATTGTGCATTCAAGTGTGTTGAAGTGAGAAATTGTATTGTGATAAGTGATATGCAAACATTTGTGAAGCGATATATGTGATTCGAGATCTAGCTAAGATTAGAGATCAGTTAAGAAAGAAGTCAGAACACCTATATACTAGAGGACTAATTACTTGTTTGGGCAGTGACCTATTTTTGTAATTGGAAGTGCATGTTTGGAGAGTGGGCTCATCTTGCATCTATTGTACTACAACTCCTAATAGGGTTGGAATCTCCTAACAGGGATTCAAAGTCTCCTAACAAGGAATCTCTATATTGAATTTTCTCATTGACTCCTAATAGGGTCCATGCTTTAACAAGGAACATATATATCAATATATTATCTAGTGGGTATGATCCCCACTGAGGTTTTCCCTTGGCCAAAGTTTTCCTAGTTAACAAAATATGGTGCTATAAGTTATCTTTGTGCATGGTTACTATTACTGTTCAGCATTGCTTGTTTACTTTCTTATGTATGGTTCAAAGTAATAAATAATATTTAGTTTGAAACTAAAGTTTTTAAATTACTAATTCACCCCCCCTCCCCCCAAGTAATTCCTATTTCTAACAATTGGTATCAAAGCACAATTACTCAGAAGAGGCTTAACAACTAAGATCCCTATAGATATGGAATAGGTAATGAAGAACCTTAAAGAGGCACTTGAACAAATT
This sequence comes from Cupressus sempervirens, assembly GCA_028749045.1. Classification (NCBI taxonomy): domain Eukaryota; kingdom Viridiplantae; phylum Streptophyta; class Pinopsida; order Cupressales; family Cupressaceae; genus Cupressus; species Cupressus sempervirens. The sequence continues at coordinate 42,194,518 of CM053793.1, read as the reverse complement.
GATCTCCTTACTAAGGAAAGAGATAAGTTGAAAGATAGATATGAAGACTCCAAATTATATATTGGACAATTGAAGGACAAGATTGAACATCTAAAATCCAAGCTTGAATCTATTGAATCTAAAACTAGTGATGATAATTATTCAAAACTGAAAATAGTACAAAATCTTAAAGCATGAATTCAAGATTACCAGTGTAAAGTTGACTTTGAAGAATGATCCTAGAAAAGTTGAATTTTTTTGAAGACTAAGAATACAGATCTTATAGTGAGTCTGATGAAGAATACGTCTAAATTTGAAATGTTGAAAGAAGATCATGAAGAACTTCATAAGTACAACACTATTGTGAAAGGTGAACTAACTCAATGCAAGAAACAACTTGAAAATCTCTATTCTAGTAGAGAAAATATTGATGATTCTATGTCAATACAAAAACATACCTATGATAAGACTAGTCTTGGTTATCTATTTAACATGTTTCGAAAGAAACCTAAAAATAGATTAGATTTGAAAGAGAAAGATAAATCTAATGATAAGATTAAATCAAATCAATCTTTGATAAACCTAAAGAAGTTAGAAAAAACAAGGAATTTGAGATATTGGATGAACCTAAGCAACTAGAATCTCCTAAAGAAACCATGTATGAATTTAGAGGTAAGTGTTTTTCATTTAATGGAATAGTTTATATGAAAAGAGATTGCACAAATAAGTCATTTAATCATGTTATGGATTTTTATTATGATAATTTTCATGGTATGGGTCATAAAGCAATTGATTTTAGGAAACCTAAATATGATAATGATATATGTGTTATGGTTGATATAGATTTAACTCATATTCAAGTAGTAGAACCTTAGGAAACATTCCTTGATCCCTTAGGTTATGAATTAAGTGATGATGTAGCAATTAGATATATTTATCTATTGTTACTAAGTACATATTTGGGACATATGAAGAGATTACCTAGCCAACTCATCAAGCATCCTTAGAGAAATCATCTCACAAGAAGATTGGGAAAATAATGAAGAAAGCTCTAACTGAGGTCGACATGACAGAAAATGAGTCAAAGTTAGTTAGGAAAACAATGAAATAAGGAATAATGTATGTGTAACCATTATCAGTGTCTACTATAGAAACATCTTTAGAATAGAGCATTTTGTATGCTATAGTATTGGTTGAACAACCATGTGAGCCAAAGAAAAAATCCAAAAGATTAGTGGAAGCTATAACCATCAAGACTAAAAGAGTTAAGCAATAGGATATTGGACTAGGAAAAAGACAAAAGTAATTGTTGACAATTGTGGAATCAAGTGAAGAATAAGGAGAAGAACAAACAAAATAGGCAAAAAAAATCACTATTTCTAAACAAACAATGGGAAAAGGAAGGCAAGCTTGGAAGCCAAAGATTGAGAAGATAAACTCAACCACTAAAACTAAAGGGAAATTTTTTTAGATGAACAAATTTTATTAGTTATATAATGATATTGAGAAAGATCAGATTGATATCTCTATTGTGAGATACATGATTGCTAACAATATGAAACTTAAGGATATTGAAGGTACAATAAATTAGAAATTATATGATAGATTTATATAGAAGAAAGCACCAGCTCAGGAAGAGGATATAGAACTTTAGAATTCTATGATAAGGACCATGTGCAAGACAGATGACGAGGAAGAAGTCAAGAAATTTTTGAATAATATGGCACCCTACTTGAGGAACACGGTGAGACCATTTCTATAAATATGGTGGGTGACAAGGATAAAATAAGGAGTGAAATAGTTGTGGGTATTAGTTAGATGATGACAGAGTCAAAGGAAACACCTACACCAACACCTAAAACTTTGGAAGTGTGAATAAGTAATGACACTATGTAGATTGATTAGACCAATGTTACTATTAAAATTTATGACACTAACCCCTTTTGAGAGTTTTGAATAGCTTGAATCTTAGGCTAAGGTTATTCAAAATCAATTGAAACTAATTGAAGAGGAACAGAGGCTATTATAGGTGGAAAAGAAAAAAATCCAAGAAGCCAAGTAGAAATTGCTTGAAGAAGAAATTAAAAGGAGAGTAGAGGAAGAAAAGAAAGAGAAGGAAAGAAAAAAATTTAAGGAAGAGAAAGAGAAAGAAGAGAGAAGAGTTAAAGAGATAGCAAAGAAGAAGAAAAGCAAGATGAATCTAAACCATCTAATTCATCTACTCAACTTTCTCTTGCTAGCATAACAAGTGACGATGATGATCAAACTAACTTGATATCATCTTTAACAAAACTTATTGAGAATAACATAAAAGTAAAGAGCTTGTAAAGAACCCTAATGGGGGTAATTGATAGATTGCATAGTACTTTGGAAGTCAAGCATACAGAGGTAGATCCTGAATAGAGGGCACAATTAGTGTTAAATTCTTTTGCTGAGGAATTTATGAATTTGTTGAATGTTACAAAGTCAAAGGCCCAGATTCCACATGATGCTAATCTATTTAGCACCATTTTTCAGAATATCAAGAATGATTTGCTAATTCTTGATACTTGTATCAAGGAACTTTAGAGGTGTCAACAAGATGGAAAGGTATTTTACATTAAGTGAACTTTATCTCATAAGTTGACTAAGGATTTTGATAGTAATATTGAAGGAAAGCTAAGTGAGGTACAAGCTCTATCAAACTAGATACAACAATATTCCAACAAAGTTGATGACATTGAAGGACATGTGGCTAATATTCATAGTGATATTAGGAAATTGGAACTTAAGAAAGAACAAAATTTGAAGAGATTATTGGAATTCAAAGAGTCTATTTCTCTAAAGATATCTACTATGAGAGATCATTGGAGGAGTGTGTCAAAGCCAAGGACACCTATTCAAACTTCTTATACTCTAATCTCAATGATTGCATCATATGCCCTATGTGCAATTCTCACTTCTGGTGATATAGCCAGGGATACATGGATAAAAGGTTTAAAAAATATCAAGGAAAGTTTTGATAATTTCATGAAGATATTATCAGCTTAAGGCAGATGAGCAGAGTTTTTGACAGCAGATGAACAGTTTTTGATACTTTTTGACATTTTGACCTTTGTCATTGATGTCAAAGTGGGAGAAGATGCATAAGAAAACTGTAAGAAGGTAAGGTATAAAATCATATTGAAAGGGGGAACATATGTAAGATGGATAATTTCTAAAAGATAATTAATGCATTGATACTGTAATGTTTTGACAAGTTTTTGATACTTGGCCAATTTTCCCTATTTTGTTGCGATCAATGCCAAAGGGGGAGATTTTTTAGAATTAGCTAATGAAGATATCTATTTTTTTTCATTTATGATAACACATGATGTACATGCTTGTAGAAAACCTCAAAAATAAAGATACTTAGCTTTTGGTACTCAAAAAATTGTCTAGGTATGAAATTGGTTTACAACAGTGTAGTATTGTGTATGTAACTTTTTACTAACAGCATATTGTGACTAGAAAATTTAGATGGAGATATTATACATGTTTATTATGATATGTATAGCATCAAACATCAATAAAAACTATAAAAAAAGAGATATTCATGTTCGACTAGTGAAATAGAACAACAAAATCAAAGGTAAAGGAATTATTTTGTTTACAAAATAATTACTTGAACAATTAGGGCCGACATCCTAGATGTTAAATCTAAGTTGGGAAATTATATTATGGTCTAAGTTGACCTAACATCAATTTTTGAAAATGCATGGTATTTATGCAAAGGATATCTTGCAAATTCAAGCATGTTGAAGTGAGCAATTGTATTGTGATAAGTGATATGCAAAATTTTGTGAAGCAATATATGCAAATTTTTGAGAACCTAATTTTGCGATTTGAGATCTAGCTAAAGTCAAAGATTAGTCAAGAAAGAAGTTACAACACCTATATACTAGAGGACTAATTACTCATTTGGGAAGTGAGCTCTTCTTGTAATTAGAAGTGCATGTTTTGGCAATGGGCTCATCTTGCATCTATTGTACTATAACTCCTAATAGGGATTCAAATTCTCCTAATAGGGGCTTTCTATGCTATATTTTCTAATCAACTCATAACAGGGTCCATCCTCTAACAAGGAACATATATATCAGTATGTTATCTAGTGGGTGTCATACCTACCAGGGTTTTCCCTTGGCCAGGGTTTCCCTAGTTAACAAAATATGGTGTTGTGAGTTGTCTTTATGTATGGTTCAAAGTAATAAATAATTTTTAGTTGGTGAATAAAGTTTGTAAATTACTGATTCACCCACTTTCCCCTCCCTATAATTCTTATTTCTAACAATAACTTCCTTGGTGAAGGGTTTGAACTTAACCCACTGAAAGTCCTTCATCTGTGTGGCCTTGTCTAACCTCTACCTAACACTATAAGGATCTCCCCATGGACTCCTCAATCTCCATCTCTTGCCATTCCCAAAGTGATACAATTACTCTTGATCATTACCCTTTTAATGGGGTAGGTGATCTAGGATAATCCTCTTCATCTCCTTTATATTGACCTCCTCTAAAAAAATAAATTTCTCACCATTTTTCTCTTCCCTGTTCTCCTCCTGGACAAGATTCTCATCACAAGTTGCATAAGGGCTACTATGTCAGCCCCTTCCATGACCTCTACCTTGTCTTGAGCTACAACCTCCAATTCTTGATCTAGTTGTTGTCACCATCCTCGTACAAAAATCAAGTAACACAATGGCATACTAAAATCAAGGAAAAGCATATCATCATACCATGTAATCACATAAACATTCAATTTGAAGAAATAGGTTATAAGTTCTCCTAGTTTATTGTTTGTCTATGTTTTATTTTAGTGAGTAGTTTTTTCAAGTGGTGTCCAAATTGTGTTTTCAAGTTTTGATTGTAATTTGTCTACTTTTCATCTAGTGGATGCTCAATATGCCCAGAGTTCCTAGTGTAGAAACTCAGGCTCTGATACTAGATGTAATGCTTCGCTAGAGAACCCAATAAAAACTATCCTAAAAGATACTAAGTTTTCTCAACATTTAAAAGAAAAGTAAAACATGTAAGAGAATAATACAGAAGCAATTAATATCATATGTACACATCCCATACAACATAAGAAAATAATAATAGTTACATTCATCAAGGGTTCCATAACATTGATGACATGTGTTAAGTTTATGTTTAACTAATAATCATAACCATGTCTGCATACTAACCACATAAGTAAAGCTCATAAAATACATACAAGTACATAGGTTGCATACTCATCCACATTTGTAGGGTATGGAATGCTAAAAGAATATACATCATGATGAGAAACATCATCTTGTAGAAACTCAATATATAAAGAATAACATCATATCCATAAATATCCAACATAGTCATCAGGTAGAAAAAAATAGAACCACTACATCTATGATATGTCTAGCTATTAGACCTTAATGGTAAGGAATCACTACCTCTTGACCGTGTGGAACCTAAGAGGCCCCACTCCCACCATGCTGAGGACATAATATCAAGTCCCAAACAAAAAATAGTCCAAAGATCACAACACAAATGTAAGTCTCAAGATCTTAAAGGTAGTCTAACTCAAGGGTACCATGTACACATGGTTACATCTAATTTGAAAGGCAACAAGACATGTAGGAAACCTAATGTGTATATGGGAAAGTGTCAAATGTCACATGAGTGAACTCTGAGGTTGTCTTGGTAGTATCTCAGGACCCAACCCCCTATTGAATCTATGTGGTATCAATATCCTCTTGTACAATCAAGGCATACCAATGAAGCAAGATCACAACCATCCACCCTCTCTACTCCCATCCTAGCCTATGCTAGCACTGAAGAAATGGGTGAGGTATCAAACTAATATCTCATTAATTCATTTTAAACCCCATTAATGATCATGTTATCACTTATTAACACTACTTAAAAAGAGTAACCCAAGCAACCTCTTTAGGGCTCTGACCTCCTTTGCAAGACACTTCCCAACAAAAACATTGATAATCCTATGCTAAGATTGTAAAATAATATCAAATGTAATCACAATAACCACATCAGTGCTATATAAGAAACTAGAAGCACAACATATATCTGATCTATCCTCAATGTTATATCACAAAAAACCACTACAAGAGCTTACATATCAAAATTTGGTATTCACCAAAGAGAAAAACATGAAAGAATCACAATGGTTGGGATTCAAAATAATCATGACCAACAACATTACTAAATAACATCATAGAACAATCTCTCTCCAAGCCTTGGTAAACATACGTAACTAACCTCAAATATTAGGTTTTTCCCAAACCCCATCATGGAATAAAACATAACCATCGCATCATGCAAATGTATTAACTGTAATAATTCAACCATAATAGTTTTTCCATAATAATCTCTTTGGTGTGATTTGATTAAAACGTGGAGTTTTCATTTGCCAAGTTTTCTCAGTTGGTAAAGTTTCCAATTTTAGTTAAGTTAAATCTTAGCTTCATTTTCATTCTTACATTCTCTCATTCTAATGATGGATCATAGAGTGTGATCCAAAATGTTGATGTTAAAAAGACAGAGAATCAAATCTATGAGAAAAAATTATATTAATAATGGATTGTGCAAATCTAATAAGATCGATTCATTTTCATAGTCTAAGGATCCAAAATTTTCCTACTGAACTATGCCTTACTCTCTTAGTTGAACTATTGGAATTAGGTTAATGTTTGAATTTTTTTTAATACTCAATAGTAAAAAAACAACATCGTCTTTATTGAATATCCAATTTACAATCACTATCTAATATCTTTATAAATTAACATTTATTAAATATAAATCTAATCACATTTATTTTATGTGTGTGTGTGTATGTTCTTCTCAAAACCCTAATCATCCCCAATTAGGGGGTGGGTTTCCTTAGTAGCCATATTGCAATTGGTGCATGGGGGGTTTCAACCCCTTCTCCCAATAATTTTTTTATTTTTTTAGACATATATTATAATTTTTCTTTTCATAATATATATATATATATATATATATATATATATATATATATATATATATATATATATATAAATGGTTGCATACTTGTACAGTCCAAAAGGAAAAATTTTTCTAGCAAGGTTTTTTTTAATAAAAAAGAACAAAGATAAATTGGTTCTTAAATCAAATTGTAAATTCCAATCAAACTCTAGCTTGTTTGCTATATTCAACCCTAGTTTTCTAATTTTTGAGATTTTCTAGATGGTTATTTAATATTAGCACAATCAAGATTTCAACAAGGGTTTTCATATTTTCTTTCACATTTTACGAAAATAAAATAATTCAAAAACTTCATGGATCTAGCACAAACAATCTCTCTTTTCTAGGCACGAAAAAGGCATAGGATTCTTGAAGGAATTTACAAAATAATTGCACAGATTCCTACCTTAGTCTAATGCTAACATAATTCAATGAAACCTTGTGCCCACCAATTTCTTGTCTCCAAAATCCCACAAGAAAATTCTTCTACCAAGCTCTGGCTGCTCCTCCAAGCCTCTGTGTGGAGGAATGAGCTCTAATTCCCAACAAAGTCCCCCAACCCTAGTTAGGGTTTTTATGTTTACCTAATTGAGCTCCCTCTTTTTTCTTTTCTTTATTTAAATTTAATTACTTATTTCATACACACTTGGTTCCCACTTGTTTAATAATTTATTTTATAATTCTCTTTGCTTAATTTAGCTAGATGACTAAATAATAACATGTTTATTTTTTGAAATCAAAAAATAATATTTAAGATCCCCATTTAACTATAATTCTATTTTATCACAATGGTAAATTAACTATGCCAATTTTTTTATTAAATTCAAAATAATGAGTTTAATTTTCTAATTCTATAACTAGACCTTTTTAATAAGATCTTTTAAATTTCTCTCCTATATTTAATTAATTTTCAATTAATTAAATATTAAATAATGATATTTTCCTCTCTAAAATTTTCTCTTAAATTATTCACTTAATTAATTCTCCTAGCTAACCATTGACACAAAATGGTAAGGTAGACCACAAGTTTCTAAAGAATCGTGACAACTAGATAAACATAGAAATTCAAACTCAAGGCTTATGTCATCAGATTAACATTGTCTTGATGAATTTGTAAGGGTAGAGAATCAAATACTTGTCCTTTACCATAGGACAAATTGGCCTAGGGTTGGGATTTGGACTTGAAAACTATCTCCCCTCTTTACCATTGAGATATTGTGATAGGGAACACTCATATTGGTAATTTAGTGAAGTTGATGCCCGAAACTTATAACCTACATAAAAGCTAAGCATATACATAAAAATAATATATCTAAACTAAATTATAGGCAATGGCAGGGAGTGGTACATTGTGTAGATCCTAACTAGCAGGTGGCCTCCCCTAACAACATTAGTCACACCAACAAAAAAGTAAAATAAACACATGCACCATACACATGTAAGTATTGGGGTAAGTATCCAAAAACCATATCAACATCATCATGAATCTATCTATAAGAATCAGATCAATGAATCAATGAATCACAATGACACTAGAAGTATCCAAAGTATGAATTATCTCATCAAATATATAAGAAAATAAGGAAAATAGTACAAACTAGTCAGGTAATCGAGTACCCCTATCTCAAATAATCATAACATGAAAATTGGCTTAAAAATATTTGGTAATATAACTAAAATAAAAATGGGGTAGTACTACAAAGAAGGTGAGATAGAGGGAGAAGAGAGACAAGGAGAGATGTGATAGGGAAAGGGGTGAGATTGAGGTAAAAAGAGAAAGAAAATAATTAGGGAGTGATGTAGATGGGAGAAAATGTGAGAGAGAGACAATAAGAGAGGGGATCCATACATTAAGAAATATTACATAGATGAAGAGGGTAAATTAGAATAAGTGATGGTGAGAGAAGGGAGGTGAGTAATTGAGAGAGAGAGAGAGAGAGAGTGTGTGTGTGTGTGTGATTAGTGCTTGATATGGGTGAGGAGAGAGATTAGGTAGAGAGAGAAGGGGGAGAGAGATATATAGATGGTATTAATATTGTAAAGGACTATAATAATTAGGGGAATAAGGTGAAGGAAATGGATAAGGGAGATTAGAAGAGATGAAATAGAGAGGGGGTAAGAAAAAGAGAATAACTAGGTGATGATATATATATATATATATATATATATATATATATATATAGAGAGAGAGAGAGAGAGAGAGAGAGAGAGAGAGAGAATTCAAGGATACCAATGAGAATAATATTGATTCAAAACTTGAGCATCATGAAGAAAATTTAAGGAAGGGGAAAAATAATAGGAAACAGAAAAACATTGCAAATCTTATAAGGAAAATGTCACATCATCATAGGTCCCAAGTGCCACTAATGCTAAAAATAATTAAGAGAATGAGATGGATTTATTTGGAAGTTAAAGATGCTTTTAAAAACCCTAATTAGGTTACACATGCAAAGATAAGGACAAAAGAGGAGATCAAGTTGAGTTGTTAAGATAAGATAACGAGTTAAGAGTTTGATATAGAATCATACTATGGTCATGGATTTTCCAGTTATAAAGATCCTACAAAAGGATTAAGGGAGTAGAGAAAAATAAAAAGGGATCCTAATAGATTAGGTAGATAACATTTCACAAGTTACCACTATCTTGCTTGAATACTAAATGGTTTTTGCCAAGTGTATGTGAAATCCAATGATTGGGTAATTCATGAAAAGAGAATATTTTTAAGAGAATTATTTTTACATCCTTTAACAAGGTGAACACTCTATAAATAGGATAAAATATCTTAGCAAATTATTATTTAATATTACTAATATATATATATATATCGGTCACTCCTAACAAGGTGATTCATGTAGAAGGTGAAAATATTTTAGTTCTTAATCAAGAAAACCTTTTTACTATAGTGAAGAGTTATGGGTGACATCCCCAGTTTGAGTTTTTACCTTTAACCAAGGGTTTTTACAAGATTGAAAATCATGGAGCTATGTATGGATACATTATTTTATTATGGTTATTTGTTTACTATTTTATATTTCAGCAAATTGGAAAACTTATTATCATTGCAATAGTTTATAAGTAATTCATTACTGTACTTTAGATTTGAATTATGATTAAAGTCACCCAACCCACATGTACTTATCTTTCAAACAAGAAAAACCTTAGAGAAGCTAATTTTCATGAAATGGATAACGACACATGTTAAGGTGACACTGAATAGGTGATTTATTACAACAAGACTATCATCTTGAAAAAAGCGTATTATTTTTAGGATAACTACCTAAATAGACATACCTCAAATATAGAAAGGATCATTGTTAACACAAAGGTTCACAATGAAAAGAATTAAAAGTGAAACCAAAATAGAGTATTCTATTAGGTCTCTACAAATTTTAGTTAAGAATTTTATGCACCTCCCCAATCAACTTGATTGATTACTTCACATTTTAATTTGGATATAAATGGACTTGATTATTTACATCCTCATTGTTATAGATACACCTTTAGATGATTTACATATACCAAACTCATGACCAAACTGTATCCATCAAAATAGATTTAATATGCAATATGACATCTCAAGAAATACAATGATCCTCAAACATGCCAACATGCTATCACAATATTTAGTGCTCAAAGATATGATAAGAACATTAATAAAAATAGGTGGCACAAAAATCATCTAAATTCTTCACAAAGGATTAATCCAAAACATGAGCTCCATACAATTGCCATGATGATTCAAATAATCAATATGACATGAAATGCTAAAACATTTAACGATAACCCAACATTAATGAGCAGTATAGAAAGCACACGTTGTTGATGAAAAGGATAATTAATGCATAGCCAACTGATACACCTCAAGATGTGGAAACCAATTGATTTATAGTTATTGATGCAACAATGAACCACTAGAGGTTGGAATAGGGATGTTGACACTAATGACAACCATATTGACATCAGTGACAACCAAACAATAACCATCAAGTTCATATCCTAACAAACAATAATCCTAAGTCAAATTGAATACAAATCTCTAAGGAAAGTTAACCCTAACCTTAATATTAAACCACATTGAAACCAAAACCTATCCATGGCCATACCACAAATGTACTTCAACACCAAACTTAATATGGTTAACAATTTTTAGAATTTGATTAGGGAAGTTTTTCAATTAGAGTTTAAATTATATAATTTAATTCTTAGGACTCACAACTCCTCATGCTACTAGCTATATATATTATATCAAGGCTTTAATTTACTTTAAAGAAAGGTCTCACATTTAAAATTAAAGTCTTGATATCTCTCAATTTTCTTTGTATATATTATATACCATAATATATATATGTATAGTTATTTACAATGCTATTATATATAGATAGATATAACAATCTATTTATAGTGCACATTGTTGAAACCCCACCAATGTAGATTGTTGGAGCTATTGATCTCATTTTGATTTTGACATATGAGTGCCAACACACTTAAATCATACCCTATCAAAATAATAGTACGAGTCAAGTGCTTAGAGCAAGTCAAGCATAATTTGTCAGACAATGCATGCCAAACAATATACTTACTTAGTACTGAGCATAATGGTATGCTGATAAGTAGGAGATAATTTCTACAATAAGTCAAATTGTGATATTGCTATCAGGATTTCACTGTGTGATTTTTGAGTCAAACTCATTGACCCATATTTTATGGCTTGACATACACTTCTTACTTAGCCAAGCCATTCAGAAGCCAAGTGACAATATTGAAGATATAGAGATGGCCGAGCATCAGAGTCTTCAAGTGCTGAGTGAATAGTTTTTGGAATAATTGTTTGCAATGACACAAAATTTTATGTAAACCTTTTTTGGGACAACCTAAGGATTTTTTTACAATTATAGAATATAAGTATGAATGTATATTGAGAATCCCTATGTAGTACATGCAACAAATCAAAAAAAGGGATGAAATAAGTAGCAAGATGGATCAACCACAACCATTGATTCCTATCTAACCCTAGTCCACCTATGTCTACTTAAGGAGGGAAAACCCTAAAAAAAATTGATGCAAGAATGAGAGAAGAAGGATGAATGTTGAGTGTAGATAGAGCATTCATGGTGAGTATGAATGTTATAATAGTGATGTAAATTTTAGAATCATTTAGAGAAGAATAGAGAAAAGAAGAAAGAGGATAGAGGAGACATAACTAATCAGAAGGATCAAGGATTCATCAAGAAAGAGAAGATCTAATATCAAGCAAAGAGGTGCTAACCGAAGCATTATGGTGTTGAATCATTCTAATAGGTGATACAAATAAATTTTCCTAAGAGAGTAGCCTTAATAGGTTTTCGAGTTTTGACAGGATCTTTTAAATCTCTTAACAAAATGCTTACTTTATTGTGAGTTTAAGTCCTCTAACAAGGCACTCTTTTAGTAGGGTGTTAAAATCCTTTAATAGGGTAAGACCTAGCAGTCTTTGTAAGCCTTTCACAAGGTAGACCTTTCAGAGGGTAGATCATATTTTATGATAAAATAATTGTAACCTTAATTGGGTACACTTTACAACTATAGTAGTGAATATTTGTGGGTGTCATCCCCACTCCAATTTTACCTTCTCATTGGAGGATTTCTAGGTAACCAATGTCTTGTGTCAAGTGTTATTTTCTTTATATTTTGAATGACATGCATGTGCAGTTATTTTGGTTTACATATTAGACTATGAAATGAATGTATGAGATGGATGTGTGGTGAATATATTTTGAATATATTTTGGTTAAAGTTTTGAAGTGTTAATTCACCCACCCCCACCTCTCAAAATTCCCATTCCCATTTTTATTTCCTATTGAAACCTCACTATTGTGCCAACAACATTGACATAATTTTTAGTCATGCCTATCTATAGGCAAAGACTATAATTTTTTAGTCCCTTTTTTCTAATAGTTCATAATTCAAAAAAGGTGAAAGGAGTTAAAGATTTCTTATATACTATAGTGGCTAAATTAATTTTATTAAAATGAATTTTTAGTAACAATATTTATGATTTTCCATTGGCTCAACCTTTTTTCCTAGGATTGTTTTTATTTTTTTGTTGATATTTAATTATGCTAGAAATTGAGTATGCTAAGACATTCCAAGTAGTAGAGGAGGATGGCATTTTTTCTTCACAAACCTTAACTTACCACAAATGTCATGCATGCACATCACCAAGAAGTGCATAGCATGTCTAAGAGCTAGCTATCTAATGTTAGAAGATATAGTCCACCAATATAACTTGGGGGGGGGGGGGGGGGAGGGGTGAATCAATTGTCCAACTATTATGACAATTATCAACCTTAATAATTCTTAACCATATGAACAATATAATCAGAAACTACAACAAGATACACCAGATATGTTAACTAGGGAAACCCTTGATCAGAGGGAAAACCCCAGTGGGGATGGTACCCACAAGATGATGTACTAATATAAAAGTTCCTTGTTAGAGGATGGACCCTGTTAAGAGTCTATAAATAAATTAAACACATATGAGTACCTATTAGGAGACTTTCAGTCCTTGTTAGGAGATTCCAACCCAATTAGGAGTTGTGGAAGACAAATGGACCCACTATCTGAAAAAATTTAGGGAAAGACCAATGAACCACTATCCAAATGATCTATGTATTATTTATTGCAAAATAATAGATGTGAATTGTACTTCCTTCCTCTATCTCTATCCTATCAACCAAATCCCTGCTCCTTCTAATCTTATAACTTGATAGAAAAACTTGCATCCAATAATCCCTTGGATAACTTACACGCATTTAATAAACATTCTACTCCTTGAACTTCTTAATTGATACTTAATACAATACATGTTACAAAAAATGAAAACATCTCTCCTTTATACCATATCTTCAAAATAATTCCTTGATTTAGCCTTGAGGCTTTCCTAATTAATTATAATAAGATAATTAATTAAGTTACAATTACAATAACATTTTTGGCTCACAGTCTATGCAACTTCTCACATGTGTGATACTAGGGCTTACACACTTTTTGATGTCACCATTAGATTGTCTTTGTCATTGGTTGACTATGCATCTCATCATTATATCTTAGCTAACAGATATAATGCAAATATCAAAAACTACTTAATAGTTACTCTGCTTCTACACTACTCACTATAAATTATGTATATCTTCTGTACATCTTCAACTTACTTCACATGCACTAAACCATGTCATCAGGACATAGTATAGAACATGTCCACAATTGTGCATCACCAAACAAGAAAAACCTTGTTCAGACAACTAAAATCTCAGTTTTCTACTCTTCCAGTCTTCATAGACTTATTGTTTTATTGACATCAATGACAAACACAACCATGAATGCAATATGTCAATGTCCTCAAATGCTTAGGATACTCCCCCAAAGTAGTATCATCAACATTCATGCTAACAATCCCCCCCTTTGGCATTGATGGCAACATAGATGAAAAACATCTAAGTTCCAAGAATTCCAAATAATACTCTACTACTACCGCTTCTCTCATATTCACAAATTCTCTTCATCAATAAACTTTGGAATCTTCTTGGACACTTCTTTGCTTTGCATCTTCTTCTTTACGAGCAGAAATAATTGTTTACACTAAACAACTCACAATACCTTAGAAATCTTCTTGTTTCATATCTCCCCATAGAGATATTTCTTCTTCTTAAATATATGAATCTTTATATATCTCCCTAATAAAACAGAGATTTCCATGTCCACTTGTCCCCCATAAAAAGTTAGTTCTCCCCCATAAATAGTTAGGAGATGTTTTTCATTCATATTTCTCCCCCATTGACATCAACAACAAAGAAATCATTATGTCAATTTACTACTAAAAGTCTTCAACTAGCTCAAGTGTCTAAAGACACTATTTAATACCAAATACCAAATACCAAGAATCCTCAATGACTCAACCCATCATTGATACTCGCCCATATAGGAAGCATCAATATTTAATCTAGTCTAACAATAGTGCTCAATATCATTGGACTAATACATTCTCTACATCATCTACTCCAAACTAGGAAGGGGTATAACCCTAAGCATACCTCTTCGATAATCAAATGTATCTTTAATTAAAGGATTTGTAAAGATATCCAAAATCTGATTTTTGGTACTCACATACTCTAATTTGATCTCATTTTGTATTGCCTTTTCTCAGAAAACATGATACTTAATAGATATATTCTTAGTCTTATAATTCAATACATGATTCTTAGACATACTCATTGTACTTGAAGGATTTGAGCAAATATGCAAATCAAATCCACAAGCCCTCAAATACCTACATGTGTAGACGTTCAAAAATGGTTCAAATCTACAGTTTCATCACTTCTTCATACTAATTTGTCCCATTTTCTCATTCTACTAACTTCAATCTTTTGGCCAAAATTGATCATACTTTATCATTTGTATCCTCTTTCACATCAAATTCATGTCATTTTGAAATCATTTCATATCAACTCGAAATCACCCCAAATCATCTTAGAATCACTCAAAATGAATCCTAATCAACCCGGAGCATATCAAAAATCCCAAATCAATCATCATTTATAAATTCCTAGGTATTGTTGTGGCTTTCAATGCCTTGGAAACCTATCAACCTATCAATCTTATCAATCTGACCTTAGTATTGTCATGGCTCTTAGTGCTAGGTCAAACTATCATTCATGTCATTCAATCTTTGACATTGTTAAGGCTTTCAATGTTGGATCATGGCATCATCAACCATTTTAATAATATTGATAATGTCTATCGATGTTATTATGATCAAACCTTTTCAATCAAT
Organism: Cupressus sempervirens; assembly: GCA_028749045.1. Classification (NCBI taxonomy): domain Eukaryota; kingdom Viridiplantae; phylum Streptophyta; class Pinopsida; order Cupressales; family Cupressaceae; genus Cupressus; species Cupressus sempervirens. Next base: position 42,178,731 of record CM053793.1, on the reverse strand, counting down.
TTCAATCTTGTAGCATTTACAATGTTGGTTAAATGTAACATATCAATAAATTCATGTCATGTGTCCTTGGCATGCTATCAACTTCAATCAATCAATCTAACCATGGTTTTGGTCTACTTGTCATCATCTCATTCGATCTATATCATCATCACATTTTCATCAAAGGATACAGTCACATTTATTTAATCATTTTGGCCAATCATCTACTAATTTTCCCTATAGGATTAAATAACCCATAATTTAATCCTATTATTCTTTCTAATTATTCTTCCTAATTATCATCCTCAATTAATTAATTATATTAGTTAATTGATTTAACATTTGTAAACCATCGAAATTCACAATTTCCTAAGTTCCATTTTCCATCATTAATTCCATTTTCTACTAATTCTTATTTTGTGGAATAAAAGGATTTTTAATTCACATATTCCATAAAATATTGCATCATAGTGACACTTGTATATGACACCTCATGGATTCTCCTTTGACACTTGGATAAGATATGTCATAATCAAATATTCTAATTCTCTTACGCGTGTCCCTATTTGGCTTATTTGTCATAGATTCTTGGCTTTAAGTGGGTTGAGGTGTCTTATGATGTGTCAATAGATTCTCTTCCACATTTAGCCATGTTTGACTTCCATGCATCATAGAATCTTATAATCGGCATCTTTTGTCATATGCATCATGGATTCTCAAAGGAATCTCTTACCACATCGCATATCTATGGGTGAAAAATCCAATGCTCTCATCCTCCATGCCCATTATAAAATGAGCATTCTTCCTCTCATTTTCAGTCTTGAAAGTCCTTGAACCCTTGGAAGTCTTGGAAGTCTTTAGGTCCAAATTCTTGAGTCTTTGAGTCCCTACTTCTTTGCATTTTGCATTCTTTATCTCACACTAAAATCACACTTCTATTATTCTCATGGCATTATCCACATCATAGACTTTTCCTTCAATTTTGTATGCACTATAGGTAGGTTTGGAGCTACATCATTTGGAGAAGAAAGAAGGAATCGGGAGCTACAAATGAAAGAGGGGGTTTTTATTGCTTTCTTTATTAGTTTGGCTTTCATGGTAGACTAGTGGGTGCTAATTTATGTTGATTGAGTTTTATGATTTTCTCATAGTATGTTATGCATTTAACCCATTTTCTAGGCTCTACATTTTGGTGAAACTGACATGAACATGCATGTCTAACTTTGGTTTTCTTGTTTTGTGCTTGTAGGTGCAAGGAAGGAGCTCACTTGGAAGGGTATAAAAACTATCTTCTCTTGATTTTCACACCTAGATTAATTAGGGGGTCTAGTAATATGGTTGAATCCTTTCATTCTATGCATTTTGTCAGCTTTTTGTCCTAGGGTGCACTCTACTTTGTCAAGGCGCACTTGGGACCCCTAGGAGCAATTTTAGGAGTCTGGAAGGCACCATAACCCCTTTTTTTAATTTTTACTTTCCAAATACATCATAAAACTACCAACTATGTCATTGACATAGTCTGCACTATTGGGGCACACTTGGGAGTGTAGCTTTCAAGATATGCAATTTTTAGGTCTCATTTAGGGCACCATTTTCCCACACTTTGCACTTGACTTCCCAACTACACCTAGAAACTACCAATTGCACCCAACTAGGCCCCAACTACAACATTTATGTATTATACACCATTTGGGTGCACTTGGGGGTGTTCTAAGCCATTTTTCTTTTTGGGGTGCAATTTGCTCTATCAGAGCACAATTGGGTTCACAGTAAGCACATGCATCAATCATAATCTACATCTAAGGTTTCTATCACTCTCTAGGACATAGATTAGATGATTTTGTGTTATTTATGGTCTATTTTCATAATGTGGTGATGATTGGATGAAGATGTGATCATAATAAACTACTAATGCATGCTTTGCAGGACGTTGTCGAAGACTTTGTGTGTTTGTCAAAACTATGTGTGTGGAATTTTTAGCTTAGATAACACTTCATTTGGTGCTTAAAATGAACTTTTTCTTTTCTTACTAGCATGTCTATGATATTTAAATCCCTAGGGATTACATTGGATGTATCCTCTCCCCTCGCCATTCGTGGATCTTAGGTGTAAGAGAAATCCATGTAACTTCTATAGGAGGAATGCCTTGGACCAAGATACTCGATATTGGGTATGCTAAGGGACAACCTCAGAGCAATAATGGGCCAAAGCTAGGTCAACATAGACAATATATAAATTTTGATTATGGTGAAAGCTGTGTCAGTGGTATTGTTGTGTGATAGCTCTCCTCTAGTACCCTTGTGGTGTGTCAAACCCTGGTTCTTGGGGCTAGGAGACCTTATGTGGAAGTTTATCATTCACTTGCCAAATGGAATGCCCTTACTAAAAACCATGTTTTAGTGGCCAAAATCCTTTCTATTCACTAGCTCAAGGGGTCACCCATGCCCATGAAGACATCCTACATTCTCGCAGTCCTTAGTAGAGGCAATAGTCCCTTGGGAAGTCATGCCTCTTGGGAAGCAGATCTTGCTAGCCCCAAGAAGTGAGTGCACTATAAGGGGGAGCCTATGGTGCCAAGATCCTAGGTTTTCTACTTTGGATAAGTGTGGCTAAACTTTGGTTCAATTAGGAATTCAGTGGATATAGTCCTAAAAGCCTAGGTTGTGGTGTGTTTGTTCACTCTTAACAACAACTATTCTTGTCTTAATGTGTCTTGCGTGTGTGTAAAACATAATCAAGATAAAAGAAAACATTCAAATTTACACCTTGGAAACTTGCAAATAGTTTTCAAAACATTACGCATTGCCAAAAAATTTCAACCTTTGTGCAAAATTTGCAAACTTTGGTTCAACACATTCAAACCTTGGAAAACATGGCAACTTGTACTCCTAAACATGCTTGGCAAAATGTAGATCTCATCCTTGCATAGACTCCACTTGCATTTAACCTAGTATAAGCCTCATTTTTGCATCATATATACTTAATATTTCACCTTTTAGTCCTCATTTAGCATACATTATCTTTCATATTGCACCCATTTGTGTTTCATTTACCTCCCTTAGTTTTTGCATTCCAATCTTAAAATCAGCACTTTGCATTCACCACCTTGCATCTTTGCATACCTATTCATCATTTGACCACTTTATCCATCATTCTAGGTGTCCTAAGCATAATTTTGAGCATTAATACTAGTCTTAACATTGGCCCCTACTATTTACCTCTTTGTGACATCAATCTAGAAATCATAGCTCCCAGAATTGCCTTAGTTTCGGCCTAGTTTATCAACTATGCTTTGAAACTACCAACTGCATCATAAAACTACCAATTGCATCATTGAAATATTTAGCACTATCTAGGTGAAATTTTTGATCCTTAGACCTATTTTTGGATTCCAGATAGCATTTTGGGGCTTCAACAGTGTCCTTAGGTACCTGGTTAGCTCCCCTTGCATTAGCTTGCCTAGATCTGCATTTTGCATCACCTAGTCTTCATTGCCTTTACTTAAGAAATCATTCCCTAGGTCATAACCTCTATTTTTCACCTCCCAACCCATCCTAAAATCAAACCCAACATCTTAGCTTCCTGGCATATCAGTTTGGCAACCATACCTTTCAGAATCAGCAAACATTCTTCCTAGCTTACCAACTGTGCCCAAAAACTACCAACTATGCCCAAACTGGTTTGAAGTGCTTCAATGACATATTTGGTACTATTTGATCACACTTGGCACTATTAGGGTGCACTTGGGTACTTGCATGACCATTTTGGGCCTCCGAACTGCACTTTAAGACCCCAAAACTTCATCTAGGAGCCTCTACACCTCCCCTTTCTGCACTTGACCCAAAATTGCATCTTGCACCTAAAATCCCCTTTTGCATCATAGGAATTGTCCATATTACATATCCACTCAGAATCACCACCATTTTGATTCCCCAAAACATCATTTTGAACCCCCTAAACCTTTGAATTTAGTCAAAAATCTAGACAAAGTATGAGTCTTAGAGTATCTCCTAGTGTTGACGGATAATGGATCTTGACTAGACATTTTATCTTTTCTTATCATTTTATTTGGTCAAAATCTATCTATTTCTTGATATATTTGACCTTGTCATCCTTTATCAATTTTATCTTTTCATCTTTTACCAATTTTTGGTCAAGATCTCATTTATCACAAGGTTAAACTCCTAGACAAAATACTTTCTAAAGGTTTTACCTAAATTCAAAACTTTTCATATACCCTTGTCATAGCATAATCATATCCCTAGCATCCCTAAATATCATTTTGACTTACCCTAGTGGTATATACCCATCATCTCACATTGTTCAACATCCTAGCATCATCGAACCATATCAAATTGTCTATCAACAAAATTGTCTTCTTCATCATTTACCCTCATTTTGCATGTCCCAAACGTCATTATCAACCCTTGGAAACCATCCTTTGCATGGTATACCTTGCATAAACCTACCTTTAGTGCTATTACCAAGTACCAAAACATAACCCTAACCTTCATTTTGCATACCCTCAAAACATCACCTTGCATTTGCATTTGCATAACATTCCTAGGACATTTGCACTTTGCATGTCAAAAACCTAATTCATTTAGCATTTCCTCGCATTGCATAACACTTGAAAATCCAAAAAACACTCATATCTTGCATACCCACCACTCTAAATCACCCAAAACACTCAAAATCTCCATTGCATCTGCATTCTTGGGTATCATGCCATCACTTACTAGGACACAATCAGCCCAGAGACCTGAGGAACTTTATCAACCTTTATTTTTTGAGGCACAAATACAACCAAAACCTCATCCAAGATAGAATAAAAGAAAGAGAACCCAACAAACCATTGACAAAGAACAACTCGAGGCATCACAACCTTTACTAGTAGACCCCTTGAACACGTATCCACAAGATCCTCATAATCAAGCTATGACACAAAAAACCTTAAATAATGTACCTACTATGAGATTTCCTCTAAACACTTCCCCCATGGATGGTTTAGTGGAGTCCTAACTTTTAACCTATTTTCGTACCAATACCACTTGGAGGTGGAAGTGTACAACCACACTCAAGGATGAACAATCACATTCCTTCGAATTCAGCCAACCTAACACAAGTACCTTCAACTATAACACATCAAACATACAACAAGGTACACACCTCAATGATGACTCTGACACTGATTATGGCATCACTGATGAGGAAATGGCTAGGACATGTTAAGACAAAAACTTCCATAAAAACTTCAAACTTTTGGTAGCCCAAGAAATTGTCAAATTCAACCCAAATGTGGAAGGACCTAAGTCCAAACATCAAACCAATACAACCATTGAAAACATACAACCCATGATCAATTTGGAATTAGATAAGGGAAAAAAACCTTTGGATTTTTCAAACATGATAATGGCACCTATAAGGTCCCATCAAGAATCAACCATTGAAATCCTCCAAGGTACATTTGAACACATCAATGTTAATCCCTTGTTTGATGAGATACTTCCAATTCCTAAACACCCCATAAGAACATTAAGACTTGATTTTAGCAACATGATGCAACAAAAAAATGCACCCAAAGGGGCTTGTTCTCTAGGAATGCTAGACATACCTTCTTTGGAGACAAATCAACAAAGTGCACCTTTGCTCCTAACCCTACCAAGTGGTATGACATCAAATGTTATGGAGCCTACCACAAGTACACTATGTGCAACATCAACTACAATAATCCCTATTGATGTGTAAAGGAAAAGCGTTATTGAAATTAAACCTATTCCCAAAATGAATGCACCTCATTGTCAAGTCAATATGATGTCCCAAGCAGAAACCTCTAACCCATAAAGGAGCCAAAACAACAATACCAACATGATGATCACTTCTCAAGGACATAACCAACTACCCCAACAACATCAACCTATGGTAGTACAAGGACTTAACACTTCCAACCCTCAACCAAGTATACATCCACTTAACACACATCCCACATATAAACAACAACATCAACCACAATGACAACAACCTCAAGTGGGGAAAACATACAACATTCCTAATACATAGTCCCATGTGAACCCACTTGACTTACACACAATTTATCGACAACAATTTCAGCAACAATTCCAACAACAACAAACCCTGTTTGCTAAACAATAAGAATAACACAAACAAAAAATGGAATATCAAAGATGCCTTGAGCAAAAAATTACGTACTAGCAACATTTGTTACAACAACAACATGTGCCACAACAACCTCAACAGATACCTCTACAAAAACACTCACATACATGGTCTCACATACAACCAATAGAGGTATCCCAAAAACAACTACCACACATGGCACAAAAACAACACATGGTACAACAATTGCAGTCAATCCCATAATAAGTGCCACACCAAATGCCACAACAACTACCCCAAGAACAAGGACCCTTCTATCTTCAAGGTACCAACATACCTCCTCCACCTAGTGACACATCACCAGACTCATCAGACACAAAAATGTCAGAACCAAGTAGACATAGCTCCCACCATAGCAAACGGTCTACTCATAGACACAAAAGACTTGAAGGAAAGACCATCATGGAAAATCCCAATGAAGAACTATTACAACAATTCAAAAAACTTTCCAAACAAGTTGAATCATTTGGAGTCCAAATGAAATAGGCTCTATATATAGAAAGGGACCTACATCCTAATCCATTTGATAAAGGTTTGTATATGCCTCCATTCCCAAAACACTTTGAGGCTCCAAGGTTTGAAAAATAATGAGGAAAAGGAAACCCTATTGATCATATCAGAGAATTTTGTGCTTCATGTACCAAACTTAGTGATGAGCCCACTTACCTTATGAGATTGTTCACTTGTTCTCTAGGTAGGCCTGCACTTGAATGGTACTCCAAACTTTGTGGTAATATCAAATCTTGGTCAGAACTTGTAGAAAAGTTCATCTCCCAATTTTCCTTTAACATTACAAATGAGATGAAAATTTTTGATTTGTGCTCAACTAAACAAAAGGTAGTAGAGCCATTCATCACATTCTTACTTCGTTGGAGAAGCTTAGTCAGTCAATGCTCACTAGACATTCCTAAAGAATAACAAGTTAACTTGTGCATTGAAAACTTAGTTCCAGACTTAATGTATGAACTCAAAATTAAGAGCCCAAGCACCATTTCTAAACTAATGAAAAAAGGGGCTAGTATTGAAGATGGTCTTATCCATAAGGGAATCTCAAGACAAACAAGGACAACACCAATACCAACTCATCTAATGACAAGCCAAAATTTTTCTCCAAAAACAAGAACATGACTAATGATGGAATTGTGGATGCCCGAACAATTAGCACAACACAACCTCAATTGACTTTGAAAGGTGCAAACCTTACAAATTCACAAACTCCTAATCAAGCAACACCTCAATGATAGAAAACTAAGACTTCCATTCAAGAAAAACCTCGAAGAAATTCTATAACCAAGGACAAAAAATTCACACCATTAGGGATACCTCTTGAGACTGCATTACAACAATTACTGAGTAATAACTTCCTATAGTTACCCCTAATCAAAGATGAACCATTGACTAAAGTAGATTGGTGGGATGATAAAAAGTATTGTGATTACCATCACACCAAAGGACATAAGACTTCATCGTGCTTCCAATTGAAACATATAATACAAGACCTTATTTATGATGGTGTAGTCATGGTTGATCCATCACTATTAGAATCCAACTCTAACTGCACCATATTCAAAGATTGTTTGGGTAATCATGACAAAGAGAAGCCCTCCAGTTCAAACTCAAACTCACAAGCTAATGTGAATTGCATGCGCACGAGATATGACTACACTGTCTACTATTTTAATGAGTCAGATTCTTGCATATCCACATTCACATTGAAGGCCAAGGACCCTCGTTGTGCTATCACTACATGCCATACCAAGATCACCCTACTTGGAGCCCTATCTAGACCTACTGCTTCTACTAGACCTGCACCCCCTGGTAGACTTGATGCCCCTACTTTGTCTAATTATAGTGTCATTGAAAAACTCAGCAAGACCCCTACACAAATATCCATCTTGGACCTACTGCGTGCATCTCACCAACATCAAAAGATCTTGGAACAAGCCCTTGAAGAGTCAATAGCCCCAGATAACATGGATATTGCCCAATTCCAAGCCATGGTTGGTAACTTATCCACCTCACAACATATCACCTTTTCCCCTCAAGATGTTCCTAAAGACAAAACCAACCAAAATGATCCCCTCCACCTTGAAGTCTTCATCCATAATGCCAAAGTCAGAGGTGTCTTAAAAGATGGAGGAGTAGAACTGAACATCTGTACTCTTAAGGTTGTCAAAAGTTTGGGATATTCTGAAGATGATGTGGATCCCTCTTGAAGAATCACAACAAAAGCTTATGATGATGGTGAATGCTTCTCCAACAGCATCATCATATTACTTTTCAAAGTTGGCCCAGCTACTGAAGACACATTGTTCCATGTCCTAGACATTGAAATGAATTGCAACATGATAATAGGATGCCCTTGGCTTCATGCTATGAAAGCAGTCCCTTCCACATATCATCAATGTCTAAAGTTTTCATATGACAACATGGAGGTTACCATCCTCGGCCATCTAGATCATTTCTAGTTTTGTGCTAATCTAAGAGATGCTACTTCATACCAAATCCCAATAAACAATGAAGCACAACCCACAAATTCCTCTAAGTATGTAGATGCTAATATACTCCTTAGTAAGGGCAAGGAAAAGATGAAGATTGAAGACAATAGGTTTGGAGAATACTTTTTGTCTCATGTATCCCAGATCAGGGAGTCACCACTTTCTCCCATCAGTACACAAAATGTCACTTCTATCAATGAGAATACATTTGTATGTATTGAGAAAGCAAAAGTAGAATGGGAACCCACTTTGATATCTCCTAGCAAGTATGGACTTGGGTTTACTATCATGCAAAAACAAGGCTATGATGGCTATAGCGGTCTTGGATCTCAGAAACAAGGTATAATTGAACCCATCACTACAAAAAGACAACCTCCTAGTTTGGGGCTTGGATTTAAACCATTATGAATAGGTCCTCCTAGTACCATGGTACCTACATGTAAGACTATGGATGTTTTAAATGATGAAAAGGCATTTGAGAATATCCCACCTGAAACCAACAATCCTCTCCCTTTTGAGCATAACCCCAATGATACAATAGAATCTAATGCCCATATCCATACCTTTCACCAAAGCCCATTTAGCCCCGATGATGACATCCCCTCAAGTTATCCTAAACTATTGGATTGGGACCAATGTGGACCACCAATTTTTGATCAATTCAATGATGATGACACTCTTATAGTAGACTTTGAAATCTATGAAGGCATTATGACTAAAGATCATAAAGAAGTAATTTCTCCTGAAGTGAACACATTGGCATATTGTTGGGAGTTAACTCTATCTTCTAGTTATGAAACTGAAAGCAAAGACTATGAAAAATCAAAAGCTAAGAAGCTCCCAAGGATACAAGATGAAAAAGATGATTCCATGAATATCAATGTTCCAGTGTTCAACATGCAAAAAATTCTTTTGGAGCTCTCTCAATCAGCATTCATGTGGAAAGTCATTGGTCTCGACCCTCCCAACCCTCCCTTATATCCAGTTTTTTATCCCCACATCCAGATACCTAATTTGCCCAACACCCAAGATCAAATATTTATCCAACAAGCCTTTGCATATGCCATCATCAGTGAAATACCACATGACATATCTATTGACCCATTTATCCTCAGATGTCTTGATTTGCAAGAGGTAGACACTATCTTACATACGGTATAGGATAATGTATCTCTAGGCCTTTCCAATGGTTTGATCTTAGCTATAGACTCGAAACAAATCCTATGTAGTTATGGTCAGTCATGGACTCTGAGATTATCAACTAGCAACAGTGACACTAAATTTCTTCACAACATTCAACAACAACATTCTTGATTCCATCTAAAAGTCCTAAAAAAATCAAAAAAATAGCAAAAAATCTTTAAAAAAGTGAAAAAAGTCATGAAAAAATGGATGCCTTGATGAAAACCTAGCAAATAGGCATCTTGGCACGAAAATTTGAGTCAAGAGAAAAATCCCATCCAAAAGTGAAAACTTGGCAAATAGGTGCTTTGGGCAAGTACCATGGTGAAAATCTGGCAAATAGGCACCATGTACAATCAGTTGTTGCTCCTCCATCTATCAGGATTCCATTTGGTCTTGTTTCCCCCTTTATCATTCCTTGATCATATCCTTCATATTGTAAGATGTCCTTGGTCCCTTATCATGGCTCATAAACTGGTTAATGTCCTTTTTTACCTTGCCTAAGCATCACCAATCTACACACACTCTGTCATTGGCCTTTGTACATAGTATGTGTCTTGTCTAGGGGCATATTACCTGCATAGTGCATGAGTTTGAACTTGAACTAGGGGCATATCCCTAAGAACTTTTTATCCATTGGACCTATCAAATATTGATTGGAGCTAACACTTGTATATGCTTTTATGATCCTAAAAAAATCACTAAAAATCATAAAATGTCTTGAAAAAACCAATAAAAATCATAAAATGTCCTGAACAAACCCTAAAAATCATAAAATATCTTGAAAAAATCGGTCACACAAAAAAAATCAAATATCCCCAAAACCCTAAAAATCACAGAACCCATGAAAAATTTGCAATAAACCATGTACATATTCACTTTGCATAACCACCACTTTTGCGTACACACTTGCACTTTATAGACTGAAACTCAAAGCATTAAACTTTCAAGATAGTCACACTATCTGAACACTATGAACCAACAATCAATCCAACATATCACTATGAACCTATCAACTGAATCCATAAACAAAGCTATCACATTATCAACCTGTCAAACACTATCTGAACACCTCAAAAACTAAAAAGAATGTAATAATGGATAAGAATAGTTGTTGGCTCATGCTATTTACTGAGTGATTTTTGTATTTTTTTTATTTTGCTTTGATTTTCTTTGATCATGTTCCTATGCTACTCGATGATATAAACTAATCTATGAGACTGGCTAGGATGGTTCATGGTCATCTTTTTCTATTTTTGTCTATTACAATGTACCTTTGAGAGTTTGGGGCATGTACATATGCCTTAGGAAGGACAAGGTCATTCTCTATCTACATCGTGCTTGTTTATGCAAAAGGCTTGTGTTTGTGCTTTGGCCCTTTATGCCATGATGTGTTGCATTCTACTTTCCATAACAAAATAAAGCTTCATTTGATGTATAGTGAACTTTCTAAAAGATAAATTCTTTCCATCATACTAACACCTCCTCATCTCATCTTTCTTCTTCATCTCATTCTCCATCACCATGATCATGTCTTTCAATTCACCAAATCATCTTCATCTAGCATTCATGCCTTCCTGCATCATCCTATTCTGTCAATCAACTTTCTATGGCTTTCCACTTGGTTCAACCTTAGTCTAACATTTGTCTCATCATATTTGACCAAAATTGACCATTTTTTGATGATTTCACTCATGCTATGACATCTTTCCATCATTTTGTGCATACATGCAAAGTTTTGAGTCATTCTGAGTCTGTTTGCACCCTTTCAGGCCCTTTGCATGGTTTTTTGTCATCATTTACCCAATTTTGACCTACATCTATCATATGTTTGACCAAATTCTAAGAATTTTGACCACCTTTGACTAGATTTTATCATGTTTCTAACATCCCCCTAGGGTTATACTAACCTTTGCCAAGTTTTGGCTCGATCCGGGACCATCTGAACCTCGATCAGAGCTCGGTGTCTCCTAGGGTGCAATTAGGCTTCCCAACTATGTCATTGATGCACTTGGTCATATTGACTACATCATTGATGCACTTGGGAATGCCAACTACACTATTAATGCACTTGGTTGCATTTTGGGCATAGTTGAGGCATTTGGAAAGCCCTACTTGACCTCAAGACCTCTAGTTGACCCTGTTTGACCCCCTGTTTCCCCCTGATAGACTCCTAGGTGCCTAAAAAGTAGTAAAAAATAATGAAAATGTAGAAAAAATAATGAAAAAATATAAAAAATACAAATATTGCCTCGATATACTCACTAGAGGTCCAGCATTTGCTTGCCGTTAGAAGGTCCACACCCATTCACCATGATGTTGCTCCCTAGGTAGTCAATCCATCCTCCTTGCTCTAAAGCTCTTTCCTTCCAAATGAGAGAGTTAAAATGACTTTCAAAATCCTCTCCAAGCCCTTTTATAACCTATTACTATCTAGATGGCTATGCCAAAGACCCATTCTGTGTTGGTCACGATGCCTATTTGCACCCTGAAGGCCATAGCTTTTGCGTTTTAACTCCAATTTTTGATCCGTCAGTTCCTATGGCTTTGTTATCTCATTTTTCATGAAATTTACCTATAATATGCCTATTTTGGTCAATTTCTTAAGGGGGCATAAATATATACCACATTGTTGGGGCATGTTGTGGCTTTCTCATTAGTTATTCTTTGATACAACACTCTAAATCACATTGTATCAAAGAGGGGCAAAATGTAGATGCTCAAAAATGGTTTGCCTCTATGGTTTCATGAAATGTCCCTTTCTCTAATTTTATATGATATTTCAAGCCTCAAATCAGATCTTTAAAATCAAGCAACCAATATTTCAAAGATCCACTAATTTCTCAATAAAACCCAAATCAGGTATGCCAGAAATAGTGCCAAAAGCTTCACCTATTATTAATAAATCTGAAATTGGAAATTTTTATAGAAATTTGAGCAGCATAAAAGCCTATAAAATGATATTTCCAGATCTGTATAACATGCACACAATAGCTCCCAAACGGAGGACAAAAACAATGCTCATCGGGCTCCCGAAAATAGCACAAAATAGCTCGAAATCACAACAAAAACTTAATAATCTATCACAGAAGTATAATCATATCCACATAAATATATTCAACTATATTTTAACACTTTAAAGTCTGATATACAGTAGAAACCCAAACTGATATGAAATACTCAACCAGAAACACCAAACTCTTACAAAAAAACACACCCAAAAACCCACAAATCTGCACTGTTCAGCACAAAGGAAAACTCTGAATGAGCATGCACATGGAATGGCTTCAAAATCCCATTCTTAGCCTTCCTAAAAAGCTGCAAATTCCCATTCTTGGGTCTCCTTCTCCACAGATTTGGTAGCCTCTAAAGAACAACAAGAAATGAGCAAAAATCAAGTTCTGGAATGAGCCCAAAATGCCTCCAAACCTCTTAAAAGAGGGCATAAATCTAACTCACGTCCAAGAGGGGTTAATAAAATTTAATTTAATAATAATTTTTATTTATTAGTCTATTAGTTTCCAAAGATTAGCCCCTTTTGCTGAAACTTCACCTTTTTGGAGCCTGCCTGCCTTAGCAAAGTTTATTATTTTTAATTATTTGAAAAGGGGACATGACAAGTCCTCCCCTCCCAAATATTTCTTGTCCTCAAGAAATGAAGGTTAGAATTCTCAAGAATATGTGCTCCTTCCCAAGTTGCATCCTCTAGTGGTAATCCTTTCCATTTGACCAAATGCTCTATGACGCTTTTGTTTCTCAATCTTTTCTCTCTTGTATCCAAAATCTCTTCTGGTATCAAAACTAATTTCCCTTCATCATCAAGAGGTGGTAATTCTATAGATACTATGGTTTTTTGGCCTAGAACCTTCTTCAATAAAGATACATGAAAAATATTATGTATTTTGTTGTTTGGTGGGAGCTCCAATTCATAAGCTACCTCTCCTACCTTCTTGATGATCTTATAAGGCCCATAGAACCTTGGCTTGAGTTTCTCTGCCCCACTCCTCTTCAAGGTACTTTGCTTATATGGCTGCAACCTAAAAAATATGAAATCTCCCACCTCAAAAGATCTTTCAATCCTTTTCCTATCAGCATATAACTTTTGTTAGTTTTGTGCATGTTGTAGATTATCCTTGAGGGACCTTATTATGTCTTGGCTTTGCTTGATGAAATCACTTGTTGCGGGTACTCTGCTATCAAAAAGTATTAGATCAACAAAGGAAAGGGCATCATAACCATAAAGAACATGAAAAGGAGGCATACCAATAGACATGTGATGAGATGTATTGTAACAATACTCCCCTAGGTGTAACCATTTCACCCAAGCATGTTGTTGATTTGAAACATAGTTCCTCAAATATCCCTCTATCCATTTATTAACTATCTCTGTTTGTCCATCTGTTTGAGGGTGATAGCTAGTATTGGGAGTAAGTTTAGTTCTTGCCAAATGAAAGAGCTCCTTCCAAAAAGAGCTGTGGAATCTACTGTCCCGATCACTAACAATGTTTCTAGGTAAACCGTGTAATCTAAAAATTTCTTTGAAGAACAATTCGGCCACTTGTGATGCCTTGAAATCAGATGTGATAGAAAATAAATGTGCATACTTAGTTAGTCTATCTACCACCACATATATGCAATCCTTACCTTGAACCTTGGGCAACCCAGTGATGAAGTCCATGGAAATACTTTCCCATTTTTGTTCAGGAACAAGAAGTGGTTGCAACAACCTTGCAGGGAAATTTTGCTCACTCTTGCTTTGTTGACATACTATACATTCCTTAATATTTTTAAGGACATCCTCTTTCATACCCTTCCATGAAAACCGCTCTTGAATTTTCCTATATGTCTTGAAGTATCCCTGATGACCAGCCAAATGTGTGTCATGAAAGGTCCTCAATATCCTCTCCTTAGTTTTTGATCTTGGCACTCAGAAGATCCTGTTCTTGTAATAAATCAATTCATCAACAAACTTGTACCTATTATCATCCACTAACTTTTCCAAAATCTTGGTGGAAAAGGAATCTTTAGCATACTCTAAAATTATGGAGACTTTCCAATCAAGAGAGATAGATGTTAAGGAACACAAAGTGGGCCTTCTTGAGAGAGCATCAGCAACCACATTATTCTTTCCTTTCATGTATTCAATATCAAAATCATAAGCTTGCAATTGTCTTACCCATCTTTTTTGATGATCATTCAAATCCTTTTGGTTCAAGAAGAACCTGAGGCTATTATGGTCTATCTTTACAATGAATCTCCCACATACAAAATATTGTCTAAACTTATGAAGTTCATGCATGATTGCCAACATTTCCTTATCATAGATGGAGTAATCTTTCTCTGATTGATTTAATTTTCTACTCTCAAATGGTATTGGATGTCCCCTTTGGGTTAGGACAGCCCCTATACCTTCTCTAGAAGAATCATATTCAACAACAAAAGGTAAAGAGAAATCTGGAATTGCAAGCACAGGGCATGAACTCATTACCTCCTTAAGCTTATCAAATATTTTTTGTGCCTCTTCTGTCCAAAAAAAAGCTCCTTTCTTTGTCAAATCAGTCAAGGGGGCAGCAAGCTGAGAAAATCCCTTGGCAAATCTCCTATAGTAGCTACACAACCCGAATAAACCTCTCAACTGTGTAAGATTAGTGGGTGGAGGCCAATCCAAAATTGCCTAAATTTTTTGTTGATCAACCTGTACTCCTTTAGAACTTATAATATGTCCCAAATATAGGATCTCAATCAAACCAAACTCACATTTAGATAGCTTAGCATAGAAGGATTTCTGCTTCAAGATTCCCAAAATAGTGTTATGTGCTTTAGATGCTCTTCCCATGTTTTACTATAAATCAAGATATCATCAAAAAATACCAAAACAAATTTTCAAAGATGTTGGCTGAATACCTTATTCATACAAGATTGGAATGTTTCAGGTGCATTAGTGAGGCCAAATGGCATAACAAGAAATTCAAAGTGCCCATAGTGACATCTGAAAGCAGTCTTTTCCACATCTTCACTCCTCATTCGAATTTGATGGTACCCTGATCTTAAGTCAATTTTTGAGAAGTATACAGCACCATGTAACTCATCAATGAGTTCATCTATGCATGGTATGGGATACCTATTTTTTATGGTCTTCTTGTTTAGAGCATTGTAGTCTATACACATTCTCATTATACCATCCTTTTTCTTGACAAGTACCACAGATGATGCAAATGGACTAGAGCTAGGCCTTATGAATCCCACGTCCAGGACTTCTTTAATAGTTTTTTCAATTTCTTCCTTATAACCTCTTGGATGGAGGTAAGGGGTTGTTATAACTGGTTTGGCACCCTGTTCTAACTCTCTAGCATGCTCAAAACCTCTATCTGGAGGTAATCCTGGAGGCAAGTCATTGAAAACTATACTGTGCTTATTAAGAATATTTTGAATTTCAAAATGGAAATTACCTTGACTCTTTGGAGAGCTTGTTGGATGGATTATGACTCCTTCTACCCATGCTACTTGTCCTCTTCAAAAAGTCCTCTCCATCCTCTTTGCAGAGACAGCCTTAGGTGCTCCATTTGATAAACCTCTCAATATGACTTATTTCCCATTGGAATGAAATTTAAACTCCATAGTTTGATGGTTCATGTAATAGCCTCCAATAGAGTGCAACCATTGAACACACAATACTAGATCTGTCTCCCCAATACCAGCCACATAGAAGTCATCACATAACTCATAATCTCCTAAGGACATCTTGAGTTGTTTCACCACCTGTGTGAAAGGCATAGTGAATCCATCAACTACAGTAACATTGAATCCCTCAAAATCTTCTGCTTTAAGCTCTCTTTTCATGACAAATCCCTCATCAATAAAATTGTGAGTTGCCCCACTATCAAGAAGAACTGTCAACCTTTTCCCTGCTAGTACCCCTCGAATTCAAAAGGGATGGTATCTTGGGACTCCTGATAATGCTGCTAAAGTGCCATCCTTGCTGATTTCTTTTTCTTTCTCTTCTTCTACCTCCTCCTTCGTGTCATGAAATTCCTCATGCTCATCTAAATCAGATTTCGAAGCAACTTCAATATAGTGCACTTGACCTTTCCCCAAACATCTGTGTCCTAGAACCCATGGTTCTCTACAAGTAAAACAAAGCTTTTTCCTTCGTAATTCACTCCTAGTCTCTTCATCTACCTTCTTTTTTGCCACATTTATCACATCTTTTGATGGTAGTGTTAGGAAAGTCTTTTTCTAAAAATTTCGCTTATGTTGCCAAAGATTTGGGGGTTTTTGATTAGTGACTGGTTTCATAGGCACACAAGTTTCAAGTTGCAAGCTTCTTTTGATAGCTTCCTGTAAGGTTGAGGGTGAGAAAGCCTTAACCAAACCCTTAATAGAATCTTCTAAACCATTAAGAAAAAGATAAACAATCCTCTTTTCACTCATATCAGGTACCATAAAAGCCACTTTTTGAAACTCTTCTATATACTTATTAACTGATTTGGTTTGCTTCAACTTTGACAATTCTTTAAAGTACTCTTCATCATCCTTGAGGTCAAATCTATCTATCACTCTTTGACTGAAATCATCAAATGTAGTTACCTGATCATGACCTTGAGTAGTTATTCCATGATACCACCAATCATAGGCTGCATCTTCCAAGCGTAGACTTGAAAATTGAACATCATCACTCTCCTTCATGGGGTTAAGTGTGAAGAAAGTTTGTAATTTTTGTAGCCATGCTCTGGCTGAAATTTTATTTGTTCCATCAAAAGTAGGTGTTGTAAACTTGCTTATTTTATTTTTGAGCTCTCTTCCACTTATTTCATGCTCCCTCCTATTCTCTTTCTTGGGCATCAAAGTGTTCATCATATCCACATATTCTCTAAAAGGAACCGAACTGTGAAAGTCATCATCTAAGCCATTGTAAGTAGCTCTTAATGCAATCAAGTTACCTGTAACCTCTTCCATGGGATTAAGGGCTGGATTCGGTACTGGTGGCTCATCTGAAGGGAAGAAAATAGTTTTGGTTGATTTAGATACTAACATCACAATAATTGAGCTAGATTACAAGATTATTTATTACAATACTTTCTCTTTCATTGTGGTTTGTCATATACTCCTTTAACTTTTACTTATTGACTCATCATAAATTTTGCACTAATATCCCATGCCCACACAATACATATTAAAGAATAAAATAATATTCTATACTCTACAATAATCCATCAGTAATTGTATAAGTTTAGATAACTAAAAATATTTTGAAGATAATAACCATGCATTTTAGACTACATTAAAATCTACTCTTCTTATACCAAATATAGTTTGAGTGAAAATAAGTATACAACTACTCTCAAAAAAATTTCATAATGCTTTACACAATCACATCAATACAACTTTGGGACAAGTTTGAATGGAACTCAATTTGTTTATCAATTCAATGCTCTCAATAGATTACTTTATAATATATGTGAACTTGTAATACTACAAGCTCCAACATACTTCACTTTGTTATAGAGCTACAAATTACTAGTAATAAAAGATCACATTAAAAGGACTTCAATGCTATAATAACCATGTATAAGGTTGTTGGATTGGTTATGTCCAATAACAATGTACAATGACCTAAAATATAGTACAAATTATTTCACTTTAATTCTTTAGAAAATAAGTAATTAAGATCTTCTACTTAACAAGTAATTAATAAATTAGAGAAAAACTAGGTCTAAAATCTATATTGTTAAGTAAAGAAAGTTTCTTTCACTATTATGTTTATATTCTTCATTTGAGTTTTCAAATAGAAAATGTGGTATAATGTTTCCCTCTTTTACTTGTAATCAAGTCCTTTCATTGGTATCTTGTTATTTTCATTTGATTTTTTCACATAGCATGATTATCTATCAACTATGTAATTATGATGTATTCTTATGAAATAAATATACTAAAGTTCAAATTAAAGTCTTTTAGGGGAACTTTCCAAACTAAAATTTAAAATTATATAAATTTTTAATCAACTTTTGAGTCTTTTATCTTCTTTGAAGCTTTCAAATTATGTTAGTAAAAATCATGAGCAATAGTAGATCAAAATAAAAAGTAAATAATAGAAAATCATGTCATATTATGGTATCCAAAGTGTACATAATCTAATTGTTATTATACAACCAACAAATTTTTTTTGCAACATGTAGATACAAGTACTCCATTATAAGTCTTATCTTATCAAAATAATGAAACAAGAATTGCAATTGAATATCAATATATATAGAATACCACTATCTCAATGTAATGTTGAAGTCTTTAGTTCTTTATGACCTCTAAATCAATGTTGTATTTTTTCTTTTAAAATATGCATTTCATATAAGTCTAGCAACCTAAGCTTACTTTGATTTCCTTTGAAGTCTCTAATGGTCCTTCCAATTAATATATTTAGTTTTTGGTCTTTGTGATCATTAGAAGCATAAGAAAAAATCAATAGAATTGTTTAGAAGAGAAATATATGAAAGTTTTGAATATCAAGTAAAAATAAATAAATTATACAACAAAAAAATTTGTATGATAGACTTGTGATAATATTTGATTCCTTTAAAACTTTCATATCATAGGAAAAAAGTGTAATTAATAAATAATTTTTAAAAGTTATTTCTTGCCCTATGAAATTTAGCATGTCCTTGCATAAAATCTTAAGAGAATGTTATTTTGTTTCACATTTTATATAAATATTGATTTGTAGGAATCGTCGTATTTAACATATATTTTCTAAAGTTTAGAATATACTATAATCTTGAAACCTATAAATTTTAAATCTATAATTATAATATTTCATCTTCTTATTTAACCTATTATCCATATTCCATACATTGATCAATTTGTATAATTTCAAAAAAATTGTCCAATAATCATTATATATATTTTTTGGACATGATATATAATTCAAAATAATGCAACAACTAATCTACACAATAATCTCCTAATAGGGAATCATATGTACTGAATATATTTATAGACTCTTAACAAGGTCCATCCTCTAACAAGGAACTTTTATATTAGTACATCATCTTGTGGGTACCATCCCTACAGAGGTTTCCCTTTGATCAAGGATTTCCCTAGTTAACATATCTGGTGTTATTGTGCATGAGTATCTTGTTGTGGTTTTTTATTATATTGCTCATATGGTTAAGAATTATTAAGGTTGATAATTGTGATAATACTTGGATAACTGATTCACCACCCCCCCTCCCTCCCTTGCTCTCAGTTATATTGGTGGACTATGTACTCTAACAATTGGTATTAGAGCCTCAGGTCCTTGAAGAGAAAGATTAATATCTTTGAGAGATCAATGGCAAAGCTTTTTAGAAAGGATAGTCCTAGATTTGATAGGGCTAACTATGACAGTTGGAAGGAGAAGATGAAGACTCATCTCCTATGAATGGGTCCAGGATATTGGCTTTTGAAAAAAGCTAACAAGATGATTGTTGATGAAGGGAAACTTGAAGAATGCAATAAAGCAGAGAGAGATCTATTCATGTGTAACATGAGAGCTAGAGAAGCATTATGGTTAGTTCTTCCTAAGAATGAATATAGTTACATAAAGTCACTTCAAACATCTCATGAAATTTAGAAAGCATTAGAAGCTACTCTTGAAGGTGATACATATGCAAACAGAGTAAGATTGTAGAATTGGATATGATGAAGGGTGCTCCCTGTATCACCTATTTTAGTAGAGTAAAATGAACACTAATCTATAAAAAGCATTCTCAATACTAAAAACAAATAAACACTTAAGATAGGACCAAAGAAGACAAAATTGAGGAAAGTAGACCAAAGATGGTAAACTCCTTAAGTGCTTCTCATGATGATGAAGCTATGTCCCTAATGGATAGTGGATGTATGCTCACGATGTGCTCAAGCTCCAAATGGATGAGTGATAATCAAATATGAGTGTGGATGAATGATTCAACAATGAAGGTATGGAGGGTTTTCAGCATTATAATAGTATTTTGGTAGTTTTTAGGCTCTCAAAATAGCTTTATAAGTTTGCTTCAAAAGTGGATGATTTTAGTGAAGGGAGAGGCTTCTATTTATAGGCCAAGGGGTGGAAGGATGGACAGTCAGGATGCAAGGATGACAAGATGATAAGGGAGGGCTAGGATGCACTCAAAGGGGAGCACATGGATTGTGCTTGTTTAAAGCCAATTAGGAGGTGACACATGTCACAAGGTGATTGGATGTGAGAGGGTAGGATATGGGTTGGTCAAAGGAGTAATGAGGGAGGTTGAGCCATAAATGGGGATGGTTGGGTCAAATAGAGATGGTTGGGTCATAAATAAAGATGGTTGGAAGGAGGATGAGATTGTTGACTTTGGCTTAGAGGTGGTTGGGAGGAGGATGAGATTATTGACTTTGGCTTGGGTTAGCAAGTCTTAACCCTTGCTTAAGTTGTGCACATGATTAGAAGAGGGATTAGGATTAGCTTAGGAGTTGGCTAAGCTTGTTTAGGGAATGTGACAAGGTTAGAGGGGGGTTTAGGATTAGAATTGACATCTTCTAGAAGAGTCTGGGCTTTTAGGATGAGGATAAATAAGATTTTTTAGAAAATAAATAAAGTTTTATTTATTTCAAGAGTTTAGGTTGAGGAAATATTTATTAAAATATTTTTAATAAATATGAGGATTAATATTTAATCTTAATTAAATATTTTGAGTTGGAATTAGGGGTAGGAAATGATGGGATTAGCCTTTAATCAAAATTAAAGAAGGATTTAGAACATTTTGGAAGAGGTTAGTGGTCTTAAGGAAATTGGCCAAGTTTTGGACAAAAAATAAATAAATTATTTATTTTGGGATTTTTGGTCAATTTATTAATTAAATAATTAATAAATAAGGAAATAATGTTTAAATAAGATTTAAACATTTTTGGGAGGGATTCCTTAATTAAATATTTTTAATTAAGATAAAGGGATTTAATGGCATAAAAATAAATAAATTAATTAATAAATGATGATGTCATCAGAGATTTTTTTTAGAAAACAAAAATACTTTATTTTCTAAAGGATTTTTAGGTGTCTACACTCCCCTTAATACCATAAACCATAATAGAAACAAAGAAAAAACTACAAATGCGAGAACAAAATATGGACTTCATATTTGTACTACAAATGCATAATTCAAAAATTCAAAAGTATAATATGCTAACACATATGGGTACCTTCATTATAGTAATCTACAAGACAAGCTGTGAATTATCTCCTAGAGTTGTTCTAGACAATGTTCGGACCTTTCTTAAATAGGCAATTTTATACTGCCCAAGAAGGTTCTAAGCATTAAAATTTAATACCTAGGGCTAAAAAAATCCTAACAATATATATAGAGTCAGCCAAATACATCTTTGACAATTGTTTTAGATATTTTAGGTAGCCCAACTTTGAAAGGCCATAACTCACGAACTATTACTCTAATTGACTATTATAACCACTTTTTGGAAACACCAGCTCATGATCTATAGGCTTAGAATTGCACTAGTGCCCTTCTATCTAGTTTTCGGACCTCATCTGGGCACTCTAAGGCATTCAACGGTGAGCCTAAATATTTTTTAGCGAATATTTTTACCAAAAATTTGCAATAAATTCTCTAATACTTATGCTTGAGCAATGAGATTTTTATGGTAGGCTTACAACTCTAAAATGAAACTTCTTGTAGAAAATGAGAACATTCTAAGCTCATATGAAAAACTTACTAAAAATAGAAAGTTCTCATAAATAGTAACCACCTTGTCTACTAGTCCTTATTAAAATAGAAAAAATAGAAAATAAAATATTTTTGGGTGATGCAAGATTTTTCTTACATCTAGGATGCTCCTGCATCAGACACCTGGGGTAATCTGAGAAATGTCTCCATCACATCTCAAGTGTCTAGAGGCTAACCAAGTTGGTTAACTTCCTCTCTTGCTAACCATGATGAATCCTCTATTGGCTTCCCTTTCTATTTGACTAGGTATTCCTCATAAGTTTTGTTCCTTGTACTTTTGCCAACATGACTATCAAGTATCTCCTCAATCTCCTTTGTAGTTGAACTAGTGGGGTTGGAATACTCCACTATGCTTCTGCAACTTCATCTCCATCACCTCCTTCATAATACTATGTCAAATCTAAAATATTAAATACTGGTGAAATATTCAATTCAATAAGAAACTCCACTTCATAAGAATTTATAGAATCATGTCTTTTCACTATCTTGCATGGTCCAAACTTCTTCATCCTTAGCTTATTATATGTACCCACTGGAAAGTGCTCCTTTCTCAAATGAACCATGACTTCATCTCCAACCTAAAATTCATAATACCTCCTTTTCACATATAACTTAGCCTTGTATTGTGTATTCATCTTTATGATGTGTTTCCTCACCTCCACATGGATGTTCTTCAAATGTTCAACAAATTCTTCTACTTCAACACTACTTACCTCTTTTTTATCCAACTGCCTCAATTCAAAAGTATTTCTAGGACTAATCCCATCCCGTATACAATCTAGAATGGTGATTTACTAGTAAGTCCTATTGACAGAATTATTATATGCAAATTCTACTTGTGGTAAAATCATATCCCATCCTTTTGACTTGTCTCCAACCAAACATCTCAGCAAGTTCCCCAAATTGTGATTCACAACTTATGTCTGTCCATAAGTCTATGGATGATGTGATGAACTGAACTTCAAATCTATCTTCAACTTTTTCCACAATTTACACCAAAAATACCCAATAAATTTGGTATCTCGATCTAAAACTATACTCTTTGGCAAACCATGTAGTCTTACCACTTCTTTCAAAAAAATTCTGTCACATGAACAACATCACTAGTCTTCCTACAAGGAATAAAATGTGCCATCTTTGAAAACCTGTCAACCTCCACAAAAATAGAATCATGCCTACATTGTGTCCTCACTAATCCAAGAACAAAATCCATGTTGATGTCCTCCCATGGCTTCTTTGGTATAAGTAATGGTTGATACAACCCTATATTTTCACCATCTAACATTTCTGTAACTCTGTACAAAGTTCTTCACATCTCGCTAGAACTATATCCAATAATAATTCTCAGCAATCAATGCAATGGTTTTATCTTTGCCAAAGTGTCCAACCAATCCTCTGCTATACTTATCCTTGATCAGATTCTCTCTCATTGAACTTCTAGGAATGAACAACTAGCTTCCTTTAAATAACATACTATCTTGGATCATGAAATCCAACCACTTTGTCCTATCAAGTGTAAAAGGTTTTGTACAAGCCTTCCACGCTTCACCAAAATCAAGATCATTTGGATACAAAGTACTGAGTTCCTTGAACCCAACAACCTTTATCTGCATTGCTATCAACAAAATTTGTCTTCTACTAAGAGCATTTGTAACTTTATTAGACTTCCCACTCCTGTCTTTCAAAACAAATGTACAACTCTACAAAAACTCAACCCACATCAAATGCCTTTGGTTTAATTTTCCTTGACTATTCAAATATTGCAAATCTTGATGATTAGTATGCAAAATAGACTCCTTAGGAAGAAGATAGTGTCTCCACTTCTTCAATGCTTGAACTATAACATAAAATTCCTGATCACAAATATAATATTTTATTTTTGCATTATTTTATTTCTCACTAAAATAAGCAAAAGGTCTACCTTCTTGGCTCAAAACAACTCCTATTGTAGTACCACTCGCATCATAGTCTACTTGAAACACCTTGTTAAAATCAAGAAGTGCTATAACAAGTTGCTTAGTAACTTATTGTTTCAACAAATTAAAACTCTTATCTACTCTTATAGTCCACTTAAATTCCTTCCTATCCCCTCTCATTGTTTTAGTCAAGGGTCCACAAATAATGCTAGAACCTCTTATGAACTTTTTGTAAAAACTAGCCAATCCATGAAAAGATCTTATCTCTGTTACACTTATTGAAGTAGGCCATTCAGGGATAGCCTTCACTTTCTCAGGATCCATTTTTAGACCTTTTGCTAAGACTACAAATCCTAGGTACACCAACTCCTTCTTTACAAAACTGCACTTCTTCAGATTTATCAACAACTTTTGTTTCCTCAACTTATCAAACACCTTGTGAATATGAATCAAATGCTCCTCCAATATCTTATTAAAGATCAATATGTCATCTAGGTAAACAATGACAAACTTACCCAGAAACTCCTTTAGTACCTCATTCATGAGCCCCATGAAAGTTCTCAGTGCATTGCTCAGCCCAAAAGGCATGGCTAACCACTCGTATAGTCCTTCTTTGGTCTTGGGTATATGCAGGATCATGGTAACCAAACTATGGCCTTAAGTGGCAGTGAAAAACTAGCAAATCAAGGTTATGTCAACTTGAAACATAATTTTAAAGAGGTTCTGGACTTTATATCAAAATTTTTTAAGAAAATAATTTGTAGAAATTTGAATGTAGTTTCTAAATTACTAGGTCTTATCTAGAGAAAAAAATTGATTCGTCAAAAGTTTGGATTTTAATGCAGTACTACAAAAATTTTAGGGAAAAAAAAGAGTATGTGTATGTCTAACCACCTTAATCAAAATCAAATGATAATATTTTTTAATATAATTATAGATATAAAAGTAGACTCATGCCTAGATGTGATGCGTATTTTTGGGTATTTTTATTCCAAATAAATAATTAAATATGAATTTTCTATTAAAAATTTTTCAAAAAAAAACTCTCTTGTCTAACCACCTTAACTAATAGAAAACTTTACCAAATTAAAATTTATTTTTTCTTACACTAGGCAAAGCATAGAATGTGATGCAACTTTTGGATTAAAAAAATCTTATACCATTTGAAAGTTATAGCTATTTTTCAATCAGTATGTCAATCAACACTTTACAATCATCTTCAATGAAAGTTAATTAATAAATACTTATCAAACTTAGAATTTGACAACAATTATATTGATGGTGTAGACACCGAAATTTGATTACACTGCTTTGGTAATCTAATTTAGCCATCTCTAAAGGCATCATTAATTAAATTCTTATTTAATTAATCCTTTGCCATCCCTAGTTGATTAATTTAATTAATCATCTATAGTCCTAATTGATAAATCAAATAATCTATTATTTATCAATTAAATCCTATTCTTCTATCTAATTCCAAAAATCCCCATTTATTAAATAAATCTATTTGATAAATGAAATCCTCAAATTCAAAAACCCCTAACCTATCTCTAATCCTCCATTTAGCCTAATCCAACCCATCCACCCATACTAACCAAGCTTAGCCACTAACTCACCCACCCTCATTAATGCCATCCACTTGCACATCTCTAACATCCCTAATCTAATCCTAAAACCAAGCCTAATCCACCCCATAATTTTGTCACATTCCTTAAACAAGTTTAAGACTTTCCTAATCCAAACCAAAGTCTCCCCTCAAAAAGCCCAACCACTAAGTCATGAGTGCTCTTACAAAACATAAAGACTCTTACAAGCCCACTCATGACTCTTACACCCATCTTCCACACTCTTCCCTCTTCCACACTCATTCCTCTTACATCCCTCTTACATACTCAACCCCACTCATCATGCCTTTAACCAACCCTTTACCCTACCCTCTCACACTCATCCTCCTTGTGACAAGTGTCACCTTCCCATTGGTGCTAAACAAGCACAATCCATGTGCTCTCCTTTGAGTGCATCCTAGCCCTCCTTAAGCCTTCATCCATCCTTGCATCTAAGCCCTCCATCCCTCTACCCCTTAGCCTATAAATTGAATCCCATCCCAAGCCATTCCATCAACAATCTTTGAGCTAAAGTTACCATGCTATTTTGAGAACCAAAGCCATCAATATTACCCTTATAATGCCAAATTGAGAGCTCACAAAGCTACCAATTTGCCATTACCCATCTCCATTGAAGCAACTTTTGAGCATCTTGAGCATACATCCACAGCAAAAGGACACATCTATAGAATCAAGAAAGCATGGAGTGTTTTGTCTTGTGAGGTTTGCACTTCTTGTTTGCTTTCTTTGTCTAAGCATATATGTGAATTTAGTTTTTGGTTTGTGAATGTTTACTTTATTTGTTAATGTTCTTTGCATACTAATTCTTGTTCTACATTTTGGCACGCCTGGTGGGACCCCACTATGGGTCACTTAATCATCTATTTTCATCTATATGTCATTTTTCTAACCATCTAATGTTTGTTGTTGTTTGAGTGTGTTGTGAGGGTTTTTTGCTTATTTTTGCAGGCTAAAGAACGCACTTAGGAAGAAGAAATACCATCTAAAAAAAAAATTCGAATTTTTTACGTTTTTTGGCGTAGTTTTGGCGTCTGCAACCTGTTCTGTCTGCGAAAATCCATGTCTGCGAAAATTGACGTCTGCAAAAATCTGTGTCTGCGCAAATTGACATCTGCGAACATCCGCGTCTGCGAAAATCGACGTCTGCAAAAATTTGTGTCTGCGCAAATCGACATTTGCAAAAATCCGCATCTGCAAAAATCGTCGTCTGCGAAAATCTGCATCTGCGCAAATCAGCGTCTCTGCTTGTCACCTATTTTTTGTGCCGCAAAATTTGTTCTGTCGTCTTTGAATACTAGCGTATGATTTAAACCATTTTAAGCATTTTTACACGTAGAAAAAATAGCAAAAATAGTTTTAAAAAAATTTCCCATAATTAAGCTCTCATTTTTTAAGATTTTGGCTAACTAACTAAATTGTTTTTTTTTTGTCTCATTGCAGGTTGGAGCACATATGGAACCACTAACCATGTTTCTTGCAGGTTTTCATGTTGCTAAAAAAATGAACTTGAATGTTTAACCATTTGTCTTTGAATGCATGTTGCTAAAAAAATGAACTTGAATGGTTAAACACATTTTCCATTGAATGAATGTTGCTCAAAACACACTCTTGAATGTCATGGATTAAAATCAACTTTCCTTGGAATGCATGCTTAAAAAAAAAAATCCAATCTTGAATGCCAAGGATCAATTAACCATTACAATATCAAACACTTCATTTGGAGCTTCTAAAATTGAACAAAACAAATCTCTTTTTCACATGCAATCTAGGTAAAGTTTGATTTTTGGACATTTAAGAAACTTTGTTAAGTTAAAATACAAATTTACAAAAATCAATTTGAGTAGTTCCTTGGACTCACCTCTTTTCTAATCACCCATCAAATATTAACCATTGGTTGCAATCTCAGCGCCATTTATGGGGATGGGTCTACTTGAAAAAGGTGTTAAATGCTCCACAATCTAACTCACTCACTTGGTCTTTGAACGTTTGCTTTAACTTTATCAAAATTCTTAAATGGCCAAAACTCTAGATTAAATCGATCACACTTCAAGTTTGGGCACTAAAATTGAACAACAACTGACGTGGAGAGCCTCTGGGCGCGCACTTGAAATTGAATCTCACACACTTTTGTTTTGGGCTTAAAACAAACTCACACTCAATCTTGAATGCCTTAAAGAAAATTAATCGATACTTGACGTGGAGGGCCTCCGGGCGCGCGAGTTTGCTTTTGTTGACCCTAACTCTTCTTATTGTTTGCATTCTTTGATCGATTTATTTTTGTTGGCACTTCAAGTTGGAATTGAACATTGTCTCTTAAACATGAGTGCTTGCAAAGTCTAGATTAGCACACATAAGAGTCAGTTGGTAAAAGGACAAGCGTGTTTTTTAGCCCAAGGTCATCCAAGTCTTCTCTCCCCTTGTCATCTTTCGAGGCCATCTTGGGTGCATAAGATTAGGATCCAAAACCTTGTTTCTTTTTTAGGAGGCTTGCTTGGGGATTTCATCACCCCTTGGACGACCTCAACTCCAGCGTTCCGGTGGAGTATAAGAATCGGGAGGTGAATCGAAAGACACCTCTCTTGGGATCAAGATTTTGTCATTCAGGCTAAGCCTCAAGGAACTTTATACCCTTGAGAAGTGAAAGAGGAGAAGTGGGTTACTGCTCCTCTCGGCTGTGTGACATCCTTTTGGTCTCATCTACGGATTTGGGCCTCATGTACCTTGCGTATATCGAGGACTCCCTAGCTAAACCAATTGTCTGCCTTGCAGAAAACCATCAGAGATGTTAATGTGTTTGGAGTGACTGATCGAAACATTTGTAGAACATACACACTCCTTGGCACAAGTATCACATTCTGAGAACCACAAACTTCTATCTGGGTTCCTATCTATTGCTTGTTTTTATTTTACTTGTTGAATGAATGTTTGCCAAACTTGGTCAATCCTAGCTTAGGGCACACTTAGCATAGTCACTGCCTATTTTAGAAGATTGAACAAGTTGAAGCAAAACAACTGAGATTTTTCCCAAAGCCAAGCAAATTCAGGAATTTATGTCGGGACAACCCAAACCCAAACAGAAGTTTCACAAGGTCAAACTCGAGCCATCTCTAGCATACCAAGAACTTTCAGCCAAGAGAAAAGAAATAACACCAAGCCCACGAATTGCCAAACTCCACAAAGCAGAGGACAAAGCTATCGATGAAGCACTTCAAGAGGCTTGGTTAGAGAGTACCATCAAATTTAGCCAACACCCAGGAGTTAATCTTGCTTATGCCTTACCAACTAGGCATGATTTCTATGATTAGACACCCTTGTTTCTCCACATCTTCTTGGATAAGCTTCACTTTAGAGTCATCTTTGTAGAAAAGCCAACCATCTTAGGTTATCCCCTTAAGCATTATTAGCTCATCCATCTCATTTAGAATCATACCATCTAGCCAGTAATTGAAAATCTGCACATCTAAGCTTTCAAAATAGTTGTCACCTTGCTAAAAGTTTGCCATTCCTAAAATCTTCCAAATTCACCAATCTCACCAAGGTTATCCCTTTGACAGAGCTTTGTCTAGGGTAATCTAGCTTTGTCACTTGTTATCCCTCATCACCTTGAGCTAAAGGTTGGGATTTGCAAGTGGTCAATCTCGTGTTCTTCCTAAAGGATCATCAGTCTATCCTTAAGTTGACACAATCACCACCAAGCTTGCACATAGGAAAGCAAACCTTTTGCACTTTGCCAACATATCTTTGAAGTTAGAATCCCCAACCCAATCCTCCTTAGGTTTTGTCATATAGCTTTGCCTCAACCTAGGAAATCATTTGCATAGAAAAGCCTTCCCCCTTTTGCATCCATCAGCATTTATTGCATCTCATCCCTAGGAGCATTTTTCATGTCACCCGTCACTCGCTTAGCCAAGAAGAAAGAAACAATGGAGCCCTATCATTTGGATCGAACAGCCTCACCCCCCTTGAGCACTCAACCATCCTTCAGCCCAAAGCAAGCTATGCCATCACCTACTGACATTGAAGCTTTCATGAACCAACCAGGAAATGCAGTATTCGTAAATGCCATTAGAGACAAAAACAAAGAGACAATCATGGCTAATTTTCGAAGGGACAATGTAGGAACCTTTGACTTTGGAAGACCCCCTCCATTATCAGATCCATCTCACCCGTTGTTTGGGCAGCTGCCACCACCCATAGGCTCTTATGATCCAAATTATCCTCAATATATTCCAAAAGAAGAGCCTCCAGCCAATCCATATGACCCAACAGACCCAAACATACCATCATCCACCCAAGTTGAAATCTCCATGCCGCAAGACAACCCAGCCACCACCACTCCATCCTTAGTTCATACCTCTTCGCTCCAAACCCCCTTTACCCAAAACAACTCACCATTCACCCCCTTCACTATTGCTGCTGCTGCTCCCCAACCCAGCCTTCCAAATCCACACATCTCCCAAATCAGTGCTAGCATCTTTGGCCAACCTCAACAATATACAACAGGGATGTCACCCATGGGGCCAAGTAATCAATCTTTCATCACCCCCAGCTTGTTCACTGCAGCCCAGAACACAATCCCATCATTTCCATTAGGTCTTGGGAGCTCAATACCACTAGCCACAAATCCACAAGCTACTACCTTCACCCCACAAAGCTATCAAATCCCACAAGCTACTGCCAATCTTCTACCAAGCTCCCAAGTGACCCCAGCTCCCGCCACCACTCTACCAAGCTTCCAAATCCAGGCACAAAGCTATCAAACCTCATCAGTTCCATTCCCAAGCTTTCAATTCCCACCACCTCCACCACCAACTAATCCTTTACCTCCAATTACCAACTACTTTTCAATGCCACTTCTAGGAGGTAATCCACCGCCCCAGCCAACCACCAATTATTTGCAGATACCATCCCAAATGGGGGAACAACCCACATATATTGGTCAAACCCCACAAGCCCTCCAATCCTTTCCCCAAGCCTCACAACCATCTTATACCTTACCTCCACGAAGCAATCCATTTATCCCACAGCCAGCTTATGTTCCTCAATCCCAACCTTAAATCCCATATCAACAGTAAGCCTCACAGCACATGCAGCAATATGCGCCACCTCCCCCTCAACAACCCATCATCCACCATGCAGCTGCCCAAACAATGTACAATCCCTATTAGCAAATCCCTCACAGCCATCCATATTTAGTGGCCCCATCCAGCACATACCTACCTCAAGGCACTCCTACATTGCGGGCACCCCAACCATCACCTATCAATTTAGAGTGGGAGCAAATGAAGACAGCTCTGAAAGCCATCCAAGAAGGGAATGATCCAAAGACATTCAAGTTTGAGAATGTGTGTCCTTACCCATTTGACAGAGCCATTACCACGACACCATTTCCCAAACACTTTGAGGTTCCTAAATTTGACAAATTCAGAGGAAAAGGAGACCCTGTCACACATATCAAAGAATTTTACATGCATTGCCAAGACGTGGCATACAAAGATGTCTTCCTCTTGCGGCTTTTTCCCAAAAGCTTGGCTGGACCAGCTCTTGAATGGTTTTATAGAATCCCCTATGGCACAATTAAAAACTTTGCTGAATTATCTGAGGCATTTGTAGCCCAATATGCCCATCTTGTTGAAACAGAGCTATCAATAGTTTATCTTGTCCACACCAAGCAAAAAGGTGGAGAAAGCCTTGCCGAATACCTACAAAGATGGAAAACTCTTACCACCCGCATATCCTGCACCTTGCCAGAATGCCATGTGGTGAAAATGTTTATTGATAATGCACATCCCAGCTTGGCTCACCACATGACCATGAACTGTTTGCAGACCTATAAGGATATCAAAGAGAAAGGAATGATTCTTGAGCAAGGACTCATCAAAGATGGTGTGGTAAAGATTTGCAAAGAGGCCAACCAAAATCAATCACATTCCAATGACAAGTCTAGGTATTGGAACAAAAACAAGCATATTGCAACAGATGGGGTTACTGACACCAGACATGTGAATATCGTTGGTCCTTCTCGAAACCAGTCTAACCCACCATATCAAAAAAACAACCAACAAGCTACCAATTACCAACAATGAAATAATCAAAGCTATCAAAACCAGAATACAAGACCCAACTTTCAAGGGTCTAACAATCAAGCTAATGCCATCAATGTAGCTGCAGGGCAAAAGCCCAGATTCCAACCTGCACCTAGAAACTATACACCCCTTGGTGAGCCATTGGATGTTATTTTTGAGAAATTGGCTAAGGAAAACCTCATCAAATTTCCTCCTACCCAAGCCAATCCAAAGCTGCATGGTACAAGGACAATGAGTATTGCAAGTTCCATAGGGTAAACGGTCACACCAGCCTCAGATGCATGAAACTGAAAGACTATGTGCAAGACCTCATTTATCAGAAGGAAATCACTGTTGGTGCCCAAACCTCTCCCAATGCAGGCTTACAGATTTATCAAAATGCTTTTCCTCCACACAACAACCAAAATCCTGGAAAAGAACCTATCCAAAACAACACCAACAACCGCCAGCCAAACCAACATCATGGGAAGAACAATGAACACACTTCATCCTATATAGACTATGGTAGCCTTATAGGTTGTATATCTGAGAAAGAGCTTTCTGTCAATGTTATCAATATCCGAGGACCAGACAATGAGTGTGCGGTCACCACTCGAAGAGCGCAATTTAACATCGCAGGCCCACCAGTTTCATCAACACCATCAGCTCCATCAAAAAGCCAGTACAATATCTTGGAACACCTTGGGAACATGCCAGCCTAAATATCCATTTTAGACCTTCTCCGCACTAGTCCTATGTACAAAGACATCCTTGACAGTGCTCTCATAGAATCCCGTGTCCCTTCTAATATCAATGCTATTGATTTTCGTAATCTTGTTGGAAACCTTTCATCCTCATGTGCCCTATCTTTCAAACCCACCAACATACCCGCGGTTGAGCCAGATCACACCCTTCCGCTTCACATAGCCATCATGGTATCCAATTTTGCCGTGAAAAAAGTAATGATAGATAATGGATCAGCCTTGAACATTTGCACCCTAAAATTTATAAAACAAGCTGGGTATACTGAAGCAGATATGATCAGTGAGGTTATCACCATCAAAGCTTATGACAACTTGGAAAGGACCACAGAAGGGACTATTTTGCTACCAATCAAGGTTGGGCCAGTCATTCAAGAGACAGTTTGCCATGTTGTTGATCTAAACCTACCATTTAACATCCTCCTCAGTCGCCCATGGATTCATGCTATGAAGGCCGTTCCATCCACCTACCATCAGTGCATCAAATTTCTACATCAGGGCACTGAGGTAACCATCCATGCCGATCCAGAACCCTTTGCTTACTGCAATGCAGTTGAAGCTTCATATACAAACCATTGCCCTAGAATAGACATCGGCACAGCCATCGCCAGCTCATCCCATACTTGTAATGATGCAGAAACCATCCTTGCCTCCACCCTATCTACTGTAAAGATCAACGACAAAGGTTGTGGAGAATATAGTCTATCAGATGCATTTGCTGTCGGAGCAATCCCACTTGATCCACATACCCATGGACGGCCAACATATCACAAAGCTAAGGAGATTCCACCTCCTCGATACAAATAGTTTGGCCCAACCACCTTTGTGTCCTCAAAAACCCCTCTTCATGAGGAGCTCACTCCAGATATCAACAATTGGACACATAAGGATGCACCTCCAAGAAATCAAGCACGCCTTGATCACTTCAGCCAAAAGTATCCCCAACAACATAAGCTCATCACTGAAAAATGGAACTATCAAGGAGGTGGACTAGGACCAGAAGAAAGGGGCATGCAATGTCCCATCGAAGCACATAATTGGGAAATAAAGTTAGGTCTTGGCTTTGGCATACCCACAACTGGGGGCACCAACGAGAACGGTCACGCTTTTTCGAACATCCACCGCGACCTTGTTGAAATCGAAGACATTCCTGAGGAAGTTGAAAAGAGAGCCTACGATGATATCCCAGACCAAATCTTCCTAGGAGACTCTGTTCTCCGAGAACTATCCATCCATCTCATTGACCTACCACTTGCTCATCCACAACTCATAGATTGGGACCAACCAAGTGTCATACATATTGATGAGTTCACATCAGAGGAAGCACTTCTAAGATTCATGGGAGCTGAAACTCCTCATAAGAAGACAAAGCCAGATTCTGCCTACATCTATAAGCTAGATCCCAAGGGGTATTTTGGAGAAAATCCCCAACCTAGTTTCGATACACCCAAAACTGGAACTAAGGTAAATCTGGGACTAGCTAAGGCAGCGAAGAGAACCCCTCAGCAAGAAAATCCAGAGCCACAAGCAGAACATGAGGATTTAGTATTGCCTCCTCAAGATAATCGACCAGAGGTGTCTTCTATTCTAATAGAGGATACTAGAGAAGTCAACATTGGTTCTTCAGAGATCCCTAGAATTGTTCACATTGTTGCATCCCTATCACAAGACCAAGTTGACCTCCTCTTTGAGGTTTTAAGAGAGAACATTGGCCAATTTGCATGGTCATATCAGGACATGCCAGGACTTGATCCAAAGCTTGTAGTTCATCATCTTGCAGTCAATCCAAAGATCAAGCCCGTCAGACAAAAGCTTAGAAAAATGCACCCCAAGGTGGCATTACTAGTCAAAGCTGAACTAGAAAGAATGTTAGCTGCTAAGGTTATCCGACCTATCGACTACTCAGAATGGATCTCCAACATGGTCCCTGTCACTAAGCCTTCCGATGACATCAGAATCTATACTGATTTTAGAGATCTTAACAAAGCTTGTCCAAAGGATGATTTTCCCTTGCCCAACATAGATATGATTGTAGATCTTACAGCTGGACATGAAATCCTATCCCTTATGGATGGATTTTCTGGGTATAATCAGATCAAGATTGCAGAAGAGGATCAGCATAAGACAACATTCACTACCCCCTGGGGAACCTTTTGCTACACCATGATGCCTTTTGGCCTAAAGAATGCTGGGGCTACCTATCAAAGAGCTATGACAGCCATTTTCCATGATCTTATCCATAGCATTTTGGAAGATTATGTGGACAATATCCTGGTCAAATCTCACACCTTCATGGATCATCTTGCTAACCTAGAAAAATTCTTTGATAGGTTGGCCCAATATCATCTCATGCTAAATCCCAAGAAGTGTGTCTTTGGGGTCACATCTGGCAAGCTTCTAGGCTTCATAGTTTCTAAATGAGGTATAGAGATTGACCCCAAAAAGGTCAAGGCTATCTTAGACATGCCTCCTCCCCAGACACTGCGACAGCTTCACTCTCTTCAGGGAAAACTTCAATCTGTCCAGCGCTTCATCTCCCAACTTGCAGATAAGTGTACACCATTTTCACACTTGCTAAAGAAGAATGAGAACTTCAAGTGGGATCTTTTATGTCAGCGCAGCTTCGATCAGCTCAAGCAGTATCTCACCAATCCCCCTATCTTGGTTCCACCAGTTCCTGGTCATCCCTTGATCTTGTATATATCAGCAACACCTACTGCTCTAGGGGCACTTCTAGCACAACATGATGATTATAGCAGAGAGAGAGCCATCTACTATATTAGTAGAACCCTAGTTGGTTATGAACTCAATTACACTCCTATGGAAAAAGCTTGTTTGGTAGTTGTTTTCTCAACTCAAAAGCTTTGCCACTACATGCTAAGTCATACCATCCAACTAGTATCTAAGATTGATACTCTCAAGTATATGCTCTCTAGAACAGCACTCGCAGGCCGGCTAGTGAAATGGGTTATGCTACTAAGTGAGTTTGACATCCAGTATGTGGACAGAAAGGTAATCAAAGGGCAAGCTATAGCAGATCACTTAGCTGATGCACCTCTAGTAGATGCATATCCTTTGCTCACAGAATTTCTAGATGAGCATATCTGCCTAATTGAAGAACAACCCCCAAGGAAGCTTTATTTTGATGGCTCATACACCTCTCATGGATCAGGGGCAGGAATATTATTAGTTACACCTCAAGGAGATTACATTCCAAAAGCCTTCAAGCTACAATTCCCTAGCACCAACAATATAGCAGAATATGAAGCTCTTGTAGCAGGATTAAAGATAGCTGCAGAATGGAATATCACTGAGTTACAAGTCTTTGGTGATTCCCAACTCATCATCAAACAAGTCTTAAATGAATATCAAACCAAAGATGAAAAGTTGTTACCCTACAAAGAGCTAGTTGATCAGCTGACCCAGCATTTTACAAAGCTTTAGTTTACACAAGTGCCTCGAATGTAGAATAAAGCAGCAGACGCCATGGCCGCTATCGGCTCGATCTTGGAAATTCCCCAAGATGCTACGTAGTATGAATTTTTAGTTGAGAAGCTCCTCACACCCGCTTATGCGAATGAGGATTCAAACCGTGTTTGTATCTTGGTTGGTCCCCAATCCCCTTGGTACCATGAAATTCACGCTTACCTTAACGATGGTATCATATCCCCTCACCTCACACGTACCCAACGCCAGAACCTCATCCGAAAATCATCTCGCTACATTATCATAGCCAATACCCTATATCGTCGAGGTTATCACGATACTCTCTCTCGATGTTTAGATGAAAATGAGGCCGCAATGGCATTAAAAGAAGTACATTCTGGACTTTGCGGTGCACATACGAGTGGTATTGTCCTAGCATGACAAATCCTTAGAGCAGGCTACTATTGGCCTACCATTGAAGAAGACTCTTGTGACTTTGTCAAAAAGTGTCTCCCATGTCAGCAGCATGCAAATCTTGTGCACGCTCCAGCACAGGATCTACAACTTATTGCACCACCTTGGCCTTTTGCTTGTTGGGGCCTTGATCTAGTTGGAACTATCACACCTCTCTCATCTGGTGGACATAAATGGATAATAACAGCTACAGACTATTTCACTAAGTGGGTGGAAGCAGTCCCCCTAGTCTCAGCTACAGGAGTTCAAGTCTCCAAGTTCATCTTGTACCACATTGTTTGCCGCTTTGGCATCCCATCCACCATCTTCACTGACCACGGAGGTAACTTTGAAAATCTCAACATGGAAGAATTATGCACTTCCCTCCGCATCCATCACCGCTTTTCTAGCCCATATTTCCCACAAGGTAATGGCCAGGTAGAGGCAACTAATAAAACCCTCCTCAAAATCCTAAAGAAAGTTGTCAATGATTCCGACAGTGATTGGCACCTTCAAATAAATCCGGCTCTATGGGCCTATCGAACTTCCTTCTATACATCCAAATGCACAACTCCATACTCCCTAGTCTATGGTGCCAAAGCGGTATTACCTATAGAAGTTGAACTTCCCTCACTACGCATATCTTTGCGAGGGAAAATCTCAGATGAAGAATACAGAGTAGCTCGACTCACCCAGCTAGATCTCTTAGATGAGAAGAGACAACAAGCCTATGACCATCTCATAGTCTATCAAACTCGTCTCAAAAGGAATTTCAACAAGAAGGTGCTCCCACGACACTTTCAGCCAGGTGTCATGGTCCTCAAAGAAAATATGAAAGTCCAAGCAGATCGAGAAAAGAAAGGCAAGTTTGTACCTACATGGCTTGGTCCCTATGTGGTTACTGCCTCCTTTGGCTCTGAAGCCTATCAATTATCTACACCAGAAGGAGAACTCTTGAATGATCCCACTAACATCATTCATCTCAAGAAGTTCTATGCTTGAAGATCCTTGGTATACCCAGCTTTTGAAAAATACAAAAAAAAAAAAAATAGTAAAGAGAAATAAGCGTCCAATGGTGAAAACTTGGCAATTCAAGCGCCTTGGATAGGTACCTTGGTGAAAACCTGGTAATTCAGGCGCCTTGTGTGCTAAAGACTAATCCATTATCTATCACTATCCTATCCCTCATTCATCCACCCACCATCCCATAAAATACCTGCTTGTTCCCTTGGTGTTCCAATCAAATATCCAAAATCTGATGGAGCTTGTCAATACCTCCTGTACAGCTTGTAAATCTTGTACCAAAGCTTGTATTATACCTTGTAAATCTTGTACCATACCTTGTATATATTTGAATCTTGTCTAAAGCTTGTACCATATTCCAGCTTGTAAATAATCTTGTATCCTAGCCTATATCCTATCACATGCACACACAGAATCCCATTTTCCTTAAGCTTTTCACAAACCATCTACCTATCCACCTATCAACTATTATAGACATCCCATCCTTCACAAACATTTCCATCTCACAAAAAACTAAAACATGAACAAACTTGTACATTTTGAACATATCTTGGTCTATCAGCTTGTACATCCTCTTTAGCTTAGTATCATTGTATCTATCCGGCTTTCATGTTAGTTCATCCTTGGTCAACATCTTGCACACATTGCACACCTTGGTTAGATATTCCAATGCATCCTTTAGCTGGATCTCCTATCACCAAAGTGTTATCCTTCTTAGTTCAGCTTTTTAGACGCATCACTCATCCAGATCCATCAGCTTAGGTGCTCTCTGATAGATCCTTGCAGGATATAGCTTTCCTCGTGTCTGATCTTGGTCCGTTAGTACTTCATCCTACCCATCTCATTGGCAAACAGCTCTCTTTTGGATTTTCACTTTCTTTTGATTTGGGATCTTCCCTTTTGGGTCTTGAAATATCTTTTCCAAGAAATCTCCTTGTTCCCTCTTCAAGGTTGCCATGATCTTCCATATCATGGTATGCTATGAATGGGGCAATTAGAGCGTAAGGTCTTGATCGGGTCTTTTGCTTGTTTTCTTTTTCTGCTTGTGGGTTACCTAGTGTCATTTCCACGCTGCTTCCTCTGGGATTCATGTGTGATACTGGGGCAATCTTTGTTTGTTTGTTTTGAGTCAATTTGTCAGTCCTCTGAACGATTGGTGAAAAGGCCTTGATGTTCTTGGTAACCTTGGCAGTTAACCAATAGTCCTATAGCAAATCTAGTGCTCAACTACATGGTGGTACTTCTCTTTGAAGTATCCACCCGCTCAAAAAGCTTCAATGGATTCCCTTCATCTCCATTATCCCCCATCCATATCCAACACCTATCTCAGCTTATGCATCAGTATCTCTTTGAGTCACTCCTCACGCTTAGCTTTAGGGATCCACAATCCTAGTCTTAGGGATCCACCAATCAAATCGATCCACCAAGCCTCATCTTTCAAGATCCACAATCCTAGTCCTAGGGATCTTCGAAACCCATCTTTTGCCAATCTGACTCTTTGAAATCCTGTTGCATCAGCTTTATCATTCTATCATCCATCTCCCTACCATGGATTCCTTTTATAGCGCTTCACTCCTCCATCTCCCCCCCCCAATCCTGGAAAGTCTTAAGTTTGCTTTACTATTGTGCCTCTGATTTCCCTTTATCATTCTCTCGTAGTGAGAGTTTGAGCTAATTCGGCCCCTTCTCTTCGCCAACCTGCGTCTCAGCTTGTCTCAATTTCTTGTACTTTTCAAGAAGTCATCGAGCCTCATTTCTCTCTCCGCCGCCTTCTTGAGGGGGCATCATCTAAGTCTAGTCTCTCCTCTTCTTATCCGAGACTGGGGCAACCTTGTTGCTAAAACATCTTCCGCGTGTCGTCTTCATTCGAACTTCTTTGAAATAGTGTTGTCTCAACACTATGTCAAAGAGGGGCAAAATGTAGACACTGGAATTTGATTACACTGCTTTGGTAATCTAATTTAGCCATCTCTAAAGGCATCATTAATTAAATTCTTATTTAATTAATCCTTTGCCATCCCTAGTTGATTAATTTAATTAATCATCTATAGTCCTAATTGATAAATCAAATAATCTATTATTTATCAATTAAATCCTATTCTTCTATCTAATTCCAAAAATCCCCATTTATTAAATAAATCTATTTGATAAATGAAATCCTCAAATTCAAAAACCCCTAACCTATCTCTTATCCTCCATTTAGCCTAATCCACCCCATCCACCCATACTAACCAAGCTTAGCCACTAACTCACCCACCCTCATTAATGCCATCCCCTTGCACATCTCTAACATCCCTAATCTAATCCTAAACCCAAGCCTAATCCACCCCCTAATGTTGTCACATTCCTTAAACAAGTTTAAGACTTTCCTAATCCAAACCAAAGTCTTCCCTCAAAAAGCCCAACCACTAAGTCATGAGTGCTCTTACAAAACATAGACTCTTACAAGCCCACTCATGACTCTTACACCCATATTCCACACTCTTCCCTCTTCCACACTCATTCCTCTTACATCCCTCTTACATACTCAACCCCAGTCATCATGCCTTTAACCAACCCTTTACCCTACCCTCTCACACTCATCCTCCTTGTGACAAGTGTCACCTTCCTATTGGTGCTAAACAAGCACAATCCATGTGCTCTCCTTTGAGTGCATCCTAGCCCTCCTTAAGCCTTCATCCATCCTTGCATCTAAGCCCTCCATCCCTCTACCCGTTAGCCTATAAATTGAATCCCATCCCAAGCCATTCCATCAACAATCTTTGAGCTAAAGTTACCATGCTATTTTGAGAACCAAAGCCATCAATATTACCCTTATAATGCCAAATTGAGAGCTCACAAAACTACCAATTTGCCATTACCCATCTCCATTGAAGCAACTTTTGAGCATCTTGAGCATACATCCACAGCAAAAGGACACATCTATAGAATCAAGAAAGCATGGAGTGTTTTGTCTTGTGAGGTTTACACTTCTTGTTTGCTTTCTTTGTCTAAGAATATATGTGAATTTAGTTTTTGGTTTGTGAATGTTTACTTTATTTGTTAATGTTCTTTGCATACTAATTCTTGTTCTACAGATGGAACCTCAAGAGTGTTATAAAAAAACCCTTTTTGTTTCATTCAATTTCGATGAAAATAACATTGTCAGATGGCTACCTGAAGTCTGAGTGTCAGTGAAACCTTTCTCAAACACATTTTTTGAGTTAACCAAATAGGCTTGGTAAATAGTAAGCCTAATTGGATACTTGAAATCAAATCAAGTATCCAATTTGAAATCAGGTACATGATTTTTCAATTACAAATTTGGAGGGAAATTTGAGAGGAAAGATTTTGCAATTGCAATATTGGAGGGAGGGAAATTTAAGAGGGAAGAAATTTTGCAATTGCAATTTTGGAGAGAAATTTGAGAGGAAAAATTTAGAGTTTTTTAGAGGGAAATTTATTTGGGGAAAGTGTGGACATTGATATTATTATTATTAACTATTATTATTATATATGATTATAACTATTATTATATTATAGTAATATGTACAATTATTATTATCAAATATAATTTAGTTATAAATATTATTATTATTATTTTAACTAAATATAATATAGTAATATATATGATAATAATAATTATTATTATTAAATATAAATAGTAATATTATATGACTATTATTATATATAATAATATATATATTTATTATTAT
Organism: Cupressus sempervirens; assembly: GCA_028749045.1. Lineage (NCBI taxonomy): Eukaryota > Viridiplantae > Streptophyta > Pinopsida > Cupressales > Cupressaceae > Cupressus > Cupressus sempervirens. The sequence goes on along the minus strand of CM053793.1, from coordinate 42,137,200 downwards.
TATTAAATCTATAATCTACTAAAATATATTATTATTTTTGTTATATAATCTAATAATATAATATTATAATATTAAAATATATAATATTATATTATTATTAAATATAATATTGTCATAAATTCATCGAAAGGGATCATAGGTTAAACTATGACCCCTTTCAACGCATTCCCAATGGGTCCCTAGGGGTCTTAGGGCTCCTAGGGACATACATTGTCATGAAATGCATCGAGAGGGGTCATAGGATAACCTATGAGCTCTCTAGATGCATTGGAACCAACCAAATGCATCCCCAGGGGACCTAGGACCCCTAGGGACATAGGTTATCATGAAATGCATCGAGAGGGGTCATAAGTTAACCTATGACCCCTCTCGATGCATTATAACCAACCAAATGCATCCCTAGGGGTCCTAGGGACCCTATGGACAAAGTTTGTCATGAAATGCATTAAGAGGGGTCATAGGTTAACCTATGACACCTCTCGATGCATTAGAACCAACCACATGCATACATTGTCATGAAATACATCGAGAGGGGTCATCAGTTAACTCATGACCACTCTCGATGCATTGGAACCAACCAAATAAGTCCCTAGGGGTCCTAGGGCCTCTAGGGACATAGGTTATCATGAAATGCATCAATTGGGGTCATAGGTTAACCTATAACCACTTTCAATGCATTGGAACCAACCATATGTGTCCTTAGGGGCTCTAGGACCCCTAGGGGCATAGGTTGTCATGAAATGCATCGAGATGGGGCATAGGTTAACCTATGACCCCTCTCAATGCATTACAAACAACCACATGTGTCCCTAAGGGTCCTAGGGCCCCTAGGGACATAGGTTATCATGAAATACATCGAGAGGGGCCATAGGTTAATCTATGACAACTCTCGATGCATTATAACCAACCAAATGTATTGATAGGGGTCCTAGGGCCCCTAGGGACATACGTTGTCATGAAATGCCTCGAGAGGGGTCATAGATTAACCTATGAACCCTCTCAACTCATTGCAACCAACCAAATGCATTCTTAGTGGTCTTAGGGCCCCTAGGGACATACATTATCATGAAATGCATTGATAGGGGTCATAAGTTAACATATGACCACTCTCGATGCATTGGAACCAACCAAATGTATCCTTAGGGGCCCTAGGACCCCTAGGGGCATAGGTTATCATGAAATGCATCGAGAGGGATCATAGGTTAACCTATGATGCCTCTCAACGCATTGGAACCAACCACATGCATCCCTAGGGGTCCTAGGGCCCCTAGGGACATAGGTTGTCAAAAAATGCATTGATAGGGGTCATAGGCTAACTTATGACCATTCTCAATGCATTGGAACCAACCAAATGCATCCTTAGGGGCTCTAGGACCCCTAGGGGCATAGGTTGTCATGAAATGTGTTGAGAGGGGTCATAGGTTAACCTATGATTCCTCTTGACACATTAGAGACAACCACATGTGTCCCTAGGGGTCCTAGGGCCCCAAAGGACAAACATTGTCATGAAATACATTGAGAGGGGTCATAGGTTAACCTATGAAACCTCCCGACACATTATAACCCCTCTCGATGCATTATAACAAACCAAATGTGTCCCTAGGGGTCCTAGGGACCCTAGTGACATATATTATCATGAAATGCATTGAGAGGGGTCATAGGTTAACCTATGACCCCTTTCAACACATTATAACCAACCAAAAGTGTCCCTAGGGGGTCCTAGGCTGCAAAGGTACATACATTGTCATGAAATGCATCAATCATGGTCATAGGTTAACTTATGACCCCTCTTGATGCATTGGAACAAACCATATGTGTCCCTAGGGGTCCTAGGTTATCATGAAATGCATTGAGAGGGATCATAGCTTAACTTATGACCCCTTTTGATGCATTATAACCAACCAAAAGTGTCCCTAGGGGTCCTAGGGCCCCTAGGGACATACATTGTCATGAAATATGTTGATTAGGGTCATAGGTTAACTTATGACCCCTATCAACACATTGGAACAAACCACGTGCATCCCTAGGGGTCCTAGGGATATACATTGTCATGAAATGCATTAAGAGGGGTCATAGGTTAACCTATGATGCCTCTCGATGTATTATAACCAACCACATGTGTCCCTAGGGGTCTTAGGGCCTCTAGTGACATACGTTGTCATAAAATGTGTTGAGAGGGGTCATAGGTTAACTTATGACCCCTCTTGATGCATTATAACAAACCAAAAGTGTCCCTAGGGTCCTAGGGCCCCTAGGGACATACATTGTCATGAAATATGTCGACCAGGGTCATAGGTTAACTTATAACCCCTATCGACACATTGGAACAAACCACATGCATCCCTAGGGACATACATTGTCATGAAATGCATCAAAAGGGGTCATAGGTTAACCTATGATGCCTCTTGATGCATTATAACCAACCATATGTGTCCCTAGGGGTCCTAGGGCCTCTAGGGACATACGTTGTTATGAAATGTGTTGAGAGGGATCATAGGTTAACCTATGACCCTTCTCGATCCATTATAACAAACCAAAAATGTCAAACCAAAAGTGTCCCTAGGGTCCTAGGGCCCCTAGGGATATACATTGTCATGAAATGCATCGAGAGGGTCATAGGTTAACCTATGACCACTCTCGATGCATTAGAACCAACCAAATGCAACTTTAGGGGCCCTAGGACCCATAGGGACATAGGTTGTTATGAAATGCATCAAGACGGGTTATAGGTTAACCTATGACCACTCTAGAGGCATTAGAACCAACCAAATGCATCCCTGGAGGCCCTAGGACCCCTAGGGCATAGGTTGTCATGAAATGCATTGAGAGGGGTCATAGGTTATCCTATGACATATCTCGATGCATTAGAACCAACCACATGCATCCCTAGGGGTCCTAGGGCCCCTAGGGACATACATTGTCATGAAACGCATTGAGAGGGGTCATAAGTTAACCTATGACCCCTCTCGACGCATTGAAAAAAACCACATGCGTCCCTAGGGGTCCTAGGGCCCCTAGGGACATATGTTATCATGAAATGCATTGAGAGGGGTCATAGGTTAACCTATGATCCCTTTCGACACATTGGAACAAACCATATGCATCCCTAGTGGTCCTAGGGCCCGTAGGGACATAGGTCATGATAAAATGCATCGAGAGGGGTCATAGGTTAACCTATGACCCCTTTCGATGCATTATAACATAGCACATGCATCCCTAGGGGTCTTAGGGCCCCTACGGACATACATTGTCATGAAATGCGTTGAGATGCATTTGAACAAACCACATGCATCATTAGGGGTACTAGGACCCCTAGGGATATGTATTGTCATGAAATGCATTGAGAGAGATCATAGGTTAACCTATGACCCCTTTCGATGCATTATAACCAACCAAATGCATCCTTAGGGATCCTAGAGCCTCTAGGGACATGCATTGTCATACAATGTGTCGAGAGGTTAAGCTATGACCACTTTCGATGCATTAAAACCAACCAAATGCATCCTTAGGGTTCCTAGGGCCCCTAAGGGCATAGTTTTTCATCAAATACATCGAGAGGGGTCATAGGTTAACCTATGATGCCTCTCGATGAATTAGAATCAACCATATGCATCTCTAGGGGTCATATGGCCCCTAGGGACATACACTATCATGAAATGTGTTGAGAGGGGTCATAAGTTAACCTATGACCCCTCTCAATACATTATAACCATTTGAAATGTCTTTAGGGGTCCTAAGGTCCCTAGGGACATACATTGTCATGAAATGCATTGATCGAGATCATAAGTTAACCTATGACAACTATCGATGCATTGGAACTAACCAAATGTTTCCTTAGGGGCCCTAGGACCCCTAGGGGCATAGGTTGTCATGAAATGTGTCAAGAGGGGTCATAGGTTAACCTATGATGACTCTCGATGCATTGGAACCAGCCAAATGCATCCTTAGGGGCCCTAGGACCCCTAGGGGCATAGGTTGTCATAAAATGTTTCAAGAGGGGTCATAGGTTAACCTATGACACCTCTCAATGCATTAGAACCAACCACATGCATCCCTAGGGGTCGTAGGGCCCCTAAGGACACGTTGTCATGAAATGCATCGAGAGGGGTCATAAGTTAACCAATGACCCCTCTCGATGCATTGGAACAAATCACATGTGTCCCTATGGGTCTTAGGGCCCCTAGGGATATAGGTTATTATGAAATACATCAAGAGGGGTCATAGGTTAACCTATGACCCCTCTTGATGCATTATAACCAACCACATGCCTTCCTAGGGGTCCTAGAGCCCCTAGGGACATATATTATCATAAAATGCATTGAGAGGGGTAATAAGTTAGTCTATGACACCTCTTGATGCATTAGAACCAACCACATGCATCCCTAGGGGCCCTAGGGCTTCTAGGGACATACGTTATCATAAAATGCATTGAGATGGGTCATAAGTTAACCTATAACCCCTCTCGACACATTATAAGCAACCAAATGCATCCCTAGAGGTCCTAGGGCCCCTAGGGACATATGTTATCATGAAATACATCGAGAGGGGTCATAAGTTAACCTATGACCCCTTTCGATGCATTATAACCAACCAAAAGCTTCCCTATGGTTCCTAGGGCCCCTAGGGACATACATTGTCCTAAAATGCATCGATTGGCCTATGACCCATCTCGATGCATTGAAACAAACCACATGTGTCCCTAGTGGTCCTAGTGCCCCTAGGGACATAGGTTATTGTGAAATGCATCAAGAGGGGTCATAGGTTATCCTGTGACCCCTTTCAATGCATTAAAACCAAAAAAAAGTACCCTTAGGGGTCCTAGGGCCCCTAGGTACATACATTGTCATGAAATGTGTTGATCAGGGTCATAGGCTAACCTATGACTATTATCGATGCATTGGAATCAACCAAATGAATCTTTAGGGGCCCTAGGATCCCTAGGGGCAGATTTTCATGAAATGCATCGAGATGGGTTATAAGTTAACCTATGATGCCTCTCGATGCATTAGAACCAACCACATGCATCCCTAGGGCTCCAAGGGACATACGGTGTCAGGAAATGTGTTGAGAAGGGTCGTACGTTAACCTATGACCCCTCTCAATGCATTATAACCAACCAAATGTGTCCCTAGGGGTTGTAGGGCCCCTAGGGACATATGTTATCATGAAATGCATTGAGAGGTGTCATAGGTTAACCTATGATGCCTCTCAATGCATTAGAACCAAACACATGCATCCGTAGGGGTCCTGGGGCCCTTAGGGACATACGTTATCATGAAATGCATCAAGAGGGGTCATAGGTTAACTTATGACCCCTCTTGATGCATTTTAGAACCAACCAAATGAATCATATGTCATAATAATAATAATAATATATATTGTTATATTTAATAATAATCTTAGTTTTAACAACTTCTATGAAAAAACTCTAAATCCTTACAAATTCAACTAAACCTAACAAATTTATGATAAATTTTATTAAATTTATACTAAAATTGATAAGAAACAAAAAAAAAAACCTTATATCGTGTATCTGATGTAAAACCTGGTATCTGTGCCACAAAACTTGAAATATGACTGTGAAAACAACCCACAGGTTGTGCTTTTTTTTAAATAACACTGACAGATATCATGTATCTGATATAATATCAAATACCCAATATTATCGAATATCCAATATAATATTAGGTATACCCGATAAGGGTTGGATCTTATTTTCCAATTTTGGTATCTAGATGGGTGAAAAAAAGTTAGAGTAGATATTGAAACACTTTTAGACATTTTCAAACTCTATTTTTTTCAAATTGCCACTTTTTGGCACACCATGATCCTACATATACCCTCTTATAAGTAGTCTTCCACTCATCACCTTCTTGGATATGAATCTAATGGTACCCACTCATCAGATCGATCTTTTTGAAATACTCAACTCTGCTCAAACAATCCATAATATCATCCATCCTTGGCAATGAAAATTTGTACTTGATTGTGATCTTGTTGATAGTGTGAGAATCTTTGCACATCCTCCATTCTCTATTCTTATTTGGTGCTAATACAGATGGTACAACACATGAACTTAGACTCTCTTAAATCATTCCCTTTTTCAACAACTCATGAACTTGTCTATTCAACTCTTCCCATTTTTCTAGTGTAATTCCATGCATTGCCTTATTTGGAAAATTAACTCCTAGAACCAAATCCATCTAGTGACTGATTTTCCTCATTGGGGGCAATCCATTAGGTATATTATCTAATACAAATTAAGAAAACTCTCCCAAGTTATCTCCAACTTCTGTAGGTACCTCCTCTCCTTCTTTTTACTATCTTTAGGAATTATAGTGAAACACATATGCTCATGCTTCATACCTTTGAGAAACTCTTTTCCATCAACAAAACATATTTTTGTAGCAATACATACCTTTTCTTCTTTCTCCTTCAACAAATTTAACTTATGTTTCACTTCATCCTTTTTCAAAGTATAAGTGTTTGCTAACATGCACAACATGCATGTCAAATTGTCATGGCCTACCTAGCAACATATGACATATGTCCATAGGTATGATATCACATAGTACCTCATCCTAATAGCTTCTAATCTTGAACTTCACTGAGCACTACTCATTGACCATGACCTTGTGGTCATCTTGCACCCAAGAAATATAGTATATATGCTAGTTTTTCTTTCTCTTCAACTTCAACTTGGTGACCATCATTTTTGGCACTATATTGTTAGTACTTCCACTATCAATGATAACATCACAACACTTATCTTCACATTTGCACCTTGTTCAAAAAAAACTCCTTCTTTGATCAAGTACATTCTCACCACTCGACTCTTCTGTTAACTAGGACTTCTACTCTTTTAGCATCTTCAAAATGTGATAATTTGGCATCTTCATCAATATGTGTAACTTTGGTCTAGCATTGTGTTCTTCAAGCTCTCCTTCCTTGGCACTAGGTATATTCAAATGCTCTATGCCCTTCTTCTCCATAGTAAAAACATTTCCCATAGAAGCCTCCTCTTCTAGATCCTTGTCCTCTTCATCTTCCTCTCTAATCTCTATTGTTTTGATCATGAAAATTATTGCAATTATTTTTCCTCTAGTTTCAACTACTACTTCCAGTCTCATCCTTGTTCTTTTGATCATCATTATGACCATCATAAGATTGTCTACCAAATATTCCACTATGACCTCTTCCACTATTCTTGCTATCAAATTTCTTGCTCAATTTCTCCTCAACTCTTAGGGAAAACTAGTATGCCTCCTCAATACTATTCATTTGAACCAAACTCAGATTTTCTTAGTGTTTAGCATTAACCCATTAAGATAATGGGCGAGTTTCTCTTAATCAGCTTTTGCATGGCTGGTTCTAATCATAACTCAATAGAAATCTTCAGTATACTATTGAACAAATTTTCTCACTTTCTTCAATCCTTGCATTTTCTTCAACAAATCAAGTTCATAATCCATGAGAATGAATTTTTTCTTCAGTTTAGCTACCATCCATTCCCATTTGGTGATTTTTTCCTTGCCCTTTCTATTTTGCTTCAATTGAACCTCCTGCGACCAGATCTTTACATTTCCCTTCAGTTTTACCTTTAAAAACTTGACCCTATCAGGATCCTCAATATCTTCATACTCAAATTAATTTTCCAATTCAATGATCCAATCAATAGCTCCTCTGGGTTAAGATTTCCCAAGAATATGGGAACTTCAAACTTAGTTCATTTTCTAATCTTGGAGATGGCCCTAAAAATCCTTTCTTCCTCTAGATTTAGAACTACCTCTACTTCAGCATTTTCATCTACTTCATCCTCATCCTTCATTTAATTTCTTATAGGAAGATTTATTCCTCTACACATTTGTTCTTCCAATACTTGCATTTGTCTTTAGAGGGCTCAGAAACCCTCAAGTGTAATGCCAACAACTCTTCTGCCACACTATCTTCATGGAGGCATTTTTGCACTTCCACTAAAACCCTAGTGTAAATTGCCTCACAATCAGTGATCTATCTACACACTCAGCCCGAATCATAGTCCTGGTGTGAACTACCTCATAGTCTGTGATCTATCCACACACTCAAAGACCTAGCTCTAATACCACTTGATGAAACGTTCTCCCCTTAACACCATAAACCATAATAGAAACAAAGAAAAAACAACAAATGCGAGAACAAAGTGGACTTCCTATTTGAACAACAAATGTGGAATCACATAATTCACAAGTACAATATGCTAACAAAAATGGGTGTCTTCATTACAGTAATATGCAAGACAAGCTATGAACTATCACCTAGAGTTGTTCTAGACAATGTTTGAGCCTTTCTTAAATATGTAATTTTATGTTACTTGGGAAGGTTCTAGACATTGAAACTTAATACCTAGGGCTGACAGACCTTAACAATACATATAGAGTTGACAAAATACATCTTTGACAATTATTTTAGATATTTCAAGTAGCCCAAATTTGAAAGGGCATAACTCATGAACTATTGCTCTTATTGGCTATTAGAACCACTTTTTAGAAATGTTAGCTCTTGATCAACAGGCTTAGAATTATGTTAGTACCCTTTCATCAAGTTTTTGGACCTCATTCGGGCACTCTAAGCCCTCCAACAGTGAGCTTGGAGATTTTTCTGCAAATTTTTTCACTAAAAATCTACAATAACTTCTCTGATACGTATGTTTGAGCAATGCGATTTTTATGGTAGAATTACAAATCTAAAATGAACCTTCTTGTAGAAAATGAGAATATTTTGAGCTCATATGAAAAAAATACTAAAAATAACAAGTTCCCATAAATAGTAACCACCCTATCTATTGGTCCTTATTAAAATAGAAAAGACTAAAAATATATATTTTTGGGTGATGCAAGATTGCTCTTACACCCAGGATTTGCCTGCATCAAAATATGTGCATTTAGAGATGCTCAAATGGTGGAAGATGAATTTGTAAGAAACTATATTGGTAGGATATTAGAGATTGTTGTAGGAATCAAGACTCATGGTGGAACTAAGGAAGACAATGAGGTTGTGTGGAAGATCTTAAAAATTTTGACACCACCATTCAAGCAAGTGGCTCAAATCATTCAACTACTCATACCTTGCACTAAAGATTTCACCAAGGAAACATTGCTTGGAATATTTAGAGTAGTAGAAGTATATCTAAGACAATCTAGAGATTTGACAAGAGTAGAGATATGTTTCAATGCACTTAATGTTTGACCAAGTCTATCAAGGAGTGTGAGAACACATGGGGATTTTTCAAATAGTAGAAGATTTGATGAAGACAAGTAGATTGAGGAAGGTACAACCTTCCTTTTGAGAGGAGAAAATATGGTAAGAATATATTTACATGTTGGACTTGTAATGAATTCAGTCATCATGCATCTAAATTTCCTAAAAGAGAGAAAAAGCATAAGGGAAAGTTCAAGCCTAGAAGACCTAGATATTGTTTGTGTGGTAATGAAGATGAGGAATTTGATGAAAAAGGTCAGAGTGAAAGTGACAATGAATTAGGATTTGTAGGTATTAAAAAAGATAATCTTGATAGAGAAATTAGAGAAGAAAGAGCTCTAGTTACCCAAGTTGAGAATAAATCTGATTGAATAATTGAAATTGGATGTTCACATCACATGAGTGGTGATATGAATATGTTTTTTATGTTCAAGAATTAGGATGGAGGTATTATTAGAGTTGGTAACAATGCAACCTATCATATAATAGGGATTGGATCCATTACTATTGGTGGTAAAACTAACATTGATGGAGTTTACTTTATTGAAGGATTAAAGCATAACTTGTTGAGTGCTAGACAATTTGTAGACAAGGGATATCAGTTGCAATTCATATAAAAATTTTGCATTATCAAAGATAGAAATGGTAAGCTGATTAGAACTAAAACTAGATCCATAGGTAATATATTTCAATTAAATCCTATTGAAATGACATGTTTAATAGCTAAAGTTGATAACAACTAGTTATGGCATAGAAGATTTTGTCATATAAAATTTAATAATATTGTGAAAGTTAGCAGCACATTTTTAGCAAGAGACTTTCCTAAGATAACAAATCCTACTAATGATGTTTGCAAATAATGTATTTTGGCTAAGCAAAAGAAAGTATAATTTCCTAGCAAGAAGTTCACAACCACAGAGAAGCTAGAAATTGTTCACACATGCTTGAGTGGTCTCTCAAGAACAAGAGGATTCTATGGTGAAAGGTATTTTATGATTTTTGTTGATAATTTCACTATAATGATGTGGGTAACATTTCTTAAAGAAAAGTATGAGGAATTTAAGAAGTTTAAGATATTTAAGAATAGAGTTGAGAATGAATCTGGTGCTAAGATAAAATGTTTGACATCAGATAGAGGAGGATAATTTACCTCTAGAGAGTTGAATACCTTTTGTGAAGAGAATGGAATTAAAAGAAAAATATCTTCACCTAGAACACCTGGGTAGAATGAGATTGTAAAAAAAGGAAATAGATTAGTAGTAGAGGAAGCAAGAGAAAATTTGTTTGAGAATGATGTTTGTAAGACATTTTGGAGAGAAGCAACCAATACTACAGTATACACCTTGAATAGAGTACATATCAGGAAAGGTATGAACAAGATTATTTATGAATTATGGTTTGGTCATTCACCATCAGTTGAGTATTTTAGAATATTTAGAAGCAAGTATTACATAAAGAGAGATGATGATATTGGTAAGTTTGATACAAGGAGTGATGAAGGTATGCTTCTTGGCTATTCATTGAAAAGAAAGGCATACAAATGCTTTAATCATAGAACCAAGACAATAGATGAATGCACAAATGTATGGATTGATGAAAAGTTTGGAACTAAAGACAGGATGATAGATTATAATTCTAATGAAGAAGAAGATAATATTGAAATTGATAGAAGAAATTTTGAAACTTTCTTTGAGACTAGCAATGAACTACTGAATGATGTACAAATTGTTGAGCAAAGAGGAATAGAGTTTTGAACCAAGATAAGAGATAAGAGTTGAGTTAGCATCTCCTACCTCCAATAGGAACATTACAAAGAATCACCCACTAGAGTAGATAATTGGAAGTAAAGATAGAGGTGTGATGACAAAAAACAAAGTCAATGAGGAATTTTGTCTGATTTCTCAAGTTTAACCTAAGAGTGAAAATGAAGCATGTAAAGATGATCATTGAATTCAAGCAATAAAGAAAGAACTAGATCAGATTATGAAGGATGATACATGGGAATTAGTTCCTTAACCAAAGGACAAAAATGTTATAGGAACCAAATGGGTATTTAGAAATAAGATGAATGAAAAAGATGAAGTTGTAAGAAAAAATGTGAGACTTGTATGCAAAGGGTATTCATAGCGAGAAGGAATAGATTATGAGGAGACATATGCACTTGTAGTAAGAATGGAGGAAATAAGAATGTTCTTGGCACATGCAATGAATATGAAGTTCAAATTATATTAGATGGATGTCAAATCAGCCTTCCTAAATGGAGAACTTGAAGAAGAAGTATATAATGAGCAGCCTGAAGGATTCCCTCTAAAAGAAGAGAAGGACATAATATGAAGACTCAAGAAAGCTCTATATGGTCTTTAAAGCAAGAACCTAGAACCTGGTATGCAAGATTGGACAAGTATTTCATAAAACTTGTATTTGTTAAAGGTGTGACAAATGGTAATTTGTATTTAAGAGAAATTGAAAATGGTTTGTTGATCATTGTAATATTTGTTGATGATATATATTTGGAGGTAATGATGAAACATATGATAAGTTTGCTGATGAGATGAAGAATGAGTTTGAAATGAGTATGATAGGAGAAATAAAGTTTTTCCTAGGTTTGCAAATTGTACAAAAAAATGATGGTATTTTCATTTCACAAGCTAAGTATTTGAAATACTTGTCGAAGAGATTTGGATTGGAAAGTTGCAAGCCCATTAGTACACCAATGATGATTGGTCACAAGTTATCTAGCAAAGATGAGATACCTATAGTTGAGTAGAAGAAGTACAAATCGATGATTGGAGGATTGCAATATTTGACTCACACCAGACTAAATATAGAAAATGTAGTTGGGATTGTAGCTAGATTTCAAGTTGGTCCTTAGGAGTATCATTATGCAGTAGTAAAGAGGATATTTAGATATCTAAAGGGAACATCTGATTATGGAATATGGTATGATAGATTAAGTAATTTCACTTTATTCACCTATACTTATACAGATTGGGTAGATGGTATGGATGATAGAAAGAGCACTAGTGTTGAAGCATTCTTTCTTGGAGGAAGATTGGTTTCTTGGCTAAGAAAGAAACAAGATCATATTTCTCAAAGCACAACTAAGACAGAGTATGTTGCAGAAATAAATAACTATAACCAAGTTATGTGGATGAAGAAAATGTTGAAAGATATTGGTATTGTGTTTGTGAAACCTATTTTCATATATTGTAATAAGACAAGTATTGTTACAATAAAGCATTGATTTAATTTAATTTATTAAATTCACTTTATTCCCTTCTTAAGATATCCCTTTATGCATTTTTGGAGTAGAGTTTTTTGCAGAAAACCTATCACGGAGAAGAAAAAGATGAGAGGAGGAAATGGTTTTTCTCTAAAAAATATGCTGATGTATTTTTCAGAAATGGAAAAGATAACCAAATACAAAAGAGATCAATCCTTATAAAAGGAGATCAAAACTCGGAAGCATAACCTAAAAAGAAAAGGCTATTAAATAATTACTAATTAATTATTAAATAGAGATGCAAAAAAAGATGCATAAAGGGATATATTAAGAAGGGAATAAAGAGAATTTAATAAATGAAATTAAATCAACACTTTACTCTAACACCCTCCCTTAAGATGAGCAACAATGTAGCTACAAACAATGCTGAAACAGCAAGGAAACTAAAATGCAATGCTAAAAGCAAACTTGGGTCCTGGCAACAAGGCTTGATGAGGTACCCAATCACAAAAAAATCTTTGTGAAATGGAGAAATAGAGCAAACTATTTTCCTCTTCTTGTCTTTTTCTTCTCCGTGATAGGTTTTCTACATGCTATAGAGCTTAGAAAATGGGTTAAATGCATAACATACTATGAGCAAATCATAAAACTCAATCAACATACGTTAGCACCCTCTAGTCTACCATGAAAGCCAAACTAATAAAGAAAACAATAAAAACCCCCTCTTTCATTTATAGCTCCCATGTCCTTCTTTCTTCTCCAAATGATGTAGCTCCAAAGTTGCCTATAGTGCACACAAAATTGAAGCAAAAGTCTATGATGTGGATAATGCCATGAGAATACTAGAAGTGTGATTTTAGTGTGAAAGCAAGAATGCAAAATGCAAAGAAGTAGGGACTCAAAGACTCAAGAATTTGGACCTAAAGACTTCCAAGGGTTCAAGGACTTTCAAGACCAAAAATGAGAGGAAGAATGCTCATTTTATAATGGGCATGGAGGATGAGAACATTGGATTTTTCACCCATAGATATGCGATGTGGCAACAGATTCCTTTGAGAATCCATGACACATATGACAAAAGATGCCAATTGTAAGATTCTATGATGCATGGAAGTCAAACATGGCTAAATGTGGAAGAGAATCTATTGACGCATCATAAGATAGCTCAACCCACTTAAAGCCAAGAATCTATGAAAAATAAGCCAAATAGGGACATGCATAAGAGAATATGAATATCTGATTATGACATATCTTATCCAAGCATCAAAGGAGAATCCACGAGGTGTCATATCCAAGTGTCACTATGATGCAATATTTTATGAAATATTTGAATTAAAAATCCTTTTATTCCACAAAATTAAAATTAATAGTAAATGGAATTAATGATGGAAAATGGAACTTAGGAAATTGTGAATTTCCATGCTTTGCGAATGATAAATCAATTAACTAATAAAATACTATTTATTATTCTATTTAAAATACATTTTTAAAATTAAGTTTGTGGGTATGTGCAGATCATGGTGTGCTAAAGAGTGGCAATCTAAAAAATATGTAATTCTGAAATATCTCAAACCATTTCAAAATCTATTCCAAGTTTTTTCCCACCCACCCTGATACTAAATGAAAACAATTAATATCTTTATAAGGTCTACTATATCTTTTGATATGAAACCTATATGTTTAACTTTAAAGACATCCTAAAAATGTGTTTTTGGCCTATTTTTATGTGATTTTTACTTCAAACATGTAGCTGACAACTTTTTTTCACCAAAATTTGATGAAATGAAAAGGGTTTCTTAAGAATGTTCTTATTTTTCCATAAATGTAAAGTTTGTCAAATTATGAGTTTAGTAAGTAATTATTACTTATTTTCTAATGAAGTTACGTACAAAGTGTTGTCTAACACACTACTTGAAAAACAACTATAACTTTCAAATGGTACAACATTTTTAAAATCCAAAAGATGCATCACATTCTATGTTTCTTCTACTATAAGAAAAAAAATGAAAAATTAAATTTTGCAGAGTTTTGAATTAGTTAAGGTGCTCAAACATGAGACTTTTTTTATTCCAAAAATACTAAAGTCAAAAATTAATTATTAATTATTTATTTAGAATAAAATTACCCAAAAATGTGTGTCAAATCTAGGCATGAGTCTACTACTTATATCTAGAATATTATTAAAACATATTATCATTTGATTTTGATTAAGGTGGTTAGACATATGTCTACTTCTTATTTTTTTTCTAAAAATTTTGTAATATTGCATTAAAATTCAAAATTTTGACCAGTCAATTTTTTATTTTTTGAGAAAAGTCCTAGTAGTTTAGAAACTGGATTCAATTTTCTAGAGATTCTTTTCTCTCAGCTTTTTGATATAAAGTTAATAACAAGTAGAAAATTGCATGTCAATTTAACATAACCCTGATTTTCTAATTTTTTATTGCCACTTAAGAGCATAGTTTGGTTGACCATGATCCTACACATACCCTTATTGATTGAATTGTAGCATAATGTGGTGCTTTGCACTAAAAAATTAGAAATTATTACAAAAAAAGTGAACATAACAAATAATGAAAGTAATGATCATGTGAAGGAATCAAAATATGTGAACCAAGTTGCATTTTTTATTTAAACCAAAGATGGAAACATTTTCCTTCATCTTGCATACAATAGGTTAACTACTCCACTCCACTACCACAATTGGGATGATATCCTAGTAGATCAAACAAGGATCAATAAAGAGGAATTACCACAAAAAATAATAATCCTAGTTATAAAATATATGATTCTCGATGGAGAGACTTGAAGAAGACAAGGGATTGGAAGAAATAATGGTAAGGAGGAAAGCTAGAGCAGAGTCAGGAAGCAAAATAAAGGATATCACAAGTAGATTCCCAAACCAGGCATTCATAAATCAAGATATCATAACAATTCACTTCCAACAAGATGTCTAAAGGATTCCATGCCCTAGAAAAGAAGTCAAAAAAGGGATCCTAAACACACAAATGCCTTCCAAATCTCACCTAAAGAAAGATTAGAGATTTAGAGATTTCAAAACAAAATCTCCACACAAATGTAAAGAAAAAAATCTATCTCAATCGAGTAAAAAGGACATAAACCATAAAAAATAAAATTCCATTAATCCTAGATCATTATTCCTTCATAACCCTAGACTGAGCCAAACTATAGAGTCTAATAGGATTTGAGGCAATGACATCAAGAAGAATCCCATGACAGGTCAGAATGAATCCTCAACCAAATAGGTAATACTGCCTAGTCACTCCAATAAGACTACATCTAGTAATGTGTACATCTCTACATATAGAATTTCCTCAAAACCTTTCCCACATAATAGAGAGATCAATCATCCATTCGTTAGTAGAAATCATGCCCTTAAAAAAGTGATTGATACTATCAACAAAGGACCAAGGGAGTTAGTTTCTAATAGAAAACAAGAAGATGGTGGCAATTTACAACTAGAAATTAATTCTCTAAAAAAACTAGCCCCCAATCTATACATAGAATCAAATCATTCATCATTTTGCCAAACTATTCCCCATTTGTAAACCACAACAATTTTAAGAAACTTGCATCAAAACTAAAAGTTGCAATAAGCACATGAGGGTGGATGCATGGAAGCATGGGATTACAACAAGAAACATGGCACATTAATGTGAGCTCCCTTTGAACAAAGATTGAATCTCATAAAATAACCACAAGATGCCCATGCATGTCTCAGAAGGAATTGATCCCTACTAACAAAATAACTTCTCTTAGCCAAAGGAAGGGACACACGACACCCAAACAATGCCTATATTGTCCAAAATAAACTAAAATCCTTCAAAACTGTTGATCTGATTTTCACATTTGTAAAAATTTTGAAAATTGTGGTGAAAAATCATTTGAGTTTTAAATGTTGCAGACTAGGGTTTTTATTTCAAGATATTCTGGAAGTTTTTAGGTTGCCCTAGTTTTTCCCTATTTCATGTGTTATCAGATTCTATTAACTTATCAAGGTTAATCTCTTAACACAACCATGAAATTGTCTGAAGTTTGAAAACCCTAGCTTCCCTTTTGAATTTCTGATAAGGAGTTGTAAAATTTTTTAAGTTAGTCCTTTACGGTCTTACGGTGTGAGGTTTCATGTAAGAGCAGAATGCCTTTTACTTTTGGCTTCCGTGGCCACACTTTGTAACACAGGAAAGAAGCGTAAAGGATTTCATTGTATTACGAGGATACGCTTTTGTGTTTCATAATAGCGGATGGCTTGGCCACAGGTTTTCTGGTCATACGAATGGTTTTGTAAGTGAAGAAGCATAAAGGTCTATCGTGCTTTGAAAATCTCTTGGTACGGGCTTACGAGTAAGTAGCTTGAGCGAAGGAGCGGAGAGGTATTGGGTTGTGATCTACGCATATACGTTTCAATGGGTAGCGTAAAGGCATAATACCCTGACAAGGCGTAAAGCTTGATCTGAAGGGTGCACGAAGGTTTTATGGTGTTACAAGTAAAGGAATTTCATAAGAACGAAGGTAAGGTTCAATGGTGTTTACGTGCCTATGATTCTTAGGTTTGTAGACGAATGTAAAGCCTATTTTAGCGGTAAAGGTGTCATGTGGGACCTGTTCTAGTGTCAGAAGGGCCCAGTTGTAGCGAATCAGGTGGAGGCAGGACATCTATGTCAGATGGGCCCATCCCTCATGGCACATGACTTAAGGTATGATTTTTGCATGTGCACAAAATCAATGACGATGTTATTTTTAATTTTTCTAAGATCAGATCTGAGCCATTGATGTTTGAGAAGAGCAGTTTTTGTCATTATGCCCCTACACTTGCAAGTTAAGCATATGAACGAAGGGTTGTCTTTTCCTTTCTTCATGGTTACGAGTTCAGTCTCAGTGTGTAAGCGTAAAGAGGTGAATAAAGGAAGATAAAGATAAAGGGCTTTACACTTATATGATAAAAGGGAAAATGTAAGAACGCAATATCAGTTGAGAAGGCTCTCCGATGCTACAGTGTGAAGATAAATCATAAAAGCGAAAGGTAAGTTTTGAAGCATTACGGTGTCTTAGGAAATGAAATAAGTGAAGCAACGTAGAAGGAATTTCCAAGGTCTCTGCAGATACGTGCACGTATGAGCATAAAGGATAGAAGGGAAGCTTGAGCAAAGGTTTTACACTCATACAAGGAATGGTTGAATTGTAAGAACGAAGATGTTAGTAGAACGGTTTTTGATGTTTCGGTGTGAAGGGTTGCGTATAAGCGTAAAAGGTGAGAAGGCTGAGATAAGGATTTTTACACTTATACAAAAGAAGCTTAAATCATAAAAGTGGAAGTATACAGTAAAAGGGCTTGAGATCCTACGGGGTAAAAGGTGTCATAAGAACGTAAAAGGGATTTGCAAAATAGTGTCAAGGCACCATTACATTCTTATGATTAGGGCATTTTGAAGCCTCTCCGAGTGAATGAAGAGATCCATTGAGGGCACTTTCGACATTATGAAGATTGAAGGTTTGACTCAGTGTAAGAATGGAAGATAGTCATAAAAAATAATCTGTTGTGTCATGACAGATAAGCAAAAAGGAAAAAATTACTATAGCCAAGAAAAATAAAGCTTTGAAAAGTACATCAGAATCCAATTTTGCGACTGATATACCCTGATGGAAACTTGTGATCATAAGTTTTAAAGCTCATGCATGCTAAATTTATTAAAAAAAGCTGGCAGATATGTAATTAAAACATCAAGGATTTGATTGAATTGTCAACATCAAGAAGCTCATTTTTGTGCTATTCTAAAATTTGAAACCTACAGAGCTCTGTGCATCCTGTGTAATTGCAAAAGAATTCAAAGTATAGTTTGAAGAAAACATGGCTGACCAAGAAGTTGAAGAGATGCACAAAGAAGAATTCAAAGTCAAGGATGAGGGTGATGATGTTGTACAAGTCACACTAGAAGGAAAAAGAAAGAAATATGTTGTCAAGATAGAAAAGAGAACAAGGGTCAGAAAACCAAACAAGCATGCAGAAGACTGACTAAAACTCCTTCTAGGGTTGTCAAACGCAATTTTTGCAAACGATCATATATTTAGAGACCCTTATGCTTTTGTTCAAGATGTTGAATGCCCTAGAATGACTAGTTACAATCTTTTCATGTACTTTTATCAGAATAGAATAGAGAATGTGCCAGTATGTAACCCATGGAATAGAAATATGGAAAAATTAATATTCCCAGAAGTGTTCATTGATGTTGATCTATTGAAGGCCCTAATAAATTCATACAATCTAGTAACCAGGACTTTCCACAGGCATAATGGGAGTGTATTATGTACATTGGACAGAACTTCTTTTGTTGAGGCTTTTGGATTGATGGGACAAATGGATGTACCTATTGACATTGCAGATTTACAAGGAAAATTTGCTAGGAATAAAACCTATTTTGTAAACAATGTCATGTTGCCACATATTCCTTACAGAGTTAAGAAGGCAGGGTTAATTCCAAGAAAGGTGGGAGAATTTTTACCTTTGAGTAGGTTCAAAAATTACTTTAAAAACACAGTGTATGGGTTGCACAAAGTATTGGGGAGTGATGGTGCAAAGGATTGTGTATATGGTTCTCTTTTTTTGATGGCATGTGACATACAGGATCCTTTTCATCATAAGGAGTATGATTATGTGGCCTTTATCATTGATAGTATGCACATCCAGATTTGTGATGCTAAGAAAGGAGAGCTGAAAGGTTTCAAGTTCCACCATTATTCATTATTGATGCACCTTATCATATATAGCAACATTGGGTACATCAGTGGAGACTTCATTGATCAAACTTATGATGAATTTGGTGAGTTACATGTGCAACTCTGGACTCGTATTTGGCATAAAGATTTCTTTTATTCAAATGCCCTAGTATTTTTTAATTTGTTCAGTTCTATTATTATGAGGCAACTAGATCATACTTTCTTTAGGGCACCCAATGTTTTGAAGACTCTGCTTAGGCCCTCTTTCTTAGATGAAAAAAAAATTAGATCATAACTAGGGAAGTATATTTTTGTTTAAAGAATGTACTTTAATCAAAGTTTTTGCATGCCCACAGCCTCCTCATCTATTGCCTAAATATCTACCCCCTAGATTGGCCATTATTGAATTCTTTTGGCAATTGTTATTGATGAATAGAGAAATGATCCCTCCCTCTTTGCATAAGCCTACTTTTGTATGTAGAACCTTTAAAGTAGGAGATTTTGAAATAGGAAAGAATGCATTTGAGGAATTAAGTGGAGAATACTTTGAAGAGGACCAACCCTGATTTTAAGGGTTTTTATATAGAATTTTCATATCCTAATAATTTGAGAAAGATGATTGAAAATTTTGACCATATTATGTTACAAATGCCTCATGAGCTAGAGGGAGAGGAAGCCATTGTAAACAGAGAATCCCCTAAGCCAGATACACAATTGGAAATTGAGTTAGAAGAGGAGCAGCCATTAACTTCAGCCTGGGTGCCACAAGGAAATAAAAGACAAAAGATAATGCACATCCCTAAAAAGGTGGTAAGCAGAGCTATACAAGTCATGTCTGGAAATAGTGAGTATTTTGCTGATATTAGGAAAAATTATTTTCACCAAAGGGCTACTAAAGTAGGAAAAGCTTCTACTGATCTACAAATTGCAGCATCAAGATTGGATGATAGGCTCATTCAATCTGATAAATTCATGGAAGATGATGATTTTATTAAATCATCAGAGTTTAAAAGTTTTCTCTATAAGATCAAACAAAATGAACTCACATTGAGTCTCATGCCAGGAGAAGATCTAGAGAAAAATAAAGAGTTAGTTGAAAACTATTGGCTTATGACCCTGAAAGTGAAACAATGACTGCTGCAAAAGCTAGAGAATTGGTACATAGGAGTGGTATGATTCTAATACCACATTGGGATATTGAGAAATCCTTTGTGTTGGACCAAATGAGAAGACAAGATAAGGCCATCAGTTATGAAGCCACTAGCAGTGAAGGCTTTAAAAGAGGGTCAGGTTTTAATGTGGACACTAAAACCCTAGCAGTATGGAGTGTGGCCCCTGACACTAAGAAGCCTAAGATGATGGATATAGAAGAAACTACTCAGGGAAATATGATTGTGTGGACATTGGAGAGCACTACTAGGAAGGAGATCTCTAGTTTGGTCGAACATTTTGCTCTTATGAATGAGGAAAAGGTTGATGAAATTGAGGATAAGTTAGCTGCAATGTTCAATGAATGCCTTGATATTAGAAGAACATATGAAGAAGAGCTCAAAATGAGCCATGTACAGAAACAAAGAATAGAAGAGTTGGAGGAAAAAATTAAAATTCTGGAAACAGAAATAAAATCCCTCAAAGAACAACTCAAGGTAGCAGAAGAGGTAGAACATGCACCAAGGCTCTAAGAGGAAGAAAGAAGGCACATGGTAGAAGCAGAGGCCCAAATAGAAGGAATACCTATAGGAACAACAGTGCCATTGCCTATGATTAGTGTGGAAATAGAAGTTTCCCAAGCTGACAATAATACCAAGAAGAGTGCTTTGATGAATGTATTAAATCATAGAATAAGCATTCTGAAAAGAATATCTCAGGATGCATATAATACATTCATCAGTCTACAATCTACAAAACAGGTATGCATGGATGCAGTTAGATGACTTGAGCCTATTTTTCAACAATGGGGGCCATATATGCAATTTTTTGACAGGTTGATACCCTTGTTAGTCAAGAAGCCAGACCTCCCAGATAAAGTTATTACTGTGAAGGAGGGTATGGAAAAAGTGAAAGAATTATTGCAAATCCTCACAAGGAAGCTGGTAGTAATTCAAAGTAAATTGAAAATGCTAACAAATGGTTTCTATTCTTTGATTCCTTCTGTTATTGATTCTGATGATAAGTTAAAATATTTTAATGAGTGGTCTAGTTCTTTTGATCGCATTATAGACTTGCCACAAGTGGTATCTATTCTCCAAGATGGTATTGATGAATGTCTTTTCAATAAACTAATTGATACCCTTTTCAAGATTGAAACTAAAGTGAATAGGTTTACCATAGAAGGAAGGGTGATTACTGATGCCAGGTGGCAGAAAACTGTGGATGAACTAACAACAGTTAAGGAATGTGATTGGCCCGCCAAAAGAGAAATATTTGTCTGGGAAGAAATCGCAGAAATCAAAGCACTACCAACAAGTAGCAATTAGAGAAAAGGAAAAAATTGAAGATTTTATGCTCCAACTATCATCTGCTACTATTTTATTTGTTCTTTTTTTGAGATAAGGTGTTCGGTTTCTTTTGAAAAGGGGTAATATACCCAATTTTGTAAAAGGACACCTGTCACTTTCTTTTAGCCTGAAGCTTGTTACATCTCACACCATTTAAGTGAGATTCCAAGGCTAAAGAAGGGTCCGATTTCTATTTTCTAAGTAATATGCTTAGTATGTCTTTGGTCCAGAATTTTTTAGAAAACATGTTTATGATGTATTTTCTCTGTTAAATGTTCTGAGAACACATGGATATAGAATGAGCTATGTTTCTATTTGAAGGTATTATAAGTCTATTATAAATGGTATGAAATTTTCAAAGAAAATAAATGCAATTGTGAACTATCCCCATATCAATTCTTTCTGAATCTTGTCGCCTTTTAAGTACTTGGCTACCTTGATATTGTATGAGTAAAGGCTTGTGAAATTGAATGCAATCCAATTAGGTTGTATATTTGTTTATCATTGCTGTTAATTCAATGGATTAAATAAAAGCTTTGATGAATGTGATGAGGTTTCTTTGGTAATGGAAAGGATTTTGAATGATAAATTCTGATAAGAATTGCTATTAGAATTTGTTGGAAGGCAACAAACTAGATCTAAGAATTTATTATAGACTCTGAACCCCAATGGATTAGGCACTGATCAAATTAATTCAGCTAAAGGATAAATATATCATAAATGATTATCAAAATGCAGCATCAAATCAAATTTTATTTTTATTTCCTGTAGATCTTCAAAGCTGGCTAGCACTTGTCTGCATGGAATGTTTTAGCTCCAATTAGCCACTATTGTTAAGAACATCTACAGATCTATAGAAGAATTCTTGGCCATATCTATTTTATGGGATGTTTTTATCAAGATTAGTGGGAATTATGTATATCTCTAAGGATTTTGAAATGAGAATCAGAATGAAACTAAGAATAAACCTCATATAGTTATTCCAGTTTTGAATCATCCCTAGGTATACCCACCCTAGTCTTGCAGAGCCAGAAGAGTAGAAAACCACCTTTGGTTTTGTTGAAGTTGGGTCCAAATGCTTTGCACATGCAATTTTTAAACAAGAATTGGCTAGTCTTTAGATTGTGTGAATAATGTCATTTTGATATTAAGCATTTTTTTGCTTAGTAGTTTTAGTGCATTTTAAAACACCAACAAAATGGCAACTCTACTAGGGAGTTGTCCAACACATCTATGAGAAAGTACTTCAATTTCTTTGGTCCTGCTGTGTACGTGTGTATTATGTTATCCAAGTTTTTCTCGTGGTTATAAGAGAATATTTTAATGACAAACCTTGAGAATTTAAAGAAGATAGAGCCCAAGTACCATAGCTATACATTGACGTATCCAGCTTATCCAAGTGTCTTATCTAACAAGCAAGAGTTGAAATCTTATGACATCAGTGATTGGTTTGTTTGAGCCAGATATTTTTGTTTCTACTTGTGTATTATTTTCCTTGAGTCAGCAATAAGTGTCATTACATATTTTCCCAAAATAGGGTGGCGACTCAGTCAAGATTTTGAAGCTAATGCTTATTGTAACAGAAGGTGAATATGGCTAACAAGAGAAAGAACACAAGAGCTTACATGAGAGCCAATCTCGATGTATCAATGTATACTGATCTACCCCAAGGTGGTAGAAAGAACCAAAATAAGAAAAAGATAGATCCAAATCCCACCTGGAAATCCAAAGGTAATGCATCCTTCAATTCCCATTATCAACTAGTAGTAGGTAGAGAGTCTTCTTCACTTAGTTCTGAATCCAAAACTACAAGACTCTTAGGAAGCATTTTCACTACCCCATTACTAGATGAGAGAGTTTTTCAGGATAAAGATGTGTCCACTGTAGGAGTTGCTTCATCAAGGCCAAATCCTGTAACAGACATGAATTATAGGCTAGGATTTCGGAATTCATTTGATAATCCTTTTGATCCCAGAGTAGCCCTATACATGGAACCAAACCTTATAGATCTAGATGATCTTGTTGATTCAGAAGATACTTCTGCTGATCCTAAAGAAGTGCACTCTGAGATAGGATTTTTGAAGAAATGGATTGCTAAGGAAGAAGCCAAACACATTCGTCTTGAAAAATAGAAGGAGCAAGCCACATTGGATGCCATAATAGAAAGGGATGCTTTGCTAAGAAGGATGGATGCTTTGAAAGAGAAGAATAAAAAGTTAGAAGAAAATACCACAACTCTCCATAAGGATGTTTTTGGAGATGTTGATAATTTGAGAGCTAAAGTTTAGGAACAAGAGAAATGCCTAAATCAAAGGCAAGAACCAATTATTGCTCAAGTCCAAGCCTATAAACCTATACAAGTAGATCCTATAGAGCCCACTGCAAAAGCTCCAGATAAAGGAAAAGGCAAGGCTATAGGAATCCAAATAAATGAGCCTCAAGCTATACCAAACAAACCCATACAACCCTCCATGTCAAAATTAGATCTAGATCTGGAGAGGGCTCGAAAAGAGAGGGAAGATCTAGAAAAAGAACTTGATAAGGTTGAGAATGAAGCTCAAGCTGCAGAAACTAGGAGAAAAATACAATTCATAAAATCTAATTTTGCATTGACTTCATGGCCCAATTTGTCTATCCCACCTAGAATTCCTACACCAGCTAGTGGTCCAATAATCTCAACTCAGGGAGTACCCCAATCTGCTCCTACCTCATCTTCCACTATTGGCACCCAAGTCCCATTTGTCCCACCTCAACAACCCCAAGCTGCTCCTCTGAGTCAAGCTAATATAGCTAGTACCTCAAATGTTCCTATTTTCCAGAAGAAGCATGTATACTTGGAAAAATATAGACAAATATCATTTGCTGGTATTCTTGGTATTCCTGGTGCCCCACATCCAATATCGTTTGATTTAAGAGATAAAGTGGTTAAGTTCTTTGGGAATAATGTTGTTATAGGAAAAGAACATTTGAGAATTTTCATTGATATGTTGAATGATTATGAAGTTGAACATGAAGATATGGTAATGAAATTGTTTGTGCATTCACTAACTAAGGATGCAAGGGATTGGTTTAGGAGGTTGCCTGATGATAGTGTTACCTCATGGAATGATTTGGAGAAATTGGTCAAAGAAAAATATGGAGACAACACTAATGCAGGATTCATGTTGAATGAGTTCAACAACATCAAGAAGAATCCAAATGAGTCTACATTTGATTTCAATGTAAGATTCCAGAAAGGTATGTACGGACTATTTCAAGTTATGAGGTTGAATGAAGATGTCTGTCTCACAACATATTTCAATGCTTTTGATAGCAAAATGGCTTATCAATTGAGGGATAAGGATCCTAAGACTTTAAGGGATGCCTATAAAGTTGTAGTAAATATAGAGAATAATAGGAAGGCATCTAGTAAACTGGGTAGGAGGGATGATCCGAAGCTTTTTAATCCTAAGAACAATAACAAAAGAGAGGGTGATAAAACTCCTGTAGGAAAGAAACCCGAAGAACCTACTATAGGCCAGGTTTTAGAAATGGTCAAAAAGATGAATCCCACTAATTTTAATAAGCCAAATTTTTTTGATAAGGTAAACAGGTTTTAAGGGGTCTTGAAACCCATAAGTTTAACAACAAGAAAGGCTGAAAATAAGTGAAAAAATGCCCAGCCAAAACATAAGCCTTACGGCTGAAAATAAGCCCAAAGGCCCAACCCGAAACAACTGCCCACTAAAAAGGCCAGAGAACCAACCAGAAAAATAGAGACCAGACAAAAAGCCAAAGCTAGGAGAAACAAAAACCAAAGGACAGAGACCCAACCTAGCAGACTACTTCTCCATCTCGAGCATGGTCTGGGCAGCTTCGGCGCACTCTTGTTGCTCTTCTGCCTTATGATCCTAGGCGTTCGTCAAATCCTGCTCCATAGTGTTGTCCTTGGCTTTATCTACATCCAGCCTATCTTTGTCTCTGTTCTGTTTATCATCTTCCTCCATCTGATTCCTGTCTTTGAGATTTTCCAAGAGAGAGAGGATGTTGTCGTTGATCGAAGCGAGGAGGGAGATCATTTGACTTGCCAGGTTGTGATTGTAGTTCTCAATATTTTTTACTCTCCTCTCCATCAAAGTCTCCCAGCTTTTCCGGTCGCCTTGGCTTTCTGCACCTGTCTTGCTCTTGATTTTTTCCATTTGGGAAACCCTATCTCTAACATCCTCAAGCTCATGGAAAAGCCATTTAATTGATCTGAAGTTGTCGATCATGCTATTGCGGGCATTGTTCAACAGATTCATGCCTGTTTCTCTTGCATTATCAGAAATAGCCACCATAGCCAGGTTAATTAGCTCATTGAGTCTAGGCTTCTCGAGGTCGTCCACCAGGAGTTGGGGGTTCATTGCCTCTCTGTAGATTCCCATAGTGGCCATTCTCACATTGAAGTTCTTCCAAGCCTTCCTTTTGTTATTAACTTGCACTTCCCCCTCAATCTGTCCAGAGTTGTCATTTTCCTCCAAAGGAGGCTGAGGATGTATAGGGGAGAGGGGAATGGGCAGAGAATCCTTTCCCTGACTACTGGAGCTCTCCATGCTCTCTCCCTCCCTCTTTTGTCTTTTTCTCAGTTTCTCCTCATCCAGCTCCTCCTTTGAAACTTTGTCAGAATCATCAGTATCCATTTCCTCCTCCACCTCAGTAGAGCCAGTTTTAGCTGGGGTATGACCTCTAGGGCTCTTTCTACTGGGTAATTTGATAGAGGGGTAATCCTTCTTATGGCTTTTAGTCTTCTTACCTGAATGCTCAAAAACCTCATCAGAGCTGATGCTCTCGACATCGTCGAAATCTGAGGAAAAATTGGAGCTGCTCTTGTCAACATCCACCCCCTGGATAGGGTTTTTGCTAATGGTTTGAGCGTGGAAATGCTCATGAATCAGAAGCAGAAGACCCTCATGCAGGGCCGGGTTGACGGTAGCTTTCTTTTTAAAACTAGAAATGGCCTTGTTCATCAAGTTAAAAAGATAATACGAGAAGGAGATCTTACTACCATGGCGAAAATGATTCAGAATCACAAAATGGTGAGTCCTAACCCTATCAAACCTAGGGTCTAGGGTTATATATTCAATGAAAGCATAGAGAACATACCTCCAGAGCTTCTTTATAGTATCCGTTACAAAAAAATGTCTCTTTCTTGCCCAGCTTGTTCAGCTCTTCAGTGTTTTTCACAAAATCCTTGATTGCATTAGAAGACATCTTCTTGTCTCTGAAGAATTTATGCCCCTCCATCGAAATCCCCGTGACTTCAGCAACCACATCCTCAGTAATTTGAAAGTAGACCCCGTTCACCTTAACCTTACCATTATTCCACGAATTCACCATGCTGTTAGTGATCTCAGGATCCGAGCCATGAAGTTTCTCGAAGAAATTAGTAACCCCACCCTTTTCCAGCTCTCTCCAAACTTTGGCCTTGTTCTTCCTCTTCTGAACTTCCCCCACCGGCTCCTTTCTGCTCCTCTCACCCGTCATGTTTACCTGATCAACTTCCACAATTCTCATGAACTCTGAACTGTGCAAGTTATTTGCATTCAAAAAAATGGTGATGTTTCTTTTATGATACCCGTGAATATACCCCTTTCTGAAAATAATGGTATCGTCCTTTCGAACGTGACGAAATGTCAGAGGAAACCCCTTTTGCTGGTGAAAATCACGATGCCAATAATTGCACTTACCATTTATTAAGCAATCTTTATTATCCATAATTGCATTGGATTTGAGCCGTCCTTCCCAAGATTTTATCTTGGATAATAAGCAACTTTGCCTCTGCCGAAAAATCTTTTTCGGCATGCCAGGTCAGATTATTGGTGGCGTTAACCCCTTTATTAGCAAACCAATCAGTGATTGGGTTTGCCTCTCTGTAAACATGAGTGACGTGGACCTTATCAAACTTTGTGAGAGTGGTGCAAGTCTCAACAATTATGTTCGCAATCATCCACGAGGGAGGGGAAATACCATTAATGGTATTAATAATGTTTTTGGAGTCCCCCTCAAGCTAGAGTTTAGTAATCCCGGCTTCAAAAGCCAACTTGACCACCTTACTCGCAGCTCTTGCTTCAACCAGATGAATAGTCTGGATTCCCAGCGGGGAAGCAAAGGTAGCTATTCCCTCCCCATAGCTATTTCTTATGATTCCACCGCAACCTGAAGGGCCTAGGTTACCCTTAGAAGCCCCATCAAAGTTGTCTTTTGACCAACCATCTGGGGGGAGAAGCCAGCTAGCATCCTGCCTTTTGAGGTTCCTGTCTTTTTCTTTAGCTATCTTTCTGTCCCCTTCTTCTTCTTCTTCCTCCTTCAGCACTTGGAGATTTTCCTTTATATTCTTCGAGACCTTCCTGCCAAGGATTATAGCCGGCTCCTCTCTGTCTCTAAATATTCTATTATTCCTTTCCTTCCAAATTCCCCAACAAAAATGGGGTAAAATCCAGTCCGAGTGATCCTGCCGACCAGCAATCTTACAAAGACCTTTCCACTGATGGAAAAAATCCATGAGATTATCCGGTTTGCACCAGAGGGTTTCATTATCATGTGTGATGACATTCCACACCTCCCTGGCATAGTCACATAAGATGAAAATGTGATTTCCGGTCTCAGCCTGATTCTTACACAAGGGACATCTACTGGGCATAACATGTCCTCGCTTCATGAGATTGTCATGAGTAAGGATTTTGTTCTGAAGAGCTAGCCAGTAAAAAATGTTGATCTTTGGAGTGAGACCCGGAATCCGAGCCTCTGCCCAAGGGGCCTTCTCTTTTAAGCTCCAAAGGGAATTATAGCCTGAGGCAACAGAGTATCTTCCATTGGGATTATCCCTCCAGACCAGATCATCCCCCAAATTGATAGGAATCATGGAATTGAGCATAAGCATTATAGGAGTCAAGTCCTTAGAGATGAGGGATAGGTCACTCCATTCCTGGCCATTCCAATAATCACAAACTTTGGACCCAATTTGATCAGTACAAGCTTGCATCCATCTCTCAAAAATAGGGTTATTGATAAGTGGATCTTGGGAAAGCCATCTATCCGACCAGAACTAGATGTCCTTCCCATTTCCCAATTTCCATGATATCCTGGCCTTAGCCAGGTCCCTGTCTTTCATGATCCCATTCCAAATGTTCGATCCTTTTGGGATATCTTCATTAAAAAGGGTGAAAAGAAGAGAGGGTCTTCTAAGGTACTTGTTTACCAGGGTGTCCCTCCATTCACCGGTGCTACTGAAGATCCGCCATATTTGTTTAGCTAGGAGAGCCTTATTGAGATGGGTGATCTTTCTAATGCCCAGACCTCCGTACCTCTTAGGGAGGCAAACCTTCTCCCAAGCAACAAGAGGGTATCTTTTCTTCCCTTAATTACCATTCCAAAGGAAGTCTCTCTAGATTTTCTCCATTCTTTCAGCTATTTTCCTCGAAATTCCAAAGAGGCTCAGGGCGTAGATTGGAAGATTTTGAAGAGAAGATTTGACTAAGAGGCATTTCCCCGCTTGACTAAGAGAGACCCCTTTCCAACCAGCCATCTTCCTGTTGAATCTGTCCAAAATACCATTCCAAAAAGACTCTGGGGGTGAGGATCCCAAAGGGAGACCAAGATAGGTAGAGGGGAAAGAGCCTACCCCACAACCCAGAATCCTGGCAATTTTTCTTTGTCTAACCTCAGAGGTGTTGATGAAAAAGAGCGAGCTTTTGTTCCAATAAATCAGCTGACCCGTCCCACTAGAGTAAGTATCAAGAATCTTCTTCAGGGCTCTGGCCTCTTTGATAGAAGCTTCCCCCCCCAAGATAGTATCATCAACAAATTGTTGATGAGTGAAGGGAACGCAATTAGAGGAGGGAAGGATCCCTTTGAAACAAGCCTCACGCTATCTACAGTCTAAAATCCTTCCTAAGCATTCAGCTAAAATGATGAACAAAATGGGCGAAAGGGGGTCTCCTTGTCTGAGGCCTCTAGAAGGTTTGAAAAAATTAGAAGGGACTCCATTAACCAGAACAGCCAAGGAGGAGGTGGACACCAATTGAGAGATAATTTTGCAAACTTTACTGTCAAAGCCAAAAGTCGAGAGGACCTTCCCAAGGAGAGACCAGTCCACCCTGTCATAAGCTTTAGAAAGATCCAGTTTGAGAAACATACCTTCCCGTTTGGATGCCACAAGAGAGTGGATGACTTCGTGCACCATCTGGATAGAATCCAAAATTTGTCTCCCTGGAACAAAACCCGATTGATGCTGCGAGATTATCATGGGCAAGATCTTGAGCATTCTTAAAGTGAGAACTTTAGAGAAGATCTTGTAGAGTGAGTTGCACAGACTAATAGGTCTAAAGTTGTCCAACGAGTCAGCCCCAGGGGATTTAGGAATGAGAACCACAAAAGTCGAGTTTAGCTCCTTGAGAATAGATTTGGCTCCAAAGAATTCCTGGACAGCCTGAACAACCTCTCCCATGATCACCGGCCAGAACCTTTGGAAGAAAAAAGTGGGAAAACTGTTCGGGCCTGGAGCCTTGTCAGCAGGCAAAGAAAAGAGAGCCTCTCTAACTTCCGAAGCATTAGGAATAGCACAGAGCTGTTTATTATGGATAGGTTGAATGAGCTGAGGGATACAGTGTAACAAATCCTCCTAGTCCAAATGTTGCTGAGAGAACCCCTTTGAATAACAACAGTTTCAATAGGTAGCCTAGAATGCAAAATTACCCCTACTCCACTCAGTGGAAAGATTGTAAGCTAGTTCCCAACCAGACCCAAAATGTGAAGGATAAGGGTACTCCTAATCCCTTGCAAAGGACTACTATGAATATGAATGATGATGTACCATGCTGCATTATATGTCAATCACCTCATTCTACTAATTATTGTGTTGTTGCTCAGTCATTTGCCCAAGGTCAAGGAGTGCAAACTGAAGAGAAAAGCCATGATGATATAAGTTGCAATATGGTAAGCATGTGTGATGATTTGATAGATTCTAATTCAAAAGAGCTTGAAAATGATATTACCAGTCAAAGAATTGCTTACCATCTACATCATCAGCAAGTGCTTTCAGATGATGAAGGGTATGACACAGATAAGGTATGTAGTACATTTTCTGATGTAGGTCTCACAAGCTTAAGAATGCCCTCCAAAGAGGAGATTGACAGAATTATAGCAGAAATGATTTCACAAGTCCATAGTAACTACAATTTGAGAAATAGAGTAGTAAATAATGATGCAGGAAAGCCACCCAGTGTATTCATCAAAGATATCACTCATAAGATGAATGCTCAAAACAAGAAAGTCAATATAGATGTGCCTAAGATCAAGGACAATAAGGGTAAGAAATGGGAACCAAAGAAGAAGGTTCAATTTTAGATAAGTGAAGAAACAAAACCAGTTATGCAACCAAAGAAATTAGAACCTGATATTATCAAGCAAATAGTGGTGCTTGCTGCTCAAAAGATTCCAACTCCAGGTACTCTTGTAAAACCTACTATTGTTGAACCTGTTGATATGATATCTATGTTATCTCAAATTACTATAAAAGTGCCCTTTTCTGAACTTCTTAGAATTGAAGAGCATAAGAGCAAGGCTTTATCATGGTTGGGTGGGATAGGAAACAATAATACTGTTGTAGATCAAACAGTTGCCCAAAAAACCCCATTAGTAGTGGAGGAAAGTGGTATCATATCCTAGATTCCCTAGATATTTTTAGATGATTCCTCAGTGGCATTTATAGAAGATATTGACCCCTTTTTCCTCAACTTGATCATAAAGGGGAAGACCTTAAAAAATTCCATGATAGACTCAGGAGCTTCCAACACTATAATGCCTTTCAAAGTAATGGAAGCCTTAGGTTTGAAGGTCGATACCAAGTAGGGAAGATGCAGAAGAATGGATGCTAGAGAAGTCCCAATCATAGGAACCATAAATGCCTTACCATTCAAATTGGCTACATATCTTGAAGTAGAGTTAACCATGTCTGTCCTTGTGGTAGATATATCTCCACGCTATGGAATGTTACTCTCCAGGAAATGGAGTGCTGCCATGGGTGGAAGCCTGCAATGTGATCTGACTTATGCCACTTTCCACATAGGGGACAAAGCTGTCAAGGTAAATTGAGAGCCAAGGGTTAATCACATTTTAGGGGAAGAAATTGACAAAGATGCCACTTGTTTCTTAGATACTGGGATCAATGCTTTCAAGGCTGAATTAATTATTCATGAAGTTGAAAATTTACCTGTTGTCATTGAACATGAGGTTGAATGTTGCATGAATTCACTAAAATTATGGACAATGTTCTTTGATGGGGCTAGTTCTAAAGAGGGTGCAGGGGCTGATGTAGTTTTTGTGTCCCCTGAAAATAACACTTTTAGGTATTCATTCACTTTGAAGTTTTCCTGCACTAATAATATTGCAAACTATGAAGCATTGTTGCTAGGACTAAAATTTTCCACACATCATAGAATTAAGAAATTATGTGTCATAGGGGATTCTGAACTAATTATCTCTCAGATCAAAGGAACCTACTCATCCAAGAATAAGCAATTGAAGCAATATAGAAATGCAGTTTGGGATCAGATAGAATTCTTTGATGCATTTGGGATCTCATGGAGAGATAGGACTCAAAATAAGATGGTTGATCTATTAGAAAATATAGCAATCAAGCCGAAAGAGATATCATTTGCAGGAATCTCTCAGATTGAGGTGCAAAATAGACCTTCCATACCTGATAACTTTGAAAATTGGCAGGTCTTTGAAGATGACAAAGATATTACAAATTTTTTGTTAAATGAAGACAAGTACCACAGTCAGGAAATGGATTGCAGTGGACTGATTGAAACCATAAATGGGAAGGAAACCATTTTTGGTCAAGAGATTATGCAATTGAAAAAAAATAAGATGCCGAAGGGGTTAGTGGTCTTGGAAAATATTTTTGATAACCAAGACAGAGTAAAATCAGGAGCTAACGACCCCAAACCTCAGGAGTTAGAAGAAATAAACTTGGGAACTGATGAAGTTCCTAAAAATGTTCATATTGGCCAAAATCTACCTGTTAAAATCAGGAAAACATTGATTGACCTACTTAGAACATACAGACACATTTTTGCTTGGTCATATGATGACCTTAAGGCTTATAGGGAGGATCTGTTCCAGCATGTCATACCACTGAAGGACAATGTAAAACCTTTCAAGAAAAAATAGAGACCAGTGAATCCTACCCTTGCCCCAAAAATGCAAGAAGAGCTAACAAAATTAAGGGATGGCAGGATAATCAAACCAATTAGGCATTCCACTTGGGTTTCAAACTTGGTTCTTGTTAGGAATAAGAATGGAGATATTAGGCTATGTGTGGATTTTAGAAACTTAGACATTGCATCTTTGAAAGATAATTATGGCTTACCTAATATGGAAGCCATGCTGCAACAAGTGACTGGCTCTGAATTAATGTCAATGATGGATGGTTTCTCTGGATATAATCAAGTTCTAGTAAAGGAAAGTGAACAATTCAAGACAACCTTCACAACCCCATGGGGAACATATGTATATGTGAGGATGCCTTTTGGCCTAATTAATGCAGGAGCTACCTTCCAAAGAGCCATGGATGTAGCATTTCATGATTATATTGATAAATTTATGGTTGTGTACCAGGATGATCTTACAGCATATTCTAATAAGGCTGAAGATCACTGCAAACATTTGGAAAAATTCTTTATCAAAGCTCTAGAATATAGAGTATCTTTAAACCCAAAGAAATGCACATTCGAGGTCACAGAAGGCAAATTATTATGACATATAATGTCTAAGGATGGGGTGAAAATAGATCTTAAAAGAGTAGCAGCTATCGATAAATTCCCCAAGCCAAAAAATGTGAAAGGAATTCAATCCTTCTTTGGCCAAGTGAATTTTCTTAGGAGATTTGTTACCAATTTTGCTGAAATCATTAGACCCATCTCAAAGATGCTCAAGAAGGGAGCCACTATAGATTGGAATGGTGAGCCTTCACAAGCTTTCCAGGATATTAAAATTGCAATAAAAAATGCTCCAATACTGAGAACCCAAGATTATGCAAAACCCATGCATATCTTTTCTTTTGCATCCTTCCATATTGTAGCCGTAGTCTTATTACAGAAGAATCAAGAAGGATATGAGCAGCCTATTGCCTTTTTCAGTAACTCACTATAGCCTGCTGAACTGAAGTATGAAATAAATGAAAAGAAATCATATGCTTTATTAAAGGCTATAAAAGCTTTCAGATGTTACTTAGTAGGTGCTATTGTTATCGCTTTTGTACCTAGTGCTGCAGTCAAGGATATATTTTCTCAATAGGAAGTATCAGGCAGGAGATGTAGATGGATCAATAGAATCTAGGAATTTAACATTGATATAAAAATAACAAAGTTAGTAAGGGGTCAAGGTTTGGCCAAACTCATGGCTGAAACTAATATAGAGGCTAATCAGATAAATCTGGTAAATGATGATCTCAGAGCTGACTTATGTGACATGGACCAGTGTGATTGGTATACCAATGTCATATATTACTTACAACATATGGAAGCTCCTCCTCATTTGCCTAAAAATGAAAAGAGAAATACTAAATTGCAAGCCATCAGGTATATAATTGTTTAAAATAGCCTATGGTGGAGAAATTTTGAGGGAGTTTTGTTGAAATGTGTTGATAAAGAAAAGGCAAAAGAGGTTTTGAGAGAAATGCATGTTGGAGTATGTGGGGTACACTATATGGCCAAAACTACTGCACATAAGATAATGAGGGCTAGATTTTAGTGGCCTTCCCTTTTCAAGGATGCCCAAATTATGGTTAGGAAATGTGACCCTTGTCAGAGGTTTCCTGGAAAACTGAAATTCTCAGGAAATACTCCATATCCTAATAATCTGAGAAAGATGATTGAAAATTTTGACCATATTATGTTACAAATGCCTCATGAGCCAGAGGAAGAGGAAGCCATTGTAAACAAAGAATCCCTTGAGCCAGATACATAATTGGAAATTGAGTTAGAAGAGGAGCAGCCATCAACTTCAGCCTGGGTGCCACAAGGAAATAAAAGACAAAAGACAATGCACATCCCTAAAAAGGTGGTAAGCAGAGCTATACAAGTCATGTTTGGAAATAGTGAGTATTTTGCTGATATTAGGCAAAATTATTTTCACCAAAGGGCTACTAAAGCAGGAAAAGCTTCTACTGATCTACAAATTGCAGCATCAAGATTGGATGACAGGCTCATTCAATCTGAGAAATTCATGGAAGATGATGATTTTATTAAATCATCAGAGTTTAAAAGTTTTCTCTATAAGACCAAAAAAAATGAACTCACATTGAGTCTCATGCCAAGAGAAGATCCAGAGAAAAATAAAGAGTTAGTTGAAAAACTATTGGCTTATGACCCTGAAAGTGAAACAATGACTACTGCAGAAGCTACAAAATTGGTACATAGGAGTGGTATGATTCTAATACCACATTGGGATATTGAGAAAGCCTTTGTGTTGGACCAAATGAGAAGACAAGATAAGGCCATCAATTATGAAGCCACTAGCAGTGAAGGCTTTAAAAGAGGGTTAGGTTTTAATGTGGACACTAAAACCCTAGCAGTATGGAGTGTGGCCCCTGACACTAAGAAGCCTAAGATGATGGATATAGAAGAAACTGGTCAGGGCAATATGATTGTGTGGACATTGGAGAGCACTGCTGGGAAGGAGATCTCTAGTTTGGTCAAACATTTTGCTCTTATGAATGAGGAAAAGGTTGATGAAATCGAGGATAAGTTAGTTGCAATGTTCAATGAATGCCTTGATATTAGAAGAACATATGAAGAAGAGCTCAAAATGAGCCATGTACAGAAACAAAGAATAGAAGAGTTGGAAGAAAAAATTAAAATTTTGGAAACAGAAATAAAATCCCTCAAAGAACAAATCAAGGTAGCAACAGAGGCAGAACATACACCAAGGCAAGAGGAAGAAAGAAGGCACATGGTAGAAGCAGAGGCCCAAACAGAAGGAATACCTATAGGAACAACAGTGCCAGTGCCTGTGATTAGTGTGGAAATAGAAGTTTCCCAAGCTGACAGTAATACCAAGAAGAGTGCTTTGATGAATGTATTAAATCATAGAACATAAGCATTCTGAAAAGAATATCTTAGGATGCATATAATACATTCATCAGTCTACAATCTATAGAACATGTATGCATGGATGCAGTTAGATGGCTTGAGCCTATTTTTCAACAATGGGGGCCATATGTGCTATTTTTTGACAAGTTGATACCCTTGTTAGCCAAGAAGCCAGACCTCCTAGATAAAGTTATTACTATGAAGGAGGGTATGGACAAAGTGAAAGAATTATTGCAAATCCTCACAAGGAAGCTGGTAGTAATTCAAAGTAAATTGAAAATGCTAACAAATGGTTTCTATTCTTTGATTCCTTCTGTTATTGATTCTGATGATAAGTTAAAATATTTTAATGAGTGGTCTAGTTCTTTTGATCGCATTATAAACTTTCCACAAGTGGTATCTGTTCTCCAAGATGGTATTGATGAATGTCTTTTCAATAAACTAATTGATACCCTTTTCAAGATTGAAACTGAAGTGAATAGGTTTACCATAGAAGGGTGATTACTGATGCCAGGTGGCAAAAAACTGTGGATAAACTAACAATAGTTAAGGAATGTGATTGGCACACCAAAAGAGAAATATTTGTCTGGGAAGCAATCGCAAAAATCAAAGCACTACCAAAAGGACAAAATTGAAGATTTTATGCTCCAGCTGTCATCTGCTACTATTTTATTTGTTCTTTTTTTGAGATAAGGTGTTCGATTTCTTTTGAAAAGGGGTAATATACCCAATTTTGTAAAAGGACACCTGTCACTTTCATTTAGCCTGAAGCTTGTTGCATCTCACACTATTTAAGTGAGATTCCAAGGCTAAAGAAGGGTCCAATTTCTATTTTCTAAGTAATATGCTTAGTATGTCTTTGGTCTAGAATTTTTTAGAAAACATGTTTATGATGTATTTTCTCTGTTAAATGTTCTGAGAACGCATGGATATAGAATGAGCTATGTTTCTATCTGGAGGTATTATGAGTCTATTGTAAATGGTATGAAATTTTCAAAGAAAATAAATACAATTGTGAACTGTCCCCATATCAGTTCTTTCTGAATCTTGTCCCCTTTTAAGTACTTGGCTACCTTGATATTGTATGAGTAAAGGCTTGTGCAATTGAATGCAATCCAATTAGGTTGTATATCTGTTTATCATTGTTGTTAATTCAATGGATTAAATAAAAGCTTTGATGAATGTGATGATGTTTCTTTGTTAATGGAAAGGATTTTGAATGATAAATTCTGATAAGAATTGTTGATAGAATTTGTTGTAAGGCAAAAAACTAGATCTAAGAACTTGTTATAGACTCTGAACCCCAATGGATTAGGCACTAATCAAATTTATTCAGTTGAAGGAGAAATATATCATAAATGATTATCAAATCAATTTTTATTTTTATTTCCTGTAGATCTTCAAAGCTGGCCAACACTTGTCTGCATGGAATGTTTTAGCTTCAATTAGCCACTATTGTTTAAGAACATCCACAGATCTATAGAAGAATTCTTGTCCATATCTATTTTATGGGATGTGTTTATCAAGATTAGTGGGAATTATGTACATGTCTAAGGATTTTGAAATGAGAATCAGAATGAAACTAAGAATAAACCTCATATAGTTATTCTAGTTTTGAATCATCCCTGGGTATACCCACCCTGGTCTTGCAGAGCCAGAAGAGTAGAAAACCACCTTTGGTTTTGTTGAAGTTGGGTCCAAATGCTTTGCACATGCAATTGTTAAACAAGAATTGGCTGGTCTTTAGATTGTGTGAATAATGTCATTTTGATATTAAGCATTTTGTTGCTTAGTAGTTTTAGTGCATTTTAAAACACCAACAAAATGTTCATGAGATAATTACATGTCCTTATTAGAGATTCACAAGCCTCCTAATAAAAGGATATTGTGAATATTTCATGAAGGGAACATAACATATGAGTGGATAATCTCATGAACAAAGGTGAATGATATGGCCAAACACCATGGCAATAGATGGAAAAAAATATGCTTCTCCAACTGAAAACCTCACAAATTTGTGAAATTTTGATTCATAGTTTTGGAAAATCTAGGAGGAATCCCTCTTGTAGGATGAGAACTCATTGGGTTGGGAAGTATTCAACCATGGTTCTTTGGATTTGTCATGTATACAATCACCTAGATAAACATATGTTGTGAAGAATCCTACATGTAGAAGGGAAAACATTATAGCTCCTTTTAAAAAGAAAGAAAACATTATAGCTCCTTTTAAAAATAAAAAAATAGCATTCATTCCAAAT
This sequence comes from Cupressus sempervirens, assembly GCA_028749045.1. Classification (NCBI taxonomy): domain Eukaryota; kingdom Viridiplantae; phylum Streptophyta; class Pinopsida; order Cupressales; family Cupressaceae; genus Cupressus; species Cupressus sempervirens. The sequence goes on along the minus strand of CM053793.1, from coordinate 42,099,135 downwards.
GCAATTTAAACTAAAGGAAAGGAAGCTTGATGTTGTTACAATGAAATGATTCTAAGAGAAAGAGAGCTAATAAACAAAAATACCAAATGATATTAGCCAAAAAAGACAAGATGATATTTCTAAAATAGGGAGTCGAGGTGGCTAACCAATGTCTTTAGAAGAAAAAGGGTCACCAAGAACTAAAAATAAGTGGCTGCATTTGATCTCAGCTTCATAATGAAACTTTACATTTGATAATTTGTAGGGATAACATGCACAACTAACATTTTAGATTAATTATTCATAACAAAAATATATCATCCAAGGATTTTTGTGTGTAGAAGGTTCAATCCTCCTATTTAGTAAGAGGAAGAAATGTTTCATCTTTCCTACTAGACTACATGGATGAGCTATTACCCCATAGCCAACCACATAGAGCCTCACTTCTAGTCAAATGTCCATAGTCCCAATGAGGTTATCGCCTTGGCCACTATTAACATTTCTCTACTGCCACCAAATGTCCATAGTGATGCAAGAGCATCCTGGGTTGCCTTGTTATCCTTCTCATTTTGTTCACCTAGTAGTTCCTTTATGTTCCTAGTAGTCCTTCATGTGCCTAGCAGTTCCTTCATGTGCCTATCTATTCTTCATGTGCTGAGTTACTATAGCATTCCTTCATGTGCCGAGTTACCCAGTGTATGCTGAGTGATTCTTCATGTGCTGAGTTACTTAGTGTATGCCGAGTGTTTCTTCATGTGCCGAGTTACTCAATGTATGTTGAGTGTTTATTCATGTGTTGAGTTACTCAGTGCATGCCAAGTGTTTCTGATGGGGACACAACCCAAGCATAGAATGGACACAACAGGAAAGGAATAAATTATTAACTACATAAATATGCTAATACATTCAGTATAGAGAAAATAGACTTCAAAACATGCCCTATGGGCTTACAATAGTATAAATCTGGAGATAATTTCTCCTTTCAGTACCTCCTCTCAAACTCCACTTCAAACTGCCTTTTACAATGCCAAAAAAGTCCTTAAATAGACCCCAAAGGGTTAAGGATTAGGAATACATTCTAGAAAGTGCTAGTTGGCATCCACCACCAAAATGGAAGGTTCTAGAAGTTCCTTTAGAAGTCAGTACCAAATTGGAAGATTCCAAAAATGGTAGCCAAACTTTCAAGAGCCTTAACTTTTGAATGGTAGCTCTGATTGACGAACTGTTTACATTTTTGAAAAGATCTCAAAGTGCTCTATAGCCCTATGGACTAGCTTCACTCATCCCCCATTTTTTGTCCTTGTTTGAGGTCATTTAATGCCCCTAAGCTAACTTTGAAACATTCTTAGGAGGTCTCCAAAAATTGAAAAATTGCAATCACTTTCAAATCATGGGGCCTTTTGACCTGATTCTTTTTTTTGGAATGCTCTAAATTACAATTACAATCATATGACCAATTTACACCTTCTAATTCACCAAAATTATGGCTCAATTACATACTCCATTTTTTTGGCATTTACATGTATCCCAAGGTGCTTAAAAACTCTAAAAAACTCTAACCCAAAACACTAAAAGTGGAACTATGAGAGTTGGAACCTTTATTTGACCCAAATGGGTATCCAAAAATGAAAACACATGAAATAAAAACTAAGTCTAAGTACATTTTTTTTTGGGTGACACAGGATTGCCCTTATACCTCTGGATGCTCCTACATTAGACACCCACGGTAGATTGAAAAGTGACCCTATCACTTTATGGATGGTAGAGAAAATCTCAAATGGGAAACCTCAACTACTGATATCCAAGTTGAGTCCTCTATCGACCGACCTTTCCATTTAACTAGGTACTCTTCATACTTCCTATTTCTAGTACTCCTACCCATATGACTATCCAAAATCTCTTCTATCTCCTCCTTCTTAGAAGTAGGAATTGGACATGGCTCGAGCATCAAACCCTCATCTGCACCATCATCATGATACTCTGTTAAGTCTACAATGTTGAAAATAGGAGAAATGTGAATTCCATCTAGAAACTCCACTTCATATGCATTTCCTGAGTCATGTTTCTTCAAAATTTTGTAGGGGCCAAATTTCTTCATCTTCAGCTTGTTGTAAGTACCTACTGGAAATCTTTCTTTTCTTAAGTGTACCATGACAAGATCGCCTACTTGGAACTCCTTATGTCTTCTCCTTTGATCAGCCCTAGCTTTATACTGCTGGTTCATCTTGATAATGTGTGCCTAGACCTCCTCGTGTAGACGCTTGATATGTTTAGCAAACTCTTCTACTTCAGCACTTGTCCTCTCTCCTTGCTCCATCTTCCTCAATTTTGGTGTAGTCCTTGAGCTAATTCCATATACAATTTGGAATGGTGATCTACTAGTACTCCTATTTATAGAGTTATTGTAAGAAAATTCCGCTTGTGGTAGAATCAAATCCCATCCTTTGGCCTTATCCCCAACTAAACATCTCAGCAAATTGCCCAAACTTCTATTTACTACTTCAGTCTATCCGTCATTCTATGGGTGATGTGTAGAACTAAACTTCAAGTCTATTCTCAACTTCTTCCACAATGTCCTCCAGAAATACCCCACAAATTTAGTATCTCTATCAAAAACTGTACTCCTTGGGAGACCATGTAGTCTCACTACCTCTCTGAAAAACAAGTCTGCAATATGGATAGCATCATGAGTTTTGTGGCAAGGAATGAAATGTGTCATTTTGGAGAACCTATCAACCACCAAAAATACTAAGTCATTGCCCCTTTGTGTCCTCGACAATACAAGAACAAACTCCATATTTATGTCCTCCCATGGCTTTGATGGAACAGGCAATGGCTGATATAGTCTAGTATTGTGACTAAATCCCTTGGCCACTTGACAAACCTGACAACTCTGTACAAACTTCTTCACATCTTGTTATATTTGAGGCCAGAAATAATGTTCTCTAAGAATGGCAATGGTCTTATCTCGACCAAAATGTCTTGCTATCCCTCCACTATGTTTCTCCTTAATCAGATTTTCCCTCATGGAACTCCTTGGAATGCACACTTGACTACCCTTGAACAACATACCATCCTAAATCAAATAGTCTAGCCACTTGATTCTATCTATAGCAACAGGCTCTTTACAAGCTTTCCATGCTTTAGCAAATTCAAGATCCTCAGGGTATAGATTCTTGAGTTCAACAAACCCAACTACTTCAACCTGCATTACTATAAGAAACAACTATCTCCTACTTAACGCATCTACAATCCTGTTAGATTTTTCACTTCTATGCTTCAACACAAATGTATAGCTCTACAAGAACTCTACCCACTTCATATGCCTCTGGTTCAATTTACTTTAGCTATTTAGGTACTGTAATGCCTGATGATCAGTATACAAAACAAATTCCTTTGGCAATAAATAATGTCTCCATTTCTTTAAGGCTTGAACTATTGCATAGAACTCTTGATCATAAACATAATACTTCTTCTTCGCATCATTCAATTTTTCACTAAAATATGCAATAGGCTTACCTTATTGGCTCAATACAACTCCAATAGCACTACCACTAGCATCACAGTCCACTTGGAACACCTTTCTAAAATCTAGAAGTGCCAACATAGGTTGTTCTATCACCTTCTTCTTCAGAAATTCAAAACTTCTCGCAACTACTATAGTCCATTTGAACTCTTTTCTATCCCCTCTTATTGTGTCAGTTAGGGGTGCACATATGCCATTGAAATTATTAATGAACTTCTAGTAAAAACTAACCAGACCATGAAATGATCTTACCTTAGTAGTAGGCCTTGGAGTAGGCCATTCAAAGATGGTTTTTACCTTCTCTAGATCCATTTTGAGACCTTCAGGTGATATAACAAACCCTAAGTAGACTAACTCCCTTTTTACAAAGATACACTTCTTTAGATTAATTAATAGTTTCTCTTCCCTCAACCTTTCAAGGACACTATGAATATGCAATAAATGTTCTTCCAAATTCTTGCTGAAAATTAAAATATCATCCAAATAGACAATAACAAATTTTCCCAAGAACTTCTTAAGTACCACATTCATAAGCTGCATGAAGGTGCTTGGTGCATTCATCAATCCAAAGGGCATGACTAGCCACTCATAAAGACCCTCTTTGGTCTTGAAGGCAATTTTCCAATCATCTCCTTATCGTATTCATATCTGGTGATAGCCACTTTTGAGATCTATCTTTGTGAAGTACTGAGCTCCACTCAAATAGTCCACAAGATCATCCATTCTTGGCAAAGGAAACTGATACTTGATGGTTATCCTATTGATAGCTCAAGAGTTTGTACACATTCTCCACTCTCCATCCTTCTTTGGTGCTAGTACTACAGGTATTGCACATGGCCTCAAGCTCTCCCAAATCAAACCCTTCCTCAATAGCTCCTGAACCTGTCTGTTTAGCTCCTTAGTTTCAGTAGGAGTCATCTTGTGAGTAGCCTTGTTGGGAAAACTAGCCCCTGAGATTAAATATATCTAATAATTGATTTGCCTTACTGGTGGTAATCCTTTTGGAACATTATTAGAGATGATATCTCCAAAATCACTTAATAAATCTGAAACTTCAAGTGGTATTTCACTACTACCTTCCTTATCTTTTCTAGGAATCAAAGTATAGCACATACACTAATGTTTCATGCCTTCTAAAAACTTCCTTCCATCAACAAGAAAAATCCTAGCACTGCTACATACCTTTTCACCTTCCTTTTTCATGGGCTTCAGTTTGTGGTGAACTCCATCCTTGGTCAAAGAATATGTGTTTGCATGACCATCATGTACTGCATGCCTATCAAACTACCATGGTCTTCCCAACAATAGATGGAAAACATCCATTGGAATAACATCACAGAGAACTTCATCATGGTAACTCCCAATTTTGAATTTTGCTAAACATTGTTCACTTACCAGGACCTAATGATCATCCTTCACCCAAGCAATTCGATAGGGCTGGGGGTGTTTCTCCCTCTTGAACTTTAGCTTAGAGACCATCTCCTGTGATACCAAGTTATCAGTGCTACCAACATCAATGATCACATCACAAAATTTATCTTCACACTTGCACCTGGTACGAAATAGACTCCTCCTTTGTCTCAGCTCAATCTCACCACTTAGTAGGACCCTTTCATTTACTAAAGTCTCTCCTCTTTCTGCATCCTCTAAATGTGATGACTGTGCATCCTCATCCACATGAGCAACCCTAGCTTGACCCTCAGCTCTCCTATCTGTCCTTCCTTGATGTTGAGGGAATTCAAAGGCATAATGACCTTCTTCATTGCAATGGAAATAGGTACCACAAAAGCCTCCTCTCCCTTGTCCACATCCTCTACCACTTCCTCTTTGATTTCCAAAGTTCTGATAATTGGAGCGGTTGAAATTCTCATTCCTCTAGTTCCTGCTAGTACCCACATCTTCATTTTTCTTTTGGGTCTCATTTCAACCCGTAGATGACCTACCAATGCCCCTTCCTCCTTGATCGCGACCTCTTTGTCTCCCTTCAAACCTTTTATTTAGCTTCTCTTCAACTCGTAGTGCAAATTGGTATGCCTCTTCAACACTAGTCATTCTTACCAGACTTAATTCCTCCTGGATGCTAGGTCATAACCCACTAATATAATGAGAAACCTTCTCCTTATTTGCTTTTGCATGCCCTACTCTAATCAAAAGTTGGTAAAACTCCTCAATATATTCTTGGATTGATATTCCTACTTGCTTTAACTCATGCATCTTCTTAAACAAATCAAGCTCATAGTCAACCGAAATGAACTAGTTCTTCAATTTGTCCACCATACGATCCCACCTTGTGATCTTATCCTTTCCTCTTCTATTTCTTTCCAATTATACCTCTTGCCACCATATTTTGGCATAGCCTTTCAATTTTTCCTTTGCAAACTTAACCCTATCTGGATCCTTGATATCTTCATACTCAAAGTACTCTTCCAATTCATTGATTCAGTCGATCAACTCATCTGGTTTCAGATTTCCTAAAAATACACCCACATCAATTGTAGATCTTTTCTCAAACTTAGTAATGAACCTAGAAAGCCTTTCCTTTGCCTAATTAAGAACTTCCCCATCAACTTCCCCTTCTGGTCCAATTTCTTCTTCTTTATTTTCATCCTCACTTTCATCGCTTGCGGCAACATTTGTTCCTCTACGGAGCTCCTCCTGCAATGCTTGAACCTGCCTTTGGAGGGCTCTAACCTCCTCAAGATTAATAGCTCTGGCCCTTCCACCACACTCTCTTTATGGAGGCATCTTATTAACTTGAACCTACAACCTCAAAGTCTTGCTGCAAACTGCCTCATAGTCAGTGCTTTGTCTATACACTCAAGAAAACCTGCTCTGATACCACTTGATGGGGGTACAACCCAAGCACAGAATAGACACAACAAGAAAAGAAAAATTTTATTAACTATGTAAATATGCTAATACATTCAGTACAGAGAAAATAGACTTCAAAACATGCCCTATGGGCTTACAATAGTATAAATCTGGAGATAATTTCTCCTTTCAGTACCTGCTCTTAAACTCCACTTCGAATTACCTTTTACAATGTAAGAAATGTCCTCAAATAGACCTCAAAGGGTTAAGGATTAGGAATACATTCTATAAAGTGCTAGTTGGCATCCACTACCAAAATGAAAGGTTCTAGAAGTTGCTTTAGAAGTCAGTGCAAAATTAGAAGATTCCAAAAATGGTAGCCAAACTTTCAAGAGGCATAACTTTTGAATAGTAGCTCTGATTGACGAACTATTTACATTTTTGGAAAGCTCTGAAAGCTCTCTATAGCCGTATGGACCAAATTCACTCATCCCCCACTTTTTTGCCCTATTAGAGGTCATTTAATAACCCTAACCTAACTTTGAAGCATTATTAGGAGGTCTCCAGAAACTAAAAAACTACAATAACTTTCAAATTATGGGGCCTTTTGACCTGATTCTTTTTTCTGGAATGCTCTAAATTACAATTACAATCATCTGACCAATTTACACCTTCTAATTCACCAAAATTATGGCTCAATTACATACTCCTATTTTTTTGGCATTTACATGTATCCCAAGGTGCTTAAAAACTCTTAAAAACTCTAACCCAGAACACTAAAAGTGGAACTGTGAGAGTTGGAACCTTTATTTGACCCAAATGGGTATCTAGAAATGAAAACATATGAAACAAAAAATAAGTCTAAGTACATTTTTTTTGGGTGACACAGGATTGCCCTTATACCTCTGGATGCTCCTACATCAGTTTCTTCATGTGCCGAGTTACCCAATTAATTCCAAGTGTCAGTATTTGGATATGATTTTGTGAGCCAACTTGTGGGGTTTATTTCATTCACAATATTTATGTTAAGATCTTTTCTTGGGATGAGTCCAGACCATTGTTAGGTAGGCCTTCCTCTTATGTATTGATTCTAGAATGATCTATAAGCTATTTTGGCAAGTATAAATAGAATTTTCAGGCTTAGAATTAGGGAGAAGTTTTTAGAGAAGCTTTTGGGAAGAAGATTAGAGAGCAAAACTAAAAGTGCAAATTTGTAGTTGGATCTTTGAATGTGAATGTATTTGTAATTGGTCATAACCTAGAAGGCCTTACAATTAGGCATGTAAGAAGATATCTTGATGAATCAATAAAAGTAATTCACTCTTCTTACTCCTTTGGTTGTTTTTCTTTGTGTCCATTTCCATTGTGTTAACTCTTGCAGGGTGGTTTGGATAGTTGGGTGAGCCTTTGGCCCTAGTTATTTGTCCTCTTGCCTGCATTAGTTGATATTAGAGCTTGAGGTTCATCCTTGTGGAGATTAGATCATGTAAAACCTTGATTTGGATTTTGTTGTGGGGTGGAAGATCTATAGATTTGACCTATAACTTGCAGAGGGTTATGATCTTGTAGGAACCTGATTCGTAAATATGGTTCATGGTAGAGGAAATAATGTTGATAATGCTATATTGGATCAGTTGAGACAAATTGTATCTAGATTAGATGATGTGGAGACAACTCAGAGGAGAGGAGCACATCTTGATGATGTAAGTGATGATGAAGCAGCAGCACCAAACCCTAATCAAGAACCTAAAGAAGACCAAGATGAAGCAAGATTGTTGAGTGTATTATCTAAAGCAAATTCAAAACCTATTGTAGAAGTTGTTCCTTATGATGGAAAATTGGATACCAATGTTGTGCTGGATTAGATCTCTAACATGGAGAAGTTATTTGAGTATGAAAAAACTCCTGATAATAGAAAGTTGAAGATTGTAGTCACTAGGTTGAAAGGTCATGCATCACTATTGTGGGAGCACTTGCAAATTGATAGACAAAGGAGAGGAAAGGAGAAGATCAAGACTTGGCCAAAGATGGTGAACAAGGTAAAGAACAAATTCCTTCATGCTGATTACCAAGTTAGTTTGTTGAGAAAGATGCAAAATTTGAAACAAAAAGACATGATTGTAAAAGAATATACTAAGGAATTCTATAGATTAGACATCAGATCTGGATATGTGGATGATGATGTTGACAAAATTACAAGGTACATTAATGGATTGAGATCTAGAATACAAGATGAAATAAGTTTTGTGAAGCTAGAAAGTGTAGAAGAAGCATATCAATATGCTTCGAAAGTTGAGTAGATCTTGATAAAGAAGCATGAGCAAAGATAGAGAGGTAGAGGTGGTAGATTCCAGAGAGGCAAAGGTAGGTCTTATGAAGAAAGTGGTAGATCTGATAGTTCTATGTAGGATAAAGGAAAATTTGAATGGAAGAATGATGACAAAGGCAAGACTGAATGGAAAAGTGGTAATTCTTACCGAGGAGGCACTAATTCTTACCGAGGAAGAGGTAATTCTTATTCTAGAGGTGGATTCATGGTATTTTTTTTAGATGTGGCAAAGAAGGGCATAGATCCTTTGAATGTAGATCTTCTGAAGGTGGGCAAAATAATAGAAATGCTATGATTCAAGAAGACATTGAGAGTTCACCAAGTGGACCTGAGGTTGTAGAAAATTTGATGGTGAGAAGAACCTTATGTAATAAGGGAGGTGATGAGGAACCTATTTTAAGGAGAAGTCTTTTCAAGACAAGATGTAAGATGGCTGGAAAATGCTATAAAGTGATCATTAATAGTGGAATTTCTACAAATATGGCATCAGAAGAGTTAGTTATGAAGTTGTAGTTGGAGAGGCTAAAACATCCCAAACCTTATCATGTTTCATGGATCAAAGATGAGCATAAGATATTGGTAAGTAAGCAATGCCTTGTGAAGTTCAAAATTGGATATTACTTTGATGAAGTTTTGTGTGATATTATGCCCATGGATTGTTGTCATATTTTGTTGGGTAGACCTTGGCAATATGATAGATATGTTGTACATGAAGGAAGATTGAATCAATATGCTCTTTGGGTAAATGGGAAGAAACAAACATTGTTGCCTTTGATCGAAAGTCCAAATGAGGTTAATTGTACTACTATAAAAATTTGCATGGTTAATAGAAAACAATTTGAAAAGGAAATGAAAAAGAATCAAGTCTGTTTTGCTATAATTCCAAGAAAACCAAGTTTTGTCAATGGAGATCGAGTGCAAGAAAATAATGTTAACCGAGTGCTAGTCAGTGGTGACCAAATGACAGATGGCAGTATTGACCAAGTGCCAAGAGAAATTGCAGAGTTGTTGATAAAGGCATTATTGCTGAAGATATTCTTAATGGTTTACCTCCTGTAAGAAGTATAAGTCATTGTATGGATCTGATCCCCAGAGATAGTTTGCCAAACAAAGCACCATATAGATTGACACCCCTATAGAATGAAGAACTTAAAAGACAAGTGCATGAATTGTTGTAGAAAGGTTTGATCAGAGAAAGCTTGAGTCCATGTATTGTACCTATTGTATTAGCACCTTAAAAAAATGGAGAATGGAGAATGTGTACTTATTCCAGAGCCATTAACAAGATAACAATGAAATATAGGTTTCCTATGCCAAGGATGGATGACATAATGGATTGCTTGATTGGAACAAAGTATTTTACCAAGATTGATTTGAAGAGTGGCTATCATCAATTAGAATCAAAGAAGGTGATGAATGGAAGACTGCTTTCAAGACAAAAGATGGTTTGTATGAATAGTTGGTTATGCCTTTTGGTTTGACTAATGCACCTAGTACTTTCATGAGGTTGATGAATGAAGTTCTGAAAATATTCTTGGGTAAGTTTGTGATTGTTTATTTCGATGATATTCTGATATTCAGTAAGACTAAGGAAGAACATCTTGAGCATATTAGACAAGTATTGCAGAGGTTGAAAGAGGAAAAGTTGGTGATTAATCTGAAAAAGTGTTCCTTTATGCAAGAGGAGATTGTGTATTTGGGATTTGTGATTTAAGATGATGGATTGAGGATGGATCCTAAGAAGGTTAAAGAAATTTTGGAATGGCCTACACCTGAGAATGTGGGTGAGGTAAGATCATTTCATGGTTTGGCTAGTTTTTACAGAAAGTTTATAAAGAATTTCAGTGTTGTTTGTAATGCTATGACTGAAACAATGAGGGAAGATAGAAAGGAATTCAAGTGGACACATGGAGCTGATAAGATTTTTGAGACTTTGAAATAAAAAGTTGCTGAATTACCTATATTGGCTTTACTTGATTTTAACAAAGTATTTCAAGTTGAATGTGATGCAAGTGGTAATGCAATAGGAGCTTTATTAAGTCAAGAAGGTAAGCCGATTGCTTTCTTTAGTGAAAATTTGAATGATACTAAAAGGAAATATTCTATGTATGATCAAGAGTTTTATGCTATTGTTCAAGCATTGAAGAAGTGGAGACATTATTTGATTCCTAAAGAGTTTGTGTTGTATACTAACCATAAAGCTTTACAATACTTGGGAAGTCAACATAAATTGAATCAAAGACATATGAAGTGGGTTGAGTATTTGTAGAGTTTTACATTTCTGATCAAGCATAAGAGTGGAGTTACTAACAAAGTTGTTGATTCATTGACTAGAAGACGTTCTTTGTTGACTGAAATGAAGGTTGAAGTTCTTGGTTTTGATGAGATGAAAGAGTTATATGATGCTGATCCTGATTTTTCTGAGGCATGAGAGTGCAGAGCACCAAATTTGACAAATCACATAAGTAAGCATGATGATTATTTCATTCAAGAAGGTATGTTGTTCAAAGGTATTTAGTTGTTTATTCCTAGAAGTCCTAGGAGGTTGAATTTTATTAAGGAAAAGCATAGTGGTGGATTAGCTGGACATTTTGGAATTAAATTGAGTTTGCTGAAAGAGAAATATTATTGGCCACAAATGTATAAGGATGTTCAAAAATTTGTAAAGAGTTGTAGAGTTTGTCAAGTTGCAAAGGGAGTGAGTCAAAATGTTGGTTTGTATACACCTATTACTGTTCTTGGAAAAACTTGGACTAACATTAGTATGGATTTTGTTCTTGGATTGCCTAAAATAGTGAAGGGGTATGATTCTATATTTGTTGTAGTGGACAGATTTTCTAAGATGGTCATTTTATACCATCTAAGAAGACATCAGATGTTGAGCATGTTGTTGAACTTGTCTTTAAAGAGATTGTGAGATTGCATGGATTACCAAGAATCATTATTTCAGATAGAGACAATAAGTTTGTTGGTTATTTTTGGAAGACTTTGTGGAAAAAGATGGGTACTAAATTGAAGTTTAGTTCTACATTCCATCCACAAAAAAAATGGATAGACAGAGGTTGTGAATAGAAGCTTGGGTAATTTGTTGAGATGTTTAGTTGAGAATAAGCCAAGTAATTGGGAGATGCTATTGGCACAAGCTGAATTTGCATTTAACAATTCTGTGAATAGGAGTATAGGGAAGACACCTTTTGAGATTGTTACCAAAATGCATCCTAGAGGTATATTAGATTTGAGAGATGTTGCTGGTGAAGAAAAGAAAAGTGTTGCAAGAGAAGAATTTGTTGATTTTATAGAGTCTTTGCATTAGGAAGTGAAGTTGAGGTTGGAACAAAGCAATCAGAAGTATAAGGAGAATGCTGATAAGTCTAGAAGACACCATGATTTTCAAGTTAGTGATGAGGTGATGGTTCATCTAAAGAAAGGAAGATTCCCAGTTGGAACATATAGCAAGCTAAAGATGAAGAAATTTGGACCTTGTAAGATCCTGAAGAAGTTTTATAGTGGTAATGCTTATGAAGTTGAGTTACCTGATGACATGGATATATCTCCTATATTCAATATTACTAATTTGTATAAGTATTAGGAGTTAGAGGATGAAGTTGTTATACCAAATGATTATCCTAAGAAATAGATTGAGGAAGTTGAACAGATATTGGATCAGAGAGTTGGCAAGAGTACAAGAGGAAAAGATTACTATGAATATTTGGTGAAGTGGAAGAATAGACCTATTGAAGATGCTTCATGGATTTCTCAATTTGAGTTGGATTCAGCTCAAGTTGGGACATCTCAATGATTTAGAAGAATCATTCCTTTCAACCCTGGTATCCTAGGTTGCTTTGTTATCCTACTTATTTTGTTCACCTAGTAGTTCCTTCATGTGCCTAGCAGTCCTTCATGTGCCTAGCAGTTCCTTCATGTGCCTAGCAATTCTTCATGTGCCGAGTTACTGTAGCATTCCTTCATGTGCTGAGTTACCCAGTGTATGCCGAGTGATTCTTCATGTGCCAAGTTACTTAGTGTATGCCAAGTGTTTCTTCGTGTGTCGAGTTACTCAGTGTATGCTAAGTGTTTCTTCATATGTTGAGTTACCCAGTGCATGCCGAGTGTTTCTTCATGTGTCGAGTTACTCAGTGCATGTTGATTGTTTCTTCATGTGTCGAGTTACCCAGTGTATGTTGAGTGTTAGTATTTGGATGTGATTTTTCTAGCCGACTTGCAAGATTTATTTCATTCGTGACATTTATGTTAAGATCTTTTCTTGGGATGAGTCCAAACCATTGTTGGGTTAGCCTTCCTCTTTTGTAATGATTCTAGAATGATCTGTAAGCTATTTTGGCAAGTATAAATAGAATGTTCAGGCTTAGAATTAGTGAGAAGTTTTTGGAGAAGCTTTTGGGAAGAAGATAAGAGAGCAAAACTGAAAGTGCGAATATGTAGTTGGATCTTTGAATGTGAATGTATTTGTAATTGGTCGTAACCTAGAAGGCCTTACAGCTAGGCATGTAAGAAGATATCTTGATGAGTCAATAAAAGTAATTCACTCTTCTTCCTCCTTTGGTTTTTGTTCTTTGTGTCCGTTTCTATTGTGTTAACTCTTGCAAGGTGTTTTTGATAGCTAGGTGAGCCTTTGGCCCTAGTTATTCATCCTCTTGCCTACATCACATAGCCTTAATAGAGTTTTTAAGGCAATCTCAATTTTTTGTATTCTTTTAAAAAACTTGCTTATGCCTTCTAGCTTTAACATGCACATATAATTATGACATCATCCTTCTAGGCTAGATGCCAAGGTGGTAGTAGGACACCCCTAATTTTACATAGAATGTGTGGGGGAAGGATATCTCATCCTCATTTCTACATGAATTTAATTGTAAAGCATACAAAATCTAGGCTCGACATAATCGATTTCATGAAATGACTAGAATCAATGCATAAATGCTATGAAAAATGTGCTCTCACATACAAGAGATCATATATACTATTTTATTTTAAGAAATAGCTAAATGCAATTACCTCATTCAAGTTCAAAAGAGTGTGAACTCCCTTCAATGGTATTACCAATATCCAAAACTTGGCTCATAGTCTCAAGAAATAACAAAGTGGTAGTTCTTGGAAAGTGGATAAGATAATTCTACAAAATTTTTAAGAGATATTCTCTTAGAAGAAAAAAATGTAAAATGCTTGCAGAAAAAAAAAAACCAACTCTATAGATACTCGTTCTCAAAAGGTGACATCGTATCATAACTCTTTAAGTGCTTAGAAAATAAATAAATAGTGTAGCCTTAGAGATATGGATACTCATTAGAGATTAACAAGCCCATTGCATCAAGATCCTTTCTTGGGGCACATAGATGATGACTTACTAGTCATGTTGGTTAGAAATGAAGTTAATTGGTCATCACGACCTTGAAATGGATGCTTCGTTAGGATTTCCTATATAGTAAAGATACATTTTAGTTGAATACTAATGTTTTGCCTCACTTTCTAGGCTCTCTACTAGATTTGATAGAGTTTAGGGACACAATTATCTTCCTAGCAGTGGGGATGTTTGGCCAGATTTATTATGAGGGACTTGAGGATGTGCTTGTGGTGGTACAAGTGGGTGTGGGATTTTTGTAGGCACCTGACATATGACTTATCTAGAGATGGGTACAAAAGTATGATTTAAGGTCCTTTTTATGAACTTTATATACTATCACATTGATATTCATTGTTATTATACAAGGCATGGAGTAAAATTCCTTAAGAATTACCTTGATCCCAATGTGCAATTGTTACATGCAATGATAGAGGAAATCCATTAGTGTGTGGTCTTTGAGAAGGCATGGAACACAACATCAAAGACAAAAGAAGGAGACTCCTTTGACTTAAAAGAGAACATGGTAGGGAGCAAAGAAGACTCTGACAATAATAGCTTGATTTTGGATTAGTTTGACCTATACTATATATATATATATATTCTTCCTTTTTGTTAAAAGTGTAAATGTATATGTAAATGACATAAGAATTTTGATGATTTAGTAACCATCTTACAATGTATATAGTCATTACCAATAATATTATATTTAATTTTTCGTTTGATTATCAGTGCCTACTACAATCTCTTGTCATTCTTTTCTTTTGAAGTGCTATAATTATATGCTTCATAATTCTTGCCTAAAAATTTAACAGTGGAGAATTGAAATACCATAGCACATAACTTCATTGTCACATACAAAATGATAGTAAAGTCGAGAGTACCTTTTCAAGAATGCCTATTAAGGGAGAAACCCTGCATGAACATAAAGAAGGGGTTAGCACAATATTAAACTAAAATCATAGTTAAAATAAAGACAATTACAAATATTAATGATAATGATGAAAGACTAACAATGACTAAAAAGGGACTCTACAAAGGACACTAGAACCACGTGTCTTGCGCAGTAGTGCTTATTGAAACTAAAAACATCATATGCAAAGTATTGGATTAACCTTTCCTAAACAAAAGACATTAACTAGGTTTGGGAAGTAGCTAGACTTGTGGCCCATTTTTTTCATTTTCTTTAACAATCCTAGTGATTTGTGGCAAAATAAGAAAATAATGGTATTGTCCCATTTATTTATTTCTATGGAAGATGTGTCAGTTGGAGAGATTCTATATCTCCCCCAACTTGTCCATCCTCCATTCTCCTTTAAACCCTATTCTGCATGTTGATTTGATTGTCACTCATTTAGACCACCTCCCTATATTCCTTTTAGACTCAACATTCCTTTCGGACTTGGGAAAATTATTATTTTGACTTAACATTCCTTTCAAACTTGGAAAAATTATTATTTTGACTTAACCGGATGCCAGTGGCTAATTAGCCAACTGAATTCCTTTATTGGATTTTTTAAAAATAAAATAATAATAAAAAAGCATTGCAAATCAAATTTTAAATTAATTATTAAATCATTATTAAAGTTAATTTGGTCTGCTGGATAGACGCTTCCTAACTGGGTCCCAGAAAGTATAGAATCCGACAAAGAAAGTTGTTTTTTCTAAAAATGCGAAAACTACTCTATTTTTCATACGTTTTATATTCGCTGTAACAGCTGAAAATAGTCCATTCACTGTTCAACGCAATCATTACATAGGTGTTGAGTCCAATCTTCATATGTTGCAACCCCCAAAATTTGACAGAGCTCAGCATAATGAATGGCTAGAAAATATGTGGATAGTATGGTCGCTCCATCTTTGGGAAAATTGTGCGTGTGTGGTGTTGATAGTTAAATGTGTCGCTAGATAAAAGAGTGAGTAATGCCTTGGGACTTTCATAGCCAACTGTCAAACATAATCTAAGATGCCATTATTGACTTGATTGATTGACCATCTTACATTGACACCTTCCCTCCCACCTTTGTCCATGACTCGTGACTTCCATTTTCTCACAAAAATAAATTGATTTTCACACCTTCAAGGGTGTCATCTATATTCACACCCTTCTAGTCCACCTCTTAATCCTATGGATGATTGTGGTTTTAATTGAGTTGACTAAAAACTGTATTATTTTTTTTATTTTTTCAAATTGTTTTTTGATCGATAAGAAGCCAAAGCTAAGATTAATTGTTATGTATTATTATTAATTATTATTTTTATTAAGCATGGGTAGATTCAAACCTAAGACCTCTTCGATAAGAAGCTCATAATTTATTGTTGTGTTGTAGGCTCTTGCCTTTTTAGTATATGTATTATTATTATTAATTTTTTTTTCTTTTTTCTTTTCATATTATTCTTATGTAGATATGTATAGATGCTCATATATATATTTACATATATACATACATACAAATGTTTACTTTTTATTATTTCTAATTATGTTAATCTATTTATTAATTATTTTATTATTCTTTATATGTTTATAGTTAAACGTGTCAACAAGATAAAAGAGTGAGTAATGCCTTGGGACTTTCATAGCCAACTGTCAAACATATTCTAAGATGCCATTACTGACTCGATTGATTGACCATCTTACATTGACACTTTCCCTCTAACCTTCCTCCATGACTCGAGACTTTTGTTTTCTCATGAAAAGAGACTTTTGTTTACAAACAATCTTCATTTATTTACATTTTTCATTCTTTTGGTTGAAAAGTTGCAGTCCCAAAGCTCAGCATTGCTTTGTTTTTCTTCCACCGAATTGGTCGCTCTATCTTTGGGAAAAGTGTGCGTATGTGGTGTTGATAGTTAAACATGTCACTAGATAAAAGAGTGAGTAATGCCTTGGGACTTTCATAGCCAATTGTCAAACATAATCTAAGATGCCATTACTAACTTGATTAATTGACCATCTTACATTGACACCTTCCCTCCTACCTTCGTCCATGACTTGGACCCTAGAGTCTGAGATTGGAGGTTGCTCCTCCACCCTACTTTCTTCATGGCTTGTCACATCTTCATAAGGTACATAGGAGGTTGATTGGGTTCCTCTCAATTTTTAAATTTTAAATCTTATACATAAATATTGATTTAAAGTGATTGAGTAAAAGTTACAACTTACATTTCCTCACCTTTTCTAACTAAGAAGCTCTAGGGACATTTTTTTCCCAAAAAAAATATATTGATTTGGAGGATATGTCCTCTTTTGAATGTTATTTGAGTGACTTTTACCCTACCTAATTGATGGTTTGTTGCATTTCCACATGGTACAAGGTGGTTGATTTTGTTCATTCTATCTATAACATAATCTAAGATGTCATTAATGGTTGTATTGATTGGCCATGTTATATTCATACCTTCCCTCTCACTTTCCTCTACAAGTTCCTCATAAGTTTTGTAGTGGCATCTACCTTACATCATTGATGAATTATAACATCTCCACAAAATACAAGGTGGTTTATTGGACTTTGCTTTCAAGCTTAGAAATTATAAATGTCACACATTAACATTGAGTAGAGTGATTGACTAAAAATCACTATTCTACCATGCTATGCTAACACCTTCCCTCTCACCTTTTGGTGTGACTAAGAGACCCTCCATAAACATTGTTATCTCATCAAAATAGACTAATTTTGAGAGTATGGAATTGGAGGTCCATCCTTTTGATTTTTTTAGTGGCATTTTACCTAATTCCTTGATAGCTTGTTACATCTCCACAAGGTAGAAGGTGATTGATTGGTTTTGTTCTATCTATAACATGGCCTAAGACACCATTATTAACTAGATTGATTGACCATGTTACCTTGAAACCTTCCCTCTCATCTTCCCTTTCCTCCTAAATGGTGTAGGTGGTATCTATTTTGCATTGGTGATTACTTGTTACATGTCCACAAAGTACAAGGTGGTTGATTGGGTTCTTTTCAATCCACACACCAATATTGACTATAATGATTGACTAAAAGTCATGATTCTAGTGTGCTACACTAACACCTTCCCTCTCATCTTCCTTTGTGATTAAGGCCCCCTCAATAAGCATTTTTTCCCTCATGAAAATATACTAATTTTAAGAGTATTGAATTGGAGATTCCTCATTTTCAAATTTTTTTAGTGGCACTTACCCTGCCTCTTTGATGGCTTGTTACATCTCCATATTATAAAAGGTGGTTCACTAGGTTCATTCTATGTATGGCATTGATAAAATGTGAGGTGTTCTTAGTTTTGTTATATGTAACCCTAACTTCATACTTCTCAACATCTTGTTTGGAAATTCCAAATTACTCCCAATTTTTTTATTTATAATAATCTTACTTGCTAAGTCCCTTCTTATAACTAAGGTTTCAAGGTTCCACATCATCAAATATGATGCCATATCAACATACCTTTTCCCAAAGTGTCCAAAAGAACCCCAAAAAGTGAGACTGAAAAATCACACAAAAGGGATACCTACACATGTGCAACTAATGTGATGTCATATTATTGATTGTTTTTATATGTAAGGGTTCATTTCATTCAATTAGGGATATTCATCACAAAAATAAAAACTTTAAAATCATAACTATTAGTGCAACATTGTCAAAAAAAGGAGAATCTAGATCAACAAGTGTATGTATTAAATCAATAAGTAAAAATATTAAATCATCAAATCCTATCACAACCATTGGAACGCGATTAGGTATTGGTTCCTCTCCCCTACTACTACTTGTTTTCAATCTTACAAACTTCAAATGTTAGATGTAGATGCCAATATTGACTATAGAGTGACTAACCAAAAACCAAAATTCTACAAAGCAACATTTTCATGAGTACCTTCCCTCTCACCTTCCTTCATGGCTAAGAGCTTGTCTAGTATGTTTTTTTCTCATGAAATAAATTGATTTTGGAAGTTTCATATATAAGGGCTAGAGGCTCTATCTTGAATTTTATAATGACATCTATCCCACCCCTTGATGGCTTATTACACCTCTAAAAGGTGGAACTTGGTTGATTCAAACACCTCCATCTTGATATTAAGTCATATGCATATATCTCACAGATGAAGTGTGGGTGAGGTTTTCTTAGGTTTATTAATATGTTAAAGTCTACTATATTTCATCTTTTCAATTATAAAAATCTCAAATGTTAGATGTCAATATCAATTGGAGTGATTGACCAAAATATTGAATTCTACCAAATGACATTGGCACATGATAATTTCCCTCTCACCTTCCTCTATGACTAAGTCTCAACCAATAAGAATTTTTTACACATGAAAATAGACCAATTTTGAGGTTTTGATAAAAAGTCATTGGTAGCATCCATTCCAACTTCTTGATGACTTATGGTTGATTTAATTAACTTCATTTTGATATATTGGACTTTATGCACCTATATCATAGAGAAATGCCAATGAGGTAAAATATTGTTGGCAATATGGCTAAGTATAAAAGGTTAGAGTTTTCATTTATGGAAACACACACCTTATGTAAATATGACACTTTGTACAAATGATGATTCCATAGTTAGAATGGAAAATTGTCTAAGTATCATATAGTGTAACTGGTAGAATAGATACAATTTTGGTATGTGTGGTTAACATAGAGATAATTGGCACATCTATCATTGGGTACAATTAGTACAAAGTGTCAAGATGACATATTTCAAAGCACAAGTTAGTATAGATAGTATGAAATTAGTTACAAGCTAAACACTAGTAGAGGTAGTGTACAGGACATAACAAAGCACATCGAAATAATGAGAATTATGGGTTAAGGAAGTATTCTAGCTACAAAATAATTATTTAAGTAATTACGGACAATGCCCTAGAAGTTAACCCTAAGAGGGAAAAGGTTAGTTTTTCATTTTGCCAAGTGTGTGAAAGCTTGAAGGCCAACTAAGCAGTTTTGTAAAATGTAAACATATAACAAAAAGATTGTAATATATGAAGTGTGGTGTGTACTTATGGTGAACTTGAATTACTATGCAAACTTATGTGAAGGCTATCTATGTGATGGCCAAGATATATGTGATGATATTTATGATGTATGATCAGAAGTATGTGAAGTACAATAGATAAAAAAAAGAGGTTTTTGTATCTATCTCTTTTTTTAAAGGAACTCTATTGTATATTATATGTTTGGGTAGTGGGCTCATCTTGCATATATTGTAATTGTATATACCAGCTCATAATAGGGTTGAGGCTTTTAATAGGGTCTAGTCCTCTAACAAGGAAAAAGACACTATATGTACTTAATAAACTCCTAATAGGGCCAATATCCTTAACCAAATACATTTGTTTAGTGGATCATTTTGTAGGTACCATCCCCACTGGAGGTTTTCCCTTGGCCAATGTTTCCCTAGTTAACAAAACATGACATTATAAGTTCTTTGATTGTATGGTTATGTTTACTATTTACCATTATTAGTTTACTTTAATATGTAAGTTATAAGGAAATTAACAATATTAAGTTTTGGGCTAAATTTTGTAAACTACTAATTCATCCTCCCCTCCCCCAAGTATTTCCTATTTCAATTATTGGTGCAGGAGCACATAGGTAGGCTAGTGGTAGACCTAGGGCTTCTTAGATGTTTTTGGCTTGTAGTGATGCTAACCACATAACTATATCAATAAGAGAACTATCTTGGTCCTAAGGTGTGGATAGATAGGTTGGAAGAGCCCAAAATGGTAATGTTGCTCCTAGTTGCTTAAAAAATGCTCATTTGGATTAAAAGAGCTTTTTTGGGTTTTTGAAGGCCAAATTGGGAAAGTAAGTGTTTTAAGGTCCTTTTTATATGTTTCATAACCATTTAAGGCCTTTTGCATAGTTTGGTATCAATTAGAGCAAGTTTGGGAAATAAATGTTAAAAATTGCAAAAATTACTCAATCATGCAAAACAAGAAACTTTTTAGTTAGGGATTTTAAACTATCTAAAATAGTTGGGGGAACACTTGGTGAGCCTTTATAAGGTCATTTTCAACCTTTTCATTCAGTTGGAGAAAGTGGATTTGAAAGTGGATGGACTGAGCAAACAAATTTTAAATAGTAGTTTTTATGTTTATGGTGTTATTGGCATGTAAATGGTTTAGTTCTACATATTTTTGTGTTGGAATAGTTAGGATAGATTGTTTCAAGGTTTTTTATAGTTCAAGTTAGTTGTTTTGTCAAGTTTTGATTACTTAGAATAATTATTTTGTTTTACAGTAGTCTGTTATCCTTAGATAGGTTGTTTGGATGAGTGGGGTCATAGGGCCATTTCCCACAATAGGTACAATACAATTTCTTGGAAATTGGAACTTGACTCCATATTTTATATGTACAAGAGAGATGGGCCCCTGGAAAGTGGAAGAGCTAATATTGAAGTGATTCCCTAGGAAAGTCAAAGAAATTTGGTTAGGGATCACAGTCCTTTGAAAAGCAAATAGAAATGGTTGAACGTATGGAAACTTCAACCTAAGCATGGAAAGTGTTGAAGGAGTGAGTAATAAAACCCCAAGCTGAAAATGGGATTCTATGGGAAGAGTTTCATGGTGAGTAATGGCTTCCTATGTGTAGACAACCAATAAACCCTTGAAACCCTTGAACTTATTCTAAATTTGTGCCCATATAGTACATACAATTTGGAAACCCTAGACCTCCAAAATCTCTAAGAATGCTGAAAAGGGTATCTACAATGGTTATTTGTTTTGGCTATTGTTAAGGATTTTTTCAAAATATCTTTATTTTAGTGCATGTGGAGGGCTAATCCTAGTAGCATTTTCTAAGCATTTGAATGTATTTACTCTCGTGGAATGCAACTCAATTAGGGTTGTGACATTTTTTTGTCTTTGGTATCTTGGAGAGAAATCTAAGACATTCCTAGGTGTCCATTTAACCATGTGGGAAGATCCAATGAGCATTTGGGGCTATGTGTGTTGATGGGAGTTAATGACCAAGCTTGTACTATCTAATTAATGTGCACTAGTTGAAGGAGTAGGATCTATTAGATAGAATCCTCAGAGGTATAGGGTGTGTAGAAACCCTATTTGGTCAAGTGAATGGCCTAGTGGAGTTCCTAGAGAGCTTGGGGTTTGAAAGAAAGATTGGTTGTCACATCAGAGTGGTATTAGAGCAAGTTAAAGACTTGGAAAATGTGATGAATGTCTACAACTACTAGAGAATCAGTGGGTGAAGCCAATATGGTGACTAGTGTAGAACTAGCCAAGGAAGTTGATGAGAAAAGGGAAAAGAACATAGTTCTTGAAGAAACCCTAGTAGAGGTGAAGGTGAAATTGGATGCAACTGTTAATGCAGCTAGGAGGAAGGAAGAAGAGGAAAATGAGAAGGGTAAAGAGGTAGTAGAGGAGTATGTAGTCCCTGAACTTGACCTTGTCTTGAATGAAGAGCCCTTCTTGAAGGCTATCAAAGCTCTAGGAGGAAATATTTTCAAAGGTGTGCCACATTTCAGAAGAAAGATGGACATATATGTAGTCATGGACTAAATAGATGGCATAGAGAATCATTGTGAGTGTGAAGGGGTATCAAAGGCACAAAATTTTAAAGTGGCTAATTCAAGGCCAGAGGCTCAACTCTAACATGGTGGAAATACCTACATGATGAAAGAGTTAGCATGGGTAAGACATCTATAGCTAATTGGAATGCTATGATCACTAAAGTGAAGGAGAACTTCCAATCTAAATACTTTAAAATTCAACTCCACAAAAGGAGACAAGGACTAAAGTAAATAGACTTATATGTAACCTCTTATATTGAGGAATTAAAAAGGCTATGTCTAAGATCTAAAAAGCAAGAAGAGGAACCAATCAAGGTGGCTAGATACTTGAGTGGTTTGAAGTGGAATATACAAGAGGATCTTAGTTTGTGGGCAACTACCACTATCTAAAGGTGCCATTAGCTAGCTCTAAAGGTAGAGTAAAAGAAAAAAAGGAAAGGGGATTCCAACTTCAAAGATATAGGAAAGGATAGAAATTAGAGAGGACAAAGAGGAGGCTACCAAGGTAGAGATAGTGAGTAGAAGCATCAAGGTGAGAAAAAGCTCACAGAGAAAACTAGTGACAAATCCTTAAGAGGTGGTTATAATAGAGGAAGAGGTAACCAAGGAGGATCAAAAAAAGGTAGAGGATCATGTAGAAGTAGCTCTTATTTTTCCACCATGAATTTCTATAGTTGTGGTCAACTAGGCCACCCTACCTATCGATGCCCTAAAAAGGCCTCTTCTTCTAACCGAGATAAAAGGATGGCATATGCTCAAGAGGAAAACTACAGAAAGGAATCTGACATGGATCATATTGAGTTAGAGAAGAGAGAATCTCATGTTTAGGAGAGTGTTGATGACACAACTAGCTCCTGATGAACCTAAACATAGAATGGCCTTGTTTAGGATAAAATGAAAATCCTAGGGAAAGTGTGCAAGGTGGTGGTAGATTCAAGGTCCACTGATAATGTGATATCAGAGGAGGTTTTTAAAAATTTGAAACTAAAGAAGACTCCCCATGATAACCTCTATGAGGTCACTTGGCTTAACAAAGGGCAGACTATCTTGGTTAATGAGCAAGCCTTGGTGGATTTTTCCATAGCAGGATAAAAGGACACATTGTTGTGTGATGTTTTTCCATGGATGCTTTCCATATTTTTCTAGGCATACCTTGGAAATTTGATAGGGAGGTTGTGTATGATGGTAGGGATAATGTCATAACCTTTAAAAAGGAAGATAAGGCTTTTAAAATTTAGTCTTTGTTGAAAGGGGAGAAATCACATTCTAAGATACATAGTGTATTATTTTGTAGTGGAAAAGAATTTTTTAAAGATGTCTAAGATATGCAACCAAAGTTATGCAGTAGTGCTAAAGTCTAAAGAAAAACAAAATGCAGTCAAGGAACCCTTACTAGTTGAAGTCCAAACTTTGTTTGAAAATTACAAAGACATAGTGAGTTATGGTAATCCAACTACCCTACCTCCTAGGAGGGTTATAAGTCATCAAATTGACTTTGTTCTAGGTGCCTCCTTCCCAAATAAAGAAGCATACAAGCTCACTCTAGATCATAACTTAGAAGTGGCAAGACAAGTCCAAGAATTGATAGATCAAGATCTGATACAAAAGAGCATAAGCCAATGTGTAGTCCCTATTGTGTTGGCATCTAAGAAAGGGGGGGGGGATGGAGATTATGTATAGACTCAAGTGCCATCAATAAGATCACAATTAGGTATAGGTTTCCCATACCTAGGATTGAGGACCTTATGGATTGTCTTGGAGGGACTAAATATTTCACTAAGTTGGATTTGAAGAGTGGTTATCACCATAGTAGGATAAAGGAGGGAGATGAATGGTAAAAAACATCTAAGACTACTGATGGTGCATATGAATGGTTTGTGCTGCTATTTAGTCTTTCCAATGCTCCTAGCACATTCATGAGGCTCATGAATGAAGTTCTCAAGGAGTTCTCAAGAAGATTTCTGGTGTTGTACTTAGATTATATAATCATCTATAGCAAGACTAAGGATGACCATATCAAGCATGTTGAGACAATTTTGAAAATACTTGATGAAGAGAAGCTAGCCATCAACCTTGAGAAGTGTGATTTATTCAAACAAGAACTTGTGTGCCTAGGCTTTGTGGTGTCCCAAGGAAAATTGAAGATGGACAAGGAGAATTTTGCTTCTATACTAGATTGGCCAACACCTACCACATCTAATGAGGTAAGAATTTTTCATGGATTATCCCAATTCTGTAGGAAATTCATTAGGAATTTAATTGGTATTTGTGCATCTTTTCTTGATACTATAAAGGGTGGATTCAAGTCTAGGTTTAAGTGGAATTTAGAAGCTAAGAAGTCATTTAACATGTTAAAGAGACAAGTACCTACTCAACCTATCCTACAATCGCCTAGTTTGAAAAATTGTTCACCCTAGAATGTGATGCAAGTAGCTTAGTAGTAGATGGGGTTTTGATTCGAGAAGGTAGGGCAGTAGCCTTTTACAGTGTAAAACTTAATGAGTCTAAGAAGAAGTATTCATCCTATAACTTAGAGCTCTATTCCTTAGTTCAATGTCATAGGAAGTGGAGACAATCTTTGTTGCCCAAAGAATTTTTTGTGTTTATAGATAATCAAGCTCTTAGCTACATCAACACTCAAGAGAAGCTGAGCAATAGATATTTGAAGTGGATGGAGTACTTGTAGGACTTCACCTTCACAATCAAGCACAAGAAGGGGTAGTTGAACAAAGTGGTAGATGCACTAAGTAGAAGGGTCATGATAGATCAAGAGATTTAGCTCCAAAGCATTGGGATAGAGAGTTTTTAGAACCTTTATAAGGAAGATGAGGACTTTTCTAAAGCCTACAAGTTATGCATTGATTTTGAGAATCATTTTCATAGAAATTTTTTAGAGTATACTTTGCAAAATGGGTTTCTATTCAAGGGTAATTAATTGTGTGTTCCAAGGTGTTCACTAAGGGAGAAGCTAATGCATGAGAAATAAAATGGGAGCCAAAGTGGACACTTTGGTGTGAGTAGAACCTTAGAATTGGTGCAAAGGTTCTATTATTAGCCCAAGTTAGTAAAGGATGTGACTAATTATGTGAAGTAGTGTATGGTATGCATGATGATTGAAGGAGGAATGAGAAATGTAGGTCTTTACTATCCTTTACCAGTTCCAAACAAGCCATGGGATTGTGTAAGTATGGATTTTATTGTAGGTTTTCCCAAGACCAAGCAAGGGTATGATATCATTTATGTTTTTGTTGTTAGATTCAGAAAAATGGAGCATTTCATCCCATGTAAGACAACTAATGATGCAAGTCATATTATCCATCTATTTTTTAAAGATATTGTAAGGATTCATGGATTTCCATTCAGCATAGTGTTAGATAGGTATGTAAAGTTAACGAGCCACTTTTGGAAAACCTTATGGAGAAAGATTGGCATGAATATGTCTTCTAGGTAAACTTACCATCCCCAAACTGATGGTCAAACTAAAGTGGTTAATAGGACATTAGGTAATCTTCTAAGGTACCTAACTAAAGAATTGGTCAAACTTGGGATGTTATCATCTCATATGCAGAATATGCTTATAATGATAGTAGGATTAGGACTACTGGAAAGAGTCCTTTTGAGATTTCTTATGGAATGCATCCAAGAGGTGTATGTGAATTGAGGTATCTTAGAGACATGGATTAGAGAAGTGGTCAAGTTGAAGACTTTGTTCAAACCGCGAAGGAGGTTTAGGACCAAGTTAAGAAAACCATCTGAGAAAACACTCAAAAACTCAAAGCCAAAGTGGATGAAAAGAGAAGAGATGTTTAGTTTATTGTTGGTGACTATGTTATGGTCCATTTGAATAAATAAAGTCTCCAATAAGGTGTTCTTACCAAGCTATAGATGAAGGGGGTGGGGCCTTGCAAAATCTTGGCAAAGTATGGCACAAATGCCTATAAGGTAGATTTACCATTAGATCTAGGCATATCCCATGTTTTCAGTATACAAGACTTGGTGGCATTCAAAGAAACATTAACTTAGATTAGTCTAGGTGTTCAAGATGATATTGAACCTGCTACAACACTTAATGTCAACAAGTTGGAGGCAGAGGAGGTGTTAGATACAAGAGTGAAGAAGTCTACAAGGCACAAGGTATACATGGAGCACCTCATCCAATGGAATAGAAATCCAACTTTAGAGGCTTCTTGGGTTGCTGAGATAGAGTTCAAGAAGGTTGGCATTCCCCTAGACATATTTCCATCATGTAAAACTTAGTTTTTTTGTTGGAGAAAGCGGAGCACCTAGGTAGCCTAGTGGTAGACCTAGGTCTTCTTAGATGTTTTTGGCTTATAGTGATGCTAGCCATATAACTAGAAGAATAAGAGGACTATTTTGATCCTAAGGTGTGGATAGATAGGCTGGAAGATCCCAAAATAGTAATGTTGCTCCTAGTTGCTTAAAAATTGCTCATTTGGCTTAATAGATTATTTTTGGGTTTTGAAGGCCAAATAGGGAAAGTAAGTGTTTTAAGGTCCTTATTATTTGTTGAGTAATCATTTAAGGCCTTGTGCATAGTTTGGTATCAATTAGAGCAAGTTTGGGAAACAAATGTTAAAAATTGCTCAGTCTTTTAAAAGTTGTCATTGACAACTAAATTTTTATTTAGGGCTTTTCAATTATCTGGAATAGTTGGGAGTTCTCTTGCGAAGCCTTTATAAGGTCATTTCCAACCTTTTCATTTAGTTGGAGAAAGTGGATTTTAAAGTGTACGGACTGAGCAAACAACATTTGAATAGCAATTTTAGTGTTTTGGGTGTTATTAGCATGTAAATGGATTAGTTCTACATATTTTTGTGTTGGAATAGTTAGGGTGGATTATTTCAAGGTTCTATATAGTTCAAGTTAGTTGTTCTTTTAAGTTTTGATTTCTTAGAATAATTATTTTGTTTTCCACCAGTCTATTGTCGAGAGATAGACTATTTGGATAAAAGGGGTCATAGGGCCATTTCCCACCATAGGTATAGTATATTCTCTTGGGAATTGGATCTTGACTTAATTCAAAATATGTATAGGAGAGATGGGGCCTTAGAAAGTGGAAGATCTAATATTTTAGTGATACCCTAGCAAGCCAAAGCAACTTGGTTAGGGATCACAGTCCTTTGAAAAGCAAATAGGATTGGCTGAATGTATGGAAACTTTAACCTAAGAATCTAAAGTGTTGAAGGAGGTAATAATGAAGCCCCAAGTCAAGTGGGATTCTATGGGAAGATTTTCATTGTGAGTATTGGCTTCCTATGTGCAGACAACTAGTAAACCCTTGAAACCCTTGAATTTAGGCTAAATTTGTGTCTGTATAGTACAGATAGTTTGGAAACCCTAGACCCCCAAAATATCTAAGAAATCTAAAAAGGGTATCTATAATGGTTATTTTTTTTGGCCATTGTTAAGGAGTTTTTCAAAATATCTTGATTTTAGTGCATTTGGAGAGCTACTCCTAGTAGCCTTTTCCAAGCATTTGAATGCATTTACTCTTGTGGAATGCAACTTGATTTGGGTTGTGACATTTTTTTGTGTTTGGGATCTTGGAGAGAAACCTAACACATTCCTAAATGTCCATTCAACCATGTGGGAAGATCCAATGAGAATTTGGTGCTATGTGTGTTGATGGGAGTTAATGAGCAGGCTTGTACTATCTAATTGATGTGCACCAATTAAAGGAGTAGGATCTATTGGATTAAATCCTCATATGCATAGGGTGTGTAGAAACCCTATTTGGTCAAGTGAATAACCTAGTGGAGACCTTGGAGAAATTGGGGGTTGAAAGCAAGATTGGTTCTCACATTAGTTATTATTGTTAGAGTGTACATAGTTGCAAAGATTTGATCAGGTTCACATGCTATACACTCCAAAAGACCACTAAAAATTTGATGACTTCTATCTACTGATAATTTGAATGATGGATAGGAAATATATACAAGGATAATCATATAGAAACCTTTTTGGACTAGACATTCTCCTACTGAAAGCCTGTGCAAATAGATGATAGTTGAAACATACACCTTTTTTAATACTGCATTTGATTCCAATACCTGTAATATGAATTTCAAGGATCACCTAGCTTCATAAAATAAAAAATAAAACATCACACCATAGAAGTTGCATACATACCTATCTAGTGATCATATTGTGTTGAAAATTGCTTCCGATGTCACATGATGGTGAAGAAGAAGAATACTCACCACTTTAGTATCTCAAGCAGTGACAAAAGGTCTTCAGTGAACATTTGCTTAGAAAAAAAAATTAGAGAGATATTCTATGATCTTAAGGGGTCCTAATGTCTCTTTCAACACACTAGAACCACTCATGAGCTAGTTTGATATATTAGAGCCAACAAGTCTGTGGAAGATCTTTTACTTTTCCTTGCATGGTCATCTTTTAATGGGAGGGTGCTGAATGTGGGCTTATCAAGGAAGGATATATTAATTAAAAGAATGTATTTTTTTACCATCTACCTGTTAGTTTGTGTTTCTTTCTACTAGTTATTTATCCCTATGACATCCATGTTTAGTTTCTCCTTGGCCATACATTTAGTAGATTAGTCACATGGCTGTAGTAGATCCATATGATCCAATTGTTCTAAGATATTAGGTTATTTGGGAAGGTTTGAGGAGTTCTTCATGTCAAAGACTCCCTAGGAGAGCTAATCACTACATGGTTGGGCAGTAATTGTGTGTAATACCAACCATAGTTTTCTCTTCCATTATATTTACCAAACTCTTTTATGCTTATTTTGAATGCATGTGTTAGTTTAAAGGATATTAGATTTATAATTATGAAATTTTTTCATGACTCAGATTACATGCATATCAATAAAGAATTACTTGGTTATATTTCACATGTTGATTGATGATTATGATTACTAACACATTAATGATGCTTTAATGATTCTTTAGTAAATGTGTTTTCTCTTAAGATGATATCAAAAAATGATTATTTTATATTCATAGTGATGTATTGTTATATCTAATAATTTGATGATTTGACTTGTGTTTTACTATTATACTTACCCCATACATGCATGTGTATGGTGTACGTGTCTGTTTTACTTTTATGTTTGATGTGCATGATATTGTGAGGAAGGGAGTCATAGTCACCTGCTAGTTGGGATCTACACGATGTACCACTCCCTATCATTACTATTTAGTTAGATATATATGCATATGTACATGCTCATATTTAATGCAGATTGCACGTACTGGGTATTGACTTCCTTGAATTACTAGGATGAGCATACTCTATCATAGTATCTCAATGGTAAAAGAGGGGAGATAATTCTTGAGTCCAATCCAAATCTTAAGCCAATTGTTTTAAAAAGTAGGACATGTATATGAGTTGTTTACCTTGTTGAATTTGTCAAGTGATGTGAATTCTAGATTTTGACCCTTGAGTTTGATTCGGTATTCTGTACTTTATGATGGGTTTTCATATTTAGTCTTGTGAGTTTGTGATGATTTTTAGTTATAATTAAATCAAATTAAAAGATGTTTTAATGATTTAATTTAATGACAATTTTATAAAGAAAATTAATATTTAATTATATTTAATTAATTGAAAAATTAATTAAATTAAATAATTAAATTTAAAAGATTTTATTAAAGTTCTAATTTTGGCATATTTATATATATTTAATTTAGTAATAATACTTTATTTAGCAGTTTCATTTTAATAATTGACTCTATATAATATTTTTAGTTGAATTAATACATATATTATTTATAACATCTTATGATTTAATAAAAGAGAAAAAGGAATTGATTTAATAAAGATTATTTTAATTAAATTGAAAAAAGTTGTGCATGTTCAAAAATTAAAATAATAATAGTAATTAAGGAAAGGGGGTTTCGCATGATTGCACAATTGAAGCCCTAATTTGAGAAAAAAACTATATTAGAAAATTAGAGCTCATTTGTCCATAGATAGGTTTGGAGGAGCCAATTTTCAAGAAGAGGGTTTTTGAAAAAAAAAGAAAAGAATTGTTTGTGAGTTTTGTGTGTCTGTCATTTAGCATCACATTCAGGTAGGATTGCATGAATTTTGCATAGTTGTTCCTTCTATGAAATCATTTTTTCTTCTCCACATTTGTATGGAATTATTTTTAGAATTTATTCAAGTTAAAACCATCATTTTAAAATTTATTTTTATTCATTATTGAAAATGTCTATGAATGATTTTATTAATTGAAACCCTTGTTCAGAAATCTTGTATTCATAATTCGATTAATTTTAATCGGAATGGAGGTTTTGGAAAAGAGAAAATCCAATTTGTTTATAAGTTCTATTGTTTTATCTGGGTTGCTATATGCAAGTTTATATGGGAAATTTATTATATATATATATATATATATAATTACATAGTAATTGGTAATTATTGTGTAGTTAAATGATTAAGTATAAAAAAATGAATTTAATTGTGGGAGGGCATTGTTATTTATTTTTTATATGTTTGAAGGTGGGAGAGGCCACCAATCCCCCACCCACCCTATAGGTGCAAGGTAGGTTGCATGACTGCTAAGGTAGGCTACATGAAAACTTGTTGTTGTCAAAGCATTAGGTACTTGTTAGCATGAATGCTGATGATGCTACATTGGGGGAATATCTTGAGCATTGGAGAGTATTGATATGCTACATTCATGACTGTGTTTGTCATTGATGTCAACATAACATTATTTTTGTAAAGACTAGTAGATTAATAGACAAAGATCTTGATGGTACAAACAATGGTTTGATTTTAGGGTCATGCACAATTATGGACATGTACAACACAATGTCTTGATGATGTGGTTAAGTGTATAGAGTCTAAGTCAAAGATGTACGGAAGTTGTACCTAATTTACAGAGAGTAGTACAAAGATAGACTATTGGAAAAGTAGTTCCTGATGTTTGTTATCTATCTTACATCATAATTGTAATGAAGTGATGCACAATCAAGCAATGATAAAGGATGGTCAAGTGATGATATTAGTGAATATGCAAGCCTTAGTATTGCATGTGTGTAGTTTTGCATAGATTGTGAGCCAAAAGTGCTATTGTAATTGTAATTTAATTAATTATCTTATTTAATTTAATTTGAAAAGCCTCAAGGCTAACTAAAGGAATTATTATGAAGATATGGTATAAAGGAAAGATATTTTCCTTGATTGTAAAGTATGTGATCAAGTGTTGAAGTATTGTGATAGTTTTTGAAGTGCAAATTGCAAAAAGGAGCATAGTACTTATTGAATGCATGTAAGCGATCCAAGGGATTATTGGATGCATAGTTCGAGATCTGATTACAAGATCTGAAGGAGTAGAAGTCTCATTGAAAGGATAAAGATAGAGGAACGAAGTACATTTTAGTTCTATTATTCTACAAGGAATAATAAAGAGATCATTTGGATAGTGGGTTTATTGGTCTTTCCCTTGAAGTTACTTTGGCAGTGGGTACAGCTCTCTTCCACAACTCCTAATGGGGTTGGCACAACTCCTAATAGGGTTGAAATCTCCTAATAGGGATTCAAAGTTTCCTAACCAAGACTCATATGTACTAAACATTATAATAGGGTCTATCCTCTAACAAGGAATATTTATAATAGTACATCATCTTGTGGGTACCATCCCCACTGTGGTTTTCCCTCTGATCAAGGGTTTCCCTAGTTAACATATCTAGTGTTGTTGTGTATGAGTATCTTGTTATGGTTTTAATTTACATTACTCATATGGTTAAGATTGTTTAAGATTGCTAATTATGATATTAGTTAGATAAGTGACTCACCCCCCCTCTTAGTTATATCAATGGATTATATATTCTAACAATTGGTATCAAAGCCTAAGATCCTTGAACAAAAAGTTTAACACATTTGGGAGATCAATGGTGAATATGTTTAGGAAGGATAGTCCAAGATTTGATGGGACTAACTATGATAGTTGGAAGAAGAA
Organism: Cupressus sempervirens; assembly: GCA_028749045.1. Lineage (NCBI taxonomy): Eukaryota > Viridiplantae > Streptophyta > Pinopsida > Cupressales > Cupressaceae > Cupressus > Cupressus sempervirens. Next base: position 42,066,668 of record CM053793.1, on the reverse strand, counting down.
AATCTTGAAGGATGTAGTGAAGAAGAGAGAGATATATTCATGTGTAACATGAGAGAAAGAGAAGCCCTATTGACAACACTTCCAGAGAATGAGTACACTCAGGTAAAGTCACTTGTAACATCTCATGAAATTTGGAAAGCTTTATAATATACTTTTGAAGGTGATGATCATGCAAAAAGAATGAGATTACAAAATTGGATATGTTCTTTTCTAGATGTTAGAATGATGGAAGATGACTATAATAAGAAGTTATATTGGAAAAATATTAGACATGGTTACAGGTATTTGGCCTCATGGTGCAACCAAGAAAGATGATGAATTCATATGGAAGATCTTGAAAAGTTTGACATCACCATTTAAGCCAATAGCACATATGATTCAGCTAGTGATGCCTTGCACTAAGGATTTCACTAAGGAAACATTACTTGTGAGATTCAAATCAGTTGAAGCATATCTAAAATAGTCTACAGAATTTGCAAGAGACAAAACATCCTTTAGTTCTCTAAACATTTGATCTAATTTGACAAGAAGTGCAAGCACCCATGGAGATTTTTCTGGTAGAAGAGTTGATGAAGACAAGAAGATTGAGGAAGAGATAGCTCTTCTGGAGAGAAGAGAAAAAGATGGTAAGAAAATATTTAAATGTTGGACTTGCAATAAATTTGGTCATTATGCATCTTTTTGGTGTAAATATGTATTTACTATTTACACTCACTTAAGTTTACTTAGGTTAATGCATTATTTTATTATATTAAATTATTTTATTATTTTATTTTGTGAGACACTTAGGAGTTTATGTACCTTTTTGAGTTGTCATGTTGACAACACAGAGGTATGCAACTCTAATTCAACATATGGTGTCTACAACACTATAGTTTGCATCATTCATTGAGTTGTCATGTAGACAACACAATTATTCACACTCCCTTTTTAGCACATGTTGTCTACAACACTAATTTGCATGTTACACCCTCGTAGACTTATCCTCCCATCATCACACTTACTTCTATGCTTAATGGAGGATAACCCATATCTGGTGGACATGTGCTTGGTTGTATGATTAATCATGTAGTTAATTCTTAGGCATTCTAGATGCATCTTAGATGCCTTTATATACAAGCACTCCTAGTGTACTTTAATGCATATTGAATCAAATACATTATTATTATGATCGTATTGCTTTCTAGTCTATAGTTGTCCTTGTGTTTGAGTTCTTAGTTCTTGGGTGAATTTTTCCCTAAGGAAAATTCTTACATGGTATCAGAGCTATACCAAATTCTTAAATGGTATCAGAGCTCTTAAAGAATCTCCCTTTACATGGCCATTTGAGACCATCTTCTTTCTTCAGCACCTCGGCCCAAATCTAGAGTATCGCAGTCACTGGGAGTGTCTAGAGCTATATCTAACCTTGCCATTGCATCTAAAATGTCGAGTTGTTAAAATTTGACTATAATTTTTCCTACCCTAGGCATAGTAAAAATTCAGGCAATTTTTTTTGCAAATTGGCACCTGAAGGACCGATTTGCAAAATTGGTATGATCATTTCAGATCTGTACATTTAATTTTCAAATCTTCATTTTTATTCATCTACATCTCTGTAATTTTTTAGATCTACATTTTCCAAAAAAAATTTGGCCATCGGGCCATAAGAGAGATTTTTTGTAAGTCAAGATTGGAACTTGCTAATGCAAATTAGATATTTGCATCACATTTAGAAGGTCCAAAACCCCCCAAATTGGATTTTGTTTAATCTAAATTAGACATTTGAGGTAAAATGACGAGAATAATTTAGAAAAAATAATAGTAGAGGTGATTTTCAAATAGCAATATCTCCCTCATACGAACTCCTCTTCGCAAGAAATTGTTTTTGTTTTGGGGTAGGATTTTGTGATCTACACATTGGTGCAGGAAGTTTGACATCTCTATTCCTAAATTTTTTTGCAACTTGCAAATCCTAAATTTTGCCACTTCAAATGCTCCATACGAGCTCATCTAGATTCCACATTAGGTTCCATTTTTTTTGGAAGTGCATTTTTTTTGTCTACTTTTCAGATCTGTAATCATGTTATAGGTTTTGTGGATAGAAATATTACTTTCAGAAATAGACCCTAAATTGGCAAGTGGCTATCAAGTGCTTGAATCATTCATTAGGGATGGGGGTTTCTTTGATTTTTTTTTTGCGTTTTGGGGGTTACATTGATTAGTCCATCATGGAAGAGGAAGATTTGATTTACTTGACACCAAACAACTATCAAGAATGGAATCAACTGGCTATCAAATATCTCAGTCAAGACAATGCACTACCATATGTGAGAGGACTTACATATGATGTTGAGACTTCTTCCCTCATTGGTACTATTCTCATTTTGCATATGGATAGGGAGGTTTTGGATTTAGTTATTGACCTTAAGGCAACTGATCATTATGATCACTACTTTCATGTTTGGGAGACATATGGAGATCCACATATTCCTCCATTCCCAAAAGATCTTATACCTCTAGTTCCAGTTGCATTCTCTCTAGATGAGATCACACCTCTAGATTCTCTTGTTGCTCCTACTGATCTTGTTTCAGCCATAGATGCTTCAGATTTAGTGCAACAGGACCCTTTATGTCTTCCTACTTTACCTTCATGCGATGAATTCCTTCCTATCATTGTAGGCCTATTTATGGAATCTCACATTGAAGATGTGGGGACATCCTTGATGATATTCGTCATCTCTTTGAGGTAAATTCTTCATCTATTGCCATAGTGATTGATTCATGTACTTTAGCACAATAGGGTACACTTTTTCTTCCCGTTCCTACCTCAGATGATGACTTTTTGGTAGACATTGTAGGTTTGTTCATGGAGTCACACATCTTAGACTTGGGAGACTTCTTTGATGAGGATAATCCTTCTCCAATTGTTGCGAGGGCTCACTTCGACCCTCATGTCCATTCTCTACATGATCAATTTTCATAGGTTGATGTGTTTGTGGATACTTATGTACAACAATTATCAAAGGTCTCTTTGTCATTTGAGGAGATAGATTGTTCTTTGAAACAATTTCTACAACAATCCTTGCTAGATCTACACTTCTTCTTGGCTATTTTGGAAGGAGCCACCATCAGTATCGACATAGGTACACTTGAACAAGTTTTAGAGACACCTTTCATTATCGAGCTTCTTTCTTCACAAAGGGGATACATCTCACCAATACCTCTGCCATTGTTTTTTCCAAAGGGGAGGAACATCATTCAATATTCATGGATTAGCTTCTACATTGGAGCATTTCTCAATGGTCAGCACCTTACTTTTAGGGGGGGACTACCTTGTCTCCTTCTTCTTCTCCTTTATGGGGGGAGGGAATTTTTCCTCTTAGGGGTTTTTTTCCTTCTCCCATTTCTCTATTGTATATACTCAATGTATGTCATAATGGGGGGGTTTTGATTACTCCATCCATCCATGCATCTTGCTTTTCATCTCTCTTTTTGGGGGAGGGATTTTCCCATGAGGTTTTCCCTCTTTCTCCACTTTATGAGAAAATTGCATTTCATCCTAGTTTTCATAAGCTTAAGGGCATTTCCCTAAGTTGCACTTAAGGGGGATGTTGGTGTGAATACATTTTACTATTTACACTTACTTAAGTTTACTTAGCTTAATGCATTATTTTATTATATTGCATTATTATATTATTTCATTTTGTGAGATACTTAGGAGTTTGTGTACCTTTTTGAGTTCTCATGTTGAAAACACAAAAGTATGCAACTCTAATTCAGCACATGGTGTCTACAATGCTGGAGTTTTAATCATTCACTAAGTTGTCATGTAGACAACACAATTATTCACACTCACTGTTTAGCACATGTTGTCTACAACACTGATTTGCATGTTACACCCTTGCAGGCTTATCCTCTCATCATCGTGCTTACTTCTGTGCTTAATGGAGAATAACCCATATTTGGTGGATATGTGCCTGGTTCTATGACTTATCATGTAGCTAATTCTTAGGAATTCTAGAGGCCTTTATATACAAGCAGTCCTAGTGTACTTTAATACATATTGAATCAAATACATTGTTATTCTGATCATACTCCTTTCTGGTCTATAGTTGTGCTTGTGTTTGAGTTCTTAGTTCTTGGGTGAATTTTTCCCTAAGAAAAATTCTTACATGGTATCATAACTATACCAAATTTTTAGACATCGAAATGTCCTAAAAAAGAGAAAAAGTATAAAGGAAAGTTTAACCCTACAAGAGATAGAGATAGAAATTGTTTGTAGACAAATGAAGATGAATAATCTAATGAAAAAGGTCAAAGTGAGAGTGATGCTGAATTAGGATTTGTGGCTATCAAGGAAGATTATATTGATAGAGAAATTAGAAAAGAAAGAGATCTAGTTACCCACATGGAAAAGAAGTCTAATTGGATAATTGACAATGGTTGTTCACATCACATGACTAGTGATATGACTAAGTTTGTTAAGTTCAAGAATCATGATGGAAGTATTGTTAGAGTTGGTATCAATGAAACCTATTATATAATATGAATTGGATCCATTACTCTTGATTGTAAAGCTAATACTAATGATGTCTATTTTGTTGATGGATTGATGCATAACTTGTTAAGTGTTGGATAGTTGCTAGACAAAGGTTATTTGTTGTAGTTCATTGAGAAGACCCACACTATCAAAGACACAGATGGTAAGATGATTGGTACTAGCACTAGATCCAGAGGTAATGTATTTCAGTTGAATCCTACTAAGATGACATGTTTGGTATCTAAAGTGGATAAAAATTGGTTGTGGCATAGAATATTCTTTCACATAAAATTTGATAATATTGTGAAGGTTAGTAGCACTTTTGCAGTCAAAGACTAGCCTAAGATTGTTAAGCCTACTAATGTTGTGTGTAAGGAATGTATTTTGGCTAAGAAAAATAAAATACCATTCCCTAGCAAGAAGTTTACTACCACACAAAAGCTTGAGATCATTCATATAGATCTGAGTGGTCCTTCTAGAGCAAGAGGATTCTATGGTGAAAGATATTTTATGATTTTTGTTGATGATTTCACTAGAATGATGTGGGTAGCATGTCTTAAAGAGAAATTTGAAGTTTTTGAGAAGTTTAAGATATTTAAAAATAGAGTTGAGAATGAATGTGGTGTTAAGATTAAGTGTTTGAGATCTAATAGAGGAGGAGAATTTATCTCTAGAGAATTTAACATTTTTTGTGAGAAAATAGAATTAAAAGATAACCATCTACACCTAGAACACTTGAGGAAAATGGGATTTATGAGAGAAGGAATAAGTCCATAGTAGAAGTAGCTAGAGAAATGTTATTTGAGAATGATTTTTCTAAGAAATTTTGGAGAGAAGCATTTAATACTACAGTATATACTTTGAATAGAGTAAAAATCAAAAAAGATACAGACAAGACACCTTATGAACTATGGTTTGGACATTCACCATTAGTCAAGTATTTTAGGATATTTGGGAGAAAATGTTACATCAAGAGAGGCTATGACATTGCTAAGTTTGATCCAAAAAGTGATGAAGGTATGTTTATTGGCTATTCATTGAAGAGTAAGGCTTATAGATGTTTTAACTAAAGAACTAACACAATAGTTGAATGTGTAAATATATAGATTGATGAGAAGTTTGGAAGAAAATAAAAGATGGTAGATTATAATTCAAATGAGAAAGAGGATAACTCTAGTATTGTTAGACAAAATTTTGAAGTTTTTTTAAAGATTAACAATGACTTGCACAATGATGTGCTAACTTTTGAGCATAGAGGAGAACAAATTTATGAACCTAGAGAAGAGATAAGAGTTGAGATTTCTATCGGCTCCTGATTTAACAATGATTATTATTACCAATAGACAACAAAATTCATTACACCTAGAGATAACTAATACTCATATTCAACATAATAAACTATATCTTTGGGCCAACTTCACAAAGCACAAATGCTTTCTACACTTTTGGCTCTGTAAGACCAAGGTGGAAGTACCTTAGGGATTCCAATATTTTCTTGACTCTTACCCTTAATCCCTAAAATTATAGATATGGTCCAATTTCTCTAATATATGTGTAACCAATCATGAACTATAGCAGCTAACAATACCTCGTGAACTTCCACAAATAGATGATGACCACCCAAGTTATACACTTGATACAATATTCGACTGATTTAGATTTGAATATAGATTAGATAGATGTAGCAAAATTTGCTTCAATTTATCTCTAATTTATATGACCAGTGCCTTATGCATTGTTACATAGAGTCAACTATTAGTAGGGGATCTAATTCAAATAACTTGTAAATGAATTTATCAACTATAATCACCAATTCCCATTCTTATGAAATATCCCTTTTTATAAACTCATAGACCCTACTAATTTATTGAAGCACTTCCTTAATTTCTTGAATCAAAAGCAACAAAAGAATCAATATACAACCTATCTAGATTGCATTCAATCAATTAAACCTTATTTAATTAATCTCAAAGTAAACAAACTCATAAACTAGAGAAAGAAATTTATAATACATATATAGTGTAAGTACCCTTTTGTATTATCCTTTGTATAGATTGATACAATAACCAATAGAAACTCAATGAAATCCAGAATATCTTGCTCATTCTATCATTGATATATAAACATTAGAGAGTATAGAAAATGAAAGTAAACTCTAAACAACTAAACACAAGTGGACCGACCGTACTTTTCTTGAACAAAACAAAAATTATACAAAATTAGAGGGCCACACCACCCTTACCCACTCACAATCAAGAAAGCAACAATATGGAGACCAATAAAAAAAAATGCTTCACAAGAAATTTTATTATACTTGAAGATCCTTACAACACCCACAAGATGATATCAAGCTTCTCCTTGAGCTTCCACTCCTCAAGCTTCCCCCTTGAGCTTCTACTCCTCAAGCTTCCCCCTTGAGCTTGATTACAAATGATAATAAGCCTTGCTTAAATAGGCACTTCTAACCCAAGACATTACAAACACAACCAATGTGGGATAAAAGGTAAATACAACTATCTTTAAATAAATATTAAATTCTCACCCAAATACAACTAAGCACCCAACAAATATTAAATACATGATTTATCCAAAACCTTCTAGAATTTCCACCTACATACCTCGATTAATGGAATGACAACTATTTTCTTATTTTTCTATTTACGCCACCTACGCACCTTGAAAATAGAAATTCCTTTTTTCTTTTTCTTTTTTTCTCCTTTTTCCCTTTTTTTATTTTTTATTATTTCTGCTCTAATTTTCGTCACTTTTCTTTCTTCTCCAGAATTTTTTTTTTTTTTTTTTCCAATAATTTTTTTTTTTTTTTTTTTTTCCCATGCAAGATGCTCCTGCATCAGACTCCTCCGGTAGATAGAAAAGTGTGTCCCACACTTTGATGCCAAAAGTAAGATCTACCACTATCTTCATCTTCACCAAAGGTTTCCACCTCAACGGGGACAAGAAAACCACCATGCAAATCTTCCACATCTGCATTACTCTATCAAACACTAGAATCTCAACCATCCAATCAACATGCTCATTCCCAGGAACAAACTGAACATAATTCTTCATCAAAAAACCCTCACTCACATCAGCAACTAGTGAATCCACACCAATAGCAACAAACTCTGCATCAGCAACAACAAACTCCATATTAGCACCAACATGTAGATCTCCATCAATACATGCCAAACTCTCAACACCAACAACCTCATTGCTCACAACAAGATGCTCTGCAATACATAACTCACCTCCAACAACAATCAGATCATCCATGATCAAGTTCTCTGTAGTCTCCATGTCAGACTCAACCAATTGATCATGAAAACCAACCTCCATCCCAACATTAGCAAGGTTAGGAATATCCTCAGCAACAACCTCTATTTGCTCTACAGGTTCTGCATCAGACTCCACAGACTGATCAGCAAAACCAACCTCTTCCACCTCAACCTTGTGATGCCATCTTCTCTCACGAACCTCCTTAACTTGATCAGCCAATCTATCATCCAACCGAGAAATCATCTTAGAAAAATTCCTCTCCACTATATCATGGATTTTTGCAATCATCTTAGGGTCCAGTCCTCTTGGAGCCATCTTCCAAGATCTTCATAAACCCTCTGCAACAAATCCTTCCTACGCTCCTTATGACAACCAAATTTTTTGCAAGTCAGATCACAACCTGCCACCTTGCATGAACAATCAGGAACCACATCACAAGTCTAGGACAACAGATTTGCAATCCACAAGCTCTGATAAACTTTGCCCAACCAAGGTCCTGGTACAAACTGCCTCAACTTCTGCGATCTGCTTGTACACTCAGGAACTCCAGCTCTGATAAACTTGATAGAGGTCCGCTCTGATACCACTGACAAAGGGCCACACCACCCTTACCCACTCACAATCAAGAAAGCAACAATATGGAGACCAATAAAAAAAAATGCTTCACAAGAAATTTTATTATACTTGAAGATCCTTACAACACCCACAAGATGATATCAAGCTTCTCCTTGAGCTTCCACTCCTCAAGCTTCCCCCTTGAGCTTCTACTCCTCAAGCTTCCCCCTTGAGCTTGATTACAAATGATAATAAGCCTTGCTTAAATAGGCACTTCTAATCCAAGACATTACAAACACAACCAATGTGGGATAAAAGGTAAATACAACTATCTTTAAATAAATATTAAATTCTCACCCAAATACAACTAAGCACCCAACAAATATTAAATACATGATTTATCCAAAACCTTCTAGAATTTCCACCTACATACCTCGATTAATGGAATGACAACTATTTTCTTATTTTTCTATTTACGCCACCTACGCACCTTGAAAATAGAAATTCCTTTTTTCTTTTTCTTTTTTTCTCCTTTTTCCCTTTTTTTATTTTTTATTATTTCTGCTCTAATTTTCGTCACTTTTCTTTCTTCTCCAGAATTTTTTTTTTTTTTTTTTTCCAATAATTTTTTTTTTTTTCCCATGCAAGATGCTCCTGCATCAGACTCCTCCGGTAGATAGAAAAGTGTGTCCCACACTTTGATGCCAAAAGTAAGATCTACCACTATCTTCATCTTCACCAAAGGTTTCCACCTCAATGGGGACAAGAAAACCACCATGCAAATCTTCCACATCTGCATTACTCTATCAAACACTAGAATCTCAACCATCCAATCAACATGCTCATTCCCAGGAACAAACTGAACATAATTCTTCATCAAAAAACCCTCACTCACATCAGCAACTAGTGAATCCACACCAATAGCAACAAACTCCGCATCAGCAACAACAAACTCCATATTAGCACCAACATGTAGATCTCCATCAATACATGCCAAACTCTCAACACCAACAACCTCATTGCTCACAACAAGATGCTCTGCAATACATAACTCACCTCCAACAACAATCAGATCATCCATGATCAAGTTCTCTGTAGTCTCCATGTCAGACTCAACCAATTGATCATGAAAACCAACCTCCATCCCAACATTAGCAAGGTTAGGAATATCCTCAGCAACAACCTCTATTTGCTCTACAGGTTCTGCATCAGACTCCACAGACTGATCAGCAAAACCAACCTCTTCCACCTCAACCTTGTGATGCCATCTTCTCTCACGAACCTCCTTAACTTGATCAGCCAATCTATCATCCAACCGAGAAATCATCTTAGAAAAATTCCTCTCCACTATATCATGGATTTTTGCAATCATCTTAGGGTCCAGTCCTCTTGGAGCCATCTTCCAAGATCTTCATAAACCCTCTGCAACAAATCCTTCCTACGCTCCTTATGACAACCAAATTTTTTGCAAGTCAGATCGCAACCTGCCACCTTGCACGAACAATCAGGAACCACATCACAAGTCTAGGACAACAGATTTGCAATCCACAAGCTCTGATAAACTTTGCCCAACCAAGGTCCTGGTACAAACTGCCTCAACTTCTGCGATCTGCTTGTACACTCAAGAACTCCAGCTCTGATAAACTTGATAGAGGTCCGCTCTGATACCACTGACAAAGGGCCACACCACCCTTACCCACTCACAATCAAGAAAGCAACAATATGGAGACCAATAAAAAAAAATGCTTCACAAGAAATTTTATTATACTTGAAGATCCTTACAACACCCACAAGATGATATCAAGCTTCTCCTTGAGCTTCCACTCCTCAAGCTTCCCCCTTGAGCTTCTACTCCTCAAGCTTCCCCCTTGAGCTTGATTACAAATGATAATAAGCCTTGCTTAAATAGGCACTTCTAACCCAAGACATTACAAACACAACCAATGTGGGATAAAAGGTAAATACAACTATCTTTAAATAAATATTAAATTCTCACCCAAATACAACTAAGCACCCAACAAATATTAAATACATGATTTATCCAAAACCTTCTAGAATTTCCACCTACATACCTCGATTAATGGAATGACAACTATTTTCTTATTTTTCTATTTACGCCACCTACGCACCTTGAAAATAGAAATTCCTTTTTTCTTTTTCTTTTTTTCTCCTTTTTCCCTTTTTTTATTTTTTATTATTTCTGCTCTAATTTTCGTCACTTTTCTTTCTTCTCCAGAATTTTTTTTTTTTTTTTTTTCCAATAATTTTTTTTTTTTTTTTTTTTTCCCATGCAAGATGCTCCTGCATCAGACTCCTCCGGTAGATAGAAAAGTGTGTCCCACACTTTGATGCCAAAAGTAAGATCTACCACTATCTTCATCTTCACCAAAGGTTTCCACCTCAACGGGGACAAGAAAACCACCATGCAAATCTTCCACATCTGCATTACTCTATCAAACACTAGAATCTCAACCATCCAATCAACATGCTCATTCCCAGGAACAAACTGAACATAATTCTTCATCAAAAAACCCTCACTCACATCAGCAACTAGTGAATCCACACCAATAGCAACAAACTCCGCATCAGCAACAACAAACTCCATATTAGCACCAACATGTAGATCTCCATCAATACATGCCAAACTCTCAACACCAACAACCTCATTGCTCACAACAAGATGCTCTGCAATACATAACTCACCTCCAACAACAATCAGATCATCCATGATCAAGTTCTCTGTAGTCTCCATGTCAGACTCAACCAATTGATCATGAAAACCAACCTCCATCCCAACATTAGCAAGGTTAGGAATATCCTCAGCAACAACCTCTATTTGCTCTACAGGTTCTGCATCAGACTCCACAGACTGATCAGCAAAACCAACCTCTTCCACCTCAACCTTGTGATGCCATCTTCTCTCACGAACCTCCTTAACTTGATCAGCCAATCTATCATCCAACCGAGAAATCATCTTAGAAAAATTCCTCTCCACTATATCATGGATTTTTGCAATCATCTTAGGGTCCAGTCCTCTTGGAGCCATCTTCCAAGATCTTCATAAACCCTCTGCAACAAATCCTTCCTACGCTCCTTATGACAACCAAATTTTTTGCAAGTCAGATCGCAACCTGCCACCTTGCACGAACAATCAGGAACCACATCACAAGTCTAGGACAACAGATTTGCAATCCACAAGCTCTGATAAACTTTGCCCAACCAAGGTCCTGGTACAAACTGCCTCAACTTCTGCGATCTGCTTGTACACTCAAGAACTCCAGCTCTGATAAACTTGATAGAGGTCCGCTCTGATACCACTGACAAAGGGCCACACCACCCTTACCCACTCACAATCAAGAAAGCAACAATATGGAGACCAATAAAAAAAAATGCTTCACAAGAAATTTTATTATACTTGAAGATCCTTACAACACCCACAAGATGATATCAAGCTTCTCCTTGAGCTTCCACTCCTCAAGCTTCCCCCTTGAGCTTCTACTCCTCAAGCTTCCCCCTTGAGCTTGATTACAAATGATAATAAGCCTTGCTTAAATAGGCACTTCTAACCCAAGACATTACAAACACAACCAATGTGGGATAAAAGGTAAATACAACTATCTTTAAATAAATATTAAATTCTCACCCAAATACAACTAAGCACCCAACAAATATTAAATACATGATTTATCCAAAACCTTCTAGAATTTCCACCTACATACCTCGATTAATGGAATGACAACTATTTTCTTATTTTTCTATTTACGCCACCTACGCACCTTGAAAATAGAAATTCCTTTTTTCTTTTTCTTTTTTTCTCCTTTTTCCCTTTTTTTATTTTTTATTATTTCTGCTCTAATTTTCGTCACTTTTCTTTCTTCTCCAGAATTTTTTTTTTTTTTTTTTTCCAATAATTTTTTTTTTTTTTTTTTTTTCCCATGCAAGATGCTCCTGCATCAGACTCCTCCGGTAGATAGAAAAGTGTGTCCCACACTTTGATGCCAAAAGTAAGATCTACCACTATCTTCATCTTCACCAAAGGTTTCCACCTCAACGGGGACAAGAAAACCACCATGCAAATCTTCCACATCTGCATTACTCTATCAAACACTAGAATCTCAACCATCCAATCAACATGCTCATTCCCAGGAACAAACTGAACATAATTCTTCATCAAAAAACCCTCACTCACATCAGCAACTAGTGAATCCACACCAATAGCAACAAACTCCGCATCAGCAACAACAAACTCCATATTAGCACCAACATGTAGATCTCCATCAATACATGCCAAACTCTCAACACCAACAACCTCATTGCTCACAACAAGATGCTCTGCAATACATAACTCACCTCCAACAACAATCAGATCATCCATGATCAAGTTCTCTGTAGTCTCCATGTCAGACTCAACCAATTGATCATGAAAACCAACCTCCATCCCAACATTAGCAAGGTTAGGAATATCCTCAGCAACAACCTCTATTTGCTCTACAGGTTCTGCATCAGACTCCACAGACTGATCAGCAAAACCAACCTCTTCCACCTCAACCTTGTGATGCCATCTTCTCTCACGAACCTCCTTAACTTGATCAGCCAATCTATCATCCAACCGAGAAATCATCTTAGAAAAATTCCTCTCCACTATATCATGGATTTTTGCAATCATCTTAGGGTCCAGTCCTCTTGGAGCCATCTTCCAAGATCTTCATAAACCCTCTGCAACAAATCCTTCCTACGCTCCTTATGACAACCAAATTTTTTGCAAGTCAGATCGCAACCTGCCACCTTGCACGAACAATCAGGAACCACATCACAAGTCTAGGACAACAGATTTGCAATCCACAAGCTCTGATAAACTTTGCCCAACCAAGGTCCTGGTACAAACTGCCTCAACTTCTGCGATCTGCTTGTACACTCAAGAACTCCAGCTCTGATAAACTTGATAGAGGTCCGCTCTGATACCACTGACAAAGGGCCACACCACCCTTACCCACTCACAATCAAGAAAGCAACAATATGGAGACCAATAAAAAAAAATGCTTCACAAGAAATTTTATTATACTTGAAGATCCTTACAACACCCACAAGATGATATCAAGCTTCTCCTTGAGCTTCCACTCCTCAAGCTTCCCCCTTGAGCTTCTACTCCTCAAGCTTCCCCCTTGAGCTTGATTACAAATGATAATAAGCCTTGCTTAAATAGGCACTTCTAACCCAAGACATTACAAACACAACCAATGTGGGATAAAAGGTAAATACAACTATCTTTAAATAAATATTAAATTCTCACCCAAATACAACTAAGCACCCAACAAATATTAAATACATGATTTATCCAAAACCTTCTAGAATTTCCACCTACATACCTCGATTAATGGAATGACAACTATTTTCTTATTTTTCTATTTACGCCACCTACGCACCTTGAAAATAGAAATTCCTTTTTTCTTTTTCTTTTTTTCTCCTTTTTCCCTTTTTTTATTTTTTATTATTTCTGCTCTAATTTTCGTCACTTTTCTTTCTTCTCCAGAATTTTTTTTTTTTTTTTCCAATAATTTTTTTTTTTCCCCATGCAAGATGCTCCTGCATCAGTATAGAACATGAAAGTAAACTCTAAACAACTACACACAAGTGGACCGACCGTACTTTTCTTGAACAAAACAAAAATTATACAAAATTTTCAGACCATTCTCTAACCTTGGGATCTCACTTATATAGGGTGAGATGCAACAAGCTTTAGGTATCAAGAACTGACAACTATCCTTTAGACAAAAGATTTCTACATTTTGCTACTATCTTAAAGGACAAAATTTTGTGCAATAGAAAAGATATTGTATCATAACATTCCTTTGTTTGACCACTTTTTTGTTCCACCTAGTAATATGCTTTCTTTGCCTAAAAAGAGCTAATGATTTTCTTTACTGTTGTTGTGGGTCCTCAGAAGATGTGGCTAATGGAACTGACAGTGATGTTTCTGACTTTAATTTGAGTAAGCTCACTTCAACTCAAGGATTCCCATCAATATCATCATGAACTGCTAAGATAACATTTATTTTATCTTCCTCTATTGCCATGTCATCAATTTGGGCCTCTGTGCCTAAAACTATAATTTTTTGCTCACTTTTATTCTCTTCTTCATTTTGATCTTTGGATGATGCATCAATTATCTGTATCTCATCTTGTTCCATCTCCTCATCATCATTAGTTTCAACATTTTCTAGCTATTCATTGGGAGAAATATCTACCATCCACTTGTCAAAAAGTGTGTCATCTAGCCAATTGAACTAAAAAATATCATGTTTTTTCTTAATCACATATTCAGCTACTTTGTCAATTTTAATAAAATCTTGCTTTAAGGAATCAAAGAATAATTTGGATTTTACAATTTCCTTAGTAGTAGCCAACCAACATGCATTTCTATTTTCATTTATGACTCTATTCATCTTTAGACAAAATAAGTCATCTAATTATTTATCCCATTATTCTCTACTTTTCAATTTATTCTTCTTATCAAAAGCATGCAGGAATAAGCCAAAATTAACACTCTTGTATTTGTCCAAGTAGCTGAAAATTCTCCTCTATAACTTAACTCTTTTATCATCAAACTCTGAGAGGTCATTAAAAACATCATAATTTTTTTACTATATAATCATGTGACAAACTAATGATAGAAAAACATAAAAAGGTGACCTCTTTTCTCCTCTTATTCCACTTATTAACAATTGGCTTCAAAGCTTCATCACTTGCCTTTATTTCCTCCCATATGTCCATTGTCTTTGCTAATTGATCATAAAAAAGGGCCATTCAATCTTATCAACCAAATACATGAGAGCCTTTCTCAATTTATCCTCATATTGCACATTTAACTCTACATGTAATGCCCACAATTTGCTCTTCTCCTCTTCAAAATCTTCAACTGTATAATACTGTGGGCTTTGTAGTGTATTAGGAATCTCAATAAGGGGAGTGGATTTAAATGACTCCACTCGTGGGCGAAGGTATGTGATCCTTGGCCTAGTAGACCATCCCATCAGCTTATTCTCAATTTCAATTCTACTTTGAACTTCTTTATTGTAGGCTTCTAGAACCTTTTCATATTTATTTTGCAATTCAAACATTGTCTTTTCTTCTCTTTCAATTGTGGCTAAATTCAAACCAGATACTCCCATACCCAGACATATAGCTTCTACATTAGTAATATCTTCCACCCTTTTCACAATTAGGTTGCCTATTAATTGAGTATTATCAGGTTGCAGGGAGCCAGTCCTAGATCCTTTCCTTACTGACCAAATGACTAATGCAACCTAGTCCTCACTGAATTTGGTACCTTTTATTTCTTTATTCCCCTAATCCTCTACATTTAATTTTCTTGAAATAGAAATTTAAAAAAAAAAGCATCTTCTATATCCCAATTTGATAGTAGCAAAACACTAGATGCTTTTATCATTTGTCTCCCCTCCTTGAGGGTCATGTTCTTGAATTCCTATGTCATTTCTTCTTTGATCTGACTATGTGCATCTACCTCTTCCATCTTGAGATGCTCTGTTCTCAACTTACTACATATTTCTTTGAATATTTCCATGTTTCATCTCCAAACAAACTGATGGAAGGCTCTAGATTTAATAAAATCATAATCAGATATGAATTCATGGTAGGCTTGCTCCATTACAAGGTCAATTCCTTTCCTCTATAATTTTCCATAGTCAATTCAAGGCTTGGCATTGGAGGCTCTTGAGGATTTTCCTCATCTAAGTTTCCCTAGGTGATGAATACTCCCCCTTGGGATCCTAATTTCTCCATCTACTCCCTGGTGAGCTACTTATCTCCAATCTACAATGGGGATTGAGTAGGTGAATATTCCTCAATCTGAGGAGTCTATTCTTTTATTATTCTTTGCCTCTTAGGAGTGGGTTCATCAGGTCTCTCTTCTAGGACAACACTAGTTGACCCTACTATTTCTTTTCCTTTGTCCATAGTGCCACCTCATTCTAAATCACATTATAGTCAGGTCTTTTTCAGACAATCAATTGCCCTATTCCAATTGTAGGAGTGAATGCCAATCTCCTCATGAACTCTCTGACTCTGTCTAGAAAAGAATTGATAAATAATTGTTTCTTCTCATTCATTACCTCCATGGTTATAGAAAAATTAGCCATGAGTTTATTTGTTTTGTCTACCTCAATTTTTGCATTACCTAGAGGCTCATAATCTTTATCAAAATAATGAATAAATTCTAGAACTCTGGAGAAAACTCTCCATTTTTCCTTCTTAATCTCCCACTCTTGCAAAGAGAACTCATTCCTTATTATATCTTTAGTAAAATAAGGTTCATGCTTGATGGTACCAACTTTAGCCCTTAATTTAAAAAGATTATTGTAAAATCCCTCAGAAGCACAAAAATAAAGATGAGACACAACCATTTTGTACTAATCTAATAATACAAGAACAACCATCCATCATTTTTTATCATAAATTGGTAAACTATAATACAAGTAGGGAAAATTTAGCCTCTACTTCTTCTTGTCGAATATGGTTCCTCCAATCCTCCTAGCTACCACAATATTTCAGCTATTCCTACCTTTAAAGGCACCTAGTAGGGTAGTACATGAGGAGTCCCTTGGAAACCATAAACCTTAAAAATTGTTGAAATGGGTTATGGTATAATATCATCCCAATTATGTGATACTTTTAAATTAGAGGGATTATCCATTGGTCTGATAACATTTAATAATGCCCTAGAGACTCTGAGATTGTCCCTTAATAAGAGGCTTCTCAATTTAGATGCAAAATATTGGCTGAATCACAAAACTAGCATTTTCAGCATCCCTAGTCATATCAACACTCCACAACTATACTGTCAGAGCTTCACCTTCTTTTTCTTTGTTTAAAACCATCTCCTTCCCAAAATATGTTGCACCTTTAAACAAGAACATATGCATCAATAATGAGTAATGACCAAAAGTCTTTTTCACTTTGCTCTTGGTAATTCTAACCAGCCCTATATGGATTTCTTCTACTATATAAGATGCAAAATCAAAAATAATATCCACACCAAAAGAAGAAATTTGAGCCATTCTATACATGAAGCTAATTGGCATAAAATTTTGCTCATCCTCACCAAAAACCCTACATAATTTCATGTATATCTCTACATCTCAGGAAGTGAAAAATTCCTTTTTAAAAGGTTCCCTAGTAGATGTTGTGACCATTGACAAGTTCCCAATTGAGCCTATGTGTACCCTCAATGCACCCTACCTAATCTTATCCCTCTTAGATAAGTATTCCTTTTCTAGTCCTCACAAGTCAATGGGTATATGATAATCTAAAAATGGTTCTAGGCCAATTTTTAAAAAAATTTCCTTAGCATTAATACTCAATAAACACTGTCCATCCAATCTTCTTACAATTCTAGCCACAAAGTCATAATTTTGGGCAATGGCCATGAGTAAATCAACATCCACAAATACACTAGGGACCACTAGTTTCCCTAAATCAAAATTCCAAATGTTTGCATGGGGGCGAACAAATTTCTTTCTAAAATCCACTTTTCAAAATGGAAAAGCCCTAATTTGGTAGTAATTGCATCCCTAAGCCAATTTCTTTTATCATATAAACCATCTTCTATCTTGAGCCTAGGGTTTAAAGAATTTTTTTTTTCATCTGGGCTGACTCATTTTAGACTTAGGTAATAATTCAAGAAGGTCATCATGTATATTTCTACAAGCATAATCTACCTAACTTGAGAATGATTTCTTTGGAGACATGATGGACACAAATGACAAAATACTAGAATACTTTTGATATATAGTGATCTGAGAAACTTACTTGGCTCTTCACAATTTTATTATTGCAATCCTATAACACAATAAAATTACTAGAAATTCTTTTGCTTCTTGATCACACAAAGCACAATTCCTTAATAGCTCTGAGCTCTTTGGAAGTCTAAAAATTTGTTTGTGTATGAAAGGAATGGCAAATTTTTTGTAATATGCTCTATTTCTAGTTCACACAAGAGCTTTCAATCTTCATAAATGAACTATAAGGAGAACTGGGTGGCATCACCTTCTATTTTGAAAACATATCACTGATTCCAAAAAAATCCAATGATCTAGGAACAAAATTATAAATGACTCATCTTCCACTTTCTAGGTTGGTAGTCAATACAATAAAAATCCTCCATGTAGGCCTTTCCTTCTACTACTGGCAACTCAATCTAGATCCACTAGCACTCACGAACACGTGTTGCCTTCTCACTATGTTGCTATGCATAATCCATGAGCAACTTCTTGATGCGATATGGAAACTATCATGGATTCATTCTTGATCTAATGATGTGTGTTTCACAAGTGTTTTAATGTGACTATGGTGGGCCCCTTTTGTTTTACTTTGGTCACCATGGCACTATCATTAAAGATCGAACAATTTCTTATAGCGACTTAGTGCCTACCATAGACATGTTTTGATCTGATGATTCCCATTTACATGTGTTATCATTCTAAATGTGATTCCATGTAACATGTGACACAAAACTACTTTGACATGTTAGCAAATCATGTATAATATTTTACCCCTTTTTGCAACACTCATTAAAATCAATCTTTGTCATGTCTTATCTTTTCCAGGAAAGCACTAGTCGATATTGGTATAAAACATGGGTTTTTCGGTCATGAAAAAGTGACTACTAAATTCTTTAAAAGAATTCAACACACAAAATATGCACATTCTTAATATTGGTACCATATTAATTACTAAAAACATGTTAAGATGATTACATGGCTTACTACTGATGATAGAAATTTTTGGTACTTGCTTTTCAATATAAGCCATTTCCATGCTCCACTTTTCTTGGTAAGGCACTATTTTGCAATTGACAGAATTCCTTCATATTCTAGTGGTGACATAGTGACCACCTTAAAACTTAAGAAATTTTGGCACCAAGAAATACTAGACATTTCCACCTTTATCACTGTATTCAATGCTTCTGACAATGCATCATAATCACACAACCATATTAATAAATAAAATATTTTAATGACACCCATCCCTTTTTTTGATTTCACCTTTTTCACTTTCCTGAGAAGGCACTATGTTGCTACTGGTGGGATTTTTGCATTTTTCAATTGCAACATAGTGACCTCCATGATTTCACAAAAAAATCGTGATGAAAAATGGATCATATTCCAACTAGTCCCCTTTTCTAATATTTGACATCTCTGACATCCAATCACACTGCCAAAAATTTCAAAAATAATTAAAAACTTGGTGCCCATCTTTCAAAAGTTCACCTCACTATCTTTCTATTTCATGATGATCGTCATGTCGCATAGGATAAAAGCCTTACAGTTTGTGATATAAACATGATGATAACCATAGATCTAAAGAGAGATCTAAGGGTAGAAGCAATTTAGGGAAAATGAAACCAAAAAGAAAGAATTTAAATAGTCGCTCGAAAGAATATACCATTTTCAAAAATGATTCGCCCACTAAAATTTTCAAAATAAAAGCACATGACCTAACAAGTCTACTTAGGGTGAAATTTTTTATTTTAATAGGGTTCTACCTAGGGCTACTAAACTTTGTAAAAGGTCAAACCCTAACTTGCAAGATTTATACAAGTCTATCTAATTTGGCAAACCTATTTTGTGGGAAATTTTTTGCATTGTGAAAGAATAGACCATTAGTGGCTCTGACTGGGGATAATAGACTACCAATGTCTATGCAATAATCTAGAATAGTTGGTAGAGCAAAACACATACTTAATAAAGAATGAAAACCTTTGAGAGAGCAACCATGCCAGAAAAGCACTATGTACAAGGGCTATACAAAAGACAAAAAGGATTTATAGAATGTATAGGAAAATCCCTAGACAACTACTCGTGGAAACAAAGATATTTTTATCATAAATGTCATATGGACCAAGCCATATGGGATCAAACTTACCATGTTTTCCTTCATCTTCTATTCTGGCATTCCACATCAACACCATATTACCTATTTCAAATTTCCTTTTAATGGCCCTCCTATCATACATATGCTTCATTTGTGACTACAACTTTGCATTCTAAATAGAGGGTCTCTTCTTGTTTCTTCAAATTGTAGGAGATCATCCATCCTAAGCTACATTTCATCGATAATACCATCTTCATAAATTTGAAAAAACTTATACTTCTCCTTCAAATTATTTTGTGGAAGTCTAGCCTATATGCGATAAACTAAGTCAAAAGGAGCACATCTAATGACCTTTTTCATAGTAACCCTATCATCCCACAGAGCTAATGACAATTTTGAATCCCAGGCCTCCTTATTTTCTCCTAGAATCCTTTTAATAATCTTTGATATTATCTTATTGCTTGATTTTGCTTGACCATTCCCTTGGGGATGGTAAGGTGAGGATGTATATACTGTATGCCATATTTCTTGCAAAACTCCTTATATTCTTCATATCTAAAGAACATAGCATTATCTGTTACAATCTTCTTTGGACATCCAAAATTGGTTATAATATTATTCAAAATAAAGTTAATCACTACGTGTTGTATTTTTTGTGGGAATTTCTTCAACCCATTTAGTGAAATAATCAGTAGTTACTAGGATCCAAGAATGTTCACCACTAGACTTGTCGGAAATCTCACCAATGAAATCAATCACCCATTGTTGAAGAGGTGCCTATATTTCAACATGTCTTAATGGTAGATTTCTAGAGAATTTTACTTTTCTACTAAATCTTTGACAAGCATCACACATTTTAACAAATTCATGGGCATCTTTGAAAAGTGTTGGCCACAAAAAAGAAAAATTTGAGAACTTTGTGAGCTATGGTCTTTGCCATGTAATGACCTCCACACACACCTTCATGCATATCTCTTAAAATCCTCTCAGACTTAATTTCATCTACACATTTCAAAAGTAACCCTTCATATTCCTCACCACAACTTCCCTTTCACTATAGCATACCTTATAGCTTGTAACTTTAGGGATCTTTTTTGGTTGTCTATTAATCCTAGTGGGGACTTTAATATATTTTGCAAATAATAAATTACATCTCTATACCAATCAGAGGTATCTATGTCGTAGAGATTATCCCTACATCTATCATCATACTAGTTGATTTGATTTGCTTCTAAATTAGCTTTTGTCATCAGTTTGGCTAAGCCTTGACCTCTAACTAGTTTGGTGAGCTGAATATCAATGTTAAATTCTTGTATTCTATCAATCCACCTACATCTTCTGCCAGATACCTCTTGTTGTGAGAAGATTTCCTTAGTAGTAGCAGTAGGGACAAATGCAATAACAATTGCTCCCATTAAATAACATCTAAAAGCCTTCATTCATTTTCACTAGTGCATATGCCTATTTCTCATTTATATCATATTTTAGTTTTGCTACCTATAATGATTTGCTAAAAAATGCAATGGGCTATTCATAACCTTCCTCATTTTTCTATAGTAGTACTACAACAACAGTTTGAAATGAAGCAAAATAAAATATATGCATTGGTTTATCATAATTAGGTTCCCTTAGAATAGGTGCATCCTTAATAACTTGCCTAATTTTCTAGAATGCAACACTAGGCTCTCCATCCCACTTTATCTCAGACCCTTTCTTTAGCACCTTTGAAATAGGCTTACTAATTTCTGAAAAATTAGTCACAAACCTTCTAAGAAATTTTATTTGCCCAACAAATGACTGAATTCCCTTAACACTTTTAGGCTTCTAAATTTTATTAATTGCTTCTACCCTTTCAAGGTCAATTCTCACTCCATGTTTACCAACTAGATGCCCTAATAACTTTCCTTTAGTAACACCAAAGTTACACTTTCTAGGATTCAAAGAAATGACATATTTAAGAGCTCTAATAAATGCCTTTTCTAAATGCATGTAATGATCATTCTCATCCTTAGAATAAGCAGTTAGACCATCTTGTTATATAGCCAAGAATTTATCAATAATATTAGCAAAAGCAACATCCATTGCACATTGAAAAGTAGCCCCAACATGAGTAAGCCCAAAAGTCATTCTAACATACACATAAGTACCCCATGGAGTGGTAAAAGCAGTCTTAAATTGTTCTGATTCTTTAACAACCACTTGATTGTATCCTAAAAATCCATCCATCATGGACATAAGTTCAGATCTAGTAATCTTTTGCAGCATAGTCTCCATATTCGACAAATTATAATTATCATTCAATCAAGATATGTTGAGATTCTTGAATTCAACACCCAACCTTATATCTCCATTTTTCTTCCTCACAGGAACTAAATTAGACACCCAAAATGAATGTCTAATGGGCTTTATGATCCCTACATCTCTTAACTTGAATAGTTCCTCTTGCATTTCGAGGACAAGAGTTGGATTGATTGGCCTTTGTTTCTATCTAAAAGGCTTAGCATCTAGTTTCAATGAGATTTCATGCTGAAATAGATCTTCTCTATAAGCCTTAAGGACATCATATGACCATGCAAACACATGTCTATATTTTCTTAACAAACCCATCAAACCCTGCCTTATTTTAGGAGATAATTTCTTACCAATATACACCTTCTTAGATATTTTTTTAGTTCCTAAATTTATCTCCTCTAGGTCCTTAGCATTATATTCCTTAGTATTTTGGGACCTATCTTGATTGCCAAAAATAGTTTGTAGGATAATTAGCCCCCTCATAATTTTGTTTGTTTTCAACTGTACAACTTCTTGCCCAAAAACAATATCTCTTCCATCTATGTTCTCTACATAAGCTACACAATCAATTTCCTAGCCTAACAACATATTCTCACAATTTAAAAATCTCAAGATATCTCTATCATCTTCAAATACTTGCCAATTCTGGACATTGTCAAGGATAGAGGGCCTAGTTTGAATCTCAACTTTGGATATACCAGCAAATGTAACATCATCCAGCTTTATTTCTATATTTTCCAACAAATTTTCCATCTTATTATTAGTCATATCTTTCCAAATTATTCCAAATGCATCAAAATACTCAATCATATCACATACAACATTTTTGTATTGTTTTAATCTTTTTTTTGACACATAAACATTTCTCACCTTGGATACAACTATTTGGAATCCCCTATAACATGTAAACATTTTATCCCATGCTTCTGAGCTAATCTAAGTCCTAACAAAAAAGCCTCATATTTGGCTATATTATTAGTACAAGGGAAACTCAATGTAAAAGATAATTTATATGTTACCCTTGTAGAGGAAATCAATAAAATACCTGGGCTAGATCCATCCTTGCAACAAGCACTATCAACAAATAGAGTCCATAAATCAACTTTGTTTGTCTTTGTGCCAACTTCTTCTTCCATCTATGATTTATGCTTATCTTTATTCAAGATCAAAACCTTAGCTTAGAATACATTGATATTTGTATCAAAAAAGTTTGTCATATCATCCTCTATCTCTTCTTCTATCATATACATGCTCTTAGGTTCTCTGTTTATTTTCACTAAATTCCCATTAGTTTTGAAAGTAGTGAATGATAGGTCACATTGTAAACTCCCTCCCATGGTAGTAGTCCATTTTCTATATAACAACATGCCATACTGAGGTGGAATATCAATAACTAGCACACTCATAGTAAGTTCTTTATTAAGATAAGCTATTAGTTTATATGACAAAGCATTAATAGTACCTATGACTATCACTTCTCTTTTGTCCATAGCAAAAAATCTTCCTAAGTAGTATTAACCTTTAGGCCTAATTCATTCATTATTTCAAAAGGCATAACAATATTGGTGTAATGCCCCGCCTGGAGATCCTTGGAAACAAGGATGAAATACAAGCCAAGAATTCTTTTTACAAGCATGAATGCACAAGACAACATCATATAGAGATCACAAAGATTGTAATGGAAGACTTCACCACAATCTCGGCAACTAACGAATCTCCAAACACCACTACCAAATTGACATGCACAAACAAAGCCAACAATGACAACACACATGATGAGGGCTCAAGACCACTCATCAAAAAACACCAAGTTGGGGTAAAATGTAGAATCCTGAAATTTAGCTAAGCCTAAAATCCTGAAGCCCTAAAAATTGGCTAAGTCTGGATTTCTAAAGCCCCAAAATTTCTTAGAATCTTTATCTTATCTCCGAGAGGTCTGAAACCTATCTCAAAAAATTCATCTCATATATTAAAATATATCTTAAGTATAAGAAATTAAATATACGTCAACTTATACTTAAACGATATATTTTAAACCCCTAGGAAATCTATTTTGAACTAGGAAGGTGTAAAAACCAAAAAGGTGTCCAAAACCAACTTTTGAACTTACATCCAACAAGCCTAGCTATCCCCTATTACTTGCACGAGAAAGGAAACTGGTCTCAAGTTTTGCACCAGGACTACTGAGCATCGTGTGAGGGTTTCCTTTCTCGTGCGAGGTTTCCCTATGCACCACTCAAAGATTGACATTCTTGCACAAGGAAGTGTATTCTCTCAGGTGAGGAAATACATTCTCGCATAAGGAACTACCTATCCACATGAGAAAAAAAATCAGCGCTACAACAAAATGCAAACAAATAGCTTTAAAACAAGGAAACCTCCACACCGAAGAGTATCGAATCCATGAAAATCGAGGAATGAACACTCGAGAACACTAACAGCAAGGAAAAAGGAACATCTATCCATCTAAACTATAATAGCAAAGCACATACTGAAATCAACATCGCAATGTACAGAAATACATCACAGAACTAAACAACCAAATAAGTGTGCGGTTCCTCCCAACTGGTAATAGCATCATAAGACCATCATGGGTCCTAGCCATCCCCCACGCATAACATCCGAAGCCACCAACCAGATCGTCAGTACTGTAGTAATAGAGATGTCACTAGTACAACATGCAACAATATAAGCATAAAGAAATCTAACATGCTAGTTATAAAGAATAAGATAATCCTATAGTAGATAACATCACCTATCACATGCTAAACAATAATAAGCAACAGAAATACTAATACAACAATTCATAGCATCTAATCATATGTGAAACATCATAATATGGAAATGCATAAAGTAAACTAACATCACCTAAACATGATATCCAAGCATTCCAATGAAAGCATAAATCACAAGAAAGCATACTCCGAAACTCAAAGTACCAAGTGAAAACATCCAAAAATGGTTGCACTAGGACAAAAGACCATCTCTGTACACCGATCCCTAGCAGTGGTGAAGGTAGCTATGCCTCCCAACCACATGGACCCTATAGGTACACACTCACCATGTTGATGGAGATAATGATCCAACCACAAACACACAAAATAATATCCACGGCTAACACTCATGCTAGACAATATGATGGCTGCAACCAAGAACCTAAAGCTTCCTCTGCCAACCCATGATCCCATTATTGTTGAGTGGTGAGATAGAAGCCCCCTCCATATGTTACCCTATCCTACCCATGCTCATCCTATGACAAGTGCCCATGGGCATGCATACTCCCACCCCAACCCCAATGATCAAAACTTCTAGAAAAGACATGGAAGGTCAAGACCCGCAAGTCCTCTGACAAACATACGCACACGTACTCGTGTGTGGTACACCACCATCACAAAGATCAAAACAAAAGGATAGGATGAGAACACAATGCAAAGAAAACACCCAACTGAAAGCAACACGGGAAGGATGGATTCTACACGAATCTCAAAGCCAATAAAACCATACATCATGAAATCACTCAACTGGCCTCAATCTGAGAGTTTGGATTCTACACAAATTCCAATGATATAACAAGACCAAAAATCATGAACTCACTCAACTGACCTCAATCTGAGAGTATGGATTCTACACGAATCCTAGCATTCATGAAACAAAAGCAAAGGTCTAAAAGAAATAATAACACCAGGTAAAATCACTCAACCGAACACAATGTCGAGAGTATGGATGTGACATGCATCCTAATGCAAAAAAAGCATGAAAAAGTGGTTTGATTGATATCTAAATGGATCATCCAAGTCCATGACCCACATTGTGCCAAGAAAACCCAAGAAAATAGGACAACACGCAAAATGAGGTAAAAACCCCAAATTTTGGAAAACTTTCAAAATTAAAACCCATTTGACCTTTGGGCACAAAAACCCTAAAAATCCAAAAATAAATCAAATCGAACATCGTATGCAAAAATGGCCAGCATAATGGTACAAATTTCCAAACCCTCATCCCAAAAAATATGGAAATGTTCATACCCACTCAACTGGGTGGAACTAACATACAAAAATGGAGGGGAACACTAGTTCTTAGCCTCCAAACAAATGGCTACCAATAGCAGAAGCTGAAATGGAGTAGAAACAATAAAACAAGAAAGCCCTACGTCACAGCCAAAAGGGTGAAATGGGAATCTGAACCATAAAATAAATATCCCACAGAAGTAGTTGAAAATTGTAGCAATCCAAGGTTTCCCTGAGCTGGATCCAACGAGCTCAACCTCACAATGATCCCATGCCCATAGCTCCCACAAAGAACAAAACAATAAATCCTCATGAAGAGTATTTTGGGTTTTACTCTCCAACTTTCCAATTCGAAAATGAGAAGTGAGGAATTAAATTCCTCTTTGGATACTTATTCACTTTTCGAGTGAATAATCGATTAGGGAAATAACCAGCAAACTTAGTTAAATCCCAAATTGACCCAAATAAAAATAGGCTATTCCTATAAATAGGAATTCATCTATGGAAAAGCTGCCAGAAATTAAAATAAATCAATTCAAAAGCTTGAAAACCCAAAAAGACATAAATCTCCTTAATAACTTTCGCAACAATGCGAACTCTAAAATGCACAGACACACTTATTGGTCTAATCACATAATGCAAATGAGTTCAAATTTAATAATCACTGAAATATTTAAATTAAACATTTAATTAAGGATACGTCAACCATACAAGGATGACATTGGTAAAATATGAAAGGCTGAATCACTAACTCCATGTGCCATTACCAGGGATATAAATCTTGCACACTAAACAACACGATCAAGTGCAATTGCATATAATAACATAGCTGAAGAAATAAATGCATTAAATCACATAATTTAACCATTTATTTAATTATATTAAAATAATCTATTTACATCACTCACGTTCGCATAAAGCATAACAATGCAGGAATGAAGTAAATAACCATAACATTAAATCCATCACCTAACATAATCAGAGGTATGTCCAAATACCAGATAAAATCATAAAACACACTGTCATCTCAAAATGGCATCATCATGCAATATGATTAACTGAACAACATAGTAGTCTAATATCTATGATACTGAAATCAAAGTATAACACCTAACCCTTGGGTCGTCTCAAATGTAAAATATCACATAAGTAACAGATATCTCATAGATCAAAATATAACAATGTAAATGTTTGCAGGACAGAACCAAAGAATCCAACATGAACAATCCATTCTAATTACTAAAGCATTTAATAATGATTGTTTAAACAACATTAAAAAGGCACTTGAAATGCATAAACAACAAAGTCATAAACATGACTAATCATTGCTATAGGAAGCTAGTCCAGTGTAGCATGGTAAAAAGTACACAGTGCAATCTCTTCACACTTCTCAAGGTAATCACGAAACAACCTCATGATACCACATCGATCTTGGTAACCACTGGCACAAACCTCAAAGAACCAAAAATAACATCATAATCTCGTAGATTAGTCAAAAGCATAATCAAAGCAACTGATACAGAAACATAAATCCAAACACCTCGATGGTGTAGACCACTCATGGTCACAATCATGATCCCATCTCAACAAAAGATTAGCAAGGTTGCATCCATCAGGATGACTTACAAAAGTGAAATAGGAGAGGCACTACAATTGAAGGCACTAGAATCAATTATGCAATTTTTAAATGTTTTACCATTTACTCGGATACTCAAGAAAAATGGTTCAATACTTCCTAAATATTGATTTATAGAGCTATACAAAAACATTTGGGGAATTTGAGACACAACTACTTTGGTTTTCTATCTTTTACGTTTTCTTCACTACTTTCCTTGGGAGTATGGCTTTCATTATAATTATATTTTACCTTTTCATCAATACTTCCTACCCATGCTATGGCTTTACTTCTGTGTTTAGGGATTGTTAATAACTCAGAAAAGGGAACCTTGACAGTGATTTCTAACAAAACATCAAGCATGTTGGAATTAAAGATAGAGTAATTGAGAGGGGGGGTGAATTAGTTATTTACAAAAATTAATCCACAAATCCCTTAGATGTCTTAATGAACCAGTTACTGCTGATACTTGGTAAAAAAATGTTGCAATTCGGTAAATTAATCTATTACTTATCCTTAAGAATTCATACATGTAATTGAAAACAAATTGAACACAAGAGACACTAGATTTAATGTGGAAACCCAATATGGGAAAAACCACCAATTAACTACTCACCAATTTTTCACTCTTCTGAAGTGAGCCCTATTAAGAGCCAACCCTGAACAAGATGCAACTAAATTTTTTGGATACATGTCTCTATTTAGCATCATTAGATCCTCCTTGATCAAATATGACTCTACTACTCCTTAATGATCTCTGATCATCCTTCAAATCTGCTTCCACAATAATCAGTCCTTATATTAGATTAACTTCTCACATTTGCATACATCCTTTTTTTTAAATTCACAACTTGACTTCTTACTGATATCATTCAGGTTGTCAAGTTGGCTCATTTACATGTTACATTTTCCAATAAATCATTCATTAGTCGGCTACAAATATTATTCTTAAACAAATAAACATCCTTTACTAGCCGACCCTGCTCGGTAAATATTGCTTTTAGGAATTTCCATAGTTAACCTTCTTGACTCAGTTAACATTAAAAATTCTTAAAATCCTTTGGCTGCAAATTTTACTCGGTAAGAATTGCTTTTACCAAATTACCTTTGATGACCGAGTTAACTCGGTAAGAACTATTTCTGTCAGATTTTCTTCCATTACTGAGTGAGCTCCATAATAATTGAATTTCTTTGATTACCTTGCAGGCTTGGTAACCAACTGTCTACTTAGCAGACACTACAAGCTATCTTTACTAACCATTTGGGCTCAGTAGACACTGTCTATTGCTTTTCTAACCTTCTGAGCTTGGTAGACACTGTCTATTGCCTGATATTGCATTTGTGTGACATCAAAGACAACACACAATTGAACAATTGTATCCAACAATCTCCCTCTTTGGCATTGATGGCAACACAACATGTCATAGCAGAATAAAATTTGAAAATAAGTCTTTTTAATGAAAAAACTCCCTCTTACATATAATCTCTCCCTCTTTGACAACACATGCAAAAGACAAAACAACTAAATAGCATTGTACCTGATGTACTGATTCATATGCAATGTCTTCATTGGTTTGTTGCATCAACTGATATATCCTCAATTCTATTCCTGTTGATGCATCACTAAACTATATTTTAGTGAGCTTTAGATAGGGGAATGACCCCTAACTTACCTCTTAGATATAAGAATGCATCCTTAGGTAAAGGCTTTGTGAATATGTCAGCAATTTTTTCCTTCATATGTACATATTGCAATCTTATTTCCTTTTCTTGCACCAATTCTCTAACAAAGTGATACTTTATGGCAATATGTTTTATTTTTGAATGCATCACTGGATTTTTGGAGATATTAATTGCACTAGTGTTATCACAAAACATAACAACTAGTTCTATGATTTCTTGTTTCATACCTTTCAGTAATTGTTTAAACCACACAATGTTTGAAAAATTCACTGTTGTTACAACATATTTAGCTTCTATTGTGGATTGAGATGTACAATTCTACTTTTTGCTTAACCAAGAAACCAACCTTTTTTTGAGAAAGAAAGATCCTCCGCTTGTACTCTTTCTATCATCAATATTTCCTTCCCAATCTACACCAGTAAACACCTTTAAATCTAATTTTTCTCCAAGTTTATACCATAATTCATATTCTTTAGTTCCTTTCAAGTATCTCATTATCCTTTTGATTGCCATCATGTGATTTTCTTTTGGTTTTGCTGAGAATCTTGCTACAATTCCTATTACAAGGGCAATGTTTGGTCTTGTGTGCACTACATATTACAACTTTCCAATCATAGATCTATACAATGTCTAATCCACTTCCTTTGATTCATCATCCTTGGTTAGTTTTAATCCAGTACACATAGGAGTCCCAACAGGTTTGCAATCTTCCATACCAAACTTTTTCAGTATCTCCTTAATGTATTTAGATTGAGTGATATAGATGCCATTCTTATTCTATTGAATTTGAAGACCAACAAAGAATTTTATTTCACCAAATATTGACATTTCAAATTCCTTGTTCATTTTTTCTAAAAATTCTTTGCAAAGATCATCATTTCCTATGAACAAATTATCATCTACAAATATTTCTGCCAAAACAATCTTATTATCTGGTCCTTCCTTTATGTACAAACTGCTATTGTCGTTAGTTCTTTGAAAACTAATTTGAATAAGATAGTTATGCAATCTTTCATACCATGATCTAGGGGCTTGTTTCAGATGATATAATGCTTTATGCAACTTGCAGACCATGTCCTCCTTGTCTGGATCAACAAAACCTTCAGGCTGCTCAATGTAAACCTCTTCCTCCAATATGCAATTGAGAAATGCTAACTTGACATCCATCTTATAAACTTTGTATCCTTTGAATGGAGAATATGCAAATAAGATTCTAACACCTTCCAATCTTGCAACTCGAGCAAAAGTTTCTCCATAGTCTACACCTTCTTCTTGAGAGTATCCTTTGCATACCAGTCTGGCTTTGTTCCTTGATACCTTACCATCTTTATTTAGTTTGTTTTTGAATACCCACTTTGTTCCAATCACATTCTTTTTTTTGGGTCTAGGTACAAGAGTCCATATTTTTCTTTTCTCTATCTATTCTATTTCTTCATTCATAGCTTCAATCCATCTTTCATTGTCTAGTGTATCTTTAATATTTCTAGGTTCAAAATCAGCAAGTAAACAAGTGCATCTTTGATATTTCTGATTGTAGATCCTTCATCTTTTTCCCTTTTTCTTTGAGTGAAAGCTTGGCTTCAAATGCTAATTCAATGTTTTTGGCAGCTGGCACATAATTGTGAATGTTGTCTAGCTGAAATTCAGTCAATCTTCCAATTATGGCTTCTAGATTTATCTTATGATTTGATTCACATCTTCTTTCTTGAATTGCAGAAACTTTGATTGTATAAATGGGAAGTAGAGTTCTAAGAACTTTACTTATAACTATCTCCTCCTTGATATCTCCTCTAGATGCTTTGATTGCACTGACACATGCTTTGACTCTTTCAACATATTTTGCAATGTTTTCATCCTCTCTCATCCTCATCTGATCAAATTGTGCTCTCAAACTTTTTGCTTTAGCTCTTCTTACATTATCATCTCCTCCATAGATTTCTTTTAGCTTTTCCCACATTTCAAAGGCAGATTTGCAGTCCTTGATGTCATCAAATTCTTCATAACTTAGAGCAGATGCTATGTCTATCATCATAATATTGTGAGTCTTCCTTTTAGCAATATCATTGACAGATAGTGTACCAGCTGGTTCTGCATATTTTTCATCAAGGTATTTTAGTCTTGTGTCTCCAATAGAAGCTAGATGAAGTCTCATCAACCCTTTCCATACTGAAAAGTTGTCCCTATTAAGTCTTGGAATTTCCCTCTTATAAGACATCTCGATCTTTAGCTTAGATCCTTGAAATCTTTTCCTATAAGCACCAAAAGCTCTAATACCAATTGTTGGAATTAAAGATAGAGTAACTAAGAGGGGGGGTGAATCAGTTACTTACAAAAATTAATCCACAAATCCCTTATATGTCTTAATGAACTAGTTACTACTAATACTTGGTAAACAAATGCTGTAATTTGGTAAATTAAGCTATTACTTACCCTTAAGAATTCATACCTGTAATTGAAAACAAATTGAACACAAGAGACACTAGATTTAACTTGGAAACCCAATATGGGAAAAACCACCAAGTAACTAGTCACCAATTTTTCACTCTTCTGAACTGAGCCCTATTAGGAGCCAACTCTGAACAAGATGCAACTGAATTTTTTGGATACATGTCTCTGTTCAGCATCATTAGATCAGCCTTGATCAAATATGACTCTGCTGCTCCTGAATGATCTTTGATCATCCTTCAAATTTGCTTCCACAATAATCAGTCCTTATATCAGATTAACTTCTCATATCTGCATACATCCTTTTTTTTAAATTTCCAACTTGACGTCTTACTTATATCATTCAAGTTGTCAAGTCAGCTCATTTACATGTTACATTTTCTAATAAACCATTCATCAGTCGGCTACAAATATTATTCTTAAACAAATAAACATCCTTTATTGGCTGACCCTGCTTAGTAAATACTACTTCTAGGATTTTCCAAAGTTAGCTTTCTTGACTCGGTTAACATTAAAAATTCTTAAAATTCTTTGGCTATAGAGTTTACTTGGTAAGAACTTCTTTTACCAAATTGCCTTTGATGACTGAGTTAACTCGGTAAGAACTGTTTCTATCATATTTTCTTCGATTATCGAGGGAGCTCGGTAAGAACTAAATTTATTTGATTACCTTGAAGGCTCGGTAACCAACTGTCTACTCGGTAGACACTACAAAATATCTTTACTAACCTTTTGGGCTTGGTAGACACTATCTATTGCCTTGCTAACCTTCTAAGCTCGGTAGACACTGTCTATTGCCTTGCTAACCTTCTGAGCTCAGTAGACATTGTCTATTGCCTTGCTGACCTTCTGAGCTTAGTAGACACTATCTATTGCTTGATATGACATTTGTGTGACATCAAAGACAACACTCAATTGAACAATTGTATCCAATAAAGCATACCTATAGAAGAATCAGAGGGGAAATCAATAGTCATACCCTTTTTCTCATAATTCTTATCAAGAATACTTATAGCACCCTAATGATTTTTGTCATTTACATTTAGCACTTTTGATGTTTTCTAGTCTAACTTCTTAGGACCATCATTTTGAAGTTCCTAATCACAAAAAGCACAATTCCTCAATAGCTCTGAGCTCTTTGGAAGTCTAAATTTTTTTTCATGTATGCAAGAAATTGTGAAATATTTTTAATATAATCTATTTCTAGTTTACATGGGAGCTTTCAATCTTCATAAATGAACTAAAGGAAAACTAGGTGGCATCACCTTCTATTTTGAAAATACACCATCGATTATGAAAAAACCTAATGATCTAGGAACAAAATTATAAATGACTCATCTTCCACTTTCCAGCACATGTTGCCTTCTTGCTATGTTGCTATGCATAATCAATGAGCAACTTATTGATGTGATATGGAAACTATTGTTGATTCATTCCTAATCTAATGATGTGTGTTTCATAAATATTTTAATGTGATTATGGTGGGCCCCTTTTGTTTTACTTTGGTCACCATGTCATGGTCATTAAAGATCAAACAATTTCTTATAATGAATCAGTGCCTACCCTAGATTTGTTTTGATTTGATAGTTCCCATTTACATGTGTCATCATTCTAAATGTGATTCCATGTAACATGTTGCATGACACTACTTTGAAATGCTAGAAAATCATGCATAATATTTTACCCCTTTTTGTAACACTCATTAAAATCAAGCTCTGCCATGTCTTGTCTTTTCTAGGAAGGTGCTATGTTGCTATCGACATAAAACATGGGTTTTTTGGTCATGAAAAAGTGACTACTGCATTCTTTAAAGGAATTCAACACACAAAATATACATGTTCTTAATATTGGTATCAT
Organism: Cupressus sempervirens; assembly: GCA_028749045.1. Classification (NCBI taxonomy): domain Eukaryota; kingdom Viridiplantae; phylum Streptophyta; class Pinopsida; order Cupressales; family Cupressaceae; genus Cupressus; species Cupressus sempervirens. Next base: position 42,032,527 of record CM053793.1, on the reverse strand, counting down.
ATTAATTTTTGCAAATGTGTCAAGATGATTACGTGGCTTATTATTGATGAGAGAACTTTTTGGCACCAACTTTTTAATATAAACCATTGTCATGTTTCACTTTTCTTGGTAAGGCACTATGTTGGTACCAATAGAATTCCTTAATATTCTGACGGTGACATAGTGATCACCTTAAAACTTAAGAAATTATAGTGCCAAGAAATACCATACATTTATGCCTTTATCATTATATTCAATGCTTGTGACAATACATCATAACCATATTAATAATAGAAACATTTGATGACACTCATCCCTTTTGTTGATTTCGCCTTTCTCACTTTCTGAGGAAGGTGCTATATCACTATCGGTGGGACTTTTGCATTTTTTGGTCATGACATAGTGACCTCCATGATTTCACAAAAACTAGTGGCAAAAATTGGAGCATATTCCAACTAGTCCCCTTTTTCGATATCTGACATCTCTGACATCTACTCACACTGCCAAAAATTTCAAAAATAATTCAACACTCGGTGCCCATCTTTTTAGAACTTCACCTTACTATCTTTCTATTTCATGATGGTCGCCATGTCACATATGATAAAATCCTTATAGTTTGTAATAGTGACATGATGACCACTATAGATATGAAGAGAGATCTCACAGTAGAAGCAATTTTAGGAAGATTAAACCAAAAAGGAAGAATTTAAATGGTCTCTTGAAAGAATATACCATTTTCAAAATAAAAGCACACGATTGAACAAGTCTACTTAGGGAAATTTATTTTATTTTAATAGGGTTCTACCTAGGGCTAGTAAACTTTGTAAAAGGTCAAACCCTAACTTACAAGATTTATACAGGTCTATCTGATTTTGCAAACCTATTTTGTGGGAAAGTTTTTGCATAATGGAAAATCAGACCATCAATGTCAACCTCTACTCCTAACATAAATCTGACAAGGAATCACCCTCCTGAGTAGATAATTAGAAGTAAAGAAAAATTTGTTATGAAAAGGAACAAATTAAATGAGGAGATATGCTTGATATCTCAAGTGGAACCCAAGTGTGTAAATGAAGTATTCAAAGATAATCATTGGATTAGATAATAAAGAATGATACCTAGGAGTTAGTTCCTAGACCAAAAGACAAGAATGTGGTAGGAACAAAATAAGTTTTCAAGAATAAGATTAATGAGTAAGAGGAAGTTGTGAGAAACTAGGCCAAACTTTTTTGTAAAGGTTACTCACAATAAGAAGGCATTGATTATGAGAAAACATATGCACCTATAGCAAGAATATAAGCTGTAAGGATGTTCTTGGCTTATACAGTGAACAAGAAATTCAAGCTTTATTAGATGGATGTCAAATTTTCTTATTTGAATGGAAAACTAGAAGAAGAGCTTTATTTTGAGCAACCTAAAGGATTTCCTTTATCAAAAGATAAAGACATGGTATGCAGATTGAAGAAAGCTCTTAATGTCTACAAAAAACATCAAGAACCTAGTATGCAAGGTTGGACAGTTAGTTGGCAAAGCTTGGATTTGCTAAAGGTACGATAGATGATAACTTGTATCTGAAAGAAATTGAAGATGGTTTGTTGATCATCATAATATTTTTTGATGACATAATTTTTGGAGGTAATTTTGAGGCTACTTGATAAATTTTTTGAAGAGATGAAGAATGAATTTGAAATGAGCATGATAGGAGAAATGAAGTTTTTCCTAGGATTATAGATTGTGCAGAACAATGATGGTTATTCATTTCACAAGCTAAGTATCTAAAAGATTTTCTGAAAAGATTTGGATTGCAAAGTTGTAAACCTATTGGCACACCCGTGATAACTAGTCACATGTTATCTAGCAAAGATGAGACACCTGCAGTTGAGCAGAAGAGGTATAGATCAATGATTGGAGGTTTGCAATATCTAACTCACACTAGACTAGATATAGAAAATGCAATTGGGATTATAAAAAGATTTCAAGTTGATCCTAAGGAATATCATTTTGTAGCTGTTAAGAGAAGTTCAAATATCTAAAAGGGACATTTGATTATGGAATATGGTATCACAAATCAAGTGATTTCACTTTGTGAAAAATATACTGATGCTAATTGGGCAAGCAAAATGGAAGACATAAAGAGCACTAGTCATGGAGCATTCTTTCTTGGAGGAAGATTGGAGCACTTATAATGAAACATAAACTGGAACCCTACCATTAAATGAAAATTTGTGTTTTCAAAATGAAACAAAATCTATGAGACTACACTACTATGATGTATGATTTCTTTTGTGTTGGCTTTGGGGTTGACTTAGAGTGCTAACCAATTTTAATGTTTACTATAGGATGGGAGTTACTATTTTGGTGATATCATGTGATGTCATGATGATGTTATGTATATGATCTTTTATGCCCAACCATGGTGATGTGTCACGTGTTTACTATGATGAGATTTTTTAGGTTGGTTGTTATGCTTTCTAGTTGCTTAGATAGAATTGATTTGAATGGTGTGACTTTTCCTGATATAACCTTTTTGTTATTAATCAGTTTTCTTTTGGTGCTTTCCAATCGCTTGTATAGGATTTAGTGATTGAGATTTGTCTTTAGGTTCTTTCTAGTTGCTTGTATAGGATTGAGGTGATTGAGATTTGTCTTTAGGTTCTTCCCAGTTGGTTGTAAAGAATTGAGATGACTACTATGTTTTATCTATAGGTGCTTTCCAGTTGCTTGTAAGCGACAAAGGTGAAAACTATGATTCTTTGATTTGTAATTTTTATGAGCCTAGGGTAGGTAATCTATGTGTATGCTGGAAAGTGGCTTGCAATGGAGGCCAGAGCCCAAAGAGGTTGCCTAGGTAACCCATTGTAAGTTGTATTAATAAGTGATAATTGTTAATATTAGATTGGTTTTGACATGAGTGACAATATACTCAAATCATTTACTTATTTCATGTTGAACAAGTAATACATACTGAGCATAAGTTGTCAAATAATATATGTCAAGAAAAGGATATATAGTAAGTGCAAAGTCATTTAGGTGCCAAGTGATTAATGGATGCCAAATCATTTAGAGGCTGAGTTATAGCATTGAAGTTACAGTTGATACTGAGCATCAAGGACTTCAAGTGCCAAGTAATACAATTTTGACATAGTTGTTTGTAATGGCACAAAATACTATGTAAACCATTTTGGAGCTAACTTAAGGATTATTTTTAGATCTTAGATGATAAGAACAAATATTTATTAAGAATCCTATGTAGTACATACAACCCATTAGAAAAAGGGAAGGATTAAGAAGAAATATGGGTGAATCATAGTCATTGATTCATACCTAACCCTAAGTCACCTAGGTCTTCTTAACGAGGAAAAATCCTAAACTTTTATGTGTGTGGAAGGAGAAAAGAGATAATTTTGCATGTGAAAATAGAGCATTCATGGTGACTAAGGTATTGTGAATTGAGATACATTGTAGAATTAGTTAGAAGAGAACATAGAAAGCAGGTTAGAGGATAGAAGAGATACATATGATCAATAAGGATCAAGTACACACTCGAAAAGAGGTGATATGTTACCTAGTAGTAGAGTGCTAACTACAAGATCATTACTAAGACATTATAATAGGTGAATTAGTTAAATCTCTTAACACAGTAGTCTTAACAGGTTGTAAATCCTTTAACAAGGTGCTTACTTTATTGTAAGTTAAAGTACTTTTACCAGGCACACTTCTAACAGGGTATTGAAATCATTTAACAAGGTAAGATCTAATAGTCTTGTAAGCCTTTAATAGGGTAGACCTTTCATCGAGTAAATCATGTTTCATGATCAAACATTGTAACCTTCATTGGATACACTATATTACTGTAGTAGTGGAGATTTGTGGGTGTCATCCCCAATCCAATCTTACCTTCTCATTGGAAGGTTTCTAGGTAATCATATCTTGTGTCATACATGTGTTGAAAGTTGTTTTCTTTCATAAGTATGGATAAACATGTTAATCTCAGATTGGTTTTGACATATGAGTGACAATATACTTAAGTCATTTTCTTAGTTCATGTTGAACTAGTAATACATGCCAAGCATAAGTTGTCAGATAGTATGTTGAGCGAAGGATATTTAGTATGATCCAAGTAACTACTAAGTGCCAAGTCACTCAAGTGCTGAGCAAATAATATATGCTGAGTGATTCAAATTTTTAGTGATCAATGGATGTTGAGTCATTCAGAGGTTGAGTGATAACATTGAAGTTATAATTGATGTTGAGCATCAAGGACTTTAAGTGCCGAGTAATACAATTTTGACATACTTGTTTATTATGGCACAAAATTTTATGTAAACCATTTTAGAGCTGACTTAAAGATTGTTTTTCAATCTCAGATGATAAGGATGAATCTTAATTGTGAATCCCTATGCAATAGATGCAGCCAATTAGAAAAAGGAAACGATTAAGTAGCAATATGGGTGAATCATAGTCATTGATTCATACCTAACCCTAAGTCACCTAGGTCTTCTTAAGGAGGACAAACCCTAAACTTTTCAAGGTGTGTGAAAGGAGAAAGGAGAGACATTTTCATGTGCAAATAGAGTATTCATGGTGACTAAGGTATTTTGAGTTGAGTTACATTGTAGAATCAGCTAGAGGAGAACAAAGAAAGGAAGTTAGAGGATAGCAAAGATACATATGATTAGAAAGGATCAAGTACACATCAGGAAAGAGGTGATCTGACATCAAGAAATAGAGTGCTAGCCATAGAATCATTTCTTAGACATTCTAATAGTAGTCATAATAGGCTATTTTAAATCCTTTAGCATGGTGCTTATTTCATTATAAGTTAATTTTCTTTTACTAGGCACACTTCTAACAAGGTGTTTAAATCCTTTAACATGGTAAGATCTAATAATACTGTAAGCCATTAATAGGGCAAACCTTTTATAGGGTAGGTCATGTTTCATGATCAAATATTAACCTTCATTGGATACACTTTATTACTATAGTAGTGGAGATTTGTGGTGTCATCCCACCCCAATTTTATCTTCTCCTTGGAGGGTTTCTAGGTAATCATATCTTGTGTCATACATGTGTTAAATGTTTTACTTTCATGCTATGGATGTAAATGCTTAATTTGGTATTTTAGTTTATATGCATATATTGTGAGATAGATGTGTGGTGAATGATTTTCAGGTTGAAATTTTTAAGTGTTGATTCCCCCCCACCCCACTCTTAGAGTTTACTTATTGTATTTCCAACAGTTGGTATCAAAATGAAGATTGAAATATAACTTTCCCTACATCAGTTAAATGAAATAAGAGATAATTTGAAGTAATCATTGAAGAGAAGGAAAGAGATAGCTATTGAAGAAAATGACACACATTATGAAGATATTGACACTACTAATTATTTGTAGATGGAAAGACAAGCGAATTTGATGCAACAATTGTAGATATGTTGGAAAAAAATGGAGCCCTAATTAAAGAAGTCTAAACAAGAATTCCAATCAAAATTGTTATGTGAAGTGAGCAAGCAAAAAAAGAAAGCTGAGGAAGACAAAGTCATGATTGAAGATGAAAAAATTATACTAACTAACAAACTAGAAAAAAAAACATCATAAGAGAATAGGATCTCTCACATTCAACTGGAAACATTGAATCAAATGATGATTGCAAATCATGAAGTGAATGCAAAAGATATTGAAATCACCACACTAAAGTTGTAGAATAAACAAGTAAGAAATGATCTAAAAAGAGATAAAGAGTTTGTTGAATGTTTTAATAGACCTAGTAAAACTATCAAGTACTTTGAGAATTTGATGAGATCCCTTAGATCCAATAGTGACACCACCAGATTAGGCTACACTAGTGTTGAAGAAGGAGAATCATCCAAAAGTGGTGAGAAAAGGGATGTCAAAGGTAAAAAATCCAATCCTACTTGTCATAATTGTGGTGACTAAGACTACAAATCTAAATCCTAAGTAGAAGTTCATGGGTCATTGCCACAAGTGCAACAAATAAGGACATTAGGCACATGAATTTAGGATCAAGACCTTAAGCATATACATATTTGAAGGACACTGCTATATCTATTAGAAGTATGGACATAGAGGATATAAGTGAAGATCCAAGCCTAACTAGTCATTAAAAAAGTAAAAAGATGTAAATTACAATGAAAACTCTTATAATTAGGATTACAATACAAGTTATAGTTATCACTATTGTCAAGAATATGGACATACTCTTGAGTATTGCATAAAAACACATTTTAGAGGTGATTACAATAGATGGTTAAGCCAAAATACTTGTTTTAGCTATTTGAAGATTGGTCACATAAGTAGGAATTGTCTAACAAGTTCAAAGGAACCAAGTAGTGAGTTCAACAAAGGAAAAGGAAAGGCAGTTGTTGAAAATGTCAAATATGAAATGAACAAGACATGGAAGAGAAAGGAAGATTATAACGCATCAAGTTCAGATGGGATCACTTCACCTAATGGGTTAGGTGATCACACCACCTCTAATTAAGCAATCAAGAGGTATGTTGTGATTGATTATTTAAGACATGCTTTATATCAGTTTTAAAGATTTAGATCTAAAAAGATTATGTATGCACGAAGAAAGATGCAAGATGTTGATTATAATTTGGAAGAAATCTTCAAGTTTTGTTAATTTTCATGTTATTGCCAAGCACAAAAAGATTCACTATGGTTGTAAAGTGAAATTTTAGTTGATGCTAAGGTATCGCAAGTGATAATGTTGATTGATCTTGAAGTGGATGTTGAGCATAAAGGAAGCTTCATGGAAGTCAAGTGAGTTGAAATCTCTATTAAGGTTGAGCCTGAAGCTAAGCCCTAAGCATTATATGTGAGGTTTTAGGGTCTATTTGATTGATTTCTACTCATTTGACATCATTCAAAATTGGAAAGCACACAAAGAGCTAAAGGAAAATTGAAGATATCATTCCAAGCATTTGCAAACTAGATTCAATAACTGCTTGACACCATTCAATAGATTTGTAAAGGTATTTATCATGTGATGAGCTATGTAGTTTAAATTTTCACAAATCCTAGGTTTTCATAATGGTGTCTAGTTCTTTATTTCCTATGGTCAAAGAGGGTAAAGAGGTTTTGAATGTACAACTAATAAGAAGTGAGATAAGACAAAAAAATTTCAAATTTATTTCTAACATTGCATATAAAGGAGACCTATTTGGTGCATTATTGATGATACCACCTCAAGTTTTAATGACTCAAAATGTGAGATGTTGCTACACAAGAAAGGTAAGTAGCATAGGTGATATGGAGAATAGAGAAATCTATCAAAAATTATGTGAAAATTGAGTGTTGAAAGATGAATTCAAAGTTTTAGAGAGAAAGGGGTTGACTTGCGCCCTCGATTTTCTTAATGTCTTCAAAATTAAATGGATAAAGACAGTTTTGAGAAGAATTTATGATAATTCTATATGGTTGGAAGATGGACTAGAAAAGATCACAAAGAAGATTACATATAGAGTAATAGGGTATCCAACCTTGGACTAACCTAAAACTATGCAAAGTGAAGCTAAAGAAGTTATTGAGAAGAATACAGGGGTAGTGTAGAAAAAATGAGGGATGACAATTGATACTATCTCAAATTCCCTAGTTACTTTTGTAGTGAGGACTATAGCACAAAAATTATATCAATCTAGTAGGCTCAACAATGTACCATGTATTGCAGATGAGATGGACTATAAAATAGTTAAGAAAGATCATACCTATGACCTTGTTGAGTTATAGATGCAACAATTGTTAGAAAATTTAGGAGCAATAAGGAAGACCAAGAGTGCACAATATAAATTTGGTTCAATTCTTGTATGTATATTCTTCTATGTACCAAATACATTCCCTACTTTTGGTAGAGTTGCATGAAAAAAAAAAAAGATCTATTGGAGTACAAATAGGTGAATTTATTGAGGAACTTGGAAACAATTTTGAGTTTTTAATGACAAGCTACTTTGAATATTTAAAGTAGTTAATGAAGAAAAGACTGAGGATCCTTTAACAAGGTTCTTACTTCATTGTAAGTTAAAGTCCTTTTACTAGGCACACTTCTAATAGGGTGTTGAAATCCTTTAACAGGGTAGGATCTAACAATCTTGTAAGCCTTTAATAGGGAAGACCTTTCGCAGGGTAAATTGTGTTTCATGATCAAACATTGTAACCTTCATTGGGTACATTTTATTACTATAGTAGTGAAGATTTGTGGTTGTCATCCTTGCCCTAGTTTTACCCTCTCATTGGAGGGTTTTTGGGTAATCATATCTTGTGTCATACATGTGTTGAATGTTTTACTTTCATACTATAGATGTATATGCTTAATTTGGTATTTAAATTTATATGCATAGATTGTGAAATGGATGTTCTTTGAATGATTTTAAGGTTGAAAGTTTTAAGTGTTGATAATCCCCCCCCCACACACTCAGAGTTTACTTTTCTGTTGTATTTACACACACCCCACCTCCCTAGAGTTTACTTCTCATATTGTATTTACAAAAATTGGTATCAGAGTGAAGGTTATCTAGAAATGAAATCTTTGTAGCTTTGAGGAAAGATCTTCAAGATGGAAGTCTACAAGTTGGGAAATACTATTGATAATCAAAAGATTGAAACCCAACTTGCCCTACATCGACTAAATGAAGCAAGTGATGATTTGAAGTGATCATTGAAGAGAAGGAAAGAGATAGCTATTGAAGAGACTGACACACATTATCAAGAGATTGACACTACCAAATTATTTGTAGATGGAAATACAAGTGAATTTGATGCATCAGTTGCTGATCTAATGGAGAAGAATGAAGCCCTAACTAAAGAAGTTAGAAATTTCAAAATAGAACAAGAAGTGAAATCAAAATCACTATGTGAGGTGACTTAGTAGAAAAAGAATGTTGAAGAAGATAAAAGGATACTAACTAACAGACTAGAAGAGAAGACATTAGAGGTGAATAAGATTTCTCACATACAACTAGAAAAATTGAATCAAATGGTGATTGCAAATTATGAATTGAATGGAAAAGATATTGAAATAACAACACTAAAGTTGCATAATCAACAACTAAGAAATGATCTAAAAAGAGAAAAGAGTTTGCTGAAAGTTTCAATAGACCTAGTGAAGCTATTAAGTATTTTGAGAAATTGGTGAGATCCCCTAGATCTAATAGTGACACTACTAGATCAAGATACACCAACACTAAAGAAGGAGAATCATCTAAAAGTGGTGAGTAAAGGAATATCAAAGGTAAAAAAATCCAAACCTACTTGTCATAATTGTGGTATGATAGGTCATACTACTAATGTTTGTAGGAGTAAGACTGCAAATTAGAATCCTAAGTAGAAATTCATGGGTCACTAGCACAAGTGCAAAAAACAAGGACCATAAGCATACAAATATTTGAAGGACACTTCTATAATTGTCAGAAGTATGGACATAGATCATATGAGTGTAGATTCAAACCTCAAGTGGTCATCAAACAAGAAAATAAAGGTAAAGCACAACGGAAACTCCTACAATTGGGATTGTGATATATGGTGTAGTTGTCACTATTGTCAAGAATATGGACATACTCCTAAAAACTACATAAGAACACATTTTAGAAGTGATTACAGTAGATGGTTAAGCCAAACTACATCTCTTAGTTGCTTAAAGACTAGTCACATAAGTAGACACTATCCAACAAAATCAAAGGCACCAAGAAGTGAGTCCAACAAGGTAAAGGAAAGGTAGATGTTGAGAATTTCAGAGATGGGATGAACAAGACATGGAAAAGAAAGGAAGATTGTAGTAGATCAAGTTCTAATGAGATCACTTCATCTAATGGAATAGCTCATCTAACCATCTCCAACTAGGAAATTAAGAGATATGTGTGGGATTGATATTTAAATGATATTTCATACATCAATTTCAAGGATTTAGTTCTAAAAATATTATATTTGCATGAAGAAAGATGAAAAGTATTGTTTAGAATCTGGAAGAAATTTTTAAGTTTTGTCATTTTTCATGTTACTGCCGAACATGAAAAGTTTCAGTATGGTTGTCGAGTGAAACCTAGTTAATGTTAAGCTATCAGATCTAATAGTGTTGGTTGAGCTCATAGTAGATGACAAGCATGAATAAAATCACATGGAATCTAAGTGAGTTGAAATTTCTATTCAAGATGAGCTTACAATTGTGTAAGTATTCAACATTTATTGCAAACTTCTAAGGGCTATATAGTCAATTTTTTGATTCATTTCACATCATTCAAAGCTGGAGAGAGCATGAAGAGCTAAAGATGAATTGATGAGATCATTCCAAGCATTTTAAAATTGAATTCAACCACTATTTGACATCATTCAACAAATTTGAGAAGGTATTTATCCTATGCCAAGCTATGTTGTTTGAATGTTTGCAAACCCTAGGTATCATATATGAAACCTAGTTCTTCTATTAAAGAGGGAAAGGAAGTTTTAAATGTCAAATTAATCAACAGTGAGATTAGACAAAATAATTTGAAAGCAATTCGTAACATTGCATATAAAGGAGACTTGTCTAGTGTATTATCGGTCATACCACCACAAGTCTTAATGATTCAGGATGCAAGATGTTGTTACACATGAAAGGTGGGTAGCATAGGAGATATGGAAATCAAAGACCTATATGGAAAACTATTTGAGAATGGGATACTAAAGAAAGAATTCAAGATTGTAGAAAGAAAAGGGTTAACTTGTGCTTTAGATTTTCCAAATATTTTTAAGATAGAGTGCATAAAAATTATTTTGAGTCAAATTCATGATAATTTTGTATGTTTGGAAGATGTCCCTATAAATATTACTAAGAATATTTTATAGAGGGTAACATGGTACCCAACCCTAGGTAGACCTAAGACCATGAGGAGTGATGCAAAAGAGGTCATTAGGAAAAACACAAGAGCTGTGTGGAACAAAAGACGAATGACAATTGATACTATCATAGATCCCCTAATTTCTTTTGTAGTAAGGAGTATTGCACATAAATTCTTTGATTCTAGCCAATTGAATAGTGCACCTTGCATTTCTATTGATCTAGGCTACAAGATAGTAAAGAAGGATCATACTTATGACCTTTCCAAGCTACAATTTCAAAAACTATTACAAAACTTGGGAGCCATAAGGAAAACCAAGAGTACACAATGCAATTTTGGTTCAATTCTTGTATGTTTATTTTTCTATATGCAGAACACATTTCCTTCCTTTGGAAAAGTTTCTTGGAAGAAAAATAGATCTATTGCAGTACAAATAGGTGAATTCATTGAGTGAATCAGAGATAATTTTGAGTCTATTATGACTAGTTATTTTGAGGACTTTAAGAAGTCCATGAAGAAAAGATACAAGATTCTAATGTCACTAGTTGAGAAATATTTTAATAATTTTTTCTTTCTAGTTGATACTGACTTCACATATGTATAGGCCATAGTTCCAAGGGTAAGATGGTTAAGACCTCTAGGATATGAGATTAATGTGGATGAGGTCTCTGCAACAATTACAACTTTTCTTGGAGAAGATGTAATTAATAAGGTTATTGACTTTTGAAATTATGATGTTGCCAAATCAAAAATAACTATGGACCTAAAGACAACATCATTGATAAGAAAGAAGAACAAAATTTTCAAGAATCTTAAAGAAAAAATTGGTGGAGTAGAGGATTAAGAAGAAGAGGAAGACAATGAAGAAGATAAAGAAGAAGATGTTCTTGCTCATGCACCATTGGCCTTAACTCAAGGTCAAGGAGAAGATTAAGATGGAGAGGAAGTTGAGCTTGAAGAAGGTGCCAAGGGAGAAGAAGCCAATGAAGTACCTATAGCCTTAGAGAAGAAGAAAAGAAAAGCTAAAGCTCTAACAACCAACAAACCAAAGAAGGTTGTAAAACCTACACAACCTAAGATTATAGTTCTTGCCACCAAAACTAGCACAAGAGCTACTGCTAAGCAAGCTCAACAAAAGGCAAACTCAAAAGAAATAAAGACTAGGAAAGCTACACATGAAGATGAGGCTGAGTAGAGGCAAGGAAGAAAGTACATAGCTCCATCCAAGTCAGATGAAGAGAGGACATAATCTAATGACAACAACCAATTTTAAGTGGTAAGTCATCATCCTTCTTTTGATTTGGAAATCTTGTGTGAAAATATAAGGAATAATGTTGATTAATCAAGATTCACACATGTTGAGTTTGAAAAACTTGGAAAGATTGAGATGAACCAAGTGGAAGAGTCAATATATGCCATGATGACTACATTTATGAAGACTCCAATTGAAATTTCCAACTCCATACCTAAAAGCATAATGCTAGAGTTGAGCAAAAATGGAAATTTATTCTCACTACAGAAAGGAAAATTAGAGAGACTACACTTGTTCAAGTGATGCCAGAATTGGATAAGACCACAATTTCAAAAGCCATTAACAAATATAAAGGGAGATTTTCTCCTAAATATAGAGATTTCAATATTTTGCAAAAGGACATTGAGGGTGTTGTTGAGAACTCCACTCAGATATGGAAGTGAATATATGGGTTGACAACACCTAAAGAAATTGAGTAGACACTTATTGAGGTAAATGATGAAAAAGATGAACAAGCATTAACTAAAGTTACTATAGATGAAACTTAGAAAGGTACACATGTGGAAGGCATTGATCTAAATGTAGTTATATAAGCAACAACTAAAGATGAGAAGTAGATAGAATAGAGTATACTAGATATACAAAGTGTTGAGTACCAGTCCACAACATGTGATAGATATAGTAAAGATTAAGGATGTTTCTAATGATATTTCTTAGAACATCAATCACCTAATAGAGGAGGATATGAAGAAGATATTGTCAGTCAACACCACCAAGGCAAAACTATGTAGTCATCCTATAATGGTGAGTGTAGATGACTTGAGGATGCATAAAAGACATCTATAGAGGAAGAAAGGTAAGAAATATAAAAAATCTCCTCAATTTACTATGGTACAAACTACAATAGCCACCATTGTATATCAAAGAAAGAAGACATCATTAGAAAATATTAGCAAATTTGTGCAGAGTGTGTTTGCACTAGAAGTTGCTATAGAAGCACAAGATAGAATACAAGTTCCAACAGGCTAGGTAGATACTCCTGTACCTACTACACATGTACAAGGTGCAACTAACATTGAAAGGTAAGAAGAGAAGAGGATTGAAGAGTCAGATTTGACTACAAAGCCTATAGATAAATTAGCAATACAAATACTAGTTTCTTTGCTAGCAACTGCTACTCCTCCAAGTCAAGCACTTCACAAGCCAAGTATAGAAGCTACACCACTATAGTCATCAAATCCTATTCCTAGTACATCTAAGGTAGATGAAAATACATCATTTGTTGATGTAAACTTGGATGAAGTGGTCAAGTTTCCAAATTTTTATCTTGCAACAATCACTATTTAATAGACGAGCATACTACAAGATGCTCTTGCAAGGAAGAAACACCAAGAATTTCTCAAAAGGAAGCATAGGTAGAAGCAAGCTTTGCTAGATATCAAGGAAAATTTTCTTGATGCATTTAGCCCACTTGCACTAGAAGAAACAAAGCCTATCATAGAGTAGTTAACAAGCTTAGTTGAGAAGGTTAATGACACATACCTATATTCAAATGTGAAATTATTGGAATGGTATGAGAGAAAGTTTCAAAATAAGGTTAGTGCAATGGTACCAAGTGCTATTGTTGTTAAAAGCATAAATTTTGAGGATATTCCTATGGGGGAGTATTGTAGAAACATGATTAGATCATTATCATAATGATATATTACATTCATGACTATGTTTGTCATTGATGTCAACATAGCAGTTTTCTTTGGTATCTGACATAAGAACAACGATAAAGATCAAATTGGTATGGACAAATCATTGAGAAGTTTCACTAGAGAGGTTAATGGCAGATACTACTAAGTGTCTAGTATATGTAGATAACCTCATAAGCAAAAGATATTAAGTGTAGAAGAAGTTATAAAAGTTTTGGTAAAGATAGTCTAGAGATAGAGTTTACAGAGGCACGTTTAGGTAAAAAAATTTATATCTCTTAGCAGAGTTGTTATTCTAAGAATCAAGGGTAAAAGCATATAGAACACATTCTAGAGATTACAGGGCTAAGCTTGCTCATCATAATATTACACATGCAAAAAGTGATTCAAGTTAAAAGGGGACTAATTGATGTTATTGTTAAGTATAACATGTTCTTAATGAAGTCCTATAATAATTAATTGAAGAAGTGTAATAGTCAACTCAAGGAATTGTTTTATGGACTTAGTATAAAGGAAGGACACTTTCCTTTGTTATGTATGGATAAAATATGTAGAGATAAAAAAAAGGAGAGAGAAAAGGAGATAAGAAATAGAGCAAAGTGAAGTTGGATATAAATTTGTTGCCAAAGTTTTATTTGGAGATTTGAGGTTCAATATTTGGATCTAAGGTTTGTGACCAGGTCTACAAGAATTGATAGTGATTGTTCTAGTTGATAGGAAAAAGGGAAGAGGATAAAGCATGGTATGAACAATTATGCTATAAGGAATAGTTGAAGATCAATTGGACAGTGAAATTTAGTGGTCTAACCCTAGAAACCATGTGGAAAGTGGGTCCTTCTACCTTCTACAACTCCTAATAGGGTTGGAATCTACTAATAGGGATTTAAAGTCTCCTAATAGGGACTCTTATATATGGAATGTGTTTATAGACTCCTAATAGGGTCTATCCTCTAACAAGGAATATACATATCAATTTATCTTTGTGGGCATCATTCCCACTAGGGTTTTCCCTCTGATCAAGGGTTTCCCTAGTTAAAAAACTGGTGTAATTATGTATTTGCATTTTTTTATGATTGCTATTTAATTTGGTTGCATGGTTAAGATTAATTAAGGTTGATAAATGTTTTAATTAGATAACTAATTTACTACCCCCCTCTCAGTTATCTTAGTGTACTATTATTTATAACAATTGGTATAAGAGCATCAGGTTTTTGAAGATAAATTTTAACAACTTTGAGAGATCCATGGAAAAATATTCAAAAAGGATAGTCCAAAGTATGATGGAACAAATTATGACAACTGGAAGGAAAATATGAAGACACATCTAATTGGATCTTGACAAAATTAGCAAAGATAATTATTGCTTAAAGTTCAATGGAAACTTGTACTAAGGAACAAAGAGAACTTTTCATGTGCAATGAGAGCTAGAGAAGCACTAATATCTACACTTCCTGAAATTGAGTACAACTAGGTAAAAAAACTTGATACTTCTCATAAGATTTGCAAGGCTTTGGAAAATATTTTTGAAGGTGATGAACATTGTATGAAATTGAGGTTACAAAGTTAGATTTGTGCATTTCAAGATGCTAAAATGATGGAAGATGAATCTATATGAACATATGGAGGAAAAGTATTAGAAATTACTATAGGTATTAGATCTCAAAGAGGAACCAAGGAAGATGATGAGGTTATATAGAAGTCATTGAGGAGTTTAACACCACCATTTAAGAAGGTAGTCCATGTTGGTGTTTTTAAACTATTAAGCAACAAAATACTTAATACAAAGATAATGAAACTCACAAAATCTAAGGTTCAACTACTTCCCATTAATAATTTATATGTGCTTCTTATCTGGATCCAACTTCAACAAAATCAAGACTAATTTTCTACTCTTTAGGCTCTGCAAAACCAAGGTGAGTATACCTAAGGGATGGAAGATATTTTTTATACAACATAATATAAATAGTTTTCTCATTCCATGACACTTTAAAATAATACACATCCCTTATAAGAAAATTTGGTCACAATTCTTCTTAGATTTACAAGTATTTCTAGTAATAGTAGCTAACTAAGACTTAGAGATCAAATGCAAATAAGTGTTGACCAACATTGATATCTTTCAAATAGTAAAACAAAATTGATTTCAAATTTACGTTTGATGCTTACTTATGATCTCTCCATCTGCAAACTAAAATAATCAGATTAGTGCCTTATCTATTGGGATTTAGAGTCTATTCAATTTATAGATCTGATTGATTGCATTACAATCAATGTTATCAGCAATTCTTACTAAAATTCATTCTCATAAACATCCATACTATAACCATGGCTATCCTATCAATTTTTCTAAAACATTTACTTAATTCTTTGAATTAAAAGCAATAGTAAATTGGCATACAATTTGATTCAATTGCATTCAATTGAATAAGACTTGCTCATACAATCTCAAGATAACTAGATAATGAAAATGGAGACAAGATTCAGTCAGAAAAGATGTGGGAACAATTCATCTTTCTATTCATTCCATTTTGAAAATTTGTATACAGTTGAATAAGACTCAAAATGACTCAAGAAAAAAATCTAAATCCTGTCAAGTTGATGTATCCTCATAAAATTATAGGGAAAACATATCACAAAGTATACATCAAGAAAAATTGGACCAAACAGATTTAATAAAGACTTAGAAAGACAATAATTTAGACCCCCTCTCTAGCCTTGGAATCTCACTTAAATAATGTGAGATGCAACAAGCTTAAGGCATAGAGAGCTGATAACCATCATTCAAATAAAATATTTTACATTTATGGCTATCACAAAAAAACAAAAATTTGTGTAACATAAAACATATACACCAAAGAATTCTTTTGGTAGGCCTCTTCTATTACATCTCCAAATGCCACAAAATCCATGATTGACTCTTGTGCTATTCTAATTCCTTAGAATATGTAGCTATCAAACTTGCTAATGCTATGTCCTATTCTTACATTTGCAAGTTAACCTCAACTCGGGGATCTCCATTGGCTTCATCATGAACTAATAAAACCACATTTATTCTTGTTTCTCCCTCTACCATGTTATCATTTTGGGCCTCTGTACCTGCAATTGCAATTGGTATCTTGTATTTTTCCTCCTCTTTCCTCAGATCTCCTATAGGTGTATCAATGATCTATATTTCATCTTGATCCATCTCATCATTATCAGTGTCAACTTCCTCCCACTACTCATCAAAAGAAATATCTGCCATCCACTTGTCAAAAAGTGTGTCATCTAGCTAGTTCAACTGTAGAATATCATTTTTCTTCTTGATCACATACTCAGCCACTTTGTCAATGCTAAAAAAATCTTGTTTTAAAGAATCAAAGGATAATTGGACATTCATAATTTCCTTTGTTGAGGTTTCCCACCATGCATGTCCTTTTTCATTAATGACTATTTATTCTTAAACAAAACAAGTCATATAATTCTTTGGCCTATTCATCCTTACTTTTTAATCTATTCTTCTTATCCAAAGCAAATGGGAATAAGTAAAATTTTTCACTTCTATACTTATCCAAGTATCTAAAAATCCTTCTCTATAACTCAACTCTTTTATCATCAAATTCTAGAAGATCATTAGTAACATCATAAGCTTTTTCTATGTGGTCATGTGAAAACTTCATGATAGAAAAATATTAAAAAGTGACTTCTTTCCCTCTCTTGCTCCACTTATTGACAATGGGTTTCAAAATTTCATTACTTGCTTTTATTTCCTCCCATATATTTATTACCCTTGCTAATTGACCATAAAACAATGGTCATTCATTTTTATTAACCAAATACATGAGAGCCTTTCTCAGTTTGTCCTCATACTGCACATTAACTCTACATGTAAGGCCCACAATTTGCTCTTCTCTTCTTCAAAACCTTTAGCTATATAATACTATGACCTTTGTGGTGTATTAGGAATCTCAATAAGGGGAGTGGATTTAAAAGGCTCCACTGGTGGGGGAGGGTGTGATCCTTGGCCTAGAAGACTATCCCCTCATTTTATTTTCAAGTTCAATTCTTTTTTGAACTTTTTTATTATAGGCCTCAAAAAGTTTCTCATACTTATCCTGCAATGCTAACCTTTCCTACTCATCTCTCTCTATAGTGGCCAAAGCTAGGTTAGATGTACCAGCATTCAAATGTGCAACCTACACATTGGTTGTATATTCTACCCTCTTCACAATTATATTGCCCATTAATCCAATATTATTTGACTAGGAGAAAATAGTCTTGTATCCTTTTCTTATTGACCAAATGACTAAGGTAGAATGGTTTGCACTGAATGTGGTACCTTTTATTTATTTCTTATTCTGATCCTATATGTTTAGTTTATTAGAAAAAAACCTAAAAACTAGAGCATCTGCTATATCTGATTGGGTAGTAGTAGAATACTAGCTACTTTTTCCATCTATCTCCCCTCTTCAAGGGTCAAGTTCTTAAATTCTTGTGCCATCTCCTCATTTATTTGGTTTTGTGCATCTACTTCCTTCATATTTGGATGTTTTTCTCTTAATTTATTGTACCTTTCTTTAAATCCTTCTATATTTGTTCTCCAAGAAAACTAATAGAAGGATCTTGACTTAACAAAATCATTATCTAAGAAAAATTCATGGCTAGCCTATTCCAAGATAGGGTCTAATTCCCATCCTTTTTAATCTACAAAGGGGATTGGGTAGGTGAATATTCCTCAATTTTAGGACCTTGTTCTTTTATTATTTTTTGCCTCTTGGGTGAGGGCTCATTAGGTCTCTCTTCTAAAACAACACTAGTTGATCCTATTATTTGCTTGCCTTTGTCCATAGTGACCTTATTTTGGATAACACTATAGCTTGGTCTTTTTTGGACAATTAACTACCTTGTTCCAATATTAGGAGTGAATGTAAATCTCCTCATAACCTCTTTGGCTTTATCTAGATAGGCATTAATGAAGAATTTTTCTTCTCATTCATTATTTCAATTATCTTAGGAAAGGTAAGCATGAGCTTATCTATTTTATCTGCCTCTATTTTTCCATTATCAAGAGGCTCATAATCTTTGTCAAAATAATGAATAAATTCAAAAACTCTTGAAACAACCCTCTGCTTCTCCTTTTTGTTCTCTCGCTCCTACAAAGAGAACTCATTCCTTATTATATCCTCATGGTAATAAGGCTCATGTTTTATGGAACCAAGCATAGCTTTGAATCTAAAAACCAAATCATAAAATACCTCAGTATCACAAAAATAGGGATGAGACATAGCCATCTTATATTGGTCTAGTTATTTGTATAAAAATAACCAACCACCTTTTGTAATTACAAAATGATGGGCTACAATACAAGTTGTGAAAAATGATCCTCTTTGTCTTCTTGCCAAATATGTTTACTCCAATCCTCCCAACCACCGCAATATCTTAGCTATTCCTACTTTTAGAGGCAGTTGGTAGGGAAATACATGAGGGGTTATCAATGGGCCTAATAAATTTTATTAATGCTCTAGGGATTCTGGGATTGTCACTTAATACAAGCCACCTTAACCTTGAGGCAAAATACCTATCAAATCTGACAAAACTAGCCTTTTCTGCATCCTAGGTCATATCTGCACTCCACAACTAAACTAGCAAACCTTCTCCCTCCTATTCTCTATTCAAAACCATTTCTTTCCCAAAATATTTTACACCTTTAAATAAGAACATATGCATCAATAGTGAATAGTGACCAAAAGATTTTTCTACCTTGCCCTTGGCAATTCCAACTAGGACTGTATGGATTTTTTTCTGTTAAATAGGAGGAAAAATTAGAAATAATATCAACAATAAAAGAAGAAATTTGAGCCATCATATACATAAAATTTATAGGCATGACATTCTACTCATCTTCATGAAAACCCTACACAAAGTCAAATTTATCTCTACAGCCTAGGAATTGAAATATTCTTTTTTAAAAGTTTCCCTAATAGATGTTGTGATTACTAGAAAGTTCCTAATTGTGCTTATGTATGCCCTCAGTGCACCCTGCCTAAGCTTATACCTTTTACATAGATATTCCTTTTCCAAATCTTGTAGGTTGATAGGTATATGATAATCTCAAAGTGACTCTAGAAAAAAACCTTCCTAAATTTCCTCTGGATTTATTGTGATCAAACATTCACCATCCAACCTTCTCACTATTTTGATTGTTGGGTCATAATTTTGGTCAATAGCCACTAATAGGTCATAATCCATGCAAACACAAGGGACCACTAGTTTTCCCAAGTCAAACTTCTAGATGTTCCCATGAGGGGAAAATAATTTCCTTTTTGATAACCATTTTTTGAAAAAGTAGAGCCCTATTCTAGAAGTAGTAGTGTCTCCTACTCAATTTCCCTTATCATACAATCTATCAAAAATTTTGAGTCTAGGGTTTAGAGAAGTTAATTTTTTCACTTTAGCAGACTCATTTTTTGACTTAGACAATAATTCAAGGTGGTCATCATGAATATTTCTAGATAAATAGTCTTCTTGACCCAAGAAAACTTTCTTTGGAGGCATGGTGAATAATAATCATAGAAAACTACAACACTTTGGTATATATGGTGAATTCAGGAACTTACTTGACTCTTTGCTACCTTTTCTTTGTAATTCTACAATATGGTGTGGATGAATGGAAATTATTTTGCATTCTAATAACACCAAGTACAATTTCTTAATAGCTCTGAACTCTTTGGAAGCCTGAAAATTTGTTTGTGTATGAAGGATATAGCAAGATTTCTGCAATATAATCTGTTATTGGTTCATACAAGGAGCTTTTAATCTTCATAAATGAATTGTAAGGAGAATAGAGTGGCACCACCTTCTATTTTTGAAAATATGTGGTTGATCCCAAAAAATCTAACAATGTAGGAGCAAAATAAAAAATTACTCATTTTCTACTTGCCAAGCTTGAAGTCAACCCAATAAGCTTTCTTTCTTTGTGTAATCTTTTCTTTTACTACTATAAAATTAATCTAGACCCACTAGTGCTTGTAGACATGTGTCATCTTTTTGCTATGTCACCATACATAAACAATAAGAAATTTCCTTATGTGACATAATGATCATCATTGATTCATTATAATCTGATGATGTGCATTTGATTAATGCTTCAACATGAATATGGTGGGTCCCTCCATTTCTCCCTTTGGTTTCAATGTCACTACCATTAGCAAGCAAGAAATTTTTCATAACGACTTAGTGCCTACCATAGATGCACTTTGATTTGACGATCCCCTTTTACATTTATCTTCATTCTGAATGGGATTCCACATCATATGTGACTCAACAATGCTTTGACATGTTGGAAAATATTGTATAATATTTTAATCCTTTTTCAACATTCAAATAAAGAAAACTCTACCAAGTCTTATCTTTTCTAGTATGGTACTATGTCACTACTAGCATAAAACATGGGTTTTTCGATTGTGACATAAAGACCACTGCACTTTTAAAAGAATCCAGCACACAAAAAATATACATGTTCTTAATTGCTACAAACTTGTCAAAATGATTATGTGGCTTATTTCTAATGAGGGAATTTTTGGGACCCTCCTTTCAATATAAATTGTTTCCACATTCCATTTTTTGGTGAGGTGCTATGTCACTACTGACATAAAACATAGGTTTTTTGGGTGTGACATTGTGACCTCCTTAAAGAAATTCTGGTGCTAAGAAAATCACATGTTTCCACTATCATCATTGTATTTAATGTCTCTAATAATGCATCATAATCACATGACCACATTAATAACAAAAAACTTTATAGCACCTATCTTGTTTGTTAATCTTACCTTTTTCATATTCTAGGCAAGGTGCTATGTCACTACCGATAGGATTCTTGCATTTTGTGGTTGCGACATAGTGACATCCCAGATAGTATAAAAACTAGTAATAGAAGATGTAGCATATTCTAATCAATCCTCTTTTTGATACCTGACATTTCTAACATTAATCACACTACCAAAATTTTAAAAATAATTAAAAACCCGGTGCCCACTTTTTGCTTCACGTCACTGTCTTTCTATTTCACAATGGTTGCCATGTCGTGTAGGCTAAAATCCTCATAGTTTCTTTATGTTACATGATGTCTTCTATATATCTAGAAAAGATATGATGGTAGAAGCAACTTTAGGAAAAATGATATCCAAAAAGAAAGAACTTAAATGGTCTCCTACAAGAATATACCAATTTCAAAACTAATTCACCCGCTAACCTTTTCAAAATAGAAGCACATGACCTAAAAAGTATACTTAGGGTGCAATTTTTTTTTAATAAAAGAGTTCTACCTAGGGTTAGTAAACTTTTTAAAAGGTCAAACCCTAGATTGCAAGATTCATACCATCTATCTAATTTTTCAAAGCCTATTTTGTGGGAAATTTTTCCATTATGGAAAAACAAACCATCAGTGGCTTTGTCTAGGTATGATAGGCTATCTATGTCTATGCAATAATCTAGAATCTTTTATTGAGAAAACTACATTCTTGATAGAGATTGACAACTTCAAAGAAAGCACTATGCACAAGAACTATATAAAAGACAAGGAGAATATAAAAATGTACAAAAACCCTAAAATTAATATTCATATTGAGAATAAGCATTTTAGTAAAAATACTTCTTCAAGAATTGTCCATGAACTGGCAGCTCAAGAATGTTACCCAGCAAATCTTTCAGCAAATAAAAGTCCTCTCCCCAGGAAGCTTTAATTAGGTAAGAGCCCAACCATATCGGATCAAATTTTCCATGTTTTCCCTTATCCTCAATCCTAGCCTTCCACATGAGGACTAGATCTTCAAATTCAAATTTCTTACTCACTGTTCTTCTATCATAAAGCATCTTAACTTGTAGTTGCAACTTCTAATTCTTGACAAATGCTTCTTTTATGGTCTTGGCCAATCTTACCAGCTCATCCAACCTTTGTTGCATGTCATCAGTAATGTCTTCATCATACATTTGAATGTAATTATAGACTCCCAATAGGTTTTTCTAAGGAATTCTTGCTTGGATTCCATACACAATATCAAAGGTGCTACTCCTATAGAATTTTTCGTAGTCACCCTATCAACCCAAATTGCTAACTACAATTTAGAGTCCCAAGCTTTCATATTATCATCCAGTATCCTTTTTATTACTTTCAAAAAGATTTTATTAGTGAATTCAATTTGTTCATTTCCTTGTGGGTGATATGGAGAAGATGATGATCTTGTAATCCCATACTTATCACAAATTTTATGAATTCCTCAAATTTGGAACACATTTCATTATATGTCACAATCCTCTAAGGACAACCAAACCTTGAAATGATGTTTCTTTAGCAAAAAATTGTTGATAACCTTGCTAGTTGCATTTCTTGTACAAATTGCCTCTACCCATTTTGTGAAGTAATCAGTAGAAACCAATATCCAAGAATAACTAGTACTATAGTTAGGAGAGATTTCTCCTATGAAATCCATTCCCTATTGTTGGAATGGTGCTTGAACTTCCACTAGTTTTAATGGAGTGTTTGCTGAAAGTTTTAATTTACCTACAAATCTCTAATAGGCATCACATTTTTTGACCATCATCCAAGCATCTTTGAAGAGGGAAGGCCACTAGAATCCAACTCTCATCACATTGTGTGCAATAGTCTTGGCCATATAATTTCCTCCATAGACTCTAGAATGCATTTCATTTAATATTTCATTTGATTTTTCTTGATCAAAAAATTTTAGTAGCACGTCTTCAAAGTTTCTCCACCATAAACCATTCTTGACAATATATTTCATGGCTTGTAACTTGGTGCTTCTTTTTTCATTCTCAGTCAAATGGGAAGTAAATTTCATATGTTGTAGATAATAAATGACATTAGTATACCATTCACAATGATTCATATCACATAAACCTATTCTTAGGTCATCTGCTACTATATTGATTTGATTAGCATCTAAGTTGGACTGAGCCATAAGCTTGGCTAGCCCTTGACCGCTTACCAATTTCTCAATTTGAATTTCAATGTTAAATTCTTGGATCTTGTTGACCCATCTGCATCTCCTACTTGATACCTCCTGCCGAAAAAATATGCCCTTGATAGCTGCACTAGGTACAAATGCAATAACAATGACACCTAACAAATGACACCTAAAAGCCTTAACAACTTTCACTAAGAGATATGCTTTTTTATCATTTATTTCATATTTTAGTTCAGTAGGCTATAATGATTTACTGAAGAAAGTAATTAGTTGTTCATATCCTTCCTCATTCTTCTATAAAAAGACTACAGTTATAATGTAGAAAGATGCAAAAGAGAATATGTGCATTCATTTTGTGTAATTTGGAGTCCTAAGGACTAGATCATTCTTTATGGTAGTTTTAATATCCTAAAAAGCTTGAAAGGGCTCACTATCCCAATTTATAGTAGCTCCTTTCTTGAGCATTTTAGAAATAGGTCTACTAATTTCAGCAAACTTTGTAAAAAGCCTCCTCAGAAAGTTAACTTGCCTAAAGAAAGATTGTATTCCCTTCACATTTTTTGGCTTAGGCACCTTATCAATGGCTTCCACTCTCTTAGGATCTATCTTTACACCATCTTTTGACACTATATGTCCTTGTAATCTACCTTCAATCACCCCAAATGTACATTTATTTGGATTTAAAGATACCCCATATTTGAAGGCTTTGATAAAGATCTTTTCAAAATGACTGCAATGATCAACAACTTTCTTGAAATATGTTGTAAGGTCATCTTGTTATACCATCATAAATTTATTAATATACTCATGGAATGCTACATCCATAGCTTTTTGAAAAGTGGCACCTACATTGATCAAACCAAATGGCATCCACACATATACATAGGTTCCCTATAGAGTTGTAAAAGCTATCTTAAATTGTTCACTCTCCTTCACAAGGACCTGATTGTATCCTAAAAACCCATCCATCATGGACATTAGCTTAGAAATAGATACCTATTATAGCATAGCTTCCATATTTGGTAACCCATAATTTTCCTTTAGGGACATAATATTTAAATTTCTAAAGTCTACACATAATCTTATGTCCCCATTTCTTCTTTCGGATAGGTACCAAATTTGATACCCAGGTGGAATGTCTAATTGGCTTAATTATCCCTCCATTCCTTAGCTTCATCAACTCCTCTTGCATTTTGGGGGCTAAAGTGAGATTTACTGATCTTTGTTTCTGTTTGAAAGGTTTTACATTATCTTTTAGTGGTATGGCATGTTGAAATAGGTCTTCCCTATAAGCCTCAATGTCATCATATGACCATGCAAAAACATGTTTTTACTTCATCAACAAATCAATCAGCGGTTTTCTAATTTTAGTAGGAAATTTTTGGCCAATATAAACTTTCTTGGGAGCCTCATCAATACCAAGATTACTTCTTCTAATTCTTGAGGCTTAGGGTCCCTAGCTCTAGGTTTTACTCTATCTTGATTATCAAAAATATTGTCCAAAATCACTAACCCCTTAGGTACCTTGTTGGTTTTCAACTACATAATCTCCTAGCCAAAAATAGTTTCCTTACCATTAATGGTTTCAATTAAATCAGTACAATCCATTTCTTGACCATGGTGCCTGTCTTTATTTAACATGAAATTTAGAATATCTTTATCATCTTCAAAGACTTGCCAATTTGCAAGATTGTTAGGTATTGAAGGCCTATTTTGAACCTCTATTTGTAAAATTCTTGCAAATGACATTTCCTCAAAGTTGATTGCTACATTTGCAAGTAGGTCTGCCATTTTATTCTAGCTTCTATCCCTCCATGAAATACTAGATGCATCAAAAAACTCTATCTAATCCTAGATTGCATTTCTATATTGTTTCAACCTTTTTTTTTTTGAAGCATAAGTTTACTTTATTTGTGAGATAACTAGTTCAAAATCATCCATGACATGCAACATTTTGATTCCATGGTGTGTGTCAACTTTTGATCCTAACAAAAGATCTTCATATTCCATTTTATTTTTAGTACAAGAAAAGTTTAGAGTAAATGAATATCTAAATGTATTTTTTTTTTAGGAGAAACAAAGAATACTCCTACCCCTGAACCTTCTTTGGAACTAGCTCCATCAATGTACATGGTCCACAAGACTAGTGAATTCATACAACATTCCACTTCATGTTCAATCATAGTAGGTAATTTCTCTACTTCTTGAATGATCAATTCTACCCTAAAAGCATTCACACCAGTATCTAAGAAACAAGTTGAATCCTTATCAATGCCTTCTCCTAGATTTTTATTGACCATTGAATCTCTATCTACCCTAACTACCTTATCACCTATATGGAAATTTTCATAAAATGAGGCACAATATAAGCTACCTCCTATAGTAGCACTCCACTTTCTAGAGAGCAACATCCCATAATGTGGGGGGATGTTAACTGCAAGGACTAACATGGTCATTCTTCTTCAAGGTATGTTGCTAACTTGAATGGTAGTGCACTAATAGTACCTATAATAGTGACTTCTCTAGTATCCGTACCTCTACATCTACCTTGTTTAGTATCTACCTTAGGACCTAAAGCTTCCATAACTTTAAAAGGTGTGATGGTGTTAGATGCTCCTAAATCTATGATGTAGTTCTTTAGGGTTTTTCCTTTTATTATCAAACTAAGAAAAAATGGGTCAATATCTTCTATGTAGGCTACTAATGAATCATCAAAAAACATTTGAATGATTTGGGATATAATACCATTATCTTCTATCAATACTAGGGTTTGTTGAATGGCACTTGGTTCAACCATATTACCATTATTTCATATCCCACCCAACCATGATAAGGCCTTACTCTTGTGCTCCTCAATTCTAAATAAGTCAGACAAAGGTACTTTAACAATATTTTGTGACAACATATATATCATATCAATGGGCTCAAACATAGTGGGCTTCACAAGCATACCTGGAGTGGAAGCCCTTTGAATAGTAGGCACTGTGATCTGCTTGGCTAAATTAGATGCTGAATTCTTTTCTTGCGCTATTGTTTTAGGGGTATCACTTATTTGAAATTTCACTTTCTTTTTAGGCTCCCACTTCTTGACTTTACTATCTTTGGCCTTTTTTGTCTCAATATGAGTTTTCTGGCTCTCATCCTTCATCTTGTGTGTAATATCCTTGATGAATATACCAAAATTTTTTCCAGCATCATTTCAAATTGTCCTATTCCTTAGGTTATAGTTAATATGCACTTGAAAAATCATTTCTACAATGATTTTTTTAATCTCCTCCTTTGAAGGCATTCTCAAGTTTATATTATCAACATTTAAGGATACATTACATACCTTGTCTTTATTATAATTTTCATCATCTAAGAATACTTGTTGATGATGTAGTTGGTAAGAAATTCTCTGACTAATAACATCATCATCATGTTCCTCTAAATCAAAATCTACACAATCATCAAACATGCCTACCATATTAAAGCTTACATCACCATGGCTTTTTTTCTTCTTCTTCTTCATGTTGTGTAGTTTGATATGAAGAAAATGACTCAACAATTGCATAAGAATCTACAAAATGAGGTGATTGACATATGATGTTCCATGGTACATCATCATTCATATTAATAGAGCTTCTTTGTAGAGGGTTTGGTGTAATCTTATCTTTTACATTCTGGGTTTGGTTGAGAATTGGTTTACAATCCTTCCATTGCATGGTATAGGGGTAATTTTGCATTCTTAGCTATCTATTGAAATGATTATTATTTGACAAGGCCTTCTCACCAACATTGGGTTTTTTTGAATTGAAATTTGATGGATTAATCTTCTTTAATAAGTCAAGTACTTGACCTGTTGTGGGTGCTTAGGGCTTCTTTCCTACTGGGACTTTATCATTTTCTTTCTTGTTATTCTTGGGATTGAACAACTTTGGGTCATCCCTTCTCCCTAGCTTACTAGATGCTTTTCTATTATTTTCAATATTTACTACAATTCTAAAAGAATCCCTTAAAGGTTTAGTCTCTTTGTCCCTCAACTGATAAGCCATCTTGCTATCAAAAGCATTAAAATATGTTGTAAGACAAACATCCTCATTCAATCTCATAGCCTAGAACAATTTATACATTCCCTTTTGAAACCTTATATTGAAAAAAAATGTAGATTCAATAGGGTTTTTCTTGATATTATTGAAATCATTCAACATAAATCCAACATTAATATTGTCTCCATATTGTTCTTTAAACAATTTTTCTATATCACTCTAGGAATTGATGCAGTCATCTAGTAATCTTCTAAACCAATCCCTAACATCCTCAATCAATGAATGTACACACAATTTCATCACCACATCTTTATGCTTAACTTCAAAGTTATTTAACATATATATAAAGACTCATAGGTGTTCCTCATGAGTGATAGTATTGTTTCCATAGAACTTGACAAATTTATCCCTTAGATCAAAAGATATGGGATCAGGGAAACCAAGAATCTCTACAAATGATATTTGTCTAAATTTTCCCATATATATAGGTTTTTTTGAAAACTAGGAGCATTGGATCTGGTTGTATATTAGCCTAATTATGGGCAATATTTTGTGATTTTTGTATTTGGACAATAGGGATTTGAATACTAGTGGTGGATGAAGAGACAGGAACAGAGTAAGACATAGCCTAACTAGATACTGGTCCACAAGTAGGCACAAGAGTTATAGTTTGAGTAGACAAGTTGGGCCAGGAAGCTAAAGCAGAGTTAGACTTAATAAACTAAATCTTTTTCTCCTAGTTTCTACTAATTCTCAACCTTCTCAAGTTCTTTTTCCAAATGCTCTTTCTCCTTTTTAGCTTTTTCTAGATCAAGGTCTAGTTTAGACATGGGAGGATTTACAAATTTGTTTAATGCAACTTAGGGTTCATTTATTTGGATTCCTGTAGCTTTTCCCTTTCCCTTATCTATGGGTTTCATAGGAGGTTCTACAAGATCTATTTAGATATGCTTGTAGGCTTGGACTTGAGAAATGATAGGTTCTTGCTTTTGGCTCATGAGATTTTCTTTTTCGAGAACCTTAGATCTTAAACTATCTATATCTCCAAACACATCAGCATGAAGGACAGAGGTCCTTTCTTCCAACTTTTTCATTTGTTCTTTCAAAGAAACCATCCTTTTAAGTAGGTTATCTCTTTCAATAATGGAATTTAAGGTGGCTTGCTCTCTTTCTTTCTCCAAATGAACACACTTGGCCTCCCCTTCTACAACCCATTTCTTCATGACTTCTATCTTTGAATAGACTTCTTTAGGGTTTGTAGAAGTTTCTTATGAATTAGCAGGATCATCAAGATCTATAAGATTGATCTCTATAAATGGAACTGTTCTTGAATCTTTCATTATACTCCCATATCCTAACTTACGATTCATATCTAATCTATGAAACATATCTCCTACTAAGGAAACATTCTTATCATGATAAAATTGGTCTTCTTGCATTGGGGTACTAAATATCCCCCCCAAAAATCTTGTAGTTTCTAACTCAGAGCTTAATGAGGAGGATTCCCTTCCTACCACTGGTTGGTATTGAGGGCAAACTGATGTATTGCCTCTTGGTTTCCATGTGGGATTTGGATCTGCTTTCTTTTTGCCTTGATTCTTCCTACCACCTTAGGATAGATCAGTGTATAATGGTACATCCGAATTGGCTCTTATGTATGCTCTTGTATTTTTCCTTTTATTAGCCATTAAGAGGGGATTTATTATTAAATAAGTACTAGCTCCAAAACCCTAACTGAGTCACCACCTTGGGATAGATCAGTGTATAATGGTACATCAGAATTGGCTCTTATGTATGCTCTTGTATTTTTCCTTTTATTAGCCATTAAGAGGGGATTTCTTATTAAATAAGTACTAGCTCCAAAACCCTAACTGAGTCACCACCCTATTCTAGGGACAATATGATAGTAAAATAGTTTTTGACTTCAATAGAAAAAGACAAGAAAATGGGCAATTATATTGTAATATAGATAGACCAATCAAAAAAATACATGACTACTTCTATTGCTTAATAGGTAAGACACTTCAAAAAGGTAGTGTACATCAATGTACACCTATGGCACTAGGGCTCTCTCTCTCTCTCTCTCTCTCTCTCTCTCTCTCTCTCTCTCTCTCTCTCTCTCTCTCTATTTTTTTTAAAGGTCTGTCACTAAAATAGGCCCACTATAACCACAAGTAGTACTGCAAAATGATTTGACACTCACATACTCAAAATGACCAAAGAAATTATAGTACTTCTCATACATGTGAAGAATGTTTCCCTAGTAGAGTTACCATTTTTTTGGTATTTTTCAACTATTAAGCAAAAAAATACTTAATACCAAGATAATGAAACTCACAAAATCTAAGGATCAGCTACTTCTCATTGACAACCTCTATGCACTTCTTATCTGGATCCAACTTCAACAAAATCAAGACTAATTTTCTACTCTTTAGGCTTTGTAGAACCAAGGTGGGTATACCTGAGGGATGGAAGATATTTTTTATACAACATCATATACATAGTTTTCTCATTCCATGACACTTTAAAATAATACACATCCTTTATAAGTAAATTTGGTCACAATTCTTCTCAGATTTACAAGTATTTCTAGCAATAGTATCTAACTAAGGCTTAGAGATCAAATGCAAACAAGTGCTGACCAACATTGATATATTTCAAATAGTAAAAAAAATTGATTTCAAATTTAAGCTTGATTCTTACTTATGATCTTTCCATCTGCAGACTAAAATAATCAGAGTAATGCTTTATCTATTGGGATTTAGAGTCTATTCAATTCATAGATCTAATTCATTGCATTATAGTCAATGTTATTATCAATTCTTACTAAAATTTATTCTTATAAACATCCATCCTATTACCATGGCTATCCTATCAATTTTACTGAAGAATTTACTTAATTCTTTGAATTAAAAGCAATAGTAAATTGGCATACAAATTGATTCAATTGCATTCAATTGAACAAGACTTTCTCATACAATCTCAAGATAACCAGATAATGAAAATGGAGACAAGATTTAGTTTGGAAAAGATGTGGGGATTGTTCATCTTTGTATTCATTCCATTTTGAAAATTTTTATATAATTGAATAAGACTCAAAATGACTCAAGATGAAACATCTTAATCTTGTCAAATTGATGTGTTCTCATAAAATTGCAGAGAAAACATTTAACAAAGTTTATATCAGGAAAAGTAGGACTAAACAGACTTAGTAAAGACTTAGAAAGACAATAATTCATACCGCCTAGCCTTGTAATCTCACTTAAATAATGTGAGATGCAACAAGCTTTAGGCATAGAGAGTTGACAACTATCATTCAAACAAAAGATTTTACATTTATGGCTTTCACAAAAAAATAAAAATTTGTGTAACAAAAAACTTATACATCAGAGTATTCTTTTGGTGGGCCCCTCTCCTGTTAGATCTCCAAATGCTATAGATTCCATCATTGGCTCTTGTGCTATTCTGATTCCTCAGAATATGTAACTATCAAACTTGCTAATGTTGTGTCCAGTTCTGATATTTACAAGTTAATCTCAACTTGGGGGATCTCCACTGGCTTTATCATGAACCAATAAAAACACATTTATTCTTGTTTCTTCCTCTACCATTTCATCATTTTGGGCCTCTGAACTGACAACTACAATTGGTTTCTTGTCTTTGTCATCCTCTTTCCTCTAATCTCTTGTAGGTGTATCAATGATTTGTATTTCATCTTGATCCATCTCATCATTATCAGTTTCAATTTCATCCCACTGTTCATCAAAAGTAATATCTTCCATCCACTTGTCAAAAATGGTGTCATCTAACCAATTAAACTATAGAATATCATTTTGGTTCTTGATCACATACTTAGCCACTTTGTCAATACTAACAAAATCTTTCTTTAAAGAATCAAAGGATAATTGGACCTTCACAATTTCCTCTATTCTAGTTGTGCACCATGCATGTCCTTTCTCATTAATGACTCTATTTATTCTCAAACAAAACAAGTCATCTAATTCTTTGGCCCATTCATTCTTACTTTTCAATCTATTCTTCTCATCCAAAGAAGATGGGAATAAATAATTTTTTTCACTTCTATACTTATCCAAGTAGCTAACAATTCTTCTCTACAACTCAACTCTTTTATCATCAAATTCTGGAAGATCATTAGTGTAGAACAAGATTTTAGCATGCAAAGAACATTAACAATAAAGTAAACATTCACAAACCAAAACTAAATTCACATATATGTTTAGACAAAGAAAAGCAAACAAGAAGTGCAAACCTCACAAAAGAAAACACTCCATGCTTTCTTGATTTTGTAGATGTGTCCTTTAGTGTGGATGTATGCTCAAGATGCTCAAAGCTGCTTCAATGGAGATGGGTAATGGAAAATTGGTAGCTTTGTGAGCTCTCAATTTGGCATTATAAGGGTATGGGTATGGATTTTGGCTCTCAAAAGGGCATGATAACTTTAGCTCAAGGATTGTTGTTTTGAATGGCTTGGGATGGGATTCAATTTATAGGCTAAGGGCTTGGGGGATGGAGGGATAAGATGCAAGGAGAGATGAAGGCTTAAGGAGGGCTAGGATGCACTCAAAAAAGAGCACATGGATTGTTCTTGTTTAGCACCAATGGGAAGGTGAAACTTGTCACAAGGAGGATGAGTGTGAGAGGGTAGGGTAAAGGGTTGGTTAAAAGCATGATGAGTGGGGTTGAGTATGTAAGAGAGATGTAAGAGGAATGAGTGTGGAAGAAGGAAGAGTGTGGAAGATGGATGTAAGAGTCATGAGTGGGCTTGTAAGAGTCTTTTATGGTTTGTAAGAGCACTCATGACTTGGTGGTTGGGATTTTTGAGGGGAGACTTTGGTTTGGTTTAGGAAAGTCTTAAACTTGTTTAGGGAATGTGACAACATTAGGGGGTGGATTAGGCTTGGGTTTAGGATTAGATTAGGGATGTTAGAGATGTGCAAGTGGATGACATTAATGAGAGTGGGTGAGTTAGTGGCTAAGCTTGGTTAGTATGGGTGGATGGGGTGGATTAGGCTAAATGGAGGATTAGGGATAGGTTAGGGGTTTTTGGATTTGAGGATTTTATTTATCAAATAGTTTTATTTAATAAATGGGGATTTTTGGAATTAGATAGAAGAATAGCATTTAATTGATAAATAATAGGTTTATTTGATTTATAAATTAGGACTATAGATGATTAATTAAATTAATCAGCTAGGGATGGCAAAGGATTAATTAAATAAGAATTTAATTAATGATTCCTTTAGAGATGGCTAAATTAGATTACCAAAGTAGTGTAATCAAATTTAGGTGTCTACATTTTGCCCCTCTTTGACATAGTGTTGAGAAAACACTATTTCAAAGAAGTTCGAATGAAGACGACACGAAGAAGATGTTTTAGCAACAAAGTTGCCCCAGTCTTGGATAAGAAGAGGAGAGACTAGACTCAGATGATGCCCCCTCAAGAAGGTGGCGAAGAGATAAAAGAGGCTCGACAGCTTCTTGAAAAGTACAAGAATCCGAGATGAGCAAGGAGACTCAGATTGGCTTAAGAGAAGAGGTTTAGTTAGCTCAAACTCTCACTATGGGAGAATGATAAAGGGACAATTAGAGGCACAAGAGTAAAGCAAGCTTAAGACTTTCCAGGATTGGGGGGAGGGGGGTGGAGAATAAGAGCGCTATAAAAGGAATCATGGATAGGGGGATGGATGATGGGGGTGATAAAAGCTGATGCAACAGGATTTCAAAGAGTCAGATTGATGGAAGATGGTTTTTGGAGATCCCTAGGACTAGGATTGTGGATCTCGAAAGATGAGGCTTGGTGGATTGATTTGATTGGTGGAT
This sequence comes from Cupressus sempervirens, assembly GCA_028749045.1. Classification (NCBI taxonomy): domain Eukaryota; kingdom Viridiplantae; phylum Streptophyta; class Pinopsida; order Cupressales; family Cupressaceae; genus Cupressus; species Cupressus sempervirens. The sequence goes on along the minus strand of CM053793.1, from coordinate 41,998,932 downwards.
CCCTAAGACTAGGATTATGGATCCCTAAAGCTAAGCGTGAGGAGTGATTCAAAGAGATACTGATGCATAAGCTGGGATAGGTGTTGGATATGGATGGGGGATAATGGAGATGAAGGGAATCCATTAAAGCTTTTTGAGCGGAGGGATACTTCAAAGAGAAGTACCACCATTTAGTTGAGCACTAGATTTTCTATAGGACTGTTGGTTAATTGCCAAGGTTACCAAAAACATCAAGGCCTTTTCACCAACCATCCAGAGGACTGACGAACTAACTCAAAACAAACACGCAAAGATTGCCCCAGTATCACACATGACTCCTAGAGGAAGCAACGTGGAAATGACACTGGGTAACCCACAACCAAAAAAGAAAAATAAAAAAAAGATCTAATCAAGACCTTACACTCTGATTGCCCCATTTGCAGCATACCATGATATGGAAGATCGTGATAACCTTGATGAGGGAACAAGGAGATTGCTTGGAAAAGATATTTCAAGAACCAAAAGGGAAGATTCCAATTCAAAAGAAAGTGAAAATCCAAAAGAGAGCCATTTTCCAACAAGATGGGTAGGACGAGGTACTAACAGACCAAGATCAGACATGAGGAAAGCTATATCTTGCAAGGATCTATCGGAGAGCACCTAAGCTGGTGGATCTGGATGAGTGATGCATCTAGCAAGCTGAACTAAGAAGGATAACACTTTGGTGATAGGAGATCTAGCTAAAGGATGCATTGAAATAGCTAACCAAGATGTGCAATGTGTGCAAGGTGCTGATCAAGGACAAACTGACATGAATGCTGGATAGATACAATGGTACCAAGCTAAAGAGGATGTACAAGCTAACAGACTAAGATATGTTACAAATGTACAAGTTTGTTTATGTTTTTTTTTTGTGAGATGGAAATTTTTGTGAAGGATGGGATGTCTATAATAGTTGATAGGTGGATAGGTAGATGGTTTGTGAAAAGCTTAAGTGAAAATGGGGTTCTTTGTGTGCATGTGATAGGATACAAGCTAGGATAAAAGATTATTTACAAGCTGGAATATGGTACAAGCTTTGGACAAGATTCGGATATACAAGGCATTGTACAAGTTTTACAAGGTATAATGGTACAAGATTTACAAGGTATAATACAAGCTTTGGTACAAGATTTACAAGTTGAGGTACAAGATTTATAAGCTATACAGTAGGTATTTACAAGCTTCATCAGATTTTGGATATTTGGTTGGAACACCAGGGGAACAAGTAGGTGTATTATGGGATGGCGGGGGATGGATGAGGGATAGGATAGTGATAGATAATGGATTAGTCTTAGCACACAAGGTGCCTAAATTACCAAGTTTTCACCAAAGTACCTATCCAAGGCGCTTGAATTGCCAAGTTTTCACCATTGGACGCTTATTTCTCTTTACTATTTTTTTTTTTCTTTTTTGTATTTTTCAAAAGCTAGGTATACCAAGGATCTTCAAGCATAGAACTTCTTGAGATGAATGATGTTAGTAGGATCATTCAAGAATTCTCCTTCTGGTGTAGATAACTGATAGGCTCCAAAGCCAAAAGATGTTGTGACAACATAAGGACCAAGCGATGTAGGTTTAAACTTGCCTTTCTTTTCTCAATCTGCTTAGACTTTCATATTTTCTTTGAGGACCATGTCACCTGGCTGAAAGTGTCATGGGAGCACCTTCTTGTTGAAATTCCTTTTGAGATGAGCTTGATAGACTGTGAGATGATCATAGGCTTGTTGTCTCTTTTCATCTAAGAGATTTAGTTGGGTGAGCCAAGCTACTCTATATTCTTCATCTAAGATTTGCCCTCACAAAGATATGCGTAGTGAGGGAAGTTCAACTTCTATAGGTAATACCACTTCAACACCATAGACTAGGGAGTATGGAGTTGTGCCTATGGATGTATGGAAGGAATTTTGATAAGCCCATACGGCTGGATTTATTTGTAGGTGCCAATCATGGCCGGAATCATTGACAACTTTCTTTAGGATTTTGAGGAGGATTTTATTAGTTGCCTCTGCCTGGCCGTTACCTTGTGGGAAATATGGGCTTAAAAAGTGGTGGTGGATGTGGAGGGAAGTGTGTAATTCTTCCATGTTGAGATTTTCAAAGTTACCTTCGTGGTCAGTGAAGATGGTGGATGGGATGCCAAAGTGGAAAACAATGTGGTACAAGATGAACTTGGAGACCTGAACTCCTGTAGCTAAGACTAGGGGGACTACTTCCACCCACTTAGTGAAATAGTCTGTAGCTGTTATTATCCATTTATGTCCATTAGATGAGAGAGGTGTGATAGTTCCAACTAGATCAAGGCCCCAATAAGTGAAAGGCCAAGGTGGTGCAATAGGGTGTAGATCTTGTGCTGGAGCGTGCACAAGATTTGCGTGTTGCTGACATGGGAGACACTTTCTGACAAAATCACAAGAGTCTTCTTCAATGGTAGGCCAATAGTAGATTTCTCTAAGGATTTTTTGTGCTAGGACAATACCACTCATGTGGGTACCGCAAAGTCTGGAGTGTACTTCTTTTAAAGCCATTGCGGCCTCATTTTCATCTAAACATCGAGAGAGAGTATCGTGATAACCCTGACGATATAGGGTATTGGCTATGATAACATAGCAAGATGATTTTTGAATGAGGTTCTGGCATTGGGTATGTGTGAGGTGAGGGGATATGATACCATCGTTAAGGTAAGCATGAATTTCATGGTACCAAGGGTATTGGGGACCAACCAAGATACAAACACGGTTTGAATCCTCATTCGCATAGGCGGGTGTGAGGAGCTACTTGACTAAAAACTCATACTGTGTAGCTTCTTGGGGAATTTCCAAGAGTGAGTTAATAGTGGCCATGGTGTCTGCTGCCTTATTCTGCATTCGTGGCACTTGTGTAAACTAAAGCTTTGTAAATGCTGGGTTAGCTGATCAACTAGCTCTTTGTAGGGTAATAGCTTTTCATCTTTGGTTTGATATTCATTTAGGACTTGCTTGATGATGAGTTGAGAATCACCAAAGACTTGTAACTCAGTGATATTCCATTCTGCAGCTATCTTTAATCCTACTACAAGAGCTTCATATTCTGCTATATTGTTGGTGCTAGGGAATTGTAGCTTGAAGGCTTTTGGAATGTAATCTCCTTAAGGTGTAACTGACAATATTCCTGCCCCTGATCCATGAGATGTGTATGAGCCATCGAAATAAAGTTTCCATGGGAGTTGTTCTTCAATTAGATAGATCTGCTCATTTGGAAATTCTGTGATCAAAGGACATGCATCTATTAGAGGTGCATTAGCTAGGTGATCTGCTATAGCTTGCCCTTTGATTGCCTTTCTATCCACATACTGTATGTCAAACTAACTTAGTAGCATAACCCACTTTGCTAGCCGACCTATGAGTGTTGTTCTAGAGAGCATATACTTGAGAGGATCAATCTTGGATACTAGTTGGATGGTATGACTTAGCATGTAGTGGCGAAGCTTTTGAGTTGAGAAAACAACTGCCAAACAAGATTTTTCCATAGGAGTGTAATTGAGTTCATAACCAACTAGGGTTCTACTTATATAGTAGATGGCTCCTTCTCTGCTATAATCATCAAGCTATACTAGAAGTGCCCCTAGAGTAGTAGGCATTGTAGATATGTAAAAAATCAGGGGATGACCAGGAACTGGTGGAACCAAGATAGGGGGATTGGTGAGATACTGCTTGAGTTGGTTGAAGCTGCGCTGAAATAAAGGATCCCACTTGAAGTTCTCATCCTTCTTTAGTAAATGTGAAAATGGTGTACACTTATCTGCAAGCTGTGAGATGAAGCGCCAGATGAATTGAAGCTTTCCCTAAAGAGAGCAAAGCTGTCGTAGTGTTTGGGGAGGAGGCATATCTAAGATAGCCTTGACCTTTTTGGGGTCGATCTCTATACCTTGTTTAGAAACTATGAAGCCTAGAAGCTTGCCAGATGTGACCCCAAAGACACATTTCTTGGGATTTAGCATGAGATGATATTGGGCTAACCTATCAAAGACTTTCTCCAGGTCAGCGAGATGATCCATGAAGGTGTGAGATTTGACTAAGATATCATCCACATAATCTTCCAAAATGCTATGGATAAGATCATGGAAAATGGCTGTCATAGCTCTTTGATAGGTAGCCCCAACATTCTTTAGGCCAAAAGGCATCATGGTGTAGCAAAAGGTTCCCCAAGGGGTAGTGAATGTTGTCTTATGCTGATCCTCTTCTACAATCTTGATTTGATTATACCTGAAAAATCCATCCATAAGGGATAGAATTTCATGTCCAGCTATAAGATCTACAATCATATCTATGTTGGGCAAGGGAAAATCAACCTTTGGACAAGCTTTGTTAAGATCTCTGAAATCAGTGTAGATTCTGATGTCACTAGAAGGCTTAGTGATAGGGACCATGTTGGAGATCCACTCTGAGTAGTCGATAGGTCGGATAACCTTAGCAACTAACATTCTTTCTAATTCAGCTTTGACCAGTAATGCCACCTTGGGGTGCATTTTTCTAAGCTTTTGTCTGACAGGCTTGATCTTTGGATCAACTACAAGATGGTGAACTACAAGCTTTGGATCCAACCCTGGCATGTCCTGATACGACCATGAAAATCCACCAATGTTCTCTCTTAAGACCTCAAAGAGAAAATCTCTGAAGAACCAATGTTGACTTCTCTAGTATCTTCTATTAGAATAGAAGACACCTCTGGTCGATTATCTTGAGGAGGTAGTACTAAATCCTCATGTTCTGCTTGTGGCTCTAGATTTTCTTGCTGAGGGGATTTCTTTGTTGCCTTAGCTAGTCCTAGTTTCACCTTACTTCCAATTTTGGGTGCATCGGAACTAGGTTGGGGATTTTCTCCAAAAAACCCCTTGGGATCTAGCTTATAGATATAGGCAAAATTTGGCTTTGTCTGCTTGTGAGGTGTTTCAGATCCCATGAATCTTAGAAGCACTTTCTCTAATGTGAACTCATCAATGTGTGTGATGCTTGGTTGGTCCCAATCTATGAGTTGTGGATGAGTGAGTGGTAGGTCAATGGGATGGATGGATAGTTCTCGAAGAACAGAGTCTCCTAGGAAGATTTGGTCTGGGATATCATCGTAGGCTCTCTTTTCAATTTCCTCAGGAATGTCTTCAATTTTGACAAGGTTGCGGTGGATGTTCAAAAAAGTGTGACCATTCTCATTGGTGCCCCCAGTTGTCGGTATGTGAAAGCCAAGACCTGACTTTGTTTCCCACTTATGTGCTTCGATGGGACATTGCATGCCCCTTTCTTCTGGTCCTAGTCCACCTCCTTGATAGTTCCATTTTTTAGTGATGAGCTTATGTTCTTGGGGATACTTCTGGCTAAAGTGATCAAGGCATGTTTGATTTCTTGGAGGTGCATCCTTATGTAACTAATTGTTGATATCTGGAATGAGCTCCTCATGAAGAGGGGTTTTTGAGGATACAAAGGTTGTCGGGCCAAACTGTTTGTATCGAGGAGGTGGAATCTCCTTAGCTTTGTGATATGTAGGCCGTCCATGGGTATGTGGATCAAGTGGGATTGCTCCGACAACAAATGCATCTGATAGACTATATTCTCTACAACCTTTGTTGTTGATCTTTATGGTAGATAGGGTGGAGGTGAGGATGGTTTTTGCGTCATTACAAGTGTGGGATGAGCTGGCGATGGCTATGCTGATGTCTATTCTAGGACAATTATTTGTATATGAGGCTTCAACCGCATTGCAGTAAGCAAAGGGTTCTGGATCGGCATGGATGGTCACCTCAGTGCCCTGATGCAAAAATTTGATGCACTGATGGTAGGTGGATGGAATGGCCTTCATAGCGTGAATCCATGGGCAACCGAGGAGGATGTTAAATGGTAGGTTTAGATCAACAACATGGCAAACTATCTCTTGGATGACCAGCCCAACCTTGATTGGTAGCAAAATAGTTCCTTCTGTGGTTCTTTCCAAGTTGTCATAAGCTTTGATGGTGATAACTTCACTGATCATATCTGCCTCAGTATACCTAGCTTGTTTTATGAATTTTAGGGTGCAAATGTTCAAGGCTGATCTATTATCTATCATTGCTCTTTTTACAGCAAAATTGGATACCATGATGGCTATGCGAAGCAGAAGCGTGTGATCTGGCTCAACCGTGGGTATGTCGGTGGGTTTGAATGATAGGGCACATGAGGAGGATAGATGTCTGACAAGATTATGAAAATTAGTAGCATTGATATCTGAAGGGACATGGGATTCTATGAGAGCACTGTCAAGGATGTCTTTGTATATAAGACTAGTGCAAAGAAGGTCTAAAATGGAGATTTGGGCTGCATGTTCCCAAGGTGTTCCAAGATGTTGTACCAGCTTTTTGATGGAGCTGATGGTGCTGATGAAACTGGTGGGCCAGTGATGTTAAATTGCACTCTTTGAGTGGTAACTACACACTCATTGTCTAGTCCTTAGATATTGATAACATTGACAGAAGGCTCTTTCTCAGATATACAACCTATAAGGCTACCATAGTCTATATAGGATGAAGTGTGGTCATTGTTCTTCCCATGCTATTGGTTTGGCTGGTAGTTGTTGGTGTTGTTTTCGATAGGTGCTTTTCCAGGATTTTGGTTGTTGTGTGGAGGAAAAGCATTTTGATAAATCTGTAAGCCTACATTGGGAGAGCTTTGGCTACCAACAGTGATTTCTTTCCAATCAATGAGGCCCTGCACATAATCTTTTAGTTTCATGCATCTGAGGGTGGTGTGACCGTTTACCCTATGGAACTCGCAATACTCATTGTCCTTGAACCATGCAACTTTGGATTGGCTTGGATCAATTTGCTGGGTAGGAGGAAATTTGATGAGATATTCCTTAGCCAATTTCTCAAAAATGACATCCAATGTCTCACCAAGGGGCATATAGTTTCTAGGTGCAGGTTGGAATCTGGGTTTTTGCCTTGTAGCTACATTGATGGAATTAGCTTGATTGTTAGACCCTTGAAAGTTGGGTCTTGTATTGTGGTTTTGATAGCTTTGGTTATTCCATTGTTGGTAATTGATAGCTTGTTGGTTGTTTTTTTGATATGGTGGGTTAGACTGATTTTGGGAAGGACCAACAATATTCACATGTCTGGTGTCAGTAACCCCATCTGTTGCAACATGCTTGTTTTTGTTCCAATACCTAGACTTGTCATTGGAATGTGATTGATTTTGGTTGGCCTCTTTGTAAATCTTGACCACACCATCTTTGATGAGTCATTGTTCATGGATCATTCATTTCTCTTTGATGTCTTTATAGGTCTGCAAATAGTTCATGGTCATGTGGTGAGCCAAGCTGGGATGTGCATTATCAATAAGCATTTTCACCACATGGCATTCTGGCAAGGTGCAAGATATGCGGGTGGTAAGGGTTTGCCATCTTTGCAGGTATTCAACAAGGCTTTCTCCACCTTTTTGCTTGGTGTGGACAAGATCAACTATTGATAGCTCTGTTTCAACAAGATGGGCATATTGGGCTACAAATGCCTCAGATAATTCAGCAAAGTTTTAAATTGTGCCATAGGGGATTCTGTAAAACCATTCAAGAGCTGGTCCAGCCAAGCTTTTCAAAAAAAGGTGCAAGAGGAAGACATCATTGTATGCCACATCTTGGAAATGCATGTAAAATTCTTTGATATGTGTGACAGGGTCTCCTTTTCCTCTGAATTTGTCAAATTTGGGTACCTCAAAGTGTTTGGGAAATGGTGTCATGGTAATGGCTCTGTCAAATGGGTAAGGACACACATTCTCAAACTTGAATGTCTTTGGATCATTCCCTTCTTGGATGGCTTTCAGAGTTGTCTTCATTTGCTCCCATTCTGAATTGATAGGTGATGGTTGGGGTGCCCCCAATGTAGAAATGCCTTGAGGTAGGTATGTACTAGATGGGGCCACTGAATACAGATGGCTATGAGGGATTTGCTAATAGGGATTATACATTATTTGGGCAACTGCATGGTGGATGATGGGTTGTTGAGGGGGAGGTGGCGCATATTATTGCATGTGTTGCGAAGCTCGCTGTTGATATGGGATTTGAGGTTGGGATTGAGGAACATAAGCTGGCTATGAGATAAATGAATTGCTTTGTGGAGGTAAGGTATAAGATGGTTGTGAGGCTTGGGGAAAGGATCGGGGGGCTTATGGGGTTTGACCAAGGTATGTGGGCTGCACCCCCATTTGGGATGGTACCTGCAAATAATTGGTGGTTGGCTAGATTAGTGGATTACCTCCTAGAAGTGGCATTGAAAAGTAGTTAGTAATAGGAGGTAATGGATTAGTTGGTGGTGGAGGTGGTAGGAATTGAAAGCTTGGGAATGGAACTGATGGGATTTGATAGCTTGGTGGCTGGATTTGGAAGCTTGGTAGAGTGGTGGCAGGAGCTGGGGTCACTTGGGAGCTTGGCAGAAAATTGGTAGTAGCTTGTGGGATTTGATAGCTTTGTGGAGTAAAGGTAGTAGCTTGTGGATTTGTGGTTGATGGTATTGAGCTCCCAAGACCTAATGGAAATGATGGGATTGTGCTTTGGGCTATGGTGAACAAGCTGGGGGTGATGAAAGGTTGATTACTTGGCCCATGGGTGGCATCCCTGTTGTATATTGCTAAGGTTGGCCAAAGATGCTAGCACTGATTTGGGAGATGGGTGGATTTGGAAGGCTAGGTTGGGGAGCAGTAGCAGCAATAGTGAAGGGGGTGAACGGTGAGGTGTTTTGGGTAAACGGGGTTTGGAGTGGAGAGGTATGAACCAAGGATGGAGTGGTGGTGGCTGGGTTGGCTTGTGGCATGGAGATTTCAACTTGGGTGGATGATGGTATGTTTGGGTATGTTGGATCATATGGATTGGTTGGAGGCTCTTCTTTTGGCATATATTAAGGATATTTGGATCATAAGAGCCTATGGGTGGTGGCAACTGCCCAAACAATGGGTGAGATGGATCTGAAAATGGAGGGGGTCTTCCAAAGTCAAAGGTCCCTACATTGTCCCTTTGAAAATTAGCCATGATTGTCTCTTTGTTCTTGTCTATAATGGCATTTACCAATACTGCATTTCTTGGTTGGTTCATGAAAGCTTCAATGTCAGTAGGTGATGGCATAGCTTTCTCTAGGCTGAAGGATGGTTGAGTGCTCAAGGGGGGTTATGCTGTTCGATCCAAATGATAGGGCTCCATTGTTTCTTTCTTCTTGGCTAAGTGAGTGACGGGTGGCATGAAAAATGCTCCTAGGGATGAGATGCAATAAATGATGATGGATGCAAAAGGGGGGAAGGCTTTTCTATGCAAATTATTTCCTAGGTTGAGGCAAAGCTATATGACAAAACTTAAGGAGGATTGGGTTGGGGATTCTAACTTCAAAAGATATGTTGCTAAAGCACAAGAGGTCTGATTTCCTATGTGCAAGCTTGGTGGTGATTGTGTCAACTTAAGGATAGACTGATGATCCCATGGGCATGACACGAGATTGACCACTTGTGGATCCCAACCTTTAGCTCAAGGTGATGAGGGATAACAAGTGACAAAGCTAGATTACCCTAGACAAAGATCTGTCAAAAGGATAACCTTGGTGAGATTGGTGGATTTGGAAGATTTTAGGAATGGCAAACTTTTGGCAAGGTGAAAACAAATTTTGAAGGCTTGGATGTGAAGATTTTGGATTGCTGGCTAGATGGTTTGGTTCTAAATGAGATGGATGAGCTAATAATGCTTAAGGGGATAACCTAAGATGGCTGGCTTTTCTACAAATATGACTCTAAAGTGAAGCTTATCCAAGAAGATGTGGAGAAACAAGGGTGTCTAATCATAGAAATCATGCCTAGTTGGTAAGGCATAAGCAGGATTAACTCCTAGATGTTGGATGAATTTGATGGTGCGCTCTAACTAGGCCTCTTGAAGTGCTTCATGGGTAGCTTTGTCCTCTGCTTTGTGGAGTTTGGCAATTCACGGGCTTGGTGTTATTTCTTTTCTCTTGGCTGAAAGTTCTTGGTATGCCAGAGATGGCTTGAGTTTGACTTTGTGAAACTTCTGTTTGGGTTTGGGTTGTTTTGACATAAATTCTTGAATTTGCTTGGCTTTGAGAGATCTCAGTTGTTTTTCTTCGACTCGTTCAACTTCTAAAATAGGCAGTGACTACGCTAAGTGTGCCCTAAGCTAGGATTGACCAAGTTTGGCAAACATTCATTCAACAAGTAAAATAAAATCAAGCAATAGATAGGAACACCCAGATAGAAGTTTGTGGTTCTCAGAATGTGATACTTGCGCTGAGGAGTGTGTATGTTCTATAAATGTTTCGATCAGTCACTTCAAACACATTAACATCCTAGATGGTTGTCTGCAAGGCTGACAGTTGGTTTAGCTAGGGAGTCCTCGATACACGCAAAGTGCGTGAGGCCCAAATCCATAGATGAGACCAAAAAGATGTCACACAACCGAGAGGAGCTGTAACCCACTTCTCCTCTTTCACTTCTCGAGTGTATAAAGTTCCTTGAGGCTTAGCCTGAGTGACAAAATTTTGATCCCAAGAGAGGTGTCTTTTGATTCACCTCCTGATTCTTATACTCTGTCGAAATGTTGGAGTTGAGGTTATCGAAGGGGTGATGAAATCCCCAAGTAGGCCTCCTAAAAAGAAACAAGGTTTTGGATCCTAATCTTATGCACCCAAGATGGCCTCAAAAGATGACAAGGGGAGAGAAGACTTGGATGACCTTGGGCTAAAAGACACGCTTGTTCTTTTACCAACTGACTCTTATGTGTGCTAATCTAGACTTTGCAAGCACTCATGTTTAAGAGACAATGTTCAATTCCAACTTGAAGCACCAACAAAAGTAAATTGATCAAAGAATGCAAACAATAAGAAGAGTTAGGGTCAACAAAAGAAAACTCATGCGCCTGGAGGCCCTCCACGTCAAGTATCGATTAATTTTCTTTAAGGCATTCAAGATTGAGTGTGAGTTTGTTTTAAGCCCAAAAAAAAGTGTGTGAGATTTGATTTCAAGTGCGCGCCCGAAGGCTCTCCACGTCAGTTGTTGTTCAATTTTAGTGCCCAAACTTGAAGTGTGATCGATTTAATCTAGAGTTTTGGTCATCTAAGAATTTTGATAAAGTTAAAGCAAATGTTCAAAGACCAAGTGAGTTAGTTAGATTGTGGAACATTTAACACCTTTTTCAAGTAGACCCATCCCCATAAATGGTGCTGAGATTGCAACCAATGGTTGAATTGATGGGTGATTAGAAAAGAGGTGAGTCCAAGGAACTACTCAAATTGATTTTTTCAAATTTGTATTTAACTTAACAAAGTTTTTTAATTGTCCAAAAATCAAACTTTACCTAAGTTGCATGTAAAAAAGAGATTTGTTTTGTTCAATTTTAGAAGATCCAAATGAAGTGTTTGATATTGCAATGTTTAATTGATCCTTGGCATTCAAGATTGGATTTGTTGTTTTAAGCATGCATTCCAAGGAAAATTGATTTTAATCCATGGCATTAAAGAGTGTGTTTTGAGCAACATTCATTCAATGGAAAATGTGTTTAACCATTCAAGTTCATTTTAGCAACATGCATTCAAAGATAAATGGTTAAACATTCAAGTCCATTTTTTAGTAACATGAGAATCTGCAAGAAACATGGTTAGTGGTTCCATATGTGCTCCAATCTGCAATGAGACAAAAAAAAAAGCAATTTAGTTAGTTACCCAAAATCTTCAAAAATGAGAGCTTAACTATGGGAAATTTTTTAAAAACTTTTTTTGTTGTTTTTCCTACGCGTAAAAATGCTTAAAATGGTCTAAATCCTATGGAGACAGGCGAAGATGATAGTTCATCTGATATGATCTACCAAACTGTAGAGATGCTGATCTGCAAAGACACTAATCTGCGGAGATGACAAAGGAAGAGGCGGAGATGACCGAGTAACTGGTGGAGATGACAGTTTGCAGGTGTAGACGCCAAACTACGGAGATTACACTGCTCGAAAAAAAAGATGAAAAATGCAGATTTTTTCCAAATTTTTTTAAATTTTTCGTTATTTTTGAATTTTTTTTGAGGGTATGTCTTCTTCCCAAGTGCGTTCTCTAACCTGCAAAAACAAGAAAAACACCCTCACAACACACTCAAACAACAACAAACATTAGATGGTTAGTTTAAAACAACATATAGATAGAAATTGATGATTAAATGACCCATAGTGGGGTCCCACCGAGCGTGCCAAAATGTAGAACAAGATTTTAGTATGCAAAGAACATTAACAATAAATTAAACATTCACAAACCAAAATTAAATTCACATATATGTTTAGACAAAGAAAAGCAAACAAGAAGTGCAAACCTCACAAGAGAAAACACTCCATGCTTTCTTGATTTTGTAGATGTGTCCTTTGATGTGGATGTATGCTCAAGATGCTCAAAGCTTCTTCAATGGAGATGGGTAATGGAAAATTGGTAGCTTTGTGAGCTCTCAATTTGGCATTATAAGGATATGGGTATGGATTTTGGCTCTCAAAAGGGCATGATAACTTTAGCTCAAGGATTGTTGTTTTGAATGGCTTGGATGGGATTCAATTTATAGGCTAAGGGCTTGGGGGATGGAGGGCTAAGATGCAAGGAGAGATGAAGGCTTGAGGAGGGCTAGGATGCACTCAAAAGAGAGCACATGGATTGTGCTTGTTTAGCACCAATGGGAAGGTGACACTTGTCACAAGGAGGATGAGTGTGAGAGGGTAGGGTAAAGGGTTGGTTAAAGGCATGATGAGTAGGGTTGAGTATGTAAGAGAGATGTAAGAGGAATGAGTGTGGAAGTGGGAAGAGTGTGGAAGATGGATGTAAGAGTAATGAGTGGGCTTGTAAGAGTCTTTTATGGTTTGCAAGAGCACTCATGACTTGGTGGTTGAGATTTTTGAGGGGAGACTTTGGTGTGGTTTAGGAAAGTCTTAAACTTGTTTAGGGAATGTGACAACATTAGGGGGTGGATTAGGCTTGGGTTTAGGATTAGATTAGGGATGTTAGAGATGTGCAAGTGGATGGCATTAATGAGAGTGGGTGAGTTAGTGGCTAAGCTTGGTTAGTATGGGTGGATGGGGTGGATTAGACTAAATGGAGGATTAGGGATAGGTTAGGGGTTTTTGGATTTGAGGATTTTATTTATCAAATAGATTTATTTAATAAATGGGGATTTTTGGAATTAGATAGAAGAATAGGATTTAATTGATAAATAATAGGTTTATTTGATTTATCAATTAGGACTATAGATGATTAATTAAATTAATCAGCTAGGGATGGCAAAGGATTAATTAAATAAGAATTTAATTAATGATGCCTTTAGAGATGGCTAAATTAGATTACCAAAGCGGTGTAATCAAATTTAGGTGTCTACAATTAGTAACATCATAAGCTTTTTCTATGTGCTCATGTGAAAATTTTGTAACTGAATAACATGAAAAAGTGACCTCTTACCTTCTCTTGTTCCACTTATTTACAATGGGTTTCCAAATTTCATCACTTTCTTTTATTTGTTCCCATATGTTTATTACCCTTGCTAATTGATCATAAAACAATGGCCATTCAATTTTATTAACCAAATACATGACAACCTTTCTTATTTTGTCCTCATACTACACATTTAACTCTACATGCAAGGCCCACAATTTTCTCTTCTCTTCTTCAAAATATTCAACTATATAATACTATGGCCTCTGTGGTGTATCAAGAATCTCAATAAGGGAAGTGGATTTAAAAGGCTTCACTAGTGGGGTAGGGTTTAATCCTTGGCCTAGAAGACTGTCCCCTCATTTTATTTTCAAGTTCAATTCTTTTTTGAACTTCTTTATTATAAGCCTCAAAAACTTTCTCATACTTATCTTGCAATGCTAATCTTTCCTACTCATCTCTCTCTGTAGTGGCCAAAGCTAGGTTAGATGTACCAACATTCAAATGTGTAGCCTCCACATTAGTTGTATCTTCTACCCTCTTCAAAATTATATTTCCCATTAATCTAGTATCATCTTACTATGAGGAAATAGGCTTGGATCCTTTTCTTATTGACCAAATGTCTAAGGCAACATGGTCTACACTAAATGTAGAACCTTTTATTTCTTTCTTATTTTGATCTTGTATGTTTAGTTTATTAGAAACACAATTAAAAACTATAGCATTTTTTATATCCCAATTGAGCAGTAGTAGAATACTAGTTGCTTTTACCATCTATCTCCCCTCTTCAGGAGTCAAGTTTTTAAATTCTTGTGTCATCTCCTCCTTTATTTGGTTTTGTGCACCTTCTTCTTTCATCTCTAGATGTTCTGTTCTCAATTTATTGCACCTTTCTTCAAAAACCCCTATATTTGTTCTCTAAGAAAACTGATAGAAGGATCTTGGCTTAAGAAAATCATCATCTAACAAAAATTCATGGCTAGCCTATTCTAATACAGGGTCTAATTCCCTTCCTTTGTAATCTAGCACTGTCAAATAAAGGCTTGGCATTGGGGTTTCTTGAGGATTTCTCTCATACAACTCTACTTGTTTAATAAATACTCCCCCTTGGGACCCCAGCTATTCTACTTGCTCTCTAATGAGCTGCTCCTCTCCAATTTGCGAAGGGGATTGGTTAGGTGAATATTCCTCAATATGAGGACCTTGTTCTTTTATTATTTTTTGCCTCTTGGGTGAGGGCACATCAGGTCTCTCTTCCAAAACAACACTAGTTGATCCTATTATTTGTTTTCCTTTGTTGAAAGTGGCCTTTTTATTTTGGATCACATTGTAGCCTAGTCTTTTTTGGACAATTAACTACCCTATTCCAATATTAGGAGTGAATGCCAATCTCCTCATGACCTCTTTGGCTTTATCTAGATAGGCATTAATGAATAATTGTTTCTTCTCATTCATTGTTTCTATTATCTTTGGAAAGGTAAGAATGAGCTTATTTATTTTATCTACCTCTATTTTTGAATTATCAAGAGGCTCATAATCTTAATCAAAACAATGAATAAATTCCAAAACTCTTGAAAAAACCCTCCACTTCTCTTTTTTTGTCTCTTGCTCCTACAAAGAGAACTCATTCCTTATTATATCCTCATGGTAATAAGGCTCATGTTTTATGGAACCAAGCTTAGTTGTAAATCTTAAAACCAAATCATAAAATCCCTCATTATCACAAAAATGGGGATGAGACATAGCCATCTTATACTAGTCTAGTAATTTGTATAAAAACAACTAACCACCTTTTGTAATTACAAAATGGTGGGCTATAGTACAAGTTGTGAAAAATGAGCCTCTTTGTCTTCATACCAAATAGGTTTCCCTCAATCCTCCCAGCTACCACAATATCTCAGCTATTCCTACTTTTAGAGGCACCTGGTAGGGCAATACATGAGGGTTCCCTTGGAAACCATAAATTTTTAAAATAGTTAAAACAAAGTATGGTATAATCTCTCCCCAATTGTGTGATACTTTCAAACTAGAGGGGTTATCCATGGGCCTAATAAAATTTATTAATGACCTAGGGATTCTAGGATTGTCACTTAATGCAAGCAACCCTAACCCTGAGGCAAAATACCTATCAAATTTGACAAATCAAATCTGACAAAACTACCCTTTTTTGCATCCTAGGTCATATTTGCACTCCACAATTGAACTAGCAGAGCTTCTCCCTCTTGTTCTCTATTCAAAATGATTTCTTTCCTAAAATATGTTACACCTTTAAACAAGAACATATGCATCAATGGTGAGTAGTGACCAATTTTTTTTTCTACCTTTCCCTTGGCAATTCCAACTAGGCCTGTATGGATTTCTTCTACTAAAAAGGAGGCAAAATAAAAAATAATATCAACATCAAAAAAATTTTTTAGCCATCATATACATAAAATTTATAGGCATGACATTCTACTCGTCCTCACCGAAAACCCTACACAGAGTCATATATATCTCCATAGCCAAAGAATTGAAATATTCCTTTTTAAAAGTTTCCCTAGTAGATGCTGTGATTATTGGCAAGCTCCCAATTGTGCCTATGTGTGCCCTTAGTGCACCCTTCTTGACTTTATCCCTTTTAGATAGATATTCCTTTTCCAAATCTTGTAGGTCAATAGGTATATGATAATTTGAAAGTGGTTCTAGACCAAAAACTTCCCAAATTTGTTTAGGGCTTATTGTGATCAAACATTCACCATCCAACCTTTTCACTATTCTGATTACTGGGTCATGATTTTTGGCAATAGCCACTAATAGGTCATAATCCATGAAAACACTAGGAACCACTAGTTTTTCCAAGTCAAAGTTCTAGATGTTACCATGAGGGGCAAATAATTTCCTTTCTAAGAACCATTTTTTTAAAAGGTAGAGCCCTATTCTAGAAGTAGTAGCATTTCTAACCCAATTTTCCTTATCATACAATCTATCAACATTTTTAAGTCTAGGGTTTATAGAAGTTAATTTTTTCACCTTAGTAGACTCATTTATGGATTCAAGTAATAATTCAAGGAGGTCATCATGAATATTTTTGGATATATAGTCTTCTTGACCCAAGAAAACTTTCTTTGTAGGCATGGTGAATAAAAATCACATAAAGCTAGAACACTTTGATATATATGGTGAATTTAGTAACTTACTTGACTCACTATTACTTTTTCTCTACAATTCTAAAATATACTGTGGATGAATGGAAATTCTTTTGCATCTAATCACACTATGCGCAATTTCTTAATAGTTCTAAACTCTTTGGAAGCCTAAAACTTTGTTCCTCTATGAAGGAAATGGAAAGATTTCTACAATATACTTTATTCTTGGTTTGCATGAGGAGCATTCAATCTTCATAAATGAACTATAATGAGAATAGAGTGGGACCACCTTCTATTTTTGAAAATACAACGTTGATCCAAAAAATTGAAGATCCAGGAACAGAATAAAAGATGACTCATTTTCTACTTTCCAAGCTAAATGTCAACCCAATAAGATTTCTTCCTATAAGCCTTTCTTTTACTACTGGAAAATTAATCTAGACCCACTAGTGCTTGCAGACACATGTAATCTTTTCACCATGTTGCCAAACATAAATAGTGAACAATTTCCTTATGCAACATAGCAACCATTGTTGATTCATTATAATCTGATGATGTGTATTTGATTAGTGCTTCAACATGATTATGGTGGGTCCCTCCATTTCTCCCTTTGGTCTCCATAACAAGCAAGCAATTTCTCATGATGACTTAGTGCCTACCATAGATGCACTTTGATTTGATGGTCCCCTTTTACATGTATCTTCATTCTGAATGGGATTCCACATCATATGTGACTCAACAGTGCTTTGACATTCTGGAAAATCATGTATAATATTTTAATCCTTTTTCAACATTAAAATAAAGCAAGCTCCACTGTGTCTTGTCTTTTTTAGTAAGGTGCTATGTCACTACCAGCATAAAACATGGGTTTTCTAGTCACAACATAGCAACCACAACACTTTTAAAAGAATCTGGTACACAAAAAAATACAAATTCTTTAGTTTTTTCCAACCTATCAAAATGATTATGTGGCTTATTTTTGATGAGAGAATTTTTGGGACCCACCTTTCAATATAAACCATTTCCATGTTCCATTTTCTAGTGAGGTGCTATGTGGCTACCAACATAAAACATTGGTTTTCTAGTTGCGACATAGCGACCTCCTTAAATCTTAACAAATTTTGGTGCTAAGAAAATCAAAATTTTTTGCCATCATCATTTTATTTAATGTCTTTGATAATGCATCATAATCACATGACCAAATTAATAATATAAAACTTTATGGCGCCTATTCCATTTGTTAATCTTACCTTTTTCATATTATCGGCAAGGCACTATGTTGCTACTGGCAGGATTCTTGCATTTTCTAGTCACAACATAATGGCATCCTAGATATTATAAAAACTTGTAATGAAAGATGTAGCATATTCCAATTAGTCCTCTTTCTGATACTTGACATTTCTAACATCAATCACACCACAATTTTTTTTAAAATAATAAAAAACCCAGCACCCACTTTCTACTTCACATCACCATCTTTGTGTTTTGTGATGGTCACCATGTCACATTGGCTAAAATCCTCATAGTTTCTTTATGCAACATGATGATCACCATAGATCTAGAAGAGATTTGATGGTAGAAATGACTTCAGGAAAAAAGATAACCAAAAGGAAAGAACTTAAATGGTATCCAGAAAGAATATACCAATTTCAAAACTAATTTTCCTACTAAGCTTTTCAAAATAGAAGCACATGACCTAACAAGTCTATTTAGGGTACAAAATTTTTATTTTAAAAGAGTTCTACCTAGGGTTAATAAATTTTTTAAAAGTTCAAACCCTAGCTTGCAAGATTCATACCCATCCATCTAATTTTTCAAAGCCTATTTTGTGGAAAAAAATTTGCACTATGGAAAAACAAACCACCAATCCAAATGATATAGTTGTTGATCTCTTGTACCAAATACTTTACCAAGGAAACATTTCTTGGGAGACTTGAATTAGTTGAGAATGAACTTAGATATTCTAGGGTAATTGTCTAGAATAGAGATAGCTTTTAGTGCCCTAAACAATCGATATGATCTATTAAGGAGCACAAGTGCTAGAGGAGATTTTGATAGAAGTAGTAGATCTAACAAGGATAGAAAGATAGAAGAACAAGTAGCCCTTTTGGTAAGAGGAGAAAAATATGGTAGGAAAAATCTTTAAATGTTGGACTTCTAATGAGTTTGGTCATTTTGCATTTAAGTTTCCTAAAAGAGAGAAAAAGTAAAAAGAAAATTTCAAACCTAGAAAAGATAGAGATTATTTGTATGCCAATGAAGAAGATTATTTTGATAAAAAAAGCAGTAAGTGCTAGTGATGATGAAATAGGATTTGTAGCTATTAAAGAAGAAAGTCTAAAGAAAATGGCTTTGGTATCATAGGTTGGAAATAAGTCTAATTGGATAATTGGTAGTGGTTATTCACATCATATAAATAGTGATATAAAAAAGTTTGTTGACTTCAAAAATTATGATGGAGGCTTTGTTAGAGTTGGAAACAATGCACCTTGAAATGTTAAAGGAATTGGATCTATAATTCTTGATGGTAAGACTAACATTGAGGATGTATATTTTGTTGATGGTTTGAAAAATAATCTTTTGAGTGTTGGACAACTAGTGGAAAAAGGTTATTAGTTACAATTCACGGAGAAGACATGTATGATCAGAGACAAAGATGGAAAGGTAATTGGAATATGAATTAGATATAGAGGTAATGCATTTTAGTTGGACCCTACTGAAATTACATGTTTGGTTGCTAAGGTAGATGGTAGTTGGTTATGGCATAAGAGATTTTGTCATATAAACTTTGATAGTATTGAGAAAACTAGCAATATGTCTGTAGTTAGAGATTTGCCTAAGATTGTAAAACCTACTAACACAATTTGTAAGGAGTGTGTATTGGCAAAGCATAAAAGAACTTTTTTTCCTAGAGAGAAGTTTGCTACTATAGAAAAGTTGGAGATTTTAAACACAGATCTTTGTGGTCCTATAAAGACTTAAGGATTCTATGGTGAAAGGTACTTTATGATTGTTGTTGATGACTTTTCTAGAATGACATGGGTTGCATTTCTTAAAGAAAAATATGAGGCATTTGACAAGTTCAAGATTTTCAAGAATAGAGTTGAGAATGAATTAGATATTAAGATTAAATGTTTAAAATTAGATAGAGGAGAAGACTTTATGTCAAATGAGTTTAAAATCTTTTGTGAATATAATGGAATCAAAAGATAGTTTTCTACTCTGAGAAGCCCTTAACAAATGAAATTGAAAAGAGAAGAAACAAGTCAATAATACAAGAAGCAAGAGCTATGTCAGCTGAGAATGATGAATCCAAGAAATTTTGGAGAGAAGCTATGAATATAGCTGTAGTGCCTCTCCCATTTGACTTTTGTAAGTCATCCTGATGGATGCAACCTTGCTGATCTTTTGTTGTGATAGATCATGATTGTGACCCTAAGTGGTCTACACCATTGAGGTGTTTGGGTTTATGTTTCTTTATCAGTTGCTTTGATTATGCTTTTGACTAATCTTTGAGATTATGATGTGATTTTTGGTTCACTGAAGTTTGTGCCAGTGGTTACCAAGATTTATGTGGTATCATGAGGTTGTTTCATGATTACCTTGAGATGTGTGTAGAGATTGCACTATGTTCTATTACCATGCTACAATGGACTAGGTTCTTGTAGCAGTGGTTTGTCATGCTTTTGACTATGTTTTCTTATGTGTTTTAAGTGCCCTTTTTAATGCAGTGTGATCAACCATTATTAAATGCTTAAGTAATTAGAATGGATTGTTCTTGTTGGATTATTTGGTTATGTGTTGCGGACATTTACCTTGTTTTATTTTGATCTGAGAGATATCTGTTCTTATGTGATGTTTTACATTTGAGATGAACTGAGGGTCAAATGTTACACTTTGATTCTAGTATGATGGATTTTAGACTACTAAGTTGTTCAGTTAATCATATTGCATGATGATGCCATTTTGAGATGACAGTGTGTTTTATGATGATATCTGGTTACTTGGTTATGTGATGGAATTAATGCTATGGTTATTTACTCCATTCCTACGTTGTTATGCTTTATGCGAATGTGAGTGATGTAAATAGATTATTTTAATATAATTAAATAAATGGTTAAATTAGTTGATTTAATGTATTTATTGCTTTGGCTATATTATTATATGCAGTTGCACTTGATCGTGTTGTTTAATGTGCAAGATTTATATCCCTGGCAGTGACACATGGAGTTAGTGATTCGGCCTTTCATATTTTACCAATGTCGTCCTTATATGGTCAACGTATCCTTTATTAAGTGTTTAAATTAAACCTTTTAGTGATTATTAAATCCAAATTCATTTGTGTTATGTGATTAGACCAGTAAGTGTGTCTGTGCATTTAGAGTTTCGCTTTGTCGCGAAAGTTGTTTAGGAGATTTATGTGTTTTTGGGTTTTCGGGCTTTTTAATTGATTTATTTTAATTTCTGGTAGCTTTTCCATAGATGAATTTCTATTTATAGGAATAGCCTATTTTCGTTTGGGTCGATTCGGGGTTTAACTAGATTGGCTGGTTAAATGCCCTAATCGATTATTCACTCGAAAAGTGAATAAATATCCAAAGAGGAATTTAATTCCTCACTTCTCACTTTCAAATTGGAAAGTTGGAGATTAAAACCCAAAATCCTCTTCATGAGAATTTATTGTTTTGTTTGTTGTGGGAGCTACGGGCGTGGGATCATCGTGAGGTTGGGCTCGTTGGATCCAGCTCGGAGAAACCTTGGATTGCCGCAATTTTTAGCTACTTCTACGAGATTTTATTTTATGGTTCAGATTCCCATTTTGCCCTTTTGGCTATGAGGTAGGGCTTTCTTGTTTTATTGTTTCTGCTCTGTTTTTGCTTCTATTTTTGATAGCTATTTGTTTGGAGGCTAAAAACTAGTGTTCCCCTCCATTTTTGTATGCTAGTTCTACCCGATTGGGCGGGTATGAACATTTTCCTATTTTTTGGAATGAGGGTTTGAAATTTTATGCCGTTATGCTGGCCATTTTTGCATACGGTGTTCGATTCCATTTATTTTTGGATTTTTGGGGTTTTTGAACCCAAAGGACAAATGGGTTTTAATTTTGAAGTTTTCTAAATTTTTGAGATTTTTACCTCGTTTTATGTGCCACCCTATTTTCTCAAGTTTTCTTGGCACAATGTGGGTCGCGGACCTTGATGATCCATTTGGATATTAGTTAGATCACTTTTGCACTTTTATGTTGCATTGGGATGCATGTTGCATCCGTACTCCCGACATTGTGTTCAGTTGAGTGATTTTATACTTGTTATGGTTTTTGTTGGACCTTTGCTTTTGTTTCATGAATGCTAGGATTCGTGTAGAATCCATACTCTTGGATTGAGGCTGGTTGAGTGAGTTCATGATGTTTGGTCTTGTTACATCATTGGGATTTGTGTAGAATCCATACTCTTGGATTGAGGCCAGTTGAGTGATTTCATGATGTATGGTTTTATTGGCTTTGGGATTCCTGTAAAATCCATCCTTCCCGTGTTGCTTTCAGTTTAGTTTTTTCTTTGCATTGTGTTCTCATTCCTATCCTTGTGTTATGATCTTCGTGATGGTGGTGTGCCACACACGAGTACTTGTGCGTACATTTGTTGGGTGACTTGCGAGGCTCGATCTTCCATGGATTTGTTGAAAGTTATGATCATTGGGGTTGGGATGGGAGTATGCATGCCCACGGGCACTTGTCATAGGATGAGCATGAGTAGGGTAGGGTAGCATATGGAGGGGGCTTCTATCTCGCAACCTAGTGACCTTAGTCCCATAGGGTTGGTGGAGTATAGGAAGTTTTAAATAAGTGATAATTAAAGAAAATGTGTGACTGGTAATAAAACTTAAGATAATAAAATGTGTGTGTGGGGCCCTCCATTGAGGAGTTGAAATGCACGATCCAAGCTTGGGCTTTTCGATGCCAAGTGACTCTCCATGATGCTAGTCCCTACATAGTAGCCTATTGAGTGTCTGACCAGGACCTGTACTCCTTGCATTGTCTTAGGTTCTTGGTTGCAGCCATCATACTGTCCGGCGTGAGTGTTAGCCATGGATGTTGTGTTTTTTGTGTGTTTGTGGTTGGATCATTATCTCCATCAGCACAGCGGGTGTGGACCTATGGGTGCCACGTGGTTGGGAGGCATAGCTACCTTCACCACTGCTAGGGATTGGTGTACAGAGATGATCTTTGTCCTAGTGCGATCATTGCTGGATGTCTTCACTTGGTACTTCGGGTTTCGGAGTATGCTTTCTTTTGATTTGTGCTTTCATTGGGATGCTTGTATATCATGTTTAGATGATGTTATTTTATTTGATGCATTCCCTTATTATGATGTGTAGCATATTATTAGATGCTGTGAATTGTTGTATTAGCATATCTGTTGCTTATTGTTGTTTAGCATGTGATAGGTGATGTTATCTACTATAGGATTATCTTATGCGTTATCACTAGCATGTTAGATTTCCTTATGCTTATATTGTTGCATATTTTAGTAGTGACATCCCTATTACGACATTACTGACAATTTGGTCGATGGCTTGGGATGTTATGCGTGGGGGATGGCTAGGACCCATGATGGTCTTATGATGCTATTGATGGTTGGGAGGAACCACGCACTTAATTTGGTTGTTTAGTTCTGATTTATATTTTTGTTCATTGCGATGTTTATTTTGGTATGTGCTTTGCTTTTATGTTTTAGATGGTTAGATGTTCCTCTTTCCTTGCTGTTAGTGCTCTCGAGTGTTCATTCCTCGATTTATGTGGATATGCTACTCCCCAGTGTGGAGGCTTCCTTGTTTGTTTAGCTTTTTGTTTGCATTTTGTGTTGCACTAATTTGTTTCCTCGCGCAAGATTGTATTTTCCTCGCACAAGACTATTTCTTCCTCGCGTGAAAGAATACACTTCCTGCGCAAGAATGTAAATCTTTGCGCGGTGCGTAGGGAATCCTCATGTGAGAATGTGAATCCTCGTGCGAAGCTCAATAGTCCTTGCGCAAAGTGCGCACTTTCTCGCATGAAGCGGTGAAAGATCTCATGTGAAACTCGAGACCAATTTTCTTTCTCGCGCAAGAAACAAGGGCTATCTAGGCTTGTCGGGTGTAGGTTCGAAAGTTAGTTTTGAACACCCTTTTGGTTTTTACACCATCCTGGTTCAAAATAGATTTCCTAGGGGTTTAAAATATATCATTTAAGTATAAGTTCCTTATACTTAAGATATATTTTAATATATGCAACAAATATTTTGAGATAGGTTTCAGACCTCTCAGAGA
Source organism: Cupressus sempervirens (assembly GCA_028749045.1). Lineage (NCBI taxonomy): Eukaryota > Viridiplantae > Streptophyta > Pinopsida > Cupressales > Cupressaceae > Cupressus > Cupressus sempervirens. The sequence continues at coordinate 41,975,049 of CM053793.1, read as the reverse complement.
CAAGTTAAGGATTCTAGGAAATTTTAGGGCTTCAAAAATCTAGACTTAGCCAATTTTTAGGGCTTCAGGATTTCAGGCTTAGCCAAATTTCAAGATTCTGCATTTTACCCTAGCTCGATGTTTTTTTGATGAGTGGTTGTTCTTGAACCCTCATCTTGTTGTGGTGGTTGTTGGCTTTTGTTCGTGTTTGTCTTTTGGTAGTGGCATTTGGAGATTCGTTGGTTGTCGGGATTGTGGTGAAGTCTTCCATTGCAATCTTTGTGATCCTTGTATGATGTTGTCATGTACATTCATACTTGTAAAAAATAATTCTTGGCTTGATTTGAATCCTTGTTCCCAAGGATCTTTGGGCGAGGCATTACAATAGCAATCTATAGTGTGAATAGAGTGCATCTCTCCAATGGTACATAGCACTATTATTTGTCTAGACTGAATGCTGATGCTTCCTGTATGGGGCAGTATCTGTAATGGAAAAAGTCATCTAGGACTCTTGATAGATGGTGTTTTGAATAGTGTCTTTGAAAACTTGAGCAAGTCAAAGATAGTTGTTGCAAAGATTGATAGGATGAAATGGTAGATGGTTGTTGAAACCTTTGACATTGATTTCAATGGGAGAGAGATTATAGCATGAATTTTTTTTTGATATAGAGAAGATTGAGATACATTAATGGGGGAGAAGCATGTATGATTAATGAAGAGGATTTGAAAAGGATAACAGTCTTTAATTATTGGTATTCTTGGAACTAGATGTTTTCAATCTTTGTTGCCATTAATGCCAAAGGGGGAGGTTGTTGAAATAATGAATATTAAGGATATTCCTATGGAGAAGTATTGTAGAAACATGATTATATCATTATCATGATGATATGTTATAATCATGACTATGTTTTTCATTGATGTCAACATAGCAGTTTTATGTGGTATCTAATAGAAGAACAATGATAAAGATCAAGTTGGTATGGATAGATCATTGTGTAGTTTCACTAGCTAGCTTAATGGGAGATACTAATGAGTGTCTAGTATATGTAGATAACCTTAGAAGAAAAAGATATTAAGTCTAGAAGAATTTATGCAAGTTTTAGTAAAGATGGTCTAGAGATAGAGTTTATAGAGGCATGTTCTAGTAAACTTGTTATATCTCTTAGCAAAGTTGTTATTCTAAGATCAAGGATAAAGGCATGTAGAAGAAATTATGGAGATGAAATGATTCATGAAGAAAAGTAAAATAATTTCATTGATTTATAAAAATATCTTCCTACATGCCCAACCATAAGGCCTTCTAGCTTATGGCCAAATACAAATACATTCACATTCAAAGTTCCAACAACAAATTTGCACTTTCTAGTTCTACTCTAGAATCCATTTTAAAACTACCTAAAAATGCTTAGAGTTTATAGAGGCATGTTCTAGTAAACTTGTTATATCTCTTAGCAGAGTTGTTATTCTAAGATCAAGGATAAAGGCATGTAGAAGAAATTATGGAGATGACATGAATCATGAAGAAAAGTAAAATAATTTCATTGATTTATAAAAATATCTTCCTACATGCCCAACCATAAGGCCTTCTAGCTTATGGCCAAATACAAATACATTCACATTCAAAGATCCAACAACAAATTTGCACTTTCTAGTTCTACTCTGGAATCCACTTTAAAACTACCTAAAAATGCTTAGCTCTAAGCCTAAAAATTCTATTTATAGTAGCCAAAACAGCTTATAGATCATTATAGAACATGGAGAAGCCACAAGTTGGCTCTCATCAAATATTAAATGAAAATAAACCAAAATTAAATACACAAGTCGGCCCTCATCAACAATTAACTATCCTGAAATTGATGTCCGGGAAAAATAATGATATCTCCTAGCTCCAATTGAATTAGAACTTGTGCTTCAAATTGTGGGTAGATATCTAAGTCCTCTACAACCCCTTAAGTGTTCAAGGTCTAATTCATCAAGAAAAAATGCACATCCATTCTGAAAATTAGGCACAAAAAATTGTTGCGCAGAACTGCTAGAAATTGACGTTTTAGGAGAATCACCATATCTCCCAAACCATAAGGAGTTAGGACTTTCACTATGGAAAATAGATATTGATCTAGGCTCTCTTGAATACTTGAAGTTAATAAATCTTCATTCATTTTTAAAAATTATTTACATGATCTACAATAGGAACCCAAAAACAAAAAAAATGCAGTTTCAATAAAACCAAGTTTTAGCAACAGAATAAAAAGTGAAAACATGTAGGATAAAAGTGCAACCCAGAATGCTCCTACATCAAACAACTAGGGTTGGGAGAAATTATTCTCTTGAATCATTGAGATGTCACAACCTTAGCTAAATCCAACTTAGATTGAGAAATCCATGAAGCATCTTCCATAGGTCTGTTCTTCCACTTCACTAGATATTCATAATAATCTTTTCCCTTTGTTCTCTTACCAATTATTTGATCCAATATTTGTTCAACTTCTTCAAGTTTCTTCTTAGGATAGTCCTCTAATATAAAAACTTCTTCAGCTAATTCATGATACTTGTATAAATCAACAACATTGAATACGGGAGATATATCCATGTCATTAGGTAACACAACTTCATAAGCATTTTCACTATTAAATTTCTTCAAGATCTTACAAGGTCCAAACTTCTTCATCTTCTAGTTATTTTATGTTTCAACTAGAAAGCTTTCTTTCTTGAGATGAACCATTACTTCATCACCAACTTGAAAATCATGATGTCTTCTAGACTGATCAACATTCTCCTTATACTTTCGATTACTTTGTTCTATCATCAACTTCACTTCCTTATGCAAAGACTCCATATAATTAGCAAATTCTTCTCCTTCATCACTTCTCTTTTCTTCACCAGAAATATCCCTCGAATTTGATACTCTTCTAGGCTTCATTCCAGTAATAATCTCAAAAGGTGCCTTCCCTGTACTCCTATTTAAATAATTATTTTATGCAAATTCAATTTGTGCCAATACCATCTCCCAATTACTTGGCTTATTCCCAACTAAACATCTTAGCAAATTACCCAAGGTTCTATTCACCACTTCTATGTATCCATCTATTTATGGATGGAATGTAGAACTAAAATTCAATTTAGTACCCATCTTATTCTACAAAGTCTTCCAAAAATAACCAACAAACTTACTATTTCTGTCAGAAATAATACTTCTTGGTAATCTATGCAATCTCACAATCCCTTTAAAGAAAAGTTCAGCAACATGCTTAGCATTTGATGTCTTTTTACATGGTATGAAATGAGCCATCTTAGAAAATTTATCCACTAAAATAAATATAAAATCATACCCCTTCACCGCCTTAGGTAATCCAAGAATAAAATCCATACTGATGTCACTCCAAGGTTTGTCAAGAACGGTAATAGGTGTATACAAACCAGTATTTTGACTCACTCCTTTTGCAACTTGACAAACTCCACAACTCTTTACAAATTTCCAAACATCCTTATACATTTGTAGCCAATAATACTTCTCTTTCTGAAAATTCAATGTCTTATCAATTTCAAAATGTCCAGCCAATCTACCACTATGCTTTTTCCTTAATCACATTCAACCTCATAGAACTTCTAGGAATACACAATTGAATGCATGTGGATACCATATATTTTTGAATTAAATACTAATCATACTTACTTTCATGATTTTTCAAATTTTGTTTTCTACACTCTCTCCATACCTTGGAAAAATTAGGATCAGCATCATACAACTCTTTCATTTCATTAAAACTAAGAACTTCAACCTTGATTTTAGTCAACAAAGAACGTCTTGTACTCAATGCATCAAAAAATTTGTTAGTAACTCCACTCTTATGCTTAATGAAAAACATAAAATTATACAAGTACTCAACCCACTTCATATGTCTCTGATTTAATCTATTTTGACTTTCCAAGTATTGTAAAGCTTTATGATCAGTATACAACACAAACTCTTTAGTAATCAAATAATGTCTCCACTTCTTCAAAGCTTCAACAATAGCATAAAACTCTTGATTATACACATAATACTTCTTTTTAGCATCATTCAAGTTTTCACTAAAGAAAGCAACATGCTTACCTTCTTGACTTAATACAGCTCCAATTACATTACCACTTGCATCACATTCAACTTGAAATACTTTGTTGAAATTAGGCAAAGCCAATATAGGTAGTTCAACAACCTTTTGTTTCAAAGTCTCAAAGCTCTTATCAGCTCCATGTTTCCACTTTAATTTCTTTTTATCTCCTCTCATTGTCTTAGTCATAGCATTACAAATAGAATTGAAATTCTTTATCAATTTTTTGTAAAAACTAGGCAAACCATGAAATGATCTTACCTCACCCACATTCTCAAGTTTAGGCCATTCCAAAATTGATTTAACCTTCTCTATATCCATCTTCAAACTATTAGCTAAAATCAAAAATCCCAAATACACAATCTCCTCTTGCATAAAAGAACACCTTTTCAAATTAATCAACAACTTTTCCTCTTTCAACCTCTACAATACTTGTCTAATATGCTCAAGATGTTCTTCTTTAGTCTTACTGAATATCAAAATATCATCCAAATAAAAAATCACAAACTTACCCAAGAATCTTTTTAGAGCTTCATTCATCAACCTCATGAAAGTACTAGGTGCATTAGTCAAACCAAAAAACATAACCAACCATTCATACAAACCATCTTTTGTCTTGAAAGTAGTCTTCCATTCATCACCCTCTCTAATTTTGATATGATGATAGCCACTCTTCAAATCAATCTTGGTGAAATAATTTTCTCCACTCAAACAATCCATTATGTCATCCATCCTTGGCATAGGAAACCTATATTTCACTATGATTTTGTTTATAGCTCTGGAATCCATACACATTCTCTATTCTCCATTATTTTTAGGTGCTAATACAACTAGTGCAACACATGGACTCAAGCTTTCTTTGATCAAAACCTTTTGCAAGAACTCATGTAGTTGTCTATAAAGTTCTTCATTCTCTATAGGTGTCAATCTATATCGTGCTTTATTCAAAAAACTAGCTCCAAGAATTAGATCCATACAATGACTTGTACTTCTTACTAGAGGTAAACCATTAGGAATATTATCAGCAAAAATATCTTTATATTCATTCATCAATTCTATAATTTCTTTTGCCATACCAACATTTCTTGCTTGGTCATTACTACCAACACTCAATCCTATAGCAAAATAAACTTGATTTTTGTTTACTTCTTTTCAAAATGCTTTCTATTAACTATGAAAACCTTTATTGCAGTACAACTGACCTCATCTAGACTTTCAATCAAAGACAACAATGTTTTTTGCTTCCCATTTACCCAAAGAATATATTGATTCAATATTCCATCATACAAAACATATCTATCATATTGCCAAGGTCTACCCAACAAAATATGACAACAATCCATGGGCATAATGTCACACAAAACCTCATCAAAGTAATGACCAATTTTGAACTTCACAAGGCATTGCTCACTTACCAATATATTATGCTCATCTTTGATCCATGAAACATGATAAGGTTTGGGATGTTTCAACCTCTACAACTGCAACTTTGTAACCAACTCTTTTGATGCAAAATTTGAAGAACTTCCACTATCAATGATCACCTTGCAACATTTTCCATTCATCTTACATTTGGTCTTGAAAATACTTCTCGTAAGGATGGGTTCCTCATCACTTGCCTTATTACATAAGGTTCTTCTCACCATCAAATTTTCTCTAGCCTCAAGTTCACTTGGTGAACTCTCATTGTCCTCTTGAATCACAATATTTCTATCATTCTACTCACTTTCAGAAGATCTACGTCCTTCTTTACCACATATGAAACAATTACCATGAAAACCACCTCTAGGATAAGAATTACCTCTTCCTCAATAAGATCTAGTACCTCTTTGGTATGAGCTACCACCTTTCCACTTAGTCTTGTTTTTGTCATCACTCTTCCATTTTGATTTCCCTTTATCCTGCACAAAACTTTTAGATATAACACTTTCACCATAAGATCTACCTCTACCTCATTGGAATCTACCACCTCTACCTCTTTGTCTTTGTTCATGCTTGTTTGTGAAGATCTTTTCAGCTTTGAAGGCATATTGATATGCTTCTTCAACACTTTCCAACTTCACAAAACTTATTTCATCTTGAATTCTAGATCTCAATCCATTTTTGTACTTGCAATTTTCTCAACATCATCATCCACATGTCCAATCTATAGAATTCTTCAGTATACTCTTTCAAAATCATGTCTTTTTGCTTCAAATTTTGCATCTTTCTCAACAAGATAACTTGGTAATCAGCATGAAGGAATTTTTTCTTTACATTGTTCACCATCTTCACCCAAGTTTTGATCTTCTCCTTTCCTCTCCTTTGTTTATTAGTTTGCAAATGCTCCCACCATAGTGAAGCATGACCTTTTAGCCTAGTGACTACAATATTCACCTTCTTATTCTTAAGAGTGTCTTCATACTCAAAGAACTTCTCCATACCTAAGTTCCAATCAAACATAGCATTGGTATCCAATTTTCCATCATAAGGAACAACTTCTACAACAAGTTTTTAATTTTCTCTAGATAACACTTGCAACAATCTTTCCTCATCTTGATCTTCCTCAAGTTCTGGATTATGGTTTTATGTTGCCACTTCATCATCACTTACATCATCAAGATGTGCTACTCTCCTTTGGGATATCTCCATAGCATATAATATTGCTACAATTTGTCTCAACTAATCCAATATGGCATTATCAATATTTCTCTTACCACAAACCATCTTTACGAATCAAGTTCCTATAAGATCATAACCCTTTGCAAGTTATAGGTCAAATTTGTAGATCTACAACCCTATAACCAAATCTGAATTAGGGTTCTACATGATCCAATTTCCACAAGGATGAAGCTCAAGCTCCGATACCACCTAAGACAAGGAAGGATAGGGAAAACTAGAGGCAATAACACACCTAGCTCTTTGAACCACCCTGCAAGAGTTCACACAACGAAAGTAAACATAGAGAAAAACATCCAAAGGAGGAAGAAGAGAAAAATAATTTCATTGATTTATCAAAATATCTTCTTACATGCCCAACTATAAGGCCTTTTGGGTTATAGCCAAATACAAATACATTCACATTCAAAGATCCAACAACAAATTTGCACTTTCCAATTCTGCTCGACAATCCTCTTTAAAACTTCCTAAAACTACTTATCTCTAAGCCTAAACACTCTATTTATACTAGAAAAAATGGCTTATATATCATGCTAGGATGTGGAGAAGCGACAGGTCAGCTCTCAGCAAATATTAAATGAAAATAAACCAAAATTAAATACACAAGTCGACCTGCATCAACAATTAACTATCCTAAAATTGATGTTTGAGAAAAATCACAATATATCCTAGCTCTAATTGAGTTAGAACTCATGCTTCAAAAAATAAGTAGATATCTAGGTCTTCTACAACCAATTAAGAGTGCAAGGTTTGATTCATTAAGAAAAAGTGCATGTCCATTCTAAAAGTTAGGTACAGAAAATTATCACGTAGAACTACAAGAAATTGATGATCGAAGAGAATTGCCATATCTCCCAAATTATAAGGAGTTAGGACTTATGCTATATAATTTAGATAGTAATTAAGGCCCTCTTTAATCCTTGAACTATGTATCTCTTTATTAATTTTAAGAAATTAGTTACATGATCTGCAACAAGCACCAAAAAACCAGAAAATGCAGTTTCAGCAAAACCCAATTTATGCAACAAAATAAAAATTGAAAACATGTAGGATAGAAGTGCAACCTAGGATGCTCCCATATCAATATTACATGTGTAGAAAGTAATTAAAGTTAAAAGGCAATTGATTGATGTTATCAATAAGTTTAATTTTTTTCTTAATGAGGTCCTATAATAATTAATTGAAAAGGTGTAATAGCCAACTCAAGGAATTTTTTATATGGACTCAGTATAAAGGAAGGAAATTTTCCTGTGTTATGTATGGATAAATGAAGAGGAGATAAGAAAGGAAGGAGAGAAAAAAGGAGATAAGAAATATAGCAGAGAAAAGTTGAAGATAACTTTATTTCCAAACTTTTATTTGGAGATCTAAGGTTTGATATTTGGATCTAAGATTTGTGATCTAGTCTACAAGGTCTGATAGTGATTGGTCTAATTGACAAGATAGAAGAAATTGGATAAAGCACAGTACAAAAAATTATTTTGCAAGAAATTATTGAAGATTAGTTGAAATGATGTAGGAGCATCTTGGGTTTTCTTGGTGACTACTTTGGAGTTCATGGGAGGAGGCTTTGTAGTTGCTATGAGGGGTTCTTGGACTAGTACTTGGTTGAAGAAGGACTGGTGCTTGACATGCTCTCGGAGCTTGACATGGTCTTGGAGCTTGACATTGTTTGGGAGCTCAGAATTGTCTTGGAGCTTGACATGTTCTAAGAGTTTGGCATGGTCTTGGAGCTCGGCATGGTCTGTTGTGCTTGGCATGTATTGGGAGTTTCATTATGCTTTAGAGATTTCTCTAACTTGGTAGTGTGTTGGGATTGACTGGAGTTCTTGGTGCATTTAATGCATATAGCATGTGATCATGTTGTGGATCAATCTAGGAGTATGTGTGGTCTTGGTTATCTATCCATTGTGTATTTTATCTTGGTTGTAAACTTGGGGCTTATCAGAAGTATTTTTTTTAGTTATCACATGTTAACTTCAGGTTAAAACTTTTGTATTTAATTTTTGTAGCTAGGCTAACTTGTGGCTTAGTTGGGTATAAGTAGGGGGTCTTATGGAGTCTTTTAGTCATTCATTCATGGAGTGTTTCATTCATTTCAAAGGACTAAGTCTAGAGAGTAGCTTAAGGGTGAGTTTTCCTGAGTTTGTGGATAGAGTGTTGAATGTGAGGTAGTTTATAGCAAGATTGTAGTAGAGTTGTGAGTTTGTGAGAAGAGCTAGGGCTATGGCTTGGGAACCATAGAATATATTGGTGGACCTAAGGGTAAAAGTGTGGATTCTTCTTGGTGTTCTTATCTAGTTATGGATCTACACTAGCTAGGATAGGATTGAGTTGGATCTTGAGGGATCTTGTACAACTATTATTGTAAATGCTATTAGATTTATCCCTAACCTAGAAGGCCTTACATCTAGGCATATTGCATGCAATTTTTTGTTTTTAATATATTAAAGAGTTGTGATTTGGTATCAGATCTTGCATTTCTATTATCTTGTGTTTTGTTTCCACTATGTGGTTATTGATAGGGGCTAGGACATCTCCTTTAAGAATTCTCCTTCCTTGCACTACATTATATGGTATCAAAGCAAAGGTTGTTCCTAAGTGTGTAGAGAAATCATTGAAGTTGTGGCACTTTCTACTAGGACCTTGGGAGGACATGCAAATGGATCTATGGTTGAAAGGATGGAAGGTTGATCTTTGTGATATGAATATCAGGATTTAACTGTGTGATTTTTGAGTCAAACTCGATGACCCATGTTTCATAAGTAGTGATTCAACATGAATCCATCTCTCATGAGAATAAATGGAACACTTAGCACTCATTGGATCTAGGTGATGCTCACAGGGGTGAAGCACCGGGACTTCTCGGGAGGTCACCCATCCCAGTACTACTCCAGCCCGAGCGCGCTTAACTACAGAGTTTCCTACTTATCTAGCTATGGAAATTATCTCCTACTTATCAAAGGTTGATCTTGTTCAAAAAGATTGATTTATTGGTTATTTGTAAAGATCTTGGAAGATAGCTCTGAGAGGACTGGACCCTAGGATGATTGTGAATCTCCATGATATACTGGAGAGGAGGACTAATGAGACAATAGCTTAGGTAGATTTTATTTGGATTATTCTTTTTCTAAAAGAGTTGATAAATAGAAGAAGAAATTTTTATGCTATTAGAGTTGGAGTCTACCAATTTGGAAGAGAGTTTTCTGGCCAATTAAAAGACTTGTTCAAGAGAGAAGATGACATCACAAGGTTGGGGTGGAAGAGTTTGGTTTTTTTGATAAGTTTGTGGAGCCTGATACAAAACCTATAGAGAAACTTAAGGTTGTTGCTAAGGGTATTCCTAACATTGTTGATGTTGAAATGGAGGTTAGTTTTCATGATCAATTGGTTGAGCATGACATGGAGATTTTAGAGTACCTGGTCATGCATGATTTGGTCAATTTTGGTGATGAATTGTATGTGGCAGAGCATCTTGTTGTGAACAATGAGGTTGTTGATGTTGTGAGTTTTCCATGTGTTGATGGAGATCTAAATATTTTTGCTACTATGGAGTTTGTTGCTGCTAGTGTGGATTCACTAATTATTGTTGTGGATCAGGATTTTTTGTTGAAGCATTATGTTTAGTTTATTCTTGGGAGTGAGCATGTTGATTGGATGGTTGAGATTCTGGTGTTTGATAGAATAATGTGGATGTGGATGTGGATGATGTATAGATTTGTTTTCTTATCCCTATTGCAATGGAAGAATTTGGTGAAGATGAAGATGGCTGTTTCCCTCTCTTTGGGGATCAAAGTGTGGGACACACTTTTCTATTTACCTCTGAAGCTTGATGTAGGAGTATCTTGGGTTTTCTTAGTGAGTACTTTGGATTTCATATGAGGAAGCTTAGTAGTTTCTTTGGATGGTTCTTGGACTAGTGCTTGACATGCTCTAGGAGCTTAGCATGGTCTTGGAGCTTGACATGATCTAGGAGCTTGGCATGGTCTTGGATCTCAGCATGGTCTATTGTGCTCAACATGTATTGGGAGTTTGACGATGCTTGGGATTTTTCTCTCACTCAGTAGTGTATTAGTGCCAACTGGAGTTCTTGGTGCATTTAATGCATGTAACATGCGATTATTTCATGGAATGATTTGGGAGTGTGTATGGAATTACATGTGGTCTTGTTATCTCTCCTATGTGCATTTTATCTTGGTTGTAAACTTGGGGCTTGTCCTAAGTATTTTTATGTAGTAATCATGTGTTAATTTTAGGTTAACATGAGGGTTAACATTTTTGTATTTAATGTTTTTTGCTAGGCTGACTTGTGGCTTAGTTGGGTATAAGTAGGGGGCCTTGTGGATTCTTTTAGTCATTCATTCATGAAGTGACTCATTCATTTTGGAGGAGTGATTATGGAGAGTAGCTTAAGGGCATGTTTTCTTGAGTCTATGGATAGAGCACCAAATGTGAGGTAGTTTACAACAAGAGTGTAGTAGGGTTGTAAGTTTGTGAGTAGAGCTAGGGCCATAACTTGAGAACTAGAGAATAGCTTGGTGGACCTGAGGGTACAAGTATAGATTCTCTTTGGCATTCTTATCTAGTTGTGGATCTTGGCTAGCTAGGATAGGATTGAGTTGGATCTTGAGGGATCTTGTAGAACTATTATTGTAATTTCTATTGTATTTGACCCTAACTTGGAAGGCATTACAACTAGGCATATTGCATGCAAACAATTATTTTTATAAATAAATAGTTGTAATTTGGCATCAAATCTTGCATTATTGTTATCTTGTGTTGTGTTTCCACTGTATGGTTATTGTTGGGGGCTAGGAAATTTCTTTTGAGGATTCTCCTACCTTGCAGTGTGTCATAGATAGTGAAGTTCAATGGTATTTCCCTAGGAGCTATTTGGATAGTGGGTCCTTGTGCCTTCTACAACTCCTAACAAGGTTGGCACAACTCCTAATAGGGATTCAAAGTCTCCTAACAAGAATTCTTATGTACTGAATGTGTTTATAGACTCCTAATAGGGTCCATCCTCTAACAAAGAATATATATATCAGTATATCTTTGTGGGTATCATTCCCACTAGTGTTTTTCCTTTGATCAAGGGTTTCACTAGTTAACATATCTGGTGTAATTGTGTATGTGCATCTTGTTATGTTTTCTATTTACTTTGGTTGCATGGTTAAGATTAATTGAGGTTGATAAATGTTTTAATTGGATAACTAATTAACCCCCCTCTTAGTTATCTTGGTGGACTATTATTTCTAAAAATTGCACTATCACAAGTTGAGTTAGCAACCAAAATTGACAATGTGAAGAAGGTACTAAAGAACATTTTCTCTTTATGCATCAAATTGATATTATTTATGTTATGCTTGAAAGGCTAAGATTATTCATGCATGACCAAGTATTTTTCCACTCATATCAAAGGGGGAGATTATTAATCTCAATTTGGTTTTGACATATGAGTGACAATATACTCAAGTCATTTACTTAGTTCATGTTGAACAAGTAATACATGCAGAGCATAAGTTATTAGATAATATATGTTGAGAAAAAAATATACAGTAAGTGTCGAACAACTAGTAAGTGCCAAGTCACTCAAATTTCAAATAAATAGTAAGTGTCAAGTCATTTAAATGTTGAGTAATCAATGGATGCTGAGTCATTCAGAAGCCAAGTTATAACATTGTAGTTATAGTTGATGCCAAGCATCACAAACTTCAAGTAATGAGTAATATAGTTTGAAATAGTTGTTTGTAATGGAAAAAACTACTATGTAAACCATTTTGGAGCCAAATTAAAGATTTTTTTTGATCTTAGATGATAATAATAGATCTTTATTAAGAATCCCTATGTAGTATATACAACCAATTAGAAAAAGGGAAGGATTAAGTGACAATATGGGTGAATCACAATAGTTGGTTTTTACCTAACCATAAGTCACCCAGGTCTTCTTAAGGAGGACAAACCCTAAACTCTGTATGTGTGTGGAAAAAGAAAAGAAAGAAGTTTACATGTGCAAACAAAGCATTCATGGTGATAGAGGAATTGTGAATTGAGATACATTGTAGAATCAGTTAGAGAAGAACAAAGAAAGGAGGTTAGAGGATAGAAGAGATACATCTAATTAGTGAGGATCAAGTACACATCAGGAAAGAGGTGATCTATTATCTAGTAGTAGAGTGCTAACCATAGGATCATTGCTAAGACATTCTAAAAGGTGAATGAATTAAATCTCTTAACAAAGTAGTCTTAATAGGCTATTGTAAATACTTTAATAGGGTGCTTACTTCATTGTAAGTTGAAGTCTTTTTACCAAGAACACTTCTAACAGGGTGTTGAAATCCTTTAATATGGTAAGATCTAACAATATTGTAAGCCTTTAATAGGAAAAACCTTTTGTAGGATAGATCATGTTTCATGATCAAATATTGTAACCTTCATTGGATACAGTTTATTACTATAGTAATGAAGATTTGTGAGTGTCATCCCCACCCCAATTTTACCTTCTCATTAAAGGATTTATAGGTGATCATATCTTGTTTCATACATGTGTTGAATGCTATTTTCTTTCATAAGTATGGATGAATATGTTTAGCTAGATATTTCAATTTTCATGCAGATTATGAGATGGATGTGTCGTGAATGAATTTATGGTTAAATTTTTGAAGGACTAATTCACCTCCCCCCCATATTAGAGTTTACTTTCCCTATTGTGTTTCGAATGATAAAATTTCATTGATTGGGTTAAAATTAATTAACATGTGTCAATGTTTTACCTCGCTCATGCCTCGAGTGCTAGTATAGAATAGGATGGGAGTATAGAGGATGCTTGGTTATGACCTTTCTTTGTTGGTATTGTTGGAAGATTGGTAAGATTGTTGGAATATTGGAGAGATTGGTTTGATGATGATATGTTACATTCATGACTAATTTTTTCATTGATGTCAACATAGCATATTTTATGTCTTCTATGATATCTAACAGAAGAACAGTGGAAAGATTAAGTTGGTACAGATGACTAGTTGAGTATGATAACCACCTAAGGTTATGGGAGATACTTTGGAGTATTTGTTATATGTAGTTAACAACAAAAGAAGAAAGGATACGTCTAGTAGAAGTTATGTAAGTTTTGGCAATGTCTATGCAGAGGTAGAGTTTATAGAGGCATTATCTGGTAAACTTGTTATATCTCCTAGTAGAATTGATATCTTGAGGATCGAGGTTGAGGACATGAAGAGAACATGTTGAGGATGATGTGGCAAATGCTTGTTCATAATAATATTGCATGTATAGAAATTTATTTAAGTTGCAAGGCATAAGATTATGGCTATCACTAAGTGTAATGTATTCGTAGTGAGGTCCTATATTAATTATTAAGAAGGACTAACAACTGACTTAGGGAATTATTTTATGGAATCGGTATAAAGAAAGGACATTTTCCTTTATCATGGTATGTGTTGTTATAATTTAATGATTGATGATAAGAAACAAAGAGTGTGGAATGAAAAGTGGAGAAGAGTAGTGAAGAAGTGTAGGAAACTTCATTTCTAAGGTTTTGCTAAGTGATTCAAGGTTTGGTATTCAGACTTGAGATTCGTAACCTAGTCTATAAGGTCTAATAGTGATTAGTCCCATTGAAAAGACAAAGGAAAGTACAAAGGAAATAAGAAGATACCATCAAATTACTTGTTTGATTAGTGATCTCTTCTTGTAGTTGAAATTGCATGTTTGGATAGTGGGCTCTTCTTGCATACATTATACAACAACTCCTAACAAGGTTGGAATCTCTTAACATGGATTAAAAGTCTCCTAATAGGGACTCATTGTACTAAATGTTATTATAGGATCTTGATAGGGTCCATCCTCTAAAAATGAATATTTATATTAGTACATCATCTTGTGGGCATCATTCGCAGTAGGGTTTTCCCTTTGATCAAGGGTTTACCTAGTCAACATATCTGCTATAATTGTCTATGTGTATCTTTGTATAGTTTCTATTTACTTTAATTGAATGATTAAGTTTTTTTAAAGAAGATAAATATTTTAATTATTGGATAACTGATTCAACCACCCCCCACCCCTCTCTCAGTTATCTTGGTGAACTATTGTTTCTAACAATTGGTATTAGAGCATCGAGTCCTTGAAGAAAAAGTTTAATAGCTTTCAGAGATCCATGGTGAACATGTTCAGGAAAGATAGTCTAAAGTTTGATGGAACAAACTATGACAGTTGTAAAGAAAAGATGAAGATAGATTTTTTGTATATGGGTCTAGGATATTGGATCTTTGATAAAATGAGTGAAGATAATCATTGAAGCAAATAAGTTGAAAAGTTGCTCTAAAGCATAAAGAGATCTTTTCATGTGTGACATGAGAGTTAGGGAAGCACTATTGACTACACTTCCTCAAATTGAATACAATTAGGTAAAATAACTTTTTACTTCACATTTGATTTATAAAGCTTTGGAAAATAGTTTTGAAGGTGAAGGACATTCTAAGAAATTGAGGCTACAAAGCTAGATTTCTACATTTCAAGATGCTAAGATGATGGAAGATGAATTTGTAAGCACATATATAGATAGGATATTAGAAATTACTATAGGTATTAAAGGTCAAGGAGGAAAAAATGAAGATGGATGAGGTTATATGGAAGATATTAAAAACTATAACTCTACCATTCAAGCCAATAGTTCAAATGATAATATTGTTGATATCTTGTACCAAATATTTTACAAAGGAGACATTGCTTAGAAGACTTGAAGTAGTTGAGAATGAACTTAGACAATACAGAGAATTAACTAGAGTAGAGACAACATTTAGTTCCTTGAATATTCAACCTAATCTATCAAGAAGCGTAAGTGCTAGAGGAGATCTTGCTAGTAATAGTAGATCTGAAGCAGACAAAAAGATTGATGAAATAGTAGCCCTTCTAGAAAGAAGAGAAAAAGGAGGTAAGAAAATCTTTAAGTGTTGGACATGTGATGAATATAGTCATTATGCATCTAAGTGTCCTAAAAGGGAGAAAAATTATAAGGGAAATCATAAGTCTAAAAGAGATAGATTTTTTTTATGAAAATGAAGATAATAATTATGATGATCAAGCATCAAGTGCTAGTGATGATGAAATTGGATTTGTGCTAATTAAAGAAGAAATTCTAGAGAAGGTAGCTTTGGTATCACAAGTTGAGAAGAAATATAATTGGATAATTGATAGTGGTTGTTCAAATCATGTGACTAGTGATATGAACAAGTTTTTTGACTTCAAAAGTCAGGATGGAGGAATTGTCAAAGTTGGAAACAATGTAGTATGCCAAGTAAAAGGTATTGGATCTATAACTCTTGATGGTAAAACTAATACTAAGGATGTATATTGTGTTGATGGTTTAAAGCACAATCTTTTGAGTGTTGGACAACTAGTAGACAAAGGTCATCAGTTGTAGCTCATAGAAAAGACATGCATGATGAAAGATAAAGATAGAAAGGTAATTGGAATAGGAACTAGATCTAGTGGTAATGAGTTTTAGTTGAAACTTACTAAAATGACATGTTTGGTTGCAAAGGTAGATGATAGTTGGTTATGGCATAAAAGATTCTGTCATATAATCTTTAGTAGTATTGTAAGGACTAGTAAAATGTTTTCTATTAGAGATTTGCTAAAGATTGTAAAGCCTACTAACACAATTTGCAAGGAGTGTGTTTTGGCAAAGAATAACAAAACCTATTTTCCCAGCAAGAAGTTTACTACTATAGTGAAGTTGGAGATTGTACATAGATCTTAGTGGTCCTACAAAGACTAGACGATTCTATGGTGAAAGGTATTTTATGATTCTAATTGATGATTTTTATAGAATGATGTGGATTGCATTACTTAAAGAGAAATTTGAGGCAATTGAAAAGTTTAAGATATTCAATAGTAGAGTTGAGAATGAATTTGGTGCAAAGATTAAATGTTTGAGATCAGATAGAGGAGGAGAATTTACTTCAAATGAGTTTAAAATTTTCTATGAGGAAAATGGAATTAAGAGACATCTATAAGCTCCAAGAACCCCTAAATAGAATGGCATTACAGAGAGAAGAAACAAGTCTATAAAAAAAGCATCTAGAGCTATGTTATAAGAAAATGATGTATCCAAGACATTTTGGAGAGAAGTAGTGAATATAGAAATCTACACTATGAATAGAGTGCAAGTCAATAAGGAAACAAACAAGACACCTTGTGAACTATGGTTTGGTGACTCATCTACAATGAAGTACTTCAAAATATTTCAAAGTAAGTGTTACATAAAGAGAGATGATGAAATTGGTAAGTTTGATGCTAGAAGTGATGAAGGTATGTTTTTTGGTTATTCATTGAAAGGCAAGGCTTATAGATGTTATAATTAGAGAACTAAGGAAATTATGGAAAGTGCTAATGTGAGAATTGATAAAAAGTTTAGAGTACAAGAGAGAATAATTGATTACAATTTAGATGATAATGTTGTTACTAAGCCAAGGAATGCTAAGGTATTTCTTGAGACTAACAATGATTTATAGAATAAAGGAGAGAATAGGAAGGAACAAAACTTAGAACCTTTTGTAGAGCCAAGAGTTGAGATAACAACTCCTACATCAAAAAAGAACATGATAAAAAATCACTCATTCAAACAAATCATTAAAAGAAAAGACAAAGGTGTGATGACAAGAAGAAGAGTTAATGAAGAACCATGCTTGATATCTCAAGTAGAGCTTAAGAATGTAGATGAAGAATGTAAAGATTATTATTGGAAGAAAGCTATGAAAGATGGATTGGGTCAAATAGAAAAGAATGAGACATGGGAATTGATCCCTAGACTAGAAAATAAGACTGTGATAGGAACTAAATGGATATTTAGGAACTAAATAAATAAGCAAGGAGAAGTTGTAAGAAAAAAAGCAAGATTGGTATTTAAAGGTTACTCATAGAAAGAAGGAATAGATTATGAAGATACTTATGCTCTAGTGGCTAGAATAGAAGCAGTAAGATTATTCTTAGCCTATGCAACATAGAAGAAATTTAAATCTATATCAGATGGATGTCAAGTCAAAATTTTTGAATGGAGAACTTGAAGAAGAGGTATACATTTTGTATCCTAAAGGATGTCCTTTGATAGATGACAAGGACATAGTATGCATACTAAGGAAAGCATTGTATGGATTGAAGCAAGCACCCAAAACCTAGTATGCAAGGTTGGACAAGCATCTAACAAAGCTCAGATATAGCAAAGGTATGGTAGATAGTAATCTGTATTGGAAAGAAATTGATGGTGGTTTGATATTTTGGTAATATTTGTTGATGACATTATATTTGGAGGTAATGATGAAGAAAGTAAGAAGTTTACAAAAGAGATGAGGAAAGAATTTGAAATGAGTATGATAGGAGAGATGAAATAATTTCTAGGATTACAAATAGTACTAAATAAAGAAGGAATCTTTATTTCTTAGAGTAATTACTTGAAGGATTTACTAAAAAATTTTGGTTTGGAAACATGTAAACCTATCAGAACACCTATGGTAATTAAATACAAGTTATCTAATAAGGATGAAACACCTTCTATTGAGTAAAATAAGTACACATATATGATTAAATGTTTGCAATATCTGACTAACACAAGGCTAGATATAGAAAATGTAGTTAGAATTGTTGCAAGATTCCAAGCTAATCACAAAGAAAAACAGTATGTAGTAGTGAAAAAGATATTTAGATATCTGAAAGGAACTTAAAAATTTGGATATTATATGATAGATCTAATGATTTTACTCTAAATGCTTATAATAATGTAGGTTAGGTAGGCAATATGGATGATAGAAAGAGCACTAGTGGATGGGCTTTCTTTCTTGGAGGAAGATTGGTTTCTTGGTTAAGAAAGAAGCATGATTGTACATATCAAAGTACAATAGAAGGAAAGTATGTTGTAGTAGAAAATAATTGCAATCAAGTAATTTGGATGAAGCAGATGCTAAAGGATATAAAGGTAGATATCAGTGATCCTATTATTATTCATTAGGACAACACAAGCATGGTAAACATGTCTAAGAATCTAGTATTGCATTCAAGGACTATGCACATTTCTATTAAGTATCATATGTTGAGAGAAAAAGTTGTAGAAAAGGAAATCAAATTGGATTATGTGAGGAAAATAGAGAAGATTGCAGATATATTCACTAAGCTTCTTCCAAAGAGACTTTTGAGTATTTGTGAGATATACTTGGAGTTATGCCCCTTCCTACATCAAAGTAAAAGATGCAAGAGTGTATCGATATAGGGTAATAGGGAACCATTATTTGTCTAGACTAGATGCTAATGCTTCTTGTATGGGGGAGTACTTGTGATGGACAAAGTCATCTAGGACTCTTGTTGATGTTGTTTTGAATAGTGTCTTTTGACACTCAAGCTAAGTAAGTATCAGTTGTTGCAAAGTTTGATGTAGAGATGTTAGTTGCAGAGACATTTGACATTAATGTTAATGGGGGAGAAGGTTGGCATGAAAAACATCATACTATAGAGGATAAGTATACACTATGGGGGAGAAGTATTGCATAAATTTGTAATGACAAGTTTGGTATAGAGCACATTGAGGTATAGTATGATTGATGGAGATGATTTTTCTTTTGTTGATATTCTTGGAACTAGATGTTTTTAATCTATGTTGCCATCAATGCCAAAGGGGGAGATTGTTAGAAGATCAACAACATTGTTGGAAGATTGGAGAGATTGTTTTGATGATGATATGTTACCTTGATGATTGAGTTTGTCATCGATGTCAACATAGCATGTTTAATGTCTTCTATGGTATTTGACAAAAGAATAGTAGAAAGATTAAGTTGGTACATCATGCTTGAGGTTATGGGAGGTACTTTGGAGTATTTAGTATATACAATTAATGACAAAATTAGAAAGGATAAGTCTAGAAGAAGTTATGTAAATTTTGGTGATGTTTGTTCTGAGATAGAGTTTACAGAGGCATGTTTTAGTAAACTTTTTATATCTCCTAGTAGAATTGATAGATGATAAAGGTTGAGGACATAAAGAAAACATGTTGATAATGATGTGGCTAAGCTCAATCATCATAATATTGCATGTACATAAAGTTATTCAAGGTGCAAAGTGGAAGATTAATGTTATCGCTAAGTGTAACATGTTCTTAGTGAGGTCCTATAATAATTAATTGAGAAGGACTAACAACTGACTTAGGGAATTTTTTTATGGACTTGGTATAAAGGAAGGACATTTTACTTTATTATGGTATGTGTGGTTATGATTGAATGATTGATGATAAGCTGTAGAGAGTGCAAAATGTGAAGTTGAGTAGAGCAGTTTGGAAGTGAAGGAAACTTCATTGTCGAGGTTTTGTTGAGTGATTTGAGGTTTGGTATTTAGATTTGAGGTTTGTGACCTAGTCCACGAGGTCTGATAGTGATTGGTCTAGTTGATAGGATAGAGGAAAGTATAGAGGAAAGAAGAATATAGCAATAAATTACTTGGTTGAGCAGTGAGCACTTCTTGTAGTTGAAATTGGATGTTTGGGCAATGGGCTCTTCTTGCATACATTATACCAAAACTACTAGCAAAGTTGGAATCTCCTAATAGGGTTTCAAATTCTTCTAATAGGGACTCATTGTATTAAATGTTTTAATAGACTCCTAACAAGGTCCATCCTCTAACAAAGAATATTTATATTAGTACATCATCTTGTGGGTATCATTCCCACTGGGTTTTCCCTATGATCAATGGGTTTCCTAGTCAACATATTTGGTGTAGTTGTCTATGTGCATCTTTGTATGGTTTCTATTTACTTTAATTGAATGATTAAGTTTTTTTAAAGAAGATAAATATTTTAATTAGTGGATAACTAATTCACCCCCTCCCCTCATAGTTATCTTAGTGGAATATTGTTTCTAACAAGTATTCCTTCTCTATACAAAAGAATACTAGTACTACATAGAGACACTAGGGGGATAGAGTCTAGAGTGGCTATCAAGGTAACCTAAGAGTTGGCTCATGTGATGAAACTTTCCCACTTACATAGTAGATCTCCTATGTATCTTTGTTTCCTCTGGGTTTAGATGATACTTGTGTCACAATACCTTTGAGATAGTTCTCTTTCAGGTGTTTCCTTGACCTAGATGTTGGTTATGAATTTTGAGATTGACATTCATATGGTACTTTTTTTTATCTCCTTAGCATGGTGGGAGTGGGCCATTTAGGTTCCATAAGGTTAGGTGGTAGTGCATTTTTCTTATACCATTGATATCTGACAATTGGATTTCATTATTGGATGTGTTTGTGTAGATGTTCCTTTCTATTTGGTCTTGTATTTTTGTTGGATGATTATATTTTGTAGTATTTTAGTTTATTTTTAGAGATCTTATGAGCTATTGTATATTATTGATGATGTATATTCTTTGAGATGTTCATGCACTATTACTTGTATAGTGGATGATTATGCATTTTGTTTATGCAAAGTGGCATCCTGTAATTGTATATTATTTAAATGGATTTGTACTTGTAGTTATTCTTTGATGTGGTTTTTTTGTTTATCAGATTTAGTATTAATTAAATTTAAATATAATTCAACATGAAGGTTGTTATGTATGTGAGTTAATGCTTCTGCTATATTTTATCTATTGTTGTTATTATCTTTCAAATTAATTTTTTTGACAAACATAGTGAAAATTTAGGTTAATCTATTTTGGGTTCCCTGGTGAGGCATTATAATGTATCTTAAGTACATTCTTGTATCATAATAACAAATAGACTCTAAACTGAGGTCTTTGGAGACATGTTCTTACACATGGACTTTTATTTATAATGCATTACTTTTTCATTATTAGTAAAAATAAAAATCAATTATGCATTGTTGATGTTTTGAGGTGAAGATTAGCTTCTCATGTATATAACTTAGTGTTGATATGTCATTTTGCATGATTCTTAACGACATGAACCCTTTCAAACTCCTCTTCTAAAAAGCTAATCTAGGATCAACTCCAAGGTTTTGGAGGATCTTGTGACCTACTAGAATCCACTCAATTGAAGATAAATGTGTATGTTCATGATGAGGCCTTTTCTAATTTGAACCAATTTTGGATAAGATGTTTGATCTATTGTTTTGAAAAGTAACCACAAAAGAGATTTTTTTTGGTATTTTCTATTTTATGATGAATACAATTTATCAATGCAACTATATGAATTCCTATTAAGATAAGGTAATAAGATATTAAAGAAAATAACTTAAAAGGAAAATTCCTAATGGACATAAACCATGGTAACATGTTTGTGAGTTAAATCATCAAAAATATTAGGTACAAAACCAATGAAAATAGGAGTAGTGCTTCCTCAATTCCATTGATGCAATCGTCGATTGGAACTCAATAGTAACTAAAAGATATTTCACTTTTCATAAAATTGCAAGGCTGCAAAAAGTACACTCATGAGAGACAAGAAGTTATGTAGGAACAATAGGTGATCTTTTCTCCAACTAGGTACATTAGTGGAATTTGTTATTCATGAACATGCATTCACAAAAATAACACACTCGAGCAAGAATAACTACACTTAGAATGAGAGCACCAATAACATATATTATTGCATCAAAATAATGTCATGGACTACATATTACATCTCTATATTTATAAGAAGTCATCTCTTCTTTTTGTATTGAGAGTGAGAGCTTTTAAAATGCAAAAATATGCTTAAAAACTAATAAAATAAACTATTTATATACAAAATGACTCTCTAAATGGTGTTAAGTGGGTCTCCACCCTTGTTCATATCAATTAATGGGTGCACGAGCCTTTACATGACTGAAAACAATACAAAAATTAGGAATTTTTGGGAGTTAAACTACTATTAGAATGCATTTATGGTGCATGGAAAGCTCTAAATTAGGAGCTAACAGTTAACTGTCAATGCACTACTTCTTCAAAAATGTTGATGGACCTATGAGAAAAGTGCACCTGAACACTTGCACACCTCTGTGAAATAACACAGTTGTGCACCTACAAACCTTGATGACATGTTCCAAATATGCAAATTTTTCCCAATTGTGAAAACTAAATTTCCAGCATCTAGGTTTTTTCCTTCTTTATTCCAAAGCAATATCTCAATGCGTATTCTTGAATTTATCTGCAATTTTTGTTACTTGGAAAAATTTAGGAAAATCCAAAGCCCCATGCTTATTCTTCACTATTTGTTGATAGTTTCTAACCTCTATATGAGTTTTTACAAAATCTTCAAGTTTAATATCTAGTTCCAATAATACCTCTTTAGTCTTAAATGCTTGCTTGATGTCTTCATCGAACAAAGTATCCTCGAAAGTTCCTTGGAATTGTTGAACTACTGATTGAACTGAATTGAGCTTTTTTTTTGACTCATCTTCAAAAATGTCAAGGTCGACAACATTGTAATACATCTCTACTTCCAAAAACATTTCTTGAGTCTGATCCCTCAACCTCTATATAACCTCACCAAGTTCTTGCATAACTTATTTCTAAAAGATATTTTCTCTATCTAGCCATTGAGCTTGTCCAACTCTTCTCTAGTATATACCTCCTTGAGTGTATGATACCTTTGACATTTTATTGATGTTAAATCCTGAAGGTCTTTTGCCTAGGTATATACCTCATCCATCAACCCAAAATCCTAGTTCACGGTGGACACTCGTTTATCTACACTTGATTGAATATGGTGCAACATTCCTACATTAACTTGTATTATTTGAACACCTTTCTCTTCAAAATTTCAATGCCAATGCTAACATACTCCCAAAAATAAATCCATCTTTATATTAATATTACCCTTTTCCTTCCTCTCTAGTGCCACAATAAGAGTGATCTCTAGATGATCGAGATCTATAGGGCCCACTACTCCATGTAAGTAGCCTCTCAAAAGCTTTCTTTGTTTCAACAGTATCAACAACTCAGACTAATCTTTATCCATGTGCTTGAACACCTCTTTCATGCCCATAATGATCATCACTTTTGTAGCATCTATCGTGGGCCTTCCTAACATGACCTCCTTGATTTGGTAATCCTTAGGAGTTAGTTCCTTAGTGTTAGCATGTAGAGGAGGAATATCTATATGTGCCAACAAGTCCTAATCTTGGTTCTTCATGATGAAGGCTAGTGCTTGCACATCACCCATAGGTGACCTAGGTTTCTTGATGGCCTTGATTAACTTTTCATTCCCTCCTCAATAGTTAAGTCCAACTACTTTTTCCATCATATCACCTCCCTCTTTAGCCATGCTAGTGTGGTACCCATTGGAGACATATATTTCACTAAAGAGGTGGTTTCAACTATAGGGTCCTTCCCCTTATTACTCCTCTCTAGATTCTTCTCCTCTTGAGAAATGTCTACATTTGGAGTTTCTATATCTATTATGGTCAAGGTCCCAGCCTTTGTATCATGAGGAGTTTACAAGGGTTCTTTAGGTATTTGACCCTTCTCTGATACTTCATTGACTTGCATTTGTTTGGGCTCTTCCTCCTCCACTACTTATTCTTCTATTTGTATGGTAGAAGGAAATTAAGTGACTTAGCCTGTGTCCAAAAATGACAAATCCTAAGATGGTGGTGCTGGTATACCCAATGTTCCTTGAGGTAGAGGTGGTAATTGATTACAATCCTCTCCTAGGGATTCATTTGTAGGTAGGTCCCTTATTGTCTCACCCACCATCTTAGTGCCAACTAACATGAAGTCAAAATTAGAGAGGTAAAAGACATCCATTTTGTTAGGATAAACCACAGATAGAAATAAAAACTACATGCAAATATAACCAATAACATAAAATAATAGAACACACAGAAATGAACACAAGTCACCAAGATTTAATGTGGTTCACCCAATCCCTAGGTTATGTTCACCAAACAACAAGTCTAATCTTATTACAATCCAGTGATTACAACCTGATTACAATCTGTAATCCCTTACAACTCAATACTGTTGCAAGAAGCAATTTCACATCACAACATAATGAAAATACCTAACCCTAAACCCTTTTATACAAGTATTTTATCCATTTTAGGGTTACAACATGTCGGCCATATGTTAGCCATAATATGTCGGCTACAACATCAGCCACGGCCCAAAAATTATGAAGTATGTATAGTACTTTTCTTATCAGTCACCATAATCTAACAATCTCCCACTTGGGGATTGATCAAGCTCCACACTAAACAAAAATCTCCCACTTGGAGACTGATCCTATAGCAATACCACTACCACATGGGGCTCCCACTAGATTAAACCACCCTAGACTCTACTATTCTTTGATTCATGTTCAATCTAAAAGACCAATGAAAGCTGAAGAGGAGTTCAACTTCTCCCTTGTTACAACCTTTGTCAACATATCTGATGGATTGTCATTTGTATGCATCTTCGCCAGCTTTAACTATCCATCCTCCAAAATTGACCGAATGAAATGGTATCGCAACTATATGTGTTTGGTCTTAGAATGTAGAGCTGAATTCTTTGCAAGATGAATGGAAATCTAACTATCTGTGAACAAATAATTATCCTTCTGCAGATGTCCCAATTCTTTTAAGAAGAACCGAAGCCATATCATCTCCTTGGCTACCTCTGTAGCAGCAACATACTCTACCTCTGTAGTGGATATAGCTTTAATCTTTTGTAACCTAGAAACCTAGCTCACAGCTGCCCCATCAATAGTAAAGACATAACCTATAGTACTCCGCTTGGTATCAATATCTCTTGCCAAATTTGAGTCAACATAGACCTATAAATTAGTAGTAGAGCCCCCAAAGTGTAAACACTTATTGGATGTTCCTCTCAAATATCTGAGAATCCACTTGACAACATTCCAACGCTCAAATCTTGGATGACTCATATACCTGCTAATGACTCCCACTACAGGTGCAATATTTGGCCTAGTACATACCATAGCATACATTAAGATTCCTATAGCTGAAGCATAAGGTACCTTGGACATCTTATCCTCCTCCTCCTGTGTCTTAGGATACATCTTCTTAGTCAACTTCAAATGACCAGGTAAAGGTGTGCTGACAACTTTAGCATTCTCCATAGAGAAACATTGCAACACCTTCTCAACATAATCAGCCTGAGATAGTGTCAATGTTCTATTCTTCCTATCTCTACAAATCTTCATACCAAAGATTTGTTTTTCTGCCCCCAAATCCTTCATAGCAAATGCATGTGCTAATTGGCATTTTAGCCCCTTAATATGATCCATGTTAGACCCAACTACAAGCATATCATCAACATATAAACATAAAATAATGTAGATATCATCATACAACCTCTTAAAATAAACACAATAAACTAAATGACACCTATTATATCTATGCTCATGCATAAAACTGTCAAATTTTAGATACCATTGCCGAGGTGCTTGCTTCAAGCCATATAATTTTTTCTTCAATTTGAACACTAAGTTCTCCTTACCTTTAACCTCAAAACCCTGTGACTAAGCCATATATATTTCTTCATCCAAATCACCATGGAGAAAGGTTATTTTAACATCCAACTACTCTAAATGCAAATCTTCAATAGCCACAAGACTTAAAACAGTATGAATAGAAGTCATTTTAACAACAGAAGAAAATATCTCATCAAAATCAATTCCCTTTTTCTGTGCAAATCCTTTCACAACTAACTTGGCTTTAAAGCTTTTCTGACCTCCTTCCTCTTCTTTCAACCTATAAACCCATTTATTTTGTAAAGCCTTTTTACCTACAGGTAACTTGCATAGATTCCATGTCTTATTCTTTAGCAAAGAGTCCATTTCATCTTTCATTGTAGACTCCCACTGAATCTTAGTATCCACTTTCACAGCTTCATCTTAACTTTCAAGTTCACCAGCATCAGTAAGTAAAATAGAATACAAAGAGGGAGAAAATCTTTGTGGAGGTCTAATTTGCCTCGTTGATTGTCTAACATTCACTGGTGTGTGTGGTATTTATTGTTGTAGTTGTTGCACATCATGAGGAATGGCTGGAGCATCAGCTTTTGGAGTATCATCCAGCACTACATAATCATCTTCTTTCTTCTCATGTTGCTACAATAGAACTTTGTACAACACTTTCTCATTGAATATGACATCCTGACTTCTTAAAATTTTATGATTTTCAAAATCCCAAAGCCTATAACCAAATTCATTAATGCCATATCCAACAAAGACACATTTCTCTGATTTAGCTTCTAGCTTGGTTATATTTTTAGAGACTATATGAGCAAAAGTTTCACAACCGAAGGTTTTGAGAAAAGAATAACTCACCTTCTTACCAGTCCATGCTTCCTTTGGAATACCACAGCCCAAAGGAGTAGAGGGACCTCTATTAATCAAATATACTATAGTATTGATAGCCTTTGCCCACATGTGTAAGGGCAACCCAGCATGCAACCTCATGCTCCTTATGCACTCTATTATAGTCCTGTTCATGCATTCAACCACTCCATTTTCCTGTGGAGTCCTTGGAATAGTTTTCTATCTATGAATAACATTAGTGGAGCAATAGTCTTCAAATTCATGATTACAATACTCACCACCATTATTAGATCTGAGACATTTTAATTTCTTACCAATCTCATTTTCAACCAAGCATTTCCATTTTTTAAAATTTTGAAATACATCAAATTTCCATCTAAGAAAATAATCCCATACTTTTCTAGTTGCATCATCAATAAATGTAACATAATAATGACAACCACTAAGGGAAGATACCTGAGCTGGTCCCCATACATCTATATGTACAAGCTCTAATTTCTCCTTTTTGTTTTCCTTCCCAGTCTTTACAAAACTCACTTGCTTTTGTTTTCCATACACACAACTTTCATAGAAATCCATATTAACACATTTCAAACTTGGCAAAACTTTCTTTGAATGAAGTACTTTCATACCTTTTTCAATTATGTGCCCAAGTCTATTGTGCCATAGTGTTGTATAAGAATCTATAGCAACTATTTGTTCTCCCTGCTCAACTACAACAGTTGTTCCTGAACATTCATTTTTCTCTGAAACAATCAAAGTAGAAGGAACAATATGACCTATACAAAGATATAAGGTGCCTATTGTTGGTGTTTTAAAATGCACAAAAAATACTAAGCGAAAAAAGGCTTAATACCAAGGTAACAGTACATACACAACCTAAAGACTAGCCAATTCTTATTAACAATTGCATATGCAAAGTACTTGGACCCAACTTCAACAAAATCACAGATGGTTTTCTACTCTTTTGGCTCTGCAAAACCAGGATGGGTATACCCAGGGATGATTCAAAACTGGAACAACTGTATGAGGATTATTCTTGGTTTCATTCTAATTCTCATTTCAAGATCCTCAAACATATACATAATTCTTACTAACTTGGTAAACACATCCCATAAAATAGACATGGCCAAGAATTCTTCTATAGATCTGTAGATGTTTTTAACAATAGTGGCTAACTGAAGCTAAAACATTCCATGCAGACAAGTGCTGGCCAACTTTGAAGATCTACAGGAAATAAAAGTAAAGTTTGATTTAATGCAGCATTTTGATAACCATTTATGATATCTCTCTCCTTCAGCTGAATCAATCTGATCAATGCCTAATCCATTGGGGTTCAGAGTCTATAGAAAGTTCTCAGATCTAGTTTTTTGCTTTACAACAAATTCTATCAGTAATTCTTATCGAAATTCATCATTCAAAAATCCTTTCCACTACTAAAGAAATCTTATCACATTCATCAAAGCTTTTATTTAATCCATTGAATTACAGCAATGATAAATAGATATACAACCTAACTAGACTGCTTTCAATTGCACAAGCCTTTACTTATACAATATCAAGACAACCAGGTAATTGAAAGGGGACAAGATTCAGAAAGAATAATATGGGGACAGTTCATAATTGGTATTCATCTTCTTTGAAAATGGTATATCCTTTACAATAGACTCAGAATGACCTTTAGAAAAAAGCATAGCTCATTCTATATTCATATATTCTCAGAGAATTGACAAAGAAAATACATCTTAAACTTGCTTTCAAAATTTGGACCAAAAATAGACTAAGCATAATACTTAGAACAATAGAATTTGGACCATTCTTTAGCCTTGAAATATCACTTAAATAGTGTGAGATGCAACAAGCTTCGGGCTAAAGAAAGTGACATGTGTCTTCTAAAAGATACTGACAAATGTCTGTCATAAAAGACAAAAACAAATAATAGAAAAGTTATCACATCGAACAATCCTTGGTGGGTCCCTTTCTGTTATGCTTCTCAGTTGTTGAAACAAGAAGATAAGATCTAATCCTTCAATTATTCTTCATCCTCAGAGTAAATAGCCATGAGGTTTGAAAGTGATGTATCATCTTCAATTACCTGCAAATTTATTTCAACCTGGGGATTTTCCATGTCCTCATTACTAACTATGAGGGTAACTTTTACTTTTACATTTTCCTCCTCATCATCTTCTGACATTTGTTCTAGAAATTGGTTTTTACATTTATTAAAAGCATCATCATCTGGCCAATCAAAACTTAGAGCTTCTCTTTGTATCATTATTAAAGAATTTTCACTTTCTTCTAAATCATCAAATTCTTTTCTCATAGCAGTATAAAATAACTATATTTTTACTAGCTCTTCATTTGTCTTTGCCCAGAACCAGTGGCTAGTTTCACTCATGATGTTTATTATTCTTTCATTAAATAACTCATCCAACTCCCTTTTCCACTTTTTCTTTTCCTTTATTGTATCAATAGATTCTAAAGCACAAGGAAATAAAGTGAATTTGTCAGCAATGTATCGAGAAAAAAAAAGTGTTAATATTTTTTGTAAAGAATCTCTTTTATCATCAAAATTTTCTAGCTTATTTAATAAATCAAAGATTTTCTCAACTTGATGATAAGGCATTTGGACTGCAGATATACATATGATTGTAATATCATTATTCCTCTCCCTCCATTTTTTTGCAAGAGGAGTTAGTTTATCCTTATCTCTGTTCAATTCATCCATGAGGGTTGCAATTCTTGTCAACTGATCAAAAAAGGTTGACCATTGTATTTTATCCCTCAAATATATCACACCCTGCTTTAATTGTTCTTCATATTGATTTCTTAATTCTATTTGCAACTCATGTAATTTTATTTTTTCTTCTTCAAAGTCCTCTTTAGTATAGAATTGGGGCCTTTCAGGGGTGTCAGGTATTTCAATAATAGGGGTTGATCCATATCCAACCAATGACTGTGGAGGGTATGCAATTGTAGGTGCACTGGATTCTCCCACCTTTCTTTTCCCAAGTATCCTCTCCATTTGAGACATTTTGTTTTCCAATGACTGTATTTGTATACCCCTTTCCTCATATGCCTTTAAAAATTCTTCAAACCTAGCATTGAGTTGGGAAAACTTATCTTCTTCCTGTCCAGATACAACACCACCCAATTTTAGCACTTCTGAGGTCATTCTCATTACTTGTTTACTACTTACCTCACCAGCCCTGTATACTGTCAATGTGCTAGTATGTTCTGCAGTGGGAAACTCATGCATCCTAGTATTTTCTCTCTTATCTATGGACCACAAAACAAGGGCTTGGTGGTCATCACTAAATTTGACCCCTCTATGAGCCTGTAGTACTTCTTCAGCCGTTGTTAGTTGAACATCCTTCTGCTTCCTTATTGAATAAAAAACAATAGCATTTTCTATATCCCATTCTAGTAGAAGGAGGACTCCTGATTGTCTAACTATTTGCCTCCTAGCTTCAAGAGTAAACTGGGCAAAATCAACCAAAAACTTTGATTTTACCTCTTCGTTAATAACCGAGTCAGGTTAATTTGGTTGCTCAGCCTTGATCTTATCACATGCTTTCTCAAAATTATTTATATTTAATCTCCATAAAAACTAAGCAAAGGCCCTAGATCTTACAAAATTTTCATCATTAATAAATCTTTCAGAATCCTGGGCAACAATTGGGTCAATTTCCTTACCTTGGTAATCAGCAATGGTTAGGTCCAAGGAAGGTGTAGGAGGTTCTTGTGGCTCTCCAATATCCAGGTCTGTAGAACATTGTCCATAATTTTGGTGAATTCATGCAACATTCAACTTCATGTTCAATGATAGCAGGTAAGTTTTCAACTTCCTGAATAATTAATTCAGCCCTGAAAGCATTAATCCCAGTATCTAAGAAACAAGTGGTATCTTTGTCAATTTCTTCACCTAAAATGTGGTTAACCCTTGGTTCCCTATTTACCCTGAAAGCTTTGTCCCCTATATGAAAAGTCGCATAAGTAAGATCACATTGCAGGCTTCCCCCCCATGGTAGCACTCCATTTTCTGGAGAGTAACATTCCATAGTGTGGAGGTATATCTACCACAAGGATAGACATGGTTAATTCTACTTCAGGATATGCAGCTAGTTTGAATGGTAGGGCATGTATGGTACCTATGACTAGGACTTCCCTAGCATCCATCCCTCTGCATCTGCCCTACTTGGTATCCACCTTCAATCCTAAGGCTTCCATTACTTTGAAAGGAATTATAGCGTTAAAAGCTCCTGAGTCTATCATGCAATTTTTTAAAGTCTTCCCCTTTATGATTAGATTGAGGAAAAAATGGTCAATATCTTCTATGAATGCCACTAAGGAATCATCTAGAAACATTTGAGGAATCTAGGATATGATACCACTATCCTCTATTACTAATGGGGTCTGTTGGGACATAGTTTGATCTACAACAATATTATTATTTTCTATTCCACCCAACCATGACAAAGCCTTATTCTTATGCTCTTACGTTCTAAAAAGTTTAGACAAGGGCACTTTTATAGTAATTTGAGATAACATCAGGTTCTAATTTCTTTGGTTGCACAACTAATTTTGTTGCTTCACTTATCTAAAATTGAACCTTCTTCTTTGGTTCCCATTTCTTACCCTTGTTCTCCTTGATCTTAGGCACATCTACATTGACTTTCTTATTTTGATCATTCATCTTATGAGTGACGTCTTTGACGAATACACTAGATGGCCTTCTTGCATCATTATTTATTGCTCTATTTCTCAAATTATAATTACTATGGACTTGTGAAATCATTTATGCTATAATTCTGTCAATTTCCTCCTTGGAGGGCATTCTTAAACTTGTGAGACCTACATCAAAAAATGTACTGCATACCTTATCTGTATCATACCCTTCATCATCTGAAAGCACTTGCTGATGATGTAGTTGGTAAGCAATTCTCTGGCTAGTAATATCATTTTAAGGGTCTTCTGAATCAGAATCTATCAAGTCATCACACATATTCACCATATTGCAACTTATATCATCATTGGTTTTGTCTTCAGTTTCTTCTTCAGGTTGCACTCCTTGAGCTTGGGCAAATGACTGAGCAATAGCACAATAATTAGCAGAATGAGGTGATTGGCATATAATGCACCATGGTACATCATCATTCATATTTACAGTGTTCCTTTGCAGGGGGTCTAGAGTACCCTTATCCTTCACATTGTGGGTCTGGTTGGGAACTAGCTTACCATCTTTCCACTGAGTGGTGTAAGGGTAATTTTGCATTCTAGGCTACCTATTGAAATTGTTGTTATTCATAGGGGGTCTTTCAGCAACATTTGGCTTATTGAAACTAGTGGGATTCATCTTCTTGAGCATTTCTAAAACCTGGCCTATAGTAGGTTCTTCGGGCTTCTTTCCTATAGGAGTTTTGTCACCCTCCCTTTCATTATTGTTCTTAGGATTAAATAGCTTAGGATCATCCATCCTACCTAGTTTGCTAGATGCCTTCCTATTATTCTCTATATTTACTACAATTTTATAGGCATCTCTTAAAGTCTTAGGATCCTTATCCCTCAATTGATAAGCCATTTTGCTATCAAAAGCATTGAAATACATTGTGAGACAGACATCTTCATTTAACCTCATAACTTGAAAAAGTTTGTACATACCTTTCTAGAATCTCACATTGAAATCAAATGTGGACTCATTTGGATTCTTCTTGATATTGTTGAACTCATTCAACATGAATCTTGCATTAGTGTTGTCCCCATATTGCTCTTTGAACAATTTCTCCAAATCACTCCATGAGGTGATACTGTCATCAGGCAACCTCCTAAACCAATCCCTTGCATCCTCTATTAGTGAATGCACAAACAATTTCATTACCATGTCTTCATATTCAACTTCATAATCATTCAACATATCAATGAAAATCCTCAAATGTTCTTCACCAGTAACAACATTATTCCCAGAAAACTTAACCACTTTATCTCTTAAATCAAATGATATGGGATGTGCAGCACCAAGAATACCAGAAAATGGTATTTGTTTATACTTTTCTAGGTATATAGGTTTCTTCTAGAAACCAAGAACATTTGAAGTACTAGCTATATTAGCTTGACTCAGGGGAGTAGCTTGGGACTGTTGTGGTGGGACAAATGGGACTTGGATGCCAATAGTAGAAGATGAGGTAGGAGTAGATTGGGGTACTCCCTGAGTTGAAATTATGGGACCACTAACTGGTGCAGGATTTGTAGGTGGGATAGATAAATTGGGCCATGAAGCCAATGCAGAATTAGACTTTATGAATTGGATTTTCCTTCTAGTTTTTGTAGCTCGAGCCTCATTCTCAACCTTCTCAAGTTCTTTTCCAAGATATTCCCTCTCTTTTTGAGCCTTCTCAAGATCTAGATCTAATTTTGACATGGAGGGTTGTATAGGTTTGCTTGGTATAGCTTGAGGCTCATTTATTTGGATTCCTATAGCCTTGCCTTTCCTTTTA
Organism: Cupressus sempervirens; assembly: GCA_028749045.1. Classification (NCBI taxonomy): domain Eukaryota; kingdom Viridiplantae; phylum Streptophyta; class Pinopsida; order Cupressales; family Cupressaceae; genus Cupressus; species Cupressus sempervirens. The sequence goes on along the minus strand of CM053793.1, from coordinate 41,941,571 downwards.
TCTAGAGCTTTTGCAGTGGGCTCTACAGGATCCACTTTAACAGGTTTATAGGCTTGGACTTGAGCAATAATTGGTTCTTGCTTTTGAGTTAGGCATTTCTCCTATTCTTGAACTTTAGCTCTCAGATTATCAACATCTCCAATGGAGAGTTGTGGTATTCTCTTCTAACTTTTTATTTTGCTCTTTCAAAGCAGCCATCCTTCTTAGCAGAACATCTCTTTCTATTATGGCATCCAAGGTGGCTTGCTCCTTCTCTTTTTCAAGAAGAATGCATTTAGCTTCTTCCTCAGTAATCCATTTCTTCAAAAATTCTATTTCAAAGTGCACTTCTTTAGGATCTGCAGAAGTTGCCTCAGAATCAGCAGGGTCATCCAGATCTATAAGGTGTGGTTCTACATATGGGGCTACTCTGGGATTAAAAGGATTATCAGATGAACTCCTAAATCCTAGCCTATAATTCATATCTGCTATAGGATCTAGTCTTAATTAAGCAATTCCTATAGTAGACATGTCTTTGTCTTGAAAAACTCTCTCATCTAGTAATGGGGTATTGAAAATGCCTCCTAAGAGTCTTGTAGTTTCAGATTCAGAGCTAAGCAAAGAAGACTCTCTTCCTATTACTGGTTGATAATGGGAATTGACGGATGCATTACCTCTGGGTTTCCAAGTGGGATTTGGATCTATCTTTTCCTTATTTTGGTTCTTCCTACCACCTTGGGGTAAATTAGTATACATTGATACATCAGGATTGGCTCTCATGGCTCTCATGTAAGCTCTTGTGTTTTTTCTCTTGTCATCCATATTCACCTTTTGGTACAATAAGCACTAGTTTCAAAACCTTGACTGAGTCACCACCCTATTTTGGGAAAATATGTAATGACACTTTTGCTGACTAAAGGAAAACAATACACAAGTAGAGACAAAAATATATGGCACAAATAGACCAATAACTGATGTTGTAAGACTGTAACTCTTGCTTGTTAGATAAGACACTTGGATAGGCTGGGTACGTCAGTGTGTAGCAATGGTACTTGGGCTCTATCTTTTTTAAAATTCTCAAGGTTTGACACTAAAAGATTCCCTTATAACCATGGGAAAAACATAGATCACATGACACACACGTACATAGTAGGACCAAAGAAACTGCAGTACTTTTCACAGATGTGTTGGACAACTCCCCAGAAAAGTTGCCATTTTGTTGGTGTTTTAAAATGCACAAAAACTACTAAGCGAAAAAAGGCTTAATACCAAGGTAACAGTACATACACAACCTAAAGACTAGCCAATTCTTATTAACAATTGCGTATGCAAAGTACTTGGACCCAACTTCAAAAAAACCACAGATGGTTTTCTACTCTTTTGGCTCTGCAAAACGAGGGTGGTTATACCTAGGGATGATTCAAAACTGGAACAATTGTATGAGGATTATTCTTAGTTTCATTCTGATTCTCATTTCAATATCCTCAAACATATACATAATTCTTACTAACTTGGTATACACATCCCATAAAACATACATGGCCAAGAATTCTTCTATAGATCTGTAGATGTTTTTAACAATAGTGGCTAACTAAAGCTAAAACATTCCATGTAGACAAGTGCTAGCCAACTTTGAAGATCTACAAGAAATAAAAGTAAAGTTTGATTTAATGCAGCATTTTGATAACCATGTATGATATATCTCTCCTTCAACTGAATCAATCTGATCAGTGCCTAATCCATTGGGGTTCAGAGTCTATAGCAAGTTCTCAGATCTAGTTTGTTTCTTTACAACAAATTCTATCAGTAATTCTTATTAGTATTCATCATTCAAAAATCCTTTCCACTACTAAAGAAATCTTATCACATTCATCAAATCTTTTATTTAATCCATTGAGTTACAGCAATGATAAATAAATATACAACCTGACTAGATTGCATTCAATTGCACAAGCCTTTACTTATACAATATCAAGACAACCAAGTAATTGAAAGGAGACAAGATTCAGAAAGAATAATATGGGGATAGTTCATAATTTGTATTCATCTTCTTTGAAAATGGTATATCCTTTACAATAGACTCAGAATGACCTTCAGAAAAAAGCACAGCTCATTCTATATTCATATATTCTTAGAGAATTGACAGAGAAAATACATCTTAAACTTGCTTTCAAAATTTGGACCAAAAATAGACTAAGCATAATACTTAGAACAATAGAATTCGGACCATTCTTTAGCCTTGGAATCTCACTTAAATAGTGTGAGATGCAACAAGCTTCGGGCTAAAGAAAGTGACATGTGTCTTCTAAAAGATACTGACAAATGTCTATCATAAAAGACAAAAACAAATAATAGAAAAGTTATCACATCGAACAATCCTTGGTGGGTCCCTTTCTATTATGCTTCTCAATTGTTGAAACAAGAAGATAAGATCTGATTCTTCAATTATTCTTCATCCTCAGAGTAAATAGCCATGAGGTTTGAAAGTGATGTATCATCTTCAATTACCTGCAAATTTATTTCAACCAGGGGATTTTCCATGTCCTCATTACTAACTACGAGGGTAACTTTTACTTTTACATTTTCCTCCTCATCATCTTCTAACATTTGTTCTAGAAATTGGTTTTTCCATTTATTAAAAGAATCATCATCTAGCCAATCAAAAATTAGAGCTTCTCTTTGTATCATTATTAAAGAATTTGCACTTTCTTCTAAATCATCAAATTCTTTTCTCATAGCATTATAAAATAACTATATTTTACTAGCTCTTCATTTGTCTTTGCCCAGAACCAGTGGCTAGTTTCACTCATGATGTTTATTATTCTTTCATTAAATAACTTGTCCAACTCCCTTTTCCACTTTTCCTTTTCCTTTATTGTATCAACAGATTCTAAAGCACAAGGAAATAAAGTGAATTTTTTAGCAATATATCGGGAAAAATAGAGTGTTAATCTTTTCTATAAAGAATCTCTTTTATCATCAAAATTTTCTAGCTTATTAAATAAATCAAAGATTTTTTCAACTTGATGATAAGGCATTTGGACTGTAGATATACATATGATTGTAATATCATTATTCCTCTCCCTCCATTTCTGTGCAAGAGGAGTTAGTTTATCCTTATCTCTGTTCAACTCATCCATGAGGGTTGGAATTCTTGTCAAGTGATCAAAAACGGTTGACCATTATATTTTATCCCTCAAATATATCACACCCTGCTTTAATTTTTCTTCATATTGATTTCTTAATTCTATCTGCAACTCATGTAATTTTGTTTTTTCTTCTTCAAAGTCCTCTATAGTATAGAATTGGGGCTTTTTAGGGGTGTCAGGTATTTCAATAATAGGGGTCGATTCAGATCCAACCAATGAATGTGAAGGGTATGCAATTGTAGGTGCACTAGATTCTCCCACCTTTCTTTTCCCAAGTATCCTCTCCATTTGAGACATTTTGTTTTCTAGTGACTGTATCTGTATACCCCTTTCCTCATATGCCTTTAAAACTTCTTCAAACCTAGCATTGAGTTGGGAAAACTTATCTTCTTCCTGTCTAGATACAACACCACCCAATTTTAGCAGTTCTGAGGCCATTCCCATTAATTCTTTACTACTTACCTCACCAGCCCTATATATTATCAATGTACCAATATGTTCTGTAGTGGGAAACTCATGCATCCTGGTATTTTCTCTCTTATCTATGGACCAAAAAACAAGGGCTTGGTGGTCATCACTAAATTTGACCCCTCTATGAGCTTGTAGTACTTCTTTAGCAGTTGTTAGTTGAACATCCTTCTGCTTCCTTACTGAATCAAAAACAATAGCATTTTCTATATCCCATTCCGGTAGAAAGAGGACACCTGATTGTCTAACTATTTGCCTCCCAGCTTCAGGAGTAAACTGGGAAAAATCACTCAAAAACTTTGATTTTACCTCTTCCTTAATAACCGAGTCAGGTTTATTTCATTGCTCAGCCTTGATCTTCTCATAGGCTTTCTCAAAATTATTTATATTTAATCTCCATAAAAACTAAGCAAAGTCCCTAGATCTTACAAAATTTTCATCATTAATAAATCTTTTAGAAGCCTAGGCAACAATTGGGTCAATTTCCTTACCTTGGTAATCAACAATGGTTAGGTCCAAGGAAGATGTAGGAGGTTCTTGTGGCTCTCCAATATCCAAGTCTGTAGAAGTGACAATCACATCCCCTTCTCCTCCCATTTTTCTAAGCTATTCCCTTAGAGATACCTCATCATCTATCTGGATTGGAGACTGGCTTGGGGAGTATTGTTCTTTTTGAGAAGAAGAAGACCCCTACTCTAATTTTTTTCTTTTTGGAGAGCTGGCTGTAGATGGACTTCTTGACCTTGGTTTCTTATGAGGGGTTGCCTATTGCACATTTTGAACCATGACATAACCTGCCCTTTTCTGCAATGTATATTGGCCAGGAGTTACCACATTTCTACCACTCATTCTTCTTTGTATTTCTGGTGCCTTGTCTGGGTGTGCCTTAATAAACATAGCTTTCTTTTCATTCATAGTTTGAATTATTATGGCAAAATTATTCATTAATGCCTTTATTTTAGCTCCCTAGTATTTCTTATCTTTCAATGGGTCATACTGTGGGTCAAAAGCATTAATGAATTCTAGGTTTTTACTGAAAACTATCCATTTCTCTTTCCTTAATTCTTGCTCCTGCAATGTGAAAATATTTTTGATTATATCTTCCAAATAGTAAACCTGATGTACCATATGGGAAGCTCTCACCCTTTCTTTTAATAGGTCATAGAATCCTTCAGGGTCAATGAATCTAGCGTGAGATTGTGCCATGTTATATTTATTCAAAAACAAATTTAAATGCTTCCACCCCTTTTTAACAAAAACAAAATCATGCACTACAGTAACCATTGGAAAGAAAGTGCCCTTGTTGACCAATTCCCTCTCATCTATAGTACCTATCTACCATAAGATCTCAACTATCCCTATCTTCAAAGGCACATGAAAAGGTAACACATGAGGTTTTCCTAAGAAACCATAAACTCTTATTACTATTGAAACATTGTAGGGAATTATATCCCCCCAGTTATGACTGACAAGTAGCCCTTTAGCATGGTCCTTAGGTCTAACCAATTCTAATAATGCTTGTGGGATTCTAGGGCTATCTCCTCTTAAAAGAAGTCTAAGCTTTGATGCAAAATACCTATCAAATCTTACATAACTAGCATCAGTGGCCTCTGAAGTCATATCCACACTCCACAACTGCACTAGATTCCTTTCTCCATCTTTTGTTGTTTCTAACTCCATACCCCTGGAGAAGAAAGTATATCCTTTGTATAAACATACATGCATCATCAATGAATACCAACAGAATGGTTTGTTTACTTTCCCCTTTGCTATTCCAACCAGATCGTTGTGAATCTCTTTTGCTAGGAAAGTGGCAAAATCCAGAATGGTACTCATTCCAAATTGAAGGGTTTGAGCAATTATAAGGACCACAGAACCTTGAATTTGATCACCCTCATCTATCCCCAAGATCTTGCAAAGAGAAAAATATAGTGCTTGAGCTCTCAGATTGAAATGTCTTCTCAACAATGGCTCTAGAGTACTAGCTGTGATCACAGGCAAATTACCAACCCTAGCAGCATGCTCCTGTAGTGACCCTGTTCTCAAGTACATTCATTATGCATCACATCTAGCTTGCAAATCATCCATATCAATGATTTCATGCACAACATGGTTATGGTTTAGGTTGAAAACCTCACTGAACAGCTCAGGGAAAACCCTAAAAAGGTTGACCCCCGAATGATTTTTTACCCACCCCGTGATAGGATCATACTTCTTTACCAGGTCCATCAATAAATCACTATCAAAGAAAACAATGGGGACTATTAATTTTCCAATGTCAAATTCCCATACATTGCTCATAGGAGTGTCCAGTTTTCACTCTGAAAACCATTTCTTAAACAACTCCAAACCTCCCATGGAAACCTAGGCATCTCTTATCCAATTAGCTTTGTCATAAAATCCTTTTGCCACAACTAATCTAGGGTTTTTTGGAATGAGTTCCCTTCCCTTAGTTATTTCATGCACTGATAAGGGGAATTGTTCGAGAAAATCATCATGCACTGAACATTTTAAATAATCTTTTTGTCTAGTAAACTCTTTTCGGGGAGGCATTTTTAATGAAGCTTTGGGGAAATTCACAACAGTAGATGCTTCAAATTTACTCAAAAAGTCACAGAGCACTTACCCGCCAGAATTCGCACTGCTGCACTATATGATGTCTTCTGTAATTTTAATGAAGTATTAACCACAAAATTTCATGCCTTAGCTCTGAAAACTTGAATGCCTTGGTGTTCCTTCTACGCTTTGGTGATTCATTAATGGTGAAATTGTGGGTTCATTTTATGAATTAAAACCGCACGCACAAGGTCTAAATCACATTTACTCTCAGTAACCGTTGCCTGCAATTTGCACTCAAATTTGAATCCCATCCGTAGATTTTATCAGATCGCATGGTCTTGATTTAAAAATAACAAGCTTTATGGCCTTTTAGAAAAATGTTACGTGTCACCATTGTGCTTCCCTGCATTACTTAAAAACCTACATCTTTATAATGCGAGGATGCGCCAACCGTTGATCAAGACAAGATCGACAATCAGAATAATCCATTTTCTATTAATGACCAACTAGCTGAACTGACCAATAGGAAGCTGCTATATTAGCTCATACTATCTGACAACATTCCACGCCAGCAGATCCCGTATCTTCTTCTGAGGAAGCAAGTGTTTGATGTCATCAAAGACATGTGTCACAAATACACTTCCCCACATTACTTAAAACCCTACATCTTCATAATGTGGGGATGCACCAACCGTTGATCAAGACAAGATCAATGGTGATAAGATTTCACGTTCATTCAGCAACCAAAAATCCTTCTGTGCACACCTAGCAGTACACGTCATTAGTCATTTGCAGTGTAGCACATTGAAATACAAATACCTGACCCCACTTTGCCATGTGTCGCAAATGTGCTTCTCCACATTACTTAAAAACCTACATCTTTATTATGTGGGGATGCGCCAACCATTGATCAAGACAAGATCAACGGTGATGCTACTTGGTAAGAAATCTTCATAGCTCTACCGACGAATCCATCATTGATATTGCGGGAAAAACAAAACGTGTGCAAAAGTACTGACAAATCTGACATACAAGAGTGTTTGCAACATATTGGATCTCATAAAACATCAGGGACTACGTGTCGCAAATGTGCTTCCCTACATTGCTTAAAGACCTACAACTCTATAATACGGGGATGCGTAGACCCTTGATCTCTGATAGATCAACGGTGATTGAGAAATACTTCAACTTGGCATCCTTTCAAACAAAATATCACAATCAAAGGTACATGAAAGGTTTACCAAAGGCATTTTGATGTAAATAAAACATTAGGATAAAAAGCCTCGCATAAATACTTGAAGAAAATACCTTTTTTTTAAATTTGAAAATGAGGGCACCGCAAAACAAAGGCATAATGGATTTTTTTTTACGCACTTAGGGCCTTTTCACTGATAATTTGAGAGCCAAACCCTAAGAAATTAAAAAGGAAGACACAACCCACAGAATAGTGCGTAACTAGGCTAATCAAACAATTTTCAGGACTTTAGAAAATAAAATCCTAATCTACAATAAACAAAGACTTAACTGATTTTTCACCCAAATATCAAAAATTTTCTATACCATGAACAATCACACCAACACCTACTTTCACACCTTTTGCTACTACAAGGGAACCTTTTGAAACCTTCCAATTTTTATCATTAAAAATAATTACACAACCCTCATCACCGAGTTGCTCCGCTGAAATTAAATTCCTACTCAGCCTTGGAACATGTCTTACCTCATGTAGTAGCCAATGATTCCCATTCTACAACTTAATCTTAATTTTTCCCTTTCCAACAATTTCATAGGAAAGCAAGCCCAAAATCCCCTTGGACATAATCAATGAAATAACCTCTGTGAGGTGTAGCATGAAATGAAGCACCAAAATCTAAAACCCATGAATCATCTACACTTTCTAAAGATAGAAGCAAAGCATCCTCTTCAAATTTGTTACTTACCACATTTGCCTCCTTGTCTCCATGTAATTTATCTCCTTTATTTTTCTTTCAATTCCAACAATCTTTTTTTGTGTGTCCTAGTTTCCCATAGTACCAGCAATCATTTGGTCCTCTCAATTGAGACCTCCTCACCTTTGACTTTCTTCTTGATTTCCCATGATTTCTAGAGTTACTTCCTCTCTCAGTCATTCTTCCCATGCTTTGTGCATTCAAAGAACTTCCTGATGTAGATCCACCTAAGGATTTCCTACGAGTTTCCTCACTCAAAACAACATCAATCACATCATCATATTTTAGGGTACTAGATTTAGGAATAGAATTACTCATGGCCATTACCAAGCCATTCCAGCTTCCAGGCAAAGAACACAAAATCAAAAGAGCCCTAATTTATTCATCAAAATTGATACCCATATAAGATAACTGACTAGTAATAGTATTAAACTCATTTAAATGATTTGCAACAAATCCACCTTCTGCCATTTTCACATTAAATAAATGCTTCATGAGAAATACCTTGTTTGAAGCGGAGGGCTTTTCATACAGTGTCGCTAAGGTTTTCATCAAATCTTCTGTCATCTTTGATTTTGTAATATTAAATGCCATCGATGGTGCCAAGCATAACTGAATGCTTTCGAGTGCCTTTCTGTCCAAAAGATCCCATTCAACCTCTTACATAGTTCCCTGATTCTTGGCTTTGCCTTCCAATGGCTTCCATAAATCCTTCTGATATAGATAGTCTTCCATTTGCATTTTCCATAACTGGAAGTTCTGCCCATTAAACTTGTCAACCCTCAGCTTACCCTCATCTGCCATCGCTCCCACTCAACCATGAGACTCCCACTTAACCATGAAACTTTCATGTAGAGGATAACTGAAAGACAACCTCACTCAGATACCACTTGTTAGGATAAACCATGGATAGAAATAAAAACTACATGCAAATATAACAAATAACTAAAAATAATAGAACACACAAAAATGAACACAAGACACCAAGATTTAATGTGGTTCACCCAATCCCTAGGCCATGTCCACCAAACAACAAGTCTGATCTTACTACAATCCAGTGATTACAACCTGATTACAATCTGTAATCCCTTACAGCTCAATACTACCACAAGAAGCAATTTTGCATCACAACATAATGAAAATACCTAACCCTAAACCCTTTTATACAAGTATTTTATCCATTTTAGGGTTACAACATGTCAGCCATATGTTGGCCATAATATGTCGGCTACAACGTCGACCACGGCCGAAAAACTAATTATGAAGTATGTACAGTACTTTCCTAATTAGTCACCATAATCTAACACATTTCTAACCCCTTGATATCTATAATCTATTGTTTCTACTCATCCTCATAAGTAGAAACCTAAACAAGCTCATTTGTAATGGCTACAGGAGTTGCGGTCAAGTTTTTTCTTCTTTCCTCTTTTGTATCTCTAGCTTAAAAAGTCCTGTAACTTAAGGGAACATAATCCATCTATTCTTCCTCTTCATCTTTTGCATTAACTTTGGGGATGGTCTTAGGAACCTAAGGAATAAGAGTAGTTTTCTTCTTCAACATCCTCCTTTTTGTGCTCACTACCCGAGTTTCAACTCTTACTCTTTTGGCCACTGAAGGTGAGGCTTCTTCCTCTATAGCTATAGGAAACATTTTTTTCTCTTCTTCAGCTTGTTCCTATGCTTTCTCTTTATCTCATTGAGGGGGCACTTTCTTAGTTCCTTGAGCTTGAGCTATTGGGTTAGATTAGGCCTCTACTTCTTCTTTAGGTTGTACTTAGTCTTCCTAAAATTCTTGTACAAGAGCCATTTTCTTCTTGCCCTTAGCTATAGCTACTTTCCTCCTTACTCCCCTATCTGATTTGAAGTACTCAACCTTCCACTCATGCTGATGCACTATCTCTAGCTTCACTGGGGATTGAGCGAGGAAGGTTGGCACTATGACTTTGGAACCTTTACCCTTCATTGGGCATGTTGTGGCTTTTAGATGAACAACCTATGGAACTAAATCAAGTTTGAAAGGCTTCTTGATCAATGCCTTTATTAGTTGGACTATATGGTGAGCTCTATGAGTGATATTAGAGTTCTTGTCCCTTCCAATTTTTGCATTTATTATTGACCTTTCATAAATTTTGTCCTTGTTGTATAATAGATCTAAGACATCTTCTATTTCTTTCTCAACAACCTTTAATAGATCTTTATTTTCAAGGCCTTTTCTTCTAGATATAGACTTGTCCTACAATAATCCCTTATCTAAAAAATGTAGCCATCTATTGCATTCATCCAATGATCCTCCAATGTATCTTCATGTACAAATTTCTTCTCTGCCAGATGTTGTACCATCCCAATATTATTGAAGTATGGGTGAGGAGATTTTTTCTCTTCTAAGGGATATTGATCCTATTCTAAGTTAAAGGTCATGATATCTACTGCTTGACCTCGAAATAATTGATGGTGATTAGACACACCCCATTTTTTTTGTGTTGCTTCCTCACTCTATCATATGCATATGTGAGTTGTCTAGCAATCTCCAGTAGAATGATCCTATTTGATAGATATCTTGAGAGTCTCTTTAGGTTTACTTGTGTGCCTACAAGTCTTAGGTATGTGAATATTTTGAATGAAAAGTAGTAGGCTCCTATCTCTATGATACAAACCTCTTATTCTATTTATATTCTTTTGGCATAATCACCCTCTATGAATCAAATGATTATAAAAATGAAACCATCATTCACTATCTTGTACTCCATACTCTTCTTTGATAGCTTCTTCTTGACCAGTAGAGGATACACCACATAAGGCCATGTATTAGCATCTTGCATGGTACCCTTCTTATAAAGCACTAGGTAGTTTTTTTTTATGGCTGCCAATAAGTACACCAAAAATTATTTCATATATAATTTGGGGTCAGCCTTGATAGCTAAGAACTACTCATCTAGGTTGTCACTTTAAATCATACCCTTGTCAATTGGTATCTTGGCTATCTTGATGGTTTCTATGAGGTGTATCATCTAGGTTTGAAGATGTCCAACTATTGGGAGTCTCATTACTCTACTGAGAAGCATAATCACATAGCCAATAGATCATTTTTCATGTATCCTCAGTGCATGCCCACAAAGTGACTTAGTGACCTATTGGTGTTCTATCAATCAAGAAGGATGATTGAATTATCTCTTGAGCTTCCTTCTCATTTTCCTAGTACCATCTTTCTACTCCATCATAAGATATGTGTAAGTATTGATCAAACCTGGGAAGGTGGAAAACCTTCCCAATATTTTGAGGTTGGAGGTGAGAACTATTTCTTTAGTGACACTCTTAACAACCTTTTCTTCCGAGATAATATTTCACCAAGGTCATGCTCAACTCTGAGGATTGTAGTAAAACTAGATGTGAGACTAAATCGACAAGGACCAAAAGTATGAGTTCAGATACCATAGTGAAACTTTCCTTAGGTTTGCTACATATGATGAGGAAGGTATTCCACTAAATGTGCCCTAGCTTAGTGTCCCTAATTTTGGCATGTCAATCTTGAAAGAAATAGGCTAATGAGAAATATTTTCTACCATTTAGGATGATGAAAATGTCATTTTATCTACACAAGAGGGCATACATTAGTCTAGAAAGATAAAAATACCTAAAACAAACCATAACTAATCAAAAGCTAGCCAAAATTTACCCAAAATAGTCAAAAATAGTAAATTTCTATCCCACGAGCCCTAATATTTAGAAAAGAGCACCAAGTGCACCCTTAAAAGTGCACTAGGTGTGCTAAATGGTCTTTCATTGATTATTTAGGCATAGTTACACATATGCACATGTGCAACACACATGTGTTGTGGCAATGCAAGGGGGGAATTAACTATTCCTTATGCTTTTAAGTGAACAAGGGGTGCACACATGCACACCTTAATAGGGTGTGGATGTGAGAACCATTAAGTGTTTAAAAATCATGAGAATAGTGTGCATGTTCACACCTTAGAGAGGTACACACATGTACACCCTTCCTTAGGTTTAGTTCTTCTTAGTTTGGCTAAGTAGTGCACACCTTCTAATGCTTTCTTAGTCAGGTTTTATTAGTTCTTTTCTTTTTAGGTGATCAAAGATGTTCACATGCGCACCTTGAGGAGGTGCACATGTGCATACATTTGGTGCTTGAGCTAACCTTTTGTTGTCTTTGATTGTAGGTGCGAAGGGATAAGCATAGTATTCAAGGTGCAAAGGTGTAGTTGGATGAGACTATAGAGAAGAATGGAGTGGAGGAAGGAGGTCCAAGGTTTATATAAAATCAACCCCCAAGTGCAAACCTCTATAGGTGTGCACTCCCATAGGTGTTCACATGCACAAGTGTACATCTTCAAGTGGAGATGAGTGCACACTTGCATACTAAGTGCATGTGGGCACCCTCATCGGGTGCACATGTGCACTAGTGTGCATCTTTGCATTAAAACACTTTAAGTCTCCAATTTTTCTCTCTTGTTCTAACACCTGCAACTTCCCTAGTCAGAGATTGAGGCTCGATGCAAACTCCTAGGGGAGCCCAAAAAAGGGATCCAGATCTTAGACTAGGGGTCTAAGAGACAAAAATTTACTAGGGGGTTTCTATTTCTAGGAGAAATGGGGCATGCATTGTGAGACCACAACACTTAGAAACTATGGAGATCAGAACTTGGTCTACTTCCTGATGTATTTATAAACACATATTATTTATGATGTACTTATATTTGATGCTGGAAGGGAGATCAAATTGTATTGTAATCTTCCTTTATTAGTTCTTGTCATAGGCAGGATGCTATTTTATCCATTTTGTGGATAGGGACAATTATATTATATGTGTGTTAATTTATGTGTGTATATCTTATAGTTTATTAATTTATATGTATTTTTAAATTCTATAACTAGTTATTATCTATTTTCCAATTGGCTCTTAAGAAAAATAGTGAGGAATAAATTTGAGTTTATTCACAAAAAATAGTAAAAATTAATTGTGAACTATCATAAATTTCATTTAATGTACATCTATACATCTATTATTTTCTTGTTGGAATTCGTCAGCAAAAACTCCTTTAGATTCTTTGAGAGAAGTCTCGAACCTCTTCTTCATGCCTTGGTATGAGAAAATGGGCTACAAATGAAGTATGTACAAGAAATAAGCACACCTATGCACCCTCATGGGGTGTGCATGTGAACTAGTGTGCATCTTTGCACTAAAACACTTGAAGTCTCCAATTTTCCTCTCTTGTTCTGACACCCGCAACTTCCCCAATCAGAGACTGAGGCTCAACCCTGATTTCGAGGGGACCCCAAAAAGAAGATCCAGATCCCAGACTAAGGGTCTAGGAGAAAAAAAATTTACTAGGGGGTCCCCATTTCTAGGACAGATGGGGCATGCATTATGAGACCACAACACTTAGAAACTATGGAGATCAAAACTTAGTCTACTTCTTGATGTATTTATAAACATATATTATGTATGATGTACTTATATTTGATTCTATAAGGGAGGTTAGATTGTATTTTAATATCCTTTATTAGTTCTTGTCATAGGTAGGATGCTATTATATCCATTTTGTGCATAGTGACAATTATATTATAGAATAGCATTTCATAAATTTGTGTGTGTGTGCATGCGTGCATGTGCGTGCGTGCATGCGTGCATGCATGTGTGCGTGTGTGTGTGTGTGTGTGTGTGTGTGTGTGTGTGTGTGTGTGTGTGTGTGTGTGTGTGTGTGTGTGTGTGTATGTGTATCTTATAGTTTATTAATTTATATGTCTTTTAAAATTCTATAATTAGTTATTATCTATTTTCCAATTTTCTCTTGAGAAAAATAAAAAGGAAGAAATTTGAGTTTATTCACAAAAATAGTAAAAATTAATTGTCAACTATCATAAATTTCATTTAATGTACACTTATACACCTATTTTTTTCTTGTTGGAATGTGTTAGCATAAACTCCTTTAGATTCTTTGAGAGATGTCTTGAACCTCTTCTTCATGCCTTGGTATGAGAAAATGGGCTACAAAGGAAGTATGCAAAACAACTGGAAGAGGACGCTAATAAGAGATATTGGTTTTAATTGTCTAGTGCATATTTATCTATTTTCCACACTTTCTTTTGCTACTTGTGTTTTTCCCTCTTCGGTATGATGCATTTTGTTGTTTTTTCTGCTTAAGATAGAATTATTTTTTCTTGATCATTTTTAAGTTACTATGGAGAATTTTAGAAATCATTTTTCACTAATAAAAACTAATATCTCTAGCTCTTTTAAGCTAAAATTTTGTAAATGGTATGATTACCTCCCCAGTTTTCCCTTTCCAAACATATTCTAGTTTATTTGACAAAACAAAGTATTGATAGTAAAGTACATCTATATGAAATGATCAACTCTGAGGATTGTATTGAAACTAGATGTCAGGCTACATTGACAAGGATGAAAAGTATGAGTGAAAACACCATAGTGAAACTTTCCTTAGGTTTGATACATATGATGAGGAAGGTATTCCACTAAATTTACCCTACCTTAGTGTCCCTAATTTTGGCATGTCAATCTTGAAAGTGATATTTTCTCAGTGCACCTTGGTGCTTGAAGAAAATAGGCTTAGGAGAAATCTTTTCTACCATTGAAGATGATGATAATGTAATTTTATCTACACAAGAGGGTAGATGTTAGTTTGGAAAGATAAAAATACCTAAAACAAACCCTAACTAATCAAAACCTAGCCAAAATTCACCCAAAATAGTCAAAAATAGTAAATTTCTACCCCACAAGCCCTGATATATAGAAAAGAGCACCAAGCACACCCTTACAGGTGCACTAAGTGTGCTAAATGGTCTCTCATTGACTATTTAGGCATAGTTACACACATACACACATGTGTTGTGGTAGTACAAGGGGGGAATTAATTGTTCCTTATGATTTTAAGTGAACAAGTGGTGCACACATGTACACCTTGATAGGGTGTGGATGTAAGCACCCTTAAGTGTTTAAAAAATCATGAGAATGGTGTGCATGTTCACACCTAAGAAAGGTACGCAAATGCACACTCTTCCTTAGGTTTAGTTTTTCTTAGTTTGGCTAGGTTGGTGTGCACATGCACACCTTCTAGTGATTTCTTAGTCAGGTTTAATTAGGTCATTTCTTTTTAGGTGATCAAAGATGTGCACATGCACACCTTAAGGAGGTGCACATGTGTGTATACTTGATGTTCAAGCTAACCTTGTGTTGTCTTTGATTGTAAGTGCAAAGGGATAAGCGTAGTTTTCAAGGTGCAAAGGTGTGGTTGGAGGGAGACTGTAGAGAAGAATGGAGTGGAGGAAGGAGGTCTAGGGTTTATATAAACTCAGCCCCTATGTGCACACCTCTATATGTGTGCATCCCCATAGGTGTGCACAAGTGTGCATCTCTGATTGGAGATGAGTGCACACTTGCGCACTGAGCGCACCTATGTGCATCTTTGCACTAAAATGCTTGAAGTCTCCAATTTTCCTCTCTTATTTTGACACCCACAACTTCCCCAGTTAGAGACTGAGGCTCGATCCAGACTCTTAGGGGATCTAGAAAAAAGATCTAGATCCCAAACTAGGGGTTTAATATGTAGGAGTTAAGAATTGAACTTCAGAAATGCACCAAGATCACCTGCAGTGCAAATAGCTTGTTGAAGAGAAACCTAGGGAGCAAAGAGCTTGAATCAAATACCACACAAGAGAATATTTCACAATAGGAAATTAGAATTACTATGTGAATGGAATGAATTTACAATGAATGAGAGACTGAATAAAAAGGCCTCATGGAAGCTTGTAGAACAAGCTGGAATGAGGTAGATGATAAGGTTGAAAACTAAGCACACATCCACAAAAGGTGGAAAGATAAGTATGCTAAAGGAAACAAACTCCCATGTTGTCAACAACTCACCTCTACAACTATTAACTAAATTCATTAACCTAAGTAAGCTTAAGTAAATAGAATAAATAATTAACAATTAATTAATTATTTACTCTAACACCCCCCCTTAAGTGCAACTTAGGGGAATTTCTTAAGCTCACAAAACAAGGAGAAAATACAAAATGGGTCCTGAAAACAAGGCCATATTAGGTACCCATGTACAATGTAACTAAATGCAACCTCTGTAAAATGCGGAAAGAGAGAAAACCACATGGGGAAAACTCACCCTAGAAAAGAGGTGAAAACAACATGCTGAAAAAAACATAAAGTGAGGCAAGGAAGGCCTCAACCAATCTCCCCAAGAACAACTTCCATAACCCCAAGCATTGATCATAGCTGAAGATATTGTGGTGATGCAAAAGTTTTAGTGAATATGTCTACAACCTGTTTGGCAGTAGGAATGTACTCCAATGCAATAACACCATCCTGGATCAATTAACAGATGAAATGTATGTGCAACTCAATGTTCTTGGTACACTGATGTTCTACCAGGTTGCAAGAAATGTGGATGGCACTCCGATTATCACATCACAAAATAGTGGGACAATTATGAGGAAATCCAAATTTAGTCATCAACTAATGAAGCCATAAAGCCTCCTGACTAGCAAGTACTACGGCCCTATACTTAGCCTCTATAGATGAAAGTGCTTGAGCATGTTGCTTCTTGCATGACCATGTGATAGGACCTAAACCAAGGCAAAACACAAAGCCAAAAGTAGACTTCCTATCATCAACATCACTGGCCTAATTTGAGTCAGTGTAGCCAAAAATGTGTGGAGTCCCTGAAGTGTAGTGAATGCCATACATGAGTGTGCCCTGAATGTAGTGCAGAATATGCCTAGTAGCTTGCCAATGATTCTCATGAGGGTTCTAAGAAAACTAAGAGTCTAGGCCAATTGCAAAAGAAAGATCAAGGTGCATGTGTATCAAGTACAATAAGCTACCAACCAACTATTGATACAAAGTAGCATTCACTAAAGGTGAGGAGCAGGAGGTAGACAAAGTAACACTTGACTAAAATGGTGTAGGAGTAGCCTTAAAATCAAGCATGTGAAAGTGATGATTCATGTCAAAAGAATAGTTCTGCCGATACACAAAAATTCCAGTAGGAGACTAATCAATCTAAAGACCAAGAAAGTAGTGTAGAAAACCAAGATCAGTCATCTCAAACTAGTCCATTAGTACATGCTTAACATCCTAGAGCATGGGAGACAAACTAATTATAAGGATAAGATCATTAACATACAAAACAAGAATTAAAATCTCATCACCAAGAACAAGCTATATGTACATTGTAGGATCACAATGTCAGTGAGTGAAGCCTGTATATCAAAGCCTACCAACCAAGGTGGGATCCTACACAAAACCTAGAGGCTGCTCCATATAAATATCCTTCATGATATCACTGTGCAAGAAGGCACTCTTCACATCCATCTAATAAATTGGCCATCCCTATGAAGCTACAAGGGATACGATAAGGCAGATAGAATTCATCTTGGCAACAAGGGAAAAATTATTAGAGTAATCAACACCCTCGACTTGCAAAAAATCCTTTGCAACAAGACAAGACTTATACTTATCAATGAGACCATCAACAACATACTTAGTGTGATAAATCCACTTACAATGCACTAGTTTTCTCCCCTTAAGAAGAGGACAAAGATCCCATGTGTGATTCTTCATCAAAGAAGAATATTCCTCCTCCATTGCATTGTCCCATTTTGAATGTCCTATTGCTTCCAAAAATGTCTAAGGATTAGTACTAACAACATGACTGAGTAGATTGGAACATGTAGTGTGAGAATGGCTACGAAGGGATGTGGATGGGTCACCAGTTAGAGATCCTTCAGCCTCAATAGTAGCTCGAGCCCATTTAGGCATCTAGGGAGGATCCTATGGTGGAGGTATATGGGGATCACCATGATCATCATAATCATCATCTGTTAAACCATCTGGGGATGAAGAGGGAGTGGTGGGAGCTAAAGGAGTCACTGGAGGTGAGGAATGTACTGCAATAGGGCTCTCATCAAACTGGACATCCCACCAAAATAGGACCTTTCTAGAATTAGGATCAAATAACCTATAAGCCTTTACATCCTCACAGTAGCCAACAAAATTTAGTGGTTGGCTCTTCAATTCCATAGCTTTCCTTTGAGCATCTGGCACAAAACCATATGCTGTACTCCTAAAAACTCTAAATGATGACACATTAGGCTTGACATAGGACCAAGCCTCCTCAAGAGTCATATGTTAAAGTGCCTTGTGAGGCATATGATTCTAAATGAAATTGGCACAATTAACTACCTCTGCCCAAAAATAAGAATACATGGACCTAGATTGAATGATGCAATTTTTCATCTCCCGTAAGGTTCTATTCTTCCCCTTGGCCACACCATTCTACTGATGAGTATAGGGCACTGAAAGCTGATATTGAAGACCATGCTCAGAACATAAATCTCTAAAAGCATAGTTCACATAATCCCCCCCATTTTCTATGCATATCCATTGAATAGAAAGTCTAGACTACTTCTCTAAAAATGCCTTAAAAATTTGAAATGAGTCAAATGCATAAGACTTGTACTTAAGAAAGTACACCCATGTACATCTGGAGAAGTCATCAATAAAGGTGAGCACATATCGAGCACCTGAGAAAGGAGTAGGAAATGATATAATCTCACTGTGAATCAACTCCAAGGGTGCTAAGGCATGAGTATCTCGTCCATGTGGAAAATAATCTCTATGTTGCTTGCCAAGTGCACAATCCTGACAAACACCACCTGGACAGGAAATCTGTGGAAGCCCATGAACTAGTGCCTGTGTGCTTAGCTGCTAAAGATTTTGATAATTGACATGTCCAAAATGTTCATGAAAAAGTTTACTTACTGAATCTAAATGTACCACATAGCATGATCCTATGTCATTAGAAGACTCAAAACCATCGAATCTATAAAGGCATGAGGCAGAGTCAACACTCCTAGTGGCCACAATAATCTCAAGATCATGTAAGTCCCAAATAACCACATTGTGTGGTGAGAAATTGACTGTCTCCCCAAAGCTAGAATGGAAAATCTGATAGGTAGATAGAAGGTTCATTGAAATATCAAGAGCACAAAGTACATCTTGTAGAGAGCCCCCAACCAAAGTAACAATACTTGAACCCAAAATTGAAAGTTGAGAAGAGTTCCCAATAGAAATCTATGTGGTGGCACAAGGAGCAAGTGAAGTAAGAAACTTAGGAGTGTTTGTGATGTGGTGAGAAGCCCCAAAATCAAGAATCCATGAAGGTGTTGAAGTCATAGCTCATGCAAAAAGAGCATCACCTTTCCCTATAGGTGGAGATGAAGATTGAGGAGCTAAAATCTGATGCTTCTTCATGGCTTTCTCTAAACCCTATAATCATTTCCAACACCTAGAATATTAATGTCCATCTTTCCCACAAAAATTGCAATTTTCACTTGATTTCTTCTTGGCCTTGGAGGTAGACTCACCCAACTTTGAAGAACCCTTACCCTTTGAAAGGTTTGGTGGAGGAGGAGCTAGAGGCTTAGGATCAAATTTTGATTTTTTTTCTTCACTTTACCTTTCTTCTTTGATTTCCCCTTAGAATTTTGGGCAACCAATGCTTGGCTAGAAGTGCTAGTAGCATCCACTTGCTCAATCTTTGCCTGTTCCCTAGTCAACCTATAACAAAATGTCTCAAATGTAGGAATCCTATGTCTATCTCCAAGGGCATCCATGGTGGGGTAGAAAGTAGAAGAAAAAATATGATACTATCCCCTCAGCTTAGAGAGTATAAAAAATATGCACTCATCATCAGTTTTGTTCTTCCCACATCCTTGTAAAATTGAATGTAGGGATTTGAACTTCATTAGAAAGTCCTCAATTGTGAGAAAGTTGTTTGGTGATAAAGAAGTCAATTCTACATCCAATTAAAGTGCCCGAAACTCATTCACTTGTTCAAACAAAGTCTAAAATTTCTGCCAATAAGCCCGTGGAGTGTTCAAACCATCCAAGTGAAATAGAAAACTATCTAAAATATTGAGTGTAATCAATCCCATGGCTTCATCCATTTTTTTCCTATGCTATATCACCTCAAAAGGGCATTTGAGTGTAGGTTGGAGCTCATCCAAACAAGACTATAGACCTCTTGACATGAGAAGCATAGTCATAGTTGTGTGGAGTAAGATAGGTCACAGATGGATCCACCATTGAGAGAAAGAAAAAGATGGAAGTAGAAGGGTCTCAACTAAAAAACATTATAGCAAAGAAAGAAAAACACCAAAAATGTACAAGTATATCCCTCAAATACCATGAAAAACAACCATGGAAAAAAAAAAAATAGAAAAGCACTTGGATTTGTTGATGTAGAATAGGAGGAAACACAAGCCTCTACTTTGATACCAAAAATGAGAGTACAAAAAAACCTAGAATCTGATAAAACTAGCAACATTGTCTCCATCTATGAGTCAAATTTTCAACACTTCTTTTGGATTAAAAAAAGACCTTTTTATGCTCAAGTTATGGCCAAAAAATTGACTACTGCTCCAAAAATGCACCTCGCTAGAAAACTACAGACATTGTCTTAAATTTGATGATTGTACGGATGCCACCAAGACATCACTAGAAAAAAATCAAGTTGTCGGATTGTTGACATCAATAGCTAAAATGGTGATATCACTTTGCTAAGAAATGATATCAGCATAGGGTCTGGCAGGGATGATGTCACTTGTTGGAAAGATGATGTAGGTCACCGAGAAGTTGACATCAGTGTGTACGATCATCAAAAAATGATATAATCTTATCTAGAAATGATGTTAGCACATCAGAGGTAGTATCTATGCAAGGATTACTGGTGGTGATGGCACCCGATAGGAGAACTCAGTGGCGTCGTTGGAGCTGGCGGAGCTGTGGTGGCTCCTTGGAAAAGCTGAGGTAGTTGGTGGGCAGAGTGGGGTCTAGGTGGTGGTGTGGTAGGGAGAGGGTGCTTCCACTAGTGGAGCGGACTATAGGTGGATGGCAGGTGGCCACGCGGTGGTGCTTCAACACTACTGTTGCAACCCTCCTTTTTTAATTTTAATTTTTTCTTTTTTTGTTTGTACAGTCTATATGACAGCATCTAGGGAGGGTAAATTATTTTTCCAAAATGCCCTGTCTCCAAAAATAAAACATTTATATGAATCTTGGCTATAAATGGCCTTCTGTATCTAATGGTAGGTTTTGTTTGACCCCAAGGTGCTTTGAAAAATTTCTCTACCCTTGAATTGAAGAAAAAATGCACAAACAAACTAGGGTTTGTGACTCTAATTCACGGCTTCAAAAATATTTTGAACAAGAAGTAGCAGGGAGGCTCTGATACCATGTAGGAGTTGAGAATCCAATTTTTAAAATGTGCTAAGATCAACTATAGTGCAAATAGCTTGTTGAAGAGAAACCTAGGGAGCAAATAGCTTGAAGCAAATATCGCACAAGAGAATATTTCACAATAGGAAATTAGAATTACTATGTGAATGGAATGAATTTACAATGAATGAGAGACCAAATAAAAAGGCCTCATGGAAGCTTGTAGAACAAGTTGGAATGAGGTAGAAGATAAGGTTGACAACTAAGCACACATCCACAAAAGGTGGAAAAGATAAGTATACTAAAGGGAACAAACTCTTGTGTTGTCAACAACTAACCTCTACAGCTATTAACTAATGCATTAACCTAAGTAAGCTTAAGTAAATAGAATAAATAATTAACAATTACTTAATTATTTACTCTAACATAAGAGACAAAAATTTACTAAGGTATCCCCATTTGTAGGAGAAATGAGGCTTGCATTGTGAGACCACAACACTTAGAAACTATGGAGATCAGAGCTTAGTCTACTTTTTGATGTATTTATAAACACATATTATTTACAATGTACTTATATTTGACTCTGGAAGGGAGGTCAGATTGTATTGTAATCTTCCTTTATTATTTCTTGTCATAGGCAGGATGCTATTGTATCCATTTTGTGCATAGGGACAATTATATTATACAATAGCATTTCATAAATTTATGTGTGTGTATCTCATAGTTTATTAATTTATATGTATTTTTAAATTCTATAGCTAGTTATTATCTATTTTCTGAATGGCTCCTGAGAAAAATAGCAAGGAAGAAATTTGAGTTTATTCATAAAAATAGTAAAAATTAATTGTTAACTATCATAAATTTCATTTAACATACACCTATACATCTATTATTTTCTTGTTGGATGTGTCAACATAAACTCCTTTAGATTCTTGGAGAGAAGTCTTGAACCTCTTCTTCATGCCTCAGTATGAACAAATGGGCTACAAAGGAAGTATGCAGAAGAACTTGAAGAGGAGGCTGATAAAAGATATTGATTTTAATTGTACAATGCACATTTATCTATTTTCCACACTTTCTTCTGCTACTTGTGCTTTTCCCCCTTTGGTATGATGCATTTTGTTGTTTTTTTTCTGCTTAAGCTAGGATTTTTTTTTTTCTTGATTCTTTTTAAGTTAATATGGAGAATTTTGGAAATCATTTTTGAGTAATAAAAATTGACATCTCTAGCTATTTTAAGCTAAAATTTTGTAAATGGTATGATTACCTCCCCATTTTTCCCTTTCCAAACATATTCTAGTTTATTTGACCAAACAAAGTATTGATAGTAAAGTACATCTATATGAAATGTATTTCAGAGTATGTGGATTTTCCTTAATATGGTGAAAATTATGCACTCTATAGTTCTTTAATGTTTTTTGTTTTACTTTTAAATTTGACTCTACACAACATAAAGAATATGATGTTATGTAGGGGGTTTTAATAGAATTTTTGAAATATCTTTTTTCTCAACCATAAATATAGCACAAGACATATATAGGTCAAGATAAAAATATGCCAAATCATTCAGGAAATAATAAAATGCTGAAATTAGCTCTCTTGTACTCACATCATATGAAACGACTTGTGTTCATCATTTTCATGGGATTGATTTATTACTATTATACATTTTAAATAAATAGAATAAACTAGATGATCTACAAACTTTTAAAAAAATAGAAAGATACCTCTTCAATAAACACATATTTCCTTACATTTCACAAACCTTATAGTCAAGGGTATCTATTAGACATACAACAATACACTTTAAGAGCATAACTAGGCATAGAACCTTGATCCCTCCAATGCACCAACCACCTGCAAAATAATTCCTCTTCTTATCCATCATATACTTTATAATCAAGATAATTTAAGAGCAGGGTGGGGTGTGGACATAGAGAAAACATAAAAACTCATAGCATTTCAAAATAGAACAGAAAGTAGAGGAGTGAGGAAAACTTAGTAGCAATGATCCATATTTTGCATAGAAAATACTCATTTTTTGGAGTGCCACATAGCTAAGTATTGGTTTGATACACTGATCATACCATTTATATTAAAATTTGACAATTGGAAACTATTGATATCTTTAATAAGAAATTTTGTCCAAAGCCTAAAATCTTCAATTAGTAAATGCATTAAAAATAATGCCAATTAGTAAAAATACACAAAATAAAAGGCATTTAAACAAAAAATTACTTTTAAAATGGATGTCCTTAACTCTACAAATCAAGTTGTTAAATATTCCTCTCAGTAGCGTTTGAAGTAAACATTGCCTACAAAAATTCTTTTTTGTTCTCCTACATAGGAACAAGGGCAAAGTATTTTATACCATTTTGTAATTAAAACATTATTATCTATTTAATGTCACTTATAATTGTTGTAGTAAACCTTAATTTTTTTTTATGATAGAATAAAAAAATTAACTAGTAAAATATTACTCATATTTATGAAAGAGTACATGTTTTATTGTTCATTTTATTTATTCTTTTATTTTTAATATAAATAGAAAAATAATATATTTTATTTATTACTTTATAATTTATTTCAATTTTATTAATATAAATATTTTTAAATGACAAAAAGTTCATAAATTTTTAAATATAGAGTAACTCAATAACATACTATGTATTACATATATAATTTCTTCATTATTAATGTTTCTAAGTTTTTACTAATATCACATAAGTATTTCAAATTTCAAATATATTAGTTTAAAATAATATTCTCATCAAATCTTGAACTTATAATATTCATTTGTTTTATTGTTAATTATTTGTTAATATTATAAACTAATATAGTGAGATATATAAAATTTAAAAACAATTATTTTAGTTGTAAAAATATTACCTTTATTTAGTCGATAGGCTATTTGTGGGAACATAAATTAATTTTTTGAGGGAAAATTTGCAAGAGTTTGGCCAAAAAATTAAAAATCCGTCCTATTAATTATTTACCGTTTTTATCTTCCTCCACTTTTAACTCTTGTTTTGATATTTATTAGTTGTTATCTTGAGTTTTAAATATTGTTTTTCTTTTTCTATTTATTAGTTGTGATCTCCATCACTCTTCACTTAATTTTTGATTTTTAAAATTGATTTAGATTTTAGTTTTTAAATTACTTCAATTAATTAATTTTTATTAGTTTAAATTTTTCTTTAAATATTATTTTTTAGTTTCTATAATTTATTTAATCAATAGAATATTTATTAGACATTTTTTTTCTTGTATTTCTCTTATTAATTTTTCATAATAGAGTTTTTGATGATTTTTTTAAATGATTGTTTTTTTCATATTTGATAAAATTAATTTAAATAAATAATATTTATTAATCTATTTAAAAGATTTTTGTAAATATTATGTTATTTAAATTAAAAATTATTAATAATCTAATTTGTTCACATAAGATTATAATTTAAATATTCACTTTTAATTATTATTTTTTTCTTATTTATTTAAAAAATAATTATGTGTGATCTCCACATTGGATTGTATTGTGATATCCATTTGTTAAACTTTTGATTTTTTAAATTGATTTAGGCTTTAGTTTTTAAATTACTTTAAATTTTTTTATATTAGTTTAGTTTTTTCTTTAAATATTGTTTTCTCAATTTCTATAATTTATTTAGTCAATAGAATATTTGTTAGAGATGTCACTATTTTCCATTTTTTTTTGTATTTCTCTTATTAATTTTTTATAATAAATTTTTTGATGGGTCTTTTTTTTAAATGATTTTTTTTTCATATTTGATAAATTCAATTTAATTATAAAAGATTCAAATTATTGAACACGTATGTTAAGCAATACTTAAATTTCCTAAATATTGTAAATTTTATATCTATGTTTTAATCTTCAACTTTTTTATTTTGGTATTTTCATTTAAAAAAAACTTATATGTACATTATTTAATGTTCATTCTACATTTTCTCTTAAATTTCATCTCCTATTGGCACACTCGTTGCATGTACAAAAGCATGCGACTGCTAGTTTTAATAGTGTGAGATATGTTCTCTACAAAGGGAAATTATTTTGATGAAAGATGACATAGAAAAGTATGACAAAATAAAGTAGATTATCTTATTTGATTCTAATCAATAATGCATTACCATTTTACTATCATAAGAAAAACATTTTTCAAAATAAAAACATATTAAAATATCCCCATGACATCTACAAATGAATTTTCTCAAAAGCTCAACTCATAAACCACCCTAACTAAGATAAGAACTTTGGCACTTGTGCCCCTTGTTATTGAATGAAAGCCCTTGTGTTTGATACTTTGAACAATGATCTTTGACTTTCAAACAACTCTTTCTATATTTTATAATCTTTTCCTAATATGGCATGCTTATGTATATTATAGTCTTTACAACCTTTGCTATTGGCAACATCCACATAAATAAAAAGAAGATATTCAAACTCTCTCATATCCCGAAAATTTCCTTCTTCAATCTACCTGAACAAAACAAATCTTCCACTCAAACACACTCTTTTATCAACCTTCAGTTTCTAGAAAATACTATATACTCTGGTTCACAGCTACTCAAAGAAGTTCATGATAGCATAGTTCTCCAATATATATTTTATTGAATGGAATCTTGAAGCATAAACCATGATAATAAGAAAAAAGTCAAATTATGGCTTCATAAAAATGCAACTTAGATGCCTTTCCAAGGAGTACAAGATTTAAAACACACATCTCTGTCTTCATCTCAAAAAATTGTGAGCCCATTTCAAAGTCTTGGCTAGTGATCAAATAGCCAATGCAAATGTAAAGTTAACACTTTATTTATGAGAGCACATAAGTGTTTGATATGAATGAATATTTGTTGTTACATTTAGTTTTATTTGTGCTAACTTTATTGAATATAATTTTATAATTTTTATATTTCTAATAAAATTAATTTAATCTAGTTCAAATATTATCTTAATAGATAGATATAATATTTGTGAGAATGTAGAAGGATATAATTTTTAACTTCAAATGAATCTTATGTAGATATTAAATACTATTTATTAGTATATTTAAAATACTTTTTTAAAATTAATTTTGTGGATTGAATTATAGTATAATATGGCACTCTACATCGAAAAAGTAGAACTTATTACGAAAAAGTGAACATAACAAATAAGGAAAATAACAATCATGTGAAGGAATTCAAATATGTGAATCAAGATTCATTTTTTATTTAAACCAAAGATGGAAACTTTGTCCTTCATCCTATAGACAATAGGTTAACCACTCTTCTCCACTACCAAAATAGGGATGATATTCTAGTAGATCAAACAAGGACCAGTAAAGAGGAATTGCCAAAAAAAAAAAATTCCTAGTGATAAAATATATGATTCTCCATGGAGGGACTTGAAGAAGACAAGGGATTGGAAGAAATAAAGGATATCACAAGCATATTACTAAATTAGGCATTCATTGTTAGCATGAATATTGATGATACTACATTGGGGGAGTATCCTAAGCATTGGAGAGTATTGACATGTTGCATTCATGTCTATGTTTTTCATTAATGTCAACATAGCAGTAATTCTATGAAGATTGCGAGAGTAAAAGACATAGATCTTAGTTGTATGGATGATGTTTTGATTGTTTGGTGATGCACAATCATTGACATTTTCTATGTTGTGTCTTAATGATGTGGTTAAGTATGCAGAGTCTAAGTTGAAGACATCCGAAAGTTATGATTGATTTACAGAGAGCATTATAGAAATAGACTATTGGAAAAGAAGTTCCCGATGTTTGTTCACTATCTCACATCTAAGATGCAATGAAGACATGTGCAATCAATAGGTGAGAGAGAATAGTCTAATGGTGATGTTATTGTTAGTCTCTAATTGGTTTTGACAATTGAGTGTCAACACACTTAACCAATTCTCAAGATAATGTCGAGTATAATATAGAAGCCGAGCTACAGTGTGCATCGAGCTAGAGAATTCAATAGGTACCAAGTGAACTTCAGGTGTCGAGTGAACTTCAGGTGCTGAGCGAAGTTCAAGTGTCAAGTGATAAGTGATGCCGAGTCATTATAGATGTCAAGCAAAGAATATATGCTCAATGAAACAAACTTACTATAGGAGCCAAGTAAGCTAATTTTCCTATATGTGTTGAGCATCAACAATTAGTAAGTTTTGAGTAACATAGAATCAACATATGAGTTTGTATCTTCACAAAGTTAGATGTAAACCATTTTTAAAGCTGACCTGGGATGAATCTCAAAGGATCTTGAAGATAAGATCGAATCTTTTGCATTACCTATGTAATCAACATGTAGCCAATGAGAAAAATGGAGAAGGCATGGAACCAATAGGAAAAGTGCAAGAATTGAGTAGGAAATGAAGATTTAATATTGATCATAGATTCATACCTAATCCCAAGTCTTTGAAATCCTTAAAAGGAGTATGGAACCCCATTATGTATATGTGCAAGAGAGAAGTGTATGGGTGAATTATAGCGAAGTGCAAAAGGGTGAAAATACTTAGTGAAGAACAAATCAACATTGTAGAATCTAGTTGATCAAGAATAGAGTATCAAAACTTCAAAGAGTGACATATCAGATAAAGCAAGGATCAGAGTAGTTAGAGCAGAACAAGGATCTGGAATCAGCAATTGAGGATTGCAAGTCATCAAGTCAAGACTTTCTAATACTCTCTAACAATTGTATTAGGAATGAAAATCCTATGGACATAGGTTGGCTTATCAGCCATTTGTAAATCCTTTAACAGGGTAGTATTTCAAGTGAATTCACTAAAGTCCTTTAACTAGGCCTACTTTTAGCAAGGTAGTTAAATCCTTTAACCAAGTCACTTTTAACAGGGTGTAAAGTCTTTAACAAGATATTCCTTTCATAGGGTAGACCATTAGAAGTGGTCAAACTTTGTAACCTTGAACAATTACATATTGGTGCAGTGATACTTTGTGGTTTTTATCCCAACCCTAGTTTTACCTTCTCATTTTGGAGGGTTTCTAGGTTACCAAATCCTATGTTATCTATTTTCATGCATATCTTTACTTTATGCTTATTAGATGAATTAGATGCATGTGAATGATATCAATTAAAAAGTTTTTAAATGCTTAAAGTTAGTCACTTTTGATTCACCACCTCCTCTCAGAAGTAAATCTTCCCACTTGTAAATTCTAACAGTTGGTATCAGAGCTAAGTTCTCACAAGGAGAAGCCTTATAGCTTGGAGAAAAGATCTAAAAATGGAAGCCTACAAACTTTGGAAGATCATAAAGAATCATGCAATTGATATAAAACTTGCTTTACATGCCTTCGAAGAAGCCAAAGAAGAACTAAGAAAATCCTTAAAGAGAAGAAGAGATATTAGCATAGCTAAGAATGATACACAATACAAGGAGATTGACACCTCAAACCTATTTTCAAATGGAGATTCCAAAGAGTTTGATGTAGCAATAGTAGACTTGATGGAGAAGAATATAACTGAAGTAGAAGAAATTAGAACACTCAAGCTTGAGCAAGAATCACAAGCTATGATGCTTTGTGAAGTGATTGAATAGAAGAAGAGAGCCATTGAAGATAAGGCTATGCTAGAAGAAGATGAGAAATCTAAGCAATAGACTAGAAGAAAAGTTAATTAAGCTTGCAAGAATTTCAAATGTAGCTAGACACCCTAATCTAGATGATGAATGCACATCATGAACTAAATGTCAAGGATATTGAGATCTCTACATTGAAGATGAAAAATGAACAACTGCAAAATGACCTGAAAAGAGAAAAGGAGATTGTAGAGAGCTTCAACAAACCAAATGAGGCCATCAAGTACTTTGAGTAGCTACTAAAATCACCAAGGGCTAGAAATGATACTTTAGGACTAGGATACATCAGCACTGAATAAGGAGAGTCATCCAAGACTGCAAAAGAAAGGAGTAACAAAGGTAAGAACACTAAACCTACTTGTCATTTTTGTGGTAAAAAGGTACATACCTCTAATGTCTGTAGGAGCAAGAATGGCCATCAAAATGACAAACCTAAGAATGCAAGTCATTGTCATAAGTGCAAAAAGCAAGGACATCAAGCACATAACTATAGGATTAGGACTATCAGGACACCAAGATTTGAAGGCCACTGCTACAATTGCAAGAAATATGGACATAAAACTTTTGAGTGTAGATCAAAGCCTATGTGGACACCTAATTAGCTAGTAAGAGGAAATAACTATGGACATCACTACAATTGGGACTACAACATCAAGTATAACTCTCATTACTGTCAGGAATATGGACACATTCTTGAAAATTACATAAGGACACATTTTAGAGGAAACCATAGCAGATGGTTAAGCCAAACCACATGTTTTAGTTGCTTGAAGGTTGGTCATATTAGTAGGAATTTCCCAACAAGGTCAAAGGCACCCAATTCAAAGAACAAAAAAGGAAAAGAGAAGGTAGATGTTGAACACATCAAAGGAGAAATGAATAAGACATGGAAGAAGAAAGATGGGTGTAGCACATCAAATGAAGGGATCACTTTAGCTAATAGGTCAAGTGGTCACACTTCATCAAACTAAGCAAAGAAAAGGCATGAGGGACTGATTTATAAAGCTTTATTATAGATCAATTCCTAAAACAAGCAAGTATTGAAAATAAGAGATTAGCATGAACAAAGATGAAAAGTTAAAATTTTAAAATTTTTGCAAGTATTGCCAAGTTGCCTTCAGATGTCAAGTAAAATACTAGTGCATGCCAAGTTAACTAACAAAAATAGTGGAAGCCAAATGATTAGTTGGAGCCGAGTTGGTAGAGGAAGTTGAGTAAAGAGGAAAATTCAGTTGAAGCCAAGTAAAGAATACTCCTATGGATGTCAAGTGTTGAAAAGCCAATGAAATTCAATGATGATGAAGAGGAGCAAGGTCAAGGACCACTTTCAATAACCAAAGGTATGGGGAAGGATGTAGATAAGGAGGAAGGTCCTAAGCAAGAAGCACCAAAGGCTAAGCCAAAGAAAAGAAAAGCTCACAAATAGCCAAATGCATAGCCCAAGGGGAAGAAGAAGGCAACAAAGCCAAGCATAGCCAATCCAACTACAAGGGCAGATACTAGGGCTACAACTCAGGTGGCTAAGGAACAAGAGAAGTAGAAGGCAATAGAACAAAGGAGGGCCTGCAAAGTAGAAGAAGAGAAGAAAGTACATTGTATATCTTGAATCAAATGAAGAAAGGATAGAGTTTGATGAAGATCAATTTAGATTGGTAAGACATTATACCCAATTTAAATTGGAAAATATTTGCAATAACATTAGAGATAATGCAGATAGAACTAATCTAAAGACCATTGATTTTAATAAGGTGTCAAAGGAACAACAAAACATAGTGGAAGAGTCAATCTACAACCCACTTGAACTAGACAACTCAATGCCTAAGGAGCTAAGCTCATTAGTTAAAAATAAATGGCATTATTGTCTCAAAATGGAGAAAGAAATAAGGGAGTCAACATTGGCTTGTATAGTGCCAGATCTAAAAAAAGGTCAAATAACTAAGGCTAGCAAAAAGCATGGAAGCAAATTTGCACCTAGATATAGAGCCTTTAGAATTTTGCAAAACCAAATAGAAGATGTTGTGCAAAAGTCTACACAAACATGGAAACTAATTTATGGATTGACAACTATGAAGGAAGGGTAAGAAGACCCATTTAAGGGGAGAAGATGAAGAAGAATAAGAAAATGGGAAAGATGAGGAAGGAGAGAAAGAAAAAGAAGAAGCAATAGTGGAGAAGATGAAGGGTGAAGAGATAATAGCTAAAGAGTAGTAGCCAAAACAAAGTTTCCAAGACACCCAACTGCCATCACCAAGTCCTCCACATATAGCACCTATAGAAATAGTAATAGTTAAGGATGTTTTTGACACCTCATGTTAGAACATCAACCCATTAACTGCAAAGGATCTCAAAAAGATCCTTCACCAAACCACTATGCAATCATAGCTATGTAAAAATCCAATTTTGGTTAGTGTCGGTAAGTTGTAGAAGGTTGTAGCAGAAATCACTAGTGAGAAGGTGAACACACAAGAACCACCTTCACAACCTCCTATAGCAACAATAGATCAACCCATAGAGCTAGAAGCACTAGATTAAATGGCTAAGGTTGATAATAGAGTTACAACAACATCAACTACCAAGGAGCCAACAAAAGAACAAATAGGATAGGATGTTCCTAGTGCACAAAGAAAAGGTGCACCTCCTCAAATCATCATTATTGATCAAGGAAATAGAGAAGAGGAGAAGAAAGAGGAGAAAACCCCTAAAGAAAAGGATCAAGAGGAAATACATACACTGGCAAACTTTACTGCCTTAGGGACTCCTACTAAGAAGCTGAGCACAAATGTAGTACCATTGCAGATTTCAGCACCAAGCTCTAGCTCCACCAAGGTTGCAAGGGTACTTCACTATGGAGACCTTGTACTTGATGAAGAAATAATCATACCTAGCTATGACTCTAGAATAATGAATTTAGCATAGATAAATGAAATGCAAGAGGCACTTGAGAGAAGGAAGAAACAAGACATACTCAGAAATGAGTATAGATAGAAACAAGCACTTGTGGAAATCAAAGACATATTTCTTACTACATTTAGCTTGCCAATACCTGATGAAACCCAACCCATCATGGAGAAATTGTCGAACATAGTGGACTAGGTACAAAATAAATACCTTGAAACTAATGTTAAATTATTAGAATGGTTAGAAAAGAAGTTTCAAATGAAATTCAATGAAAAGATATCTAGTGAAATAACACTTTCACAAGTAGAATTGGCTAAGAAGGTTGAAAAAGTGAAAACAGTACTTGAGAATGTATTCTCATTGTACTCCAAGTTATGTGATTCATCATATTTCACACAAGAAACTAGCTAAAGGATACTTAGCACATAGCTACCCAAAGATCTAGCTCAGAGTGAGAAGCATTTTACAACTATGCTTCACACTTAGTTGTATTAACAGTAGAAGAGGCCAATATCAATGCCAAATTGATACAAATTCAATCTTCCATTACCCCACACTTAGAAGTTCTCCATAAAGAAATGGCCTATATAGAAAATACTCTAAAGAAAGATCCTAATATTTCTACTTTAGAAGGCCTTGTACATCTTGCAGCAGTGACTACCATCCAACACAAATCATTGAAAATTTCTTTAGACAATTGGGATGCTTCTCTGAAGATGATTATGGAGGTAAATAAAACATTTTTGGAAAAATATTATATTTGCATTTTTAGAAAATAATAAGGGAATAAAGCCAAAAGGATGCAAAACTGCAAGAAGATGTGAAAGGGGAATATATATAGAGTACAAGAAAAAATAGGGTACACAGAAATAGAGGCAAAAGAATGATAAGGCAGACAAGGTAAAGAGTATCAAATACATCAGCATGAGACAAATTTAGTAGAAGATTTTTGGTTATAGAGTTGGCACATTAGCTTATGGGGAGTTACACAGTTTTTGAGGTATATAGTCTTCTACAAAATTTTGAACAAGTTTTTGAAGCTTTGTACATATGTCGAACAAAATATATAGTATACTCATAGAGATCAGATTCATAATGTTTAGTTAAGTGTTTTTGCCACTCATGTCAAAGGGGGAGATTGTTAGTCTCAGATTGGTTTTGACAATTGAGTATCAACACACTTAACTAATTCTCAAAATAATGCAAATTATAATATAGAAGACAATCTACAGTATGCACTGAGTCAAGAATTCAATAGGTGCTGAGTGAACTTTAGGTGCCAAACAAAGCTCAAGTGCTGAGTGATAAGTAATGTTGAATCACTAAAGATGATGAGACAATAACAAATGCCAAGTGAAAGAAAATTACTATAGGAGCCAAGTAAGCCAACTTTCCCATATGTGTCGAGCATCAACAATTAGTAAGTGTTGAGTAACACAGAATCAACATATGAGTTTTTATCTTCACAAACTCAGATGTAAACTATTTTTGAAGTTGACATGGGATGAATCTTGAAGGATCTTGAAGATAATATCAAATCTTTTGCATTACCTATGTAATCAACATGTAGCCAATGAGAAAAATGGAGAAGACATGCAACCAATAGGAAAAGTGCAAGAATTGAGTAGGAAATGAAGATTTAATATTGATCATAGATTCATACCTAGTCCTAAGTCTTCAAAATCTTTAAAAAGAGGACAAAACCCCATTATGCATATGTGCAAGAGAGAAGTGTATGGGTGAATTATACCAAAGTGCAGAAGGCTGAAAAGACTTAGTGAAGAATAGAACATCATTGTAAAATCTAGTTGATCAAGAATAGAGTATTAGAACTTCAAAGAGTGACATATGAATCAAGCAAGGATCTGGAATCAACAATTAAGGATTGCAAGTCATCAGGTCAAGACTTTCTAATACTCTCTAGCAATTGTATTAGGAATGAAAATCCTATGGACTTAGGCTGGATTAGTAGCCATTTGTAAATCCTTTAACAGGGTAGTATTTCAAGTGAATTCACTAAAGTCCTTTAACTAGTATTCCAAGTGAATGTGCTAAATTCCTTTAATGAGGCCTACTTTTAGTAGGGTAGTTAAATCCTTTAACTAGGTCACTTTTAACAGGGTGTAAAGTCTTTAATAGGACAAACCTTTCATAGGGTAGACCATTGGAAGTGGTCAAACTTTGTAACCTTGAATTGTTACATATTGCTATAGTGATACTTTGTGGGTGTCATCACCACCCAAGTTTTACCTTCTCATTTTGGAGGGTCTTTGGGTTACCAAATCCTATGTTATCTATTTTCATACATATCTTTACTTTATGCTTATTAGATGAATTAGATGCATGTGAATGATATCAGCTAAAAGGTTTTGAAATGATTAAAGTTAGTTACTTTTGATTCAACCCCCCTCTCAGAAGTAAATCTTCCCACTTGTAAATTCCAATAGTTATCAAGTGCACAAGTCCTAGTATGGCACATGTCAAGGTTTGTATAAACTACAAGCCGACAATGTTATTGTAATTATGAATTGATTAAATATTTTATTACAGTTAATTGGGAAAGCCTCAAGGCTGAATCAAGGAATTATTTTGAAGATATGGTATAAAGGAAAGATATTTTCTTTGTTTGTAAAGTGTGTAATGTGAATGTGATCAAGGAAGTGTGAAAAGGAGTAGAGTGTTTGAGGAATGTGTGTAACCAATTCAAGGGATTATTGGATGCAAGTTTTGTGATCTAGTTACAAGATTTGAAGGAGTAGAAGTCTGGTTGATAGGAAAAAGGAAGAGGAAAGAAGTACATTTCACATCTATTATTTTGCAAGGAATAATAGAGAGATCATTTGGATAGTGGGTTCATTGGCCTTGCCTTGAAGTTGTTTGGGTAGTGGGTTTAACTATCTTCCACAACTCCTAAGAGAGTTGGAATCTCCTAACAAGGATTCAATGTGTCCCAATAGGGACTTGTTTGTGTCTTAAAACCATAGGTTGCAAATACCCATGTACTAAGATGCATGAGATAAACAAAAACCCAAGGACTAGCTAGATCTCATATTCAAAAAAAATTATTTCAGATTTGGACCAACTTTAACAAAGCTCACACAAGGGCTTTCTAATCTTTAGGCTCTGTAGTGCCAAGGTATGTGCACCTAGGGATTTAGATGGTTTCTTATATGATTCTATTTTTCATATATTTTCTCACTATTATTCATCTTCTCAGATTTATCCCTTATAACAAATAAATGGTCAATAATCTTCTTGACATTGTAATCAACATATGTGTTATAACAACCAACTATAAACTCGAAGAAAGCTATTAGAACAAGGGAATGACTAGCAATTTAGTTCTTCATTACAAAAATGGAAAATTAATTTTGAGTTATTTGTGTATTGTACAACAACATGACTATATCAACTTTCATCTAGATTAATGATCGGTGCCTTATCCATTTTTATACAAAGTTAAACTAGTGACCCTATACCTTATTTAATTGACTTGCACTTAAAGTTATTAGTTTTTTATCCCCAAATTTCATTCTTATGATATCCCTCCCATATACCTAGAAACCCTATCAATTCATGAAAGTATTTACTTAGCACTTTGAATTAAAAGAAATCAATGAAAAGATATACAACTAATCCAAGCTGAATTAAATTGAAAGAACCTTTCTCATTTCAATCTCAAAATAACAGATACATGAGATTGGATACAAAACTCAGAGACAAATATATGTGGAACTTCTCCTTTGTATTTATTTTCCTTGAAAACAATACATTACTCATATGAAACTCAAATATAACTCAAGACATGAACAAAAGTGTCATTCAAGATTCATTGTATTCTTAGATTTACAAAAT
Source organism: Cupressus sempervirens (assembly GCA_028749045.1). NCBI lineage: Eukaryota > Viridiplantae > Streptophyta > Pinopsida > Cupressales > Cupressaceae > Cupressus > Cupressus sempervirens. Next base: position 41,905,829 of record CM053793.1, on the reverse strand, counting down.
TGAATACATCATACATTTGATACAAAATTTGGACTAACTGTAATAGCAAAAAATAATAAAATTTTATAGACTTCTGACCGTCACTCCATAGCCTAAAAATCCTTTTAAAGAAGGATTGCAAAAATCTTCAGATGGGAGGTTAGATGTCAAAAACTGATTTGAAAACCAATACAAAGATATTTATATATCATTACATTATAAATATTCTTTGTATTTGAAAATAATTGATGAAGTTGCAAAATTTGTAGGTGGCATTTTCTCTAGACATCTTTAACATAAATTTGTTTGTATTCTAACCGCCTATCACTTTCCTTACTTTTTCTTTACCATATTTTGTCTCTTTAGCCTTTAACTATGACTTTAATTTCCTGGTCACTATCCCCAGATGGTAGGGCCTTTATCTCTATTATAACTTCCCAGATAGCTATATTAGTGTCCACATTAGGCCAACTAACATCCCTAATTCCATTTAATTCTTCAAGGTATTTGTTCCACTTTGCATCTATTATAGCCTTAACCTCTATGGTTATCTTTCCCATCTCTAATTCTAACTTAAATACAACATATCTATAAATTCATAAACAATTGCAACATTTGCCTCACCATTGTAGTATGCAAAAAATATGGAATGATTCAAAATGTTGTCAAAAGAGGATGACCACTCTAGATATTCTTTGATTGCTCTATCATTATCCAAAATGGTGGGCACAAAATTAGGTATTTCTGTGGCCATGTCTTTCATCTTATTTTGAATCAATTGCAACTTTCCCACATCGAAACCATTTAACTCTGTTACCTTATTAATCAATTTTCTAACAGTGATTATCATTACCTTTGGAAAGTCCTCCTTCTGTATTAGCATAGGTAGTAGATTATCAAAGAATTAGGTGTAAGGGCCCCATGTAGTTAATAAAGGAGACACCAGAGTAATTGCCTTAGAATATTCATAGTCCACTCCATCAAAACAAGATAATTTATTTTCACATTTTGTGAAACAAGTTTCAATGAATTAATTTTTTGAATTAGAAAATGATTGATAGCCTTGATTTCTATCTCTTTTCCAGAATCCAATTCTTCTTTATCAACAACCATAGCTTGGAATATGACATCCTCTATTTTAGGTACATATGCTTCTGTTTGTATGTTATTGTCTTCAATCTCTATAGTAGATCTGACAATATTTTTTAATCTACTATTTCATTTTCTAAATTAAGGGTTTTTTTCTCCAAGACATAAGCCTTCTAAATTTCTTCCTCATAGTGCCTCCTAGATTGGATGTACCTCTCATAGGCCTTTTCTAGCTATTCCTCTAGGACATCAATCATGTTCTTCCCCAACAGCACTACTAAAATTTAGAATCCACAAATTTGGCTACTAGAAGTAGAGTGCACATTCCAAAATATGACACTCCCTTTAGGGGATTTTTTAATCTCCATGAGAGTGGGATTTTTATTTTTTGGATCTAAACTCTATTGCCATGGTTTGAGCATCAATGTAATACCTAGACCCTTTCAACTCCCCCAACTAATTTTGATCTTCAAATGAGATTGTCTTGCCCTACTCCTCATTTGGTCTAGTAAAAATGAAGAACTAATGTCCCATCATGGGAATGCAATTATTAAACTCCTTTATAATAGCTCCTTGGCTTCTTCCATAGTAAGGGTTTCAGTAGCAGGATCATACTCTAGTAGTTTTTGTACTAGTTCAACAACTACCCCATTAGAGTCACATGGTTTCATCTATCGAGACAACTCATTTTGATTTAGTTTAAACAAGAAGCTTTTGAATTCTTCAATTTTGATGAAATTTTCATCTCTTATAAATTGATTGGCTTCAATGATTCTATCACCAATCATTTGAGCTTATTATTACAATTTTTTAGCCCTTGTCTCATCCTTATTGGCTTGAACTATCACATAGTTTCTCCTTACATCATCAAAATATTGGCTATTCCTTGGTAACAACTATATGGCTTTCTGCTAGGATTTTTGTGGAATCTCCACCATTTTTTGCTTCTTGCTCCTCTGTTAACCCCACTCTGAACTTTCATCTTGATCCTTAGCTTCATCACTTACCTCTACAATGATATTTTCATTAGAATATTCATGATCAAACTTCCTTCTTATCTCTTATGGTACTTGTTCTAATATTTCATCAAAATTTTGAACACATTTATCAAGTGTAGACCAGTAGTCTACCTTGGGATAGAATCCCTTAAAGGATGGTTTTTCTTTTTCATCTCCTACTCAAAACTTAGAACATCTCTGTATTTAATCATTATTTTCCTACACACATTCTCATCTAGATGGTCGACAATGAAATCCTCCTCCCATAAACATTTTGTTGGATGTAAACTATATCCCCTCATTTTCTTTAAAGCATTCCTGAATATATTGTAGTGGTCATATGTTCTTACACACCTAGTTAGAAATTTAAAGCTTCTTAGGAAAGAATCAATTTCATGTATAAAATTCTTCCCTATATCAAAATGTCCTACCTTGGTACATCTACACATAAAAAAATGTTCCCTTTTTGATATTTTGCCTAGATATTCTCTATTTAGTGAAATTAATTCCCAAAAACTTCTACAAACCCTAGTCTCTTTAGGACATACTTTCATAGAATGTGAGGTGGCCGAGGGTATCCATAAATTTTGATAATAGTATATTCCTCAAATAGAAAAATGTTAGGAATAAGGTGTCTCAACCTTGTATAATTCCTATTCTTATTATTTATTTTGTAAAATGTATTTCTTACAAATAAATGTTGATGTGTCGACATCTTGAATTGTGTGTAAGGAGATCATGGATAAAATGGTTATGATGGATTCCTATGACACGTAAGAGCTATGTTAGGAAGATTCAATGACAGGTGAAGACATGTGGCAACTAAGATATTTGAGTATTGTACACTCTACCCCAATAGTGGGGTTCACAGCATCGACCTAAAATTTTTTTTGGGGTTCCTATTTTCTCGAAGAATGTTAAAACCCTAATACAGTTTACCTTTGGGAGTAGCCCTAAAGTGAAGTGCATGTTATAAGCATTTTTAGGGTTGCAAAAAGAGATGATGCACAAAAGGTGTATTGTTGGCATTGCGAGTTACTACTGGAGTCTTCTGTTGTCGATGTTGAACTTGCATTGCAAGTGTATTGTAACCATTTATTGAAGATAATACATTGTACAGGTTGTGAAGGGGTGGGGTTGTTTTACCAAAAGGTTTTTCCCCACCAGAAAATCTTTGTGTTATGTGTTTCTTTCTCTGTCTATTTTTTGTATGCATGGTTGGCTGCAATATTGTTGTTTACATGATATTGAATCTATAACTGTAGAAGATTTTAATAGGATTTGCATCATAATTTCCTTATGAGATTAGTGTAGGAAGCTATTTTTGCACCTGAGTTTCCTTACAAGTGGTATCAGAGCTTGATCAACTTTTGATCCTAGTTGTTGGGTAGGGGTTTTTCAACTAATCTCAAGTTGAGTGGGAGTCTTGTGCAGAGCATCCTGAATCTTATTTGCAGATTGAGATGGCGAGTTCATCATATGGAAGAATGGAGGTGGAGAAATTTAATGGCACTAATTTTGAGTTGTGGAAACTCAAGATGGAAGACATGTTGATAGATCATGACCTATGGGAAGCAACTACAACTGCTACAAGACCAGCAACTATAACTCAAGTAGATTGGGATATCAAAGATTGTAAAGCTAAGGGTCTCATAAGACTCTGTTTAACTGATGCAGTCCTTCTGAATGTTCTAGATGAGAAAATCGCATATAGTTTGTGGGAGAGACTTGGGGCCATGTATCAGGCCAAATCTTTGGTGAACCAGTTGTTCTTGAGGAAGAAGTTGTATTCTCTGTGAATGGAGGAAGGTGGATCCTTAATGGATCATTTAAATGCATTTAATATGTTGGCTGCATAGTTGACATCAGCTGGTGTCAAGTTAGAGGAGGAGGATCGTTGCTACACACTTTTGTGTTCTTTACCAAATTCATGGGACCATCTTGTGATGGCTCTCGAAAGCACATTAGTCACCTTCAAAATGGATGATGTGGTGTCTTTGCTATTATCAAAGGAGATGTGAAGAAAGGCTTTTGTTTTGAAAAAAGAAGCCCTTGTTGTTCGTGGGAGATCCATGGAAAGAGGGAAGAAAAATGACAATAAGGGTAGATCCAAATCTTGCGGGAAGTCAAAGACTTCCAATAAGTCCAAGGCAAAATGTTGGAACTATAATAAGACTGGGCACTTCTGTAAAGACTGTAAAGAGCCTAAGAATAAGAAGAAGAAAGCCTCAGATTCTGGTTCTAAAAAATCTCAAGAAGATGGTGATGCATTCATTGTAGCTTTGGTAGCCCATGCATCTAATTATGTGTGGTTGGTTGACTCAGGTGCATCTTTTAACATGACCTCTCATCAAAATTGGTTCTCAAGATATGAAGAGTTCGATGGTGGAAAGGTGTACTTGGGTGATGATTCTCACCTAAAGATAGTTGGACGTGGAAGGGTCACTATCAAATTTCTTGATGGATGAGTAAAGGGAATCAATGGAGGTATGCACATTCCAGGTTTGGCATGAAACCTATTATCTATAAGTATGTTAAACGATGTAGGTGTGCAAGTTGTTTTTTTGAAAGAAGGATGCAAGATGATGAGAGGATCGATAGTGATTGCAAGGGGTACTAGGAGAGGTATCTTATTTCAGCTAGATGCATGTATTCCTCTATGTAGTAGTTCTTCATCCTCACCATTTGAACAAGCACTGAAGAATACTGTGGTTATTGGTTTTGATGGCAATGCAAACACTTTGGAAGTTAAGCTTCCTACAAAAAAGACAATGTTATGGCATTTGAGATTTGGTCACATTGGTGAAAAGGGTCTTAGAACCCTAAAAAATAAAAATCTTGTTGAGGGGTTAAATGATTGCAATCTCGAGTTTGACTTTTGTGAACACCGTGTCTACGATAATCAAAATCGTGTTTAGTTTTACTTTAGTTCTCACAAATCTTCTAATGTTTTGGATCTTATTCATTCTGATGTATTTGGTCCTGTAAAAGTTCCTTCAATCTCCAAGTCTGTATTTTTTGTATCTTTCATAGATGATTATAGTAGAAGGACATGGATTTATTTCCTTAAAAATAAGACACAAGTCTTTAGTCAATTCAAGGAATTTAAAGCCCTTGTAGAGAATTAGACTAGTAAGAAGATTAAGTGTGTGAGAATTGACAATGGTGGTGAGTTTTTCTAAGTAGAGTTTGAACAGTTCTATAAAGAACAAGGTATCAAGAGGCATAAGACAACTCCTTATATGCTAGAGAAAAATGGAGTTGCAGAGAGAATGAACAGGACACTGATGGAGAAGGCTAGGAGTATGCTCAATGGAGCTAGTTTAGAACAAAGGTTCTGGGCCGAAGCTGTGGCCACTACTTGCTATTTGGTTAACAGATCTCCTACATCAGCCCTTGTTGGTAAGACACCCATGGAGGTGTGGTCTGGTAAGAAGCCTTCAATTAGACATCTTCATGTTTTTGGTTGTGAAGCTTATGCACATGTTCCAAAGGAGAAAATATCTAAGTTGGAAAAAAAAGTTGTTAAATGTATTTTCATCGGATACAATGCTAGTGTGAAAGGATACAAGCTTTGGGATCCTGTGACTAGTAAGGTGTTGTATAGCAGAAATGTTATTTTTAGAGAGCTAACATCTTCTCCTATTGTGCTACAACTAGATGAAAAAGAAAAGGAAAAAGATGTTGTTCAATTGCCTCCTACCCCTGAGAAGATTGAACAGAGAGACCATGTTGGGTCTAATGATGAGGAGAGCTCTAGCAACTCTGATAGTTTAGAAAAAGAGGAAGAACAACCTCAACCTTAGCCCTTGAGGAGATCCACAAGAGAAAGAAAGCAACCAGAAAGGTTTAGTTATTCTATGTTAGATTCTAGTTGTGCTTTTGCTTTGATTACTAACACTGATGAGCCTAGATCTATGAAAGAGGCTTTGGGCATGAAAGATGCAGGTTTCTAGATTGAGGCTATGGATGATGAGATGGCTTCTTTAGAGAAAAAAAAAACTTGGGACCTTGTACCTTTTCCTAAAGGGAGAAAATTTGTTGGTTGTAAATGGGTGTTCAAGAAGAAATTTTGTGCAGATGGCAGTGTTGAAAGGTACAAAGCTAGATTGGTTGCAAAGGGGTATTCACAGGTAGAGGGAATAGATTATGGTGAAATATTCTCTCTTGTTGCAAAGTTGACATCCATTATATTTCTATTATCTCTTGCTGCATCATATGATTTAGAGATAGAATAGATGGATGTGAAGACAACTTTCCTTCATGGTGATTTGGAGGAAGAGATTTATATGTCACAGCCTGAGCACTACATTGTTAAAGGTAAATAATCCTTAGTTTGCAGATTAAAGAAATCTCTATATGGTTTGAAGAATCTCCTAGGATGTGGTACCTTAAGTTTGATGCCTTTGTATTGTCAATTGGATTTGTAAGATCGAAATCAGATCATTGTGTTTATTTCAGAGTTGACAATGATTGCCTTCTTATTGTTGCATTATATGTTGATGATATGTTGCTGTTTGGGAAGGGTAAGGGTATGATTTCTGATTTTAAATCTCAGTTGTCAGTATAGTTTGAGATGAAAGATCTTGGGATAGCTAGGTACATCTTGGGTATGGAAATCAGTAGAGATAGGTCTAACAGAAAACTTTGGTTGAGTTAGAGTAAGTATGTGAAGTCTGTGTTGGACAGGTTCAGCATGGCAAATTGTAGACCACTATGTGTTCCTATTCCTATGGGAACAAAGTTATCTATAGATGATTGTCCAAAATCTCCTAGTGAGGTGGAGGACATGAGTAGAGTACCTTATGCTAGTGCAGTTGGTAGTATTATGTATGCTATGGTCTGTACTAGACCAGACATTGCCCAAGTAGTGGGAGTTCTGAGTCAGTTTATGGCTAACCCTGGATGGGTACATTGGGATGTAGTTAATCGAGTATTTAGATATTTGAGGGGTACATTAGATTACTCCATATGTTATCATGGTAACTCTTCTGGATCTCTACATTCAGTTTGTATTCATGGGTTTGTGGATTCAGATTGGGCAGGTGATATTGACCGCAGGAGATCCACCAGTGGTTATGTGTTCACTATGTTTGGTGGTGCCATCAGTTGGATGAGCAAGAAACAACCTGTGGTTTCTTTTTCCACTATAGAAGCTGAGTACATGGCTGCTACTCATGCTTGTAAGGAAGCCATTTGGCTTAAGATATTGTGTTCTGATGTTGGTGTTGATGCAAAACATATTACTCTTTGGTGTGACAGTCAGAGTGCTATTTTCCTTGTGAAGAATCCAACTTTCCATGCTAGAATGAAGCATATTGATGTGCAATTTCACTTTGTGAGAGATATGGTGGAAAATGGAAAGGTAAATTTGGAAAAGGTAGATGCTATGAAGAATATTGCAAATGCATTAACGAAACCAATGGGCACTGAGAAGTTCAGATGGTGTTCAGAGTCTATGGGCCTTTTGGCCTATAGCGGTTAGTTCCTATTATGTTCCTGTTGCTCTTACAAGGTGTTTGACAAGTGGGAGAATGTTAGGAATAAGGTTTCTCAACCTTGTATAATTCTTATTCTTATTATTTGTTTTGTAAAATTTATTTCTTGCAAATAATGTTGATGTGTCGACATCTTGAATTGTGTGTAAGGAGATCATGGCTAAAATGGTTATGACAAATTCCTATGACACGTAAGAGCTATGTTAGGAAGATTCAATGATAGGTGAAGACATGTGGCAACTAAGATATTTGAGTACTATACACTCTACCCCAATAAAAAAAATTTGGGGTTCCTATTTTCTCGGAGAATGGTAAAACCTTAATACAATTTACCTTTGGAAGTAGCCCTAAAGTGAAGTGCATGTTATAAGCATTTTTAGGGTTATGAAGAGAGATGATGCAAAAAAGGTGTATTGTTGTTACTGCGAGTTACTACTGGGGTGGTCTGTTGTCAATGTTGAACTTGTATTGCAAGTGTATTGTAACCTTTTGTTGAAGATAATACATTGTACAGGTTCTGAAGGGGTGAGGTTGTTTTACCGAAAGTTTTTTCCCCACCGAAAAATCTTTGTGTTATGTGTTTCTTTCTCTATCTATTTTCTATATGCATGGTTGGCTGCAATATTTTTGTTTACATGATATTGAATCTGTAAGTGTAGAAGATTTTAATAGGATTTGCATCATACTTTCCTTATGAGATTAGTGTAGGAAGCTATTTCCGCACCTGAGTTTCCTTACAAAAAATAGTTCCATAATCATGCCCTAATTTTTTCCCCATAGGAAAACACATATTAGGCTTAGCCACTTTCCTAACATTTCTAGGTACACTTTCATTAACAAGTCCTATCATTTTTAGAATAGGGTGCACATAGTCATCCTAAAAAGAAATAACATTAGAGTATGGGTAGAATATTTTCCATACCATTGTTTATCTTTGCATTGGTAATCTTTCTCCCCATTCCTTTGTACTCTTGAAGAAGCTCTGATCAAAGAATTCTACATTTATGAATAGGATTAGATGTATGATCAAGGAGTAATGAAGGAACATGAAGTTCGCCAATTGTCCCTCCTATACAACAACAATTTCATCATGAATCTTATTGATGATGTAGGTCAAAATCATACCCAAAATTTGTGTTTGGGTCTTAGATATTCAAAGCCATGACATAATGTCCAACTAGAGCATTCATGGTTCCATCTAAACTTAGGGCTTTATCTAGACCAAAAATAGTGTTGTGCATATATCTTTGGAAAAATTCCAAGGGCATAAGGTCTTCCACCTCCTTCATCTTTGGAATTTCTCCTTTCTCTTTCCTTGACATTGGAATATGCCTCATCATTTCTCTACCCAAGTAGAAGCTCTTTTGATTCTTAAAAGAAATTATTTAACTTGTCCATGTCAATAGGAAATGACATTAGAACTCCCAAATAAAAGGCTTCTATGAATGTCTCCTTATCTAGTTCCAAGAAGATACTTCTATCTTTCCTATGAAATGACTTACTAACTAGATTGCAAGATCTTATTAGTTTCTTTACGAGGTCAACATCCAATAAGACCTTTGGCATAATTAGCTTCCCCAAATTCCTAGTCCAAGGGTTTGAAATTAGGACCTTCTCCATTCTATTCTTTTAGAAGAACCAAAAAAATTCACTTCCATTCCTATTAGGAACCTCTACATCTCTGCATAATACATAGGGAGCCCTAAACACATGATCATGTGCAGACTATGCATTGGAAGACCTTAATAAAACTTGCATCTATTATTCTAAAAATGAGCTAGCACTATTTGTTTCGAGGTAGATTCTTCAATTTGGACTTGTGTAATCAATTCTATAGAATAATTCTGACTGTTGTATGCTGGAAACTCACTCAAATTCACTATAAAACTTGAAGTTTGCTCTAAAATCTCAAAGACTTGTGCAACTAGTAATGAAATCACAATTCTTCTTGGAATTGATTTGTTTTGGCAAAGGGAGCATGTCATTAATGATATTTAATACCAATATACTTTAAATCCTATCAATCTTCAAAAAGCTAGCAAAATCTTCACTTTTTCATTATTCATACTTCCAACTCATATCTCTTTTCTCCATCTTGGACATGGTCAGGTAAAACTATTTTATTCTTTTTAAAATTGGAGGCTACAAAGTTGTAATTCTTTTTATTCACCACTTCACCATGATTTTTTACCTGCCTTTATTCTAGCTATGACCATGCAAGAGGGACTATTCTAACCATTTCACAACTTTTCTACCCTTTTTCCTAACTACAAAGACAAGCTTGTGACATTGCACTTCCTTTTATTCACCACTTTGCAAGCCTATTTCCTTGTTGACCGCATGGGCTTGCTAGACTTTGATTTCTTCATTCTATTTTTTATTTCTTCCTCACAATTGTTTGTCACTGCATTTTACTAAGTGCTATGAAATAGTGATGACTATCAAATTGACCATCTTGGATCTTCATGGCCTTTTAACCCTTTTCTTTATTAACTGTAGCGACCTAGAAAAACAATTATTTTGACTTCTTATTGAAACAGAATTGCTTCAAAATTAAAATGTGACTTAACTCTTGTGAACTAGCAAAAATCTTCAAACTAACGTTTTTCACAAATTCTCTATGGTCTATGACTTAATATTTCTTTCACTTGCAATTTTGCAATGACTCAAATATTGACCTTGCCGCCTCTTTGTAACTGCTAGCCATAAGGCTTGTTTTAACCATGTGATGTTTTGACCACTTTCATGATTGATTGCTACCTTATTTCATGACTTCATGACTTAAAAAATATTATTTTCTTTGTCACCTAAGATGTTGCAGTAATCACGTTGAATTTAGCCATTACCTTCCTTGTAATCTTGCAACTTAATATTTTAACTCATAATCAAACCTTGTGATAGTGTGATGACCATATATCACTACTTGGTATTCTTAACCATCAATTGAACTTAACTACATGTGATGAAGCAATAACCTTGAATTTAATTGTTGTTGTTACCTTTTACCATTTTGCCACTTTAACCTTTAGTCGAATTTGACCTCTTATGATGATGCAATGGTTTCAAATTTAACTACATCGCTCTTTGTCACTTCTTTGCAACTTAAAACTCTAACTCATGATTTAACCCTATGAAGCCATGATTATGATCTTTTTGTTGGTTCACCACCTTAGCCATAGGTTAACCTTAGCTTCTTGTAAATTTGTGGTAGCCTTTATTCTAATTATAGTGGTTATCCTCTACATCATCACAACTTGAAATATCTGAGGCTTAATTCAAGTTGTGACCTTGTAATTTGTAGTTTATTGCCTCTTCACAACCTCAAAAGTAGTTAGTGATCATAAAGGAACAATGTTGCAATCGAAATAATATTGCAACACTGCAACTTAAGAAACTTTAGAGACATGACTTAATTAGACAAAAATAATTCAAAAGGATCTAGGGATATAAAGAGTTAACATATAACCAATGTTTTTACGTATCGTTATTTATACTTGCATGTCAATTTACGCACAATTTCAAAAAAAATAAGACATGGCCATTTCCCAATGGTTTTTAATGAGGAAAAACATACTTTTAGACACCTTAAGAAACTTTTTAAAAAATTCTTCTTGATTTTTAGAGGATATCACAAAATTTTGCTAGGTGAAAAATTAGGCCATTAGTAGCTCTGTCTTGGGATGATGGATAACTTGTATCCATGCAAGAATTCATAATTTTTGGGATGAGAAGATGAAATACATGATAACTAATGATAACTTTAGAGAGCATGCCTGAAAAAGTAGGGGAAAATAATAGGACAAAGGCAAACAGATGGCATAGAGGAAGGACATATACTACACTAATAGAGGGAGAAATTTCAAAGATATATTTTCCTTTTGGTATTGTTATTGGTATTGGTTTTCCATCAATGCCAAAGAGGGAGATTATTGATATAAGATTGTTTTAAACTGAAGAACCTGTAATGAAACAATCATTATTCTGTCAATGATGTCAAACCTGCTACCTATTGGTGAGACAATTTCTTTTTGGTTTGAAAGCTATCATTTAGTTGATTGATGAAGATGCTTTGAAAAGAGGAGATACCAATATCTCCTAGAGAAAGATTGAGTTATTTGGCATGTAAAAGAAGAACTAAGACCAAGTAAGACATTAATAATATAGTTTATTGCTTATCTAGTGAAAGTCTAAAATGAACGATTACTCAAGTTAAGAATGGAACAAAATCAAGTACAAAAAGTGTCTGCCAAGCCTTGTCAAGAAGTTAGTACAAGCTGAGCAAAAATCAGTGGAAGCCAAGTGAAAATCAAGAGATGCCAAGAAAAAATGAAAAATAGTGCAAGATGAGTGATTGTTAGTATATGCTGAGTAAAGTTTACTTGGTGTCAAGCATTAGTAAACTTTAGTGATTGCTAAATGAACTAGTTTGAGACAAGTGAAAGAAAAATATAGATGTCGAGTGATAACATGTTGATGTTGAGTGCCAGTAAATATTTTAAATCAAAGATTTGATTAATTTAAGTTGACTATTTTATTTTCTTGAATTGTGTGAAGTGTGTGGAAGATATCTATGATGACATGGTGGCACAAAATTCAAGGTAAACCATTTTGAGGCAAATTCAAGGAAGATTGTAGAAGAATTTTCTAGAGGAAACAAATGGAAAAGTGGGTAGATTCATTGTATCCTACCTAACATAAAATGGATGATTGTGGTTAAGTGAGAAAAGATCTTAATTCTCTATTTATAGAGATAGTTGGTCAAAACCAAAGGTTGTCATGTGTGAGAACCTAAGGAAGATAAGGAGTCTAGGGTATTGCTTCATTCAATGGCCAAACAGAAGTCACTACAGTTGGCATGCAAAGAAAGAAGGCTTAAGTGTATGAATTCTTGAAGGGTGAGCAAGCTATCAAAGCTGAAATGTGTGAAAGCCAAGAAAAATGGAGGATTGAAACAAAGATCTATAATCTACAAGTGAGTTGTAATTTTATATCAAATCAAGCCTTACTAGTACTTTCTAATCATTTTATTAGTCTAGGGTAAATCCTTTGGATTAAGGTTGACCTACCAGTCATTTGTAAATCCTTTAACTAGGTGACATTATAATGGAATGGTCTAAACTCCTCTAACAAGTGTCACTCCTAATAGGGTGATTGAAATCCTTTAACTAGGTCACATTTAATAGTGTGTATTGTAACCTTTAATAGGGTTGGCCTTTCATAGGGCATCACTTTAGAAGAGTGAGAATTAATAGCATGTTATTGGTGGTTTTTCCCAAATTGGGTTTTCATGTAAAATCCTTATGTAAAATGTGTTATTGAATCTATTATATTTCATGTTTACATTTCTACAAAGTTGTTTTGACCTAGGACAGTGACCTACAAAGTTTAAGTATTGTATTATTTAATGGATGTATGCATGATAAAGTTTTATGGATATGGGTCTACTAAGAATTTAAAAGTTTTACTTGTACATATAGATGTTGCATAATTGATTCAACCCACCCCCAACCCCCCCCCCTGCCACTCTCATTTATTCTAAAGAATTCCAACAATTGGTATCAGAGTGCCACAGTGCTTAAGAGGACTAATTTGAAGGTACTAGAAGAAAAAGATCAAGATGTCCAAAACAAAGGTACCCAAGATTAACAAGGAGAACTTTCCTACATGGAAAAATTCGATGAAGCTAGACCTAGGAGGTCTTGGAGACCATGCACAATCTACTATCACTACGAATTGAGTCTGGTTGAGTGATTTCATGATGTATGATTTTATTGGCTTTGGGATTCATGTAGAATCCATCCTCTTGAGTTAATTTTGGTTGGGTGTATTGTATTGCATTGTGTTCTCATTCCTTTCCTTGTGTTATGATCTTTGTGATGGTGGTGTGCCACACATGAGTACGTGCACGTACATTTTTTGGGTGACTTGCAAGGCTCGATCTTCCATGGATCTGCTAAAAGTTATGATCATTGGGGTTGGGATGAGAGTATGCATGCTCACAAGCACTTGTTGTAGGATGAGCATGGGTAGGGTAGGGTAGCATTTGGAGGGGGCTTCTATCTCACAGCTCAGCGTTCATGGTACCAGAGGTTGACGAAGGATAAGAAGTTTTAAGGAAGTGATAACTAAATAAAATGTGTGATTGTTAATAAAACTTAAGATAAGTAAAATGTGTGAGCACTCGATTAAGTTTAAGGACACAATGTGTGAGCACCCGTTTAAGTTTGAGGACACACGATCTGAGCTTGGGCTTTTTGATGCCAAGCGAATCTCCAAGATGTCAACCCCTACTTAGTAGCCTTTTGAGTATCTGACCAGGACCTATACTCCTTGCATTGTCTTAGGTTCTTGGTTGCAGCCATCATACTGTCTAACATGAGTTTTAGCCTTGGATGTTGTGCTTTATGTGTGTTTGTGGTTGGATCATTATCTCCATCAGCATGGTGGGTGTGGAGCTTTGGGTGCCACATGGTTGGGAGGTGTAGCTACCTTCACCACTGCTAGGGATCAGTGTACAGAGACAATCTTTTTATCCTAGTGCGACCATTGCTGGATGTCTTCACTTGGTACTTCGAGTTTCAGAGTATGCTTTCTTGTGATTTATGCTTTCATTGGGATGCTTTTATATCATGTTTAGATGATGTTATTTTATTTGATGCATTCCCTTATTATGATGTTTAGCATATGATTAGATGCTATGAATTGTTATATTAGCATATCTGTTGCTTATTGTTGTTTAGCATGTGATAGGTGATGTTATCTACTATAGGATTATCTAATGCTTTGATACTAGCATGTTAGATTTCCTTATGCTTATAATGTTGCATATTTTAGTAGTGATGTCCCTATTATGATAGTATTGATGATCTGGTCGGTGGCTTGGGATGTTACGCGAGGGGGACAGCTAGGACCCATGATGGTCTTATGATGCTATTGACGGTTGGGAGGAACTGCGCGCTTAGTTTGGTTGTTTTGTTCCTGAGTTGTATTTCTATACATTGCGATGTTACTTTTGTTTTTTTTAATGTTTATATTCAGTGCATTCTTTGATGTTATGGTATAGATGGATAGATGTTCCTCTTCCCTTTCTATTGTTGCTTTCGAGTGTTGATTCCTCACTTGTGTGGATCTGATACTCCCTGGTGTGGAGGTTCTTTGCTCTATTTTGGTCCTTTGTGTTTCTGGGAGTGTTTTCGTGTTCTTTGGGAAACATTTGTTCAACATGGTGCAACATTAAAAATGTATCGCACGCCCATGCAAACTATGTCGTACGACACTGTAAAGTGTCGCCCGCCTTCTTAAGAAATATCGTATGACACTGGAAAAGTGTCACATGCCTTCTTGAGAAATGTTGCACAAGACTATGAAATATCGCACGCCTTCTTGAGAAATGTCGTATGACACTGGAAGAGTGTCACACACCTTAAGGAGAAGTGTAGCCCTCCCTTACTAGGAAGTGTCAGACGGTTTTTTGTAAAAACCTGTGCAAGCAGACAGTGGGCACTTTTCTTCATGATCCAAACTTTTAGAGGGTTGATTTGGCTACCCTTTTGGGTGTTCTTCAACCCTATGTTGTTTCATTTTGAATTCTGTCGATTTCTCTTGAGATCCAATTTGCATGTTTTTTTTTTTGTCTCTTAGGGTTTAAAATATATCATTTAAGTATATTTCTTATACTTAAGATATATTTTAATATATGCAACAAATCTTTTGAGATAGGTTTCAGACCTCTCGGAGATCAGTTATGGATTCTAAGAAATTTTAGGGCTTTAGAAGTCCAGACTTAGCCAATTTTCAAGGCTTCAAGATTTTAGGCTTAGCCAAATTTTAGGTTTCTACATTTTACCCTAGCTTGGTGTTTTTTTGATGAGTGGTTGTTTCTTGTGCCCTCATCATGTACGTTCTCATTGTTGGCTTTGTTTGGTAGTGACATTTGGAGATTCATTGGTTGCCAATATTTTGGTGTAGTCTTTCATTGCAATTATTGTGATCCCTGTATGATGTTGTCATGTGCATTCATACTTGTAAAAAATAAAATCTTGTCTTGTATTTCAACCTTGTTTCCAATTATCTCCAGGTGGGGCATTATATTTGGTATTAGAGCCCATGTTCAAACATCGGGATCTTTGTGTTTATGTTGCCCTTGTTGTTGTTGCTGTGTTGGTTGAGTGTGAGTGTCTTGGTGAGAACTCGTGATCTTTGTTGCTTTGGTACCTACTCGTGATGGACTTGCTTGTCTAGTAGATGCAACTAGATCAGCATGTGGAGAAGGAAGTGAGTCTTCCTAGTTTTTTAAGCGGTATCAATGTGCCTTGCTTGGTTGGTTGCTTGTGTGACCCTTTTTGGATGGAACCACTGATTGGTGTCCATGTGTTGGCTTTGAGTGCTACTTTTTATTTCTCCTTATGGAGTTAGGTGCATTGTTCCTTGTTTTGTCCTTACTGTAAGTAATATCAGAATCTTATTGTGATTCTTTATTTTGTTGTTATAATGATGAAATGGTTCTTTTCATTGGAAATGAGTGTTTATGGTGAATCATTACAAAGTAGTGGTTTTGCATTATATCCTTGGGTTAATGACTTAAGTCCCAATATGATTGTTTCTTAAGCTTATGTAAAACTGTATTAATTTGATGGATATCTAAATGTTGCATTGCATGGAAATTATTGTTGTTTGCATATGCATGAGGTTACTGATGGTATATTGTTTGATGTGTGTGAGTGTGTTCTCTAACATTGCTAGGATGATGTATTCCTTAGCATTGTGCGATGACTTATCCCTCTTGTGTGACTATACTCAATCATCACCTATAATGTGAATTGTTTGATTCTTTATTTTATTTGGCTGGAGTTACTTTCCTCATGTTTTTGGGCTAGCATTGGTTTTTAGTATTTTCCTCTCTTGGAGTAGTCATCAAATTTTATCTATCACTCTCTTTGTGACAATTGTCACATTTGACTTATTATTGAAATGAGCTCTTTTTGGTACTTACTACTGGAATTGATAATTCCCCCATTTGGGCTTCTTGATTATGTTTCATGATGACTATTCTAGATGTGTTTTATTACTGCCCAGTTGTGTGTTGTGACTCTATGATGTTCATCTCGAACCTCTAGTAGTACGTTCAAGGGATAATATCATGGAGAACATGCTAGTGTGTCTTTGTTAGATTTAAAGTTGTTATTGTAATTGAATGGTTTAAATGGTGATTAAACATAATGTTATTTTTGAAATAAATTGAAAGATATGTACTTGTTTTAAGGAAAGTGACTCTTGAACCCTTTCTTGAAAAACCTTTCATTTTCTTTGTGCATTAGTGCTTATATTATGTTTAATTAATGAAATTATGAAAGAAGAGTAATGATGGTTTCAATGTGTGAATTACCTTTCATTCCATGTCACATGTTGTTTGGGCATGTGTGTTCTTGTGTGGATTTGGATGTTTTGTTTGTCTCTTGTCTTTGTGGCCAAGACTGTTGCTTTTGCCTTTGTGGTTTTGTTTTGAGTGGTGAATCAGATCTTGGGTCTTAAGACTCTCTAAGATCCATCTTGTTGTAGTTTTTGTCATTGTCTTTCTAGCACTTTTTTGATGGAGCCAATCCGAGTCCAAACGTGAAGCTATGGCTTATGGAGTTGTTGTTTGAGGTTTCAAGTACCTTTTCAAGCAGAGGCCAATTCAATCAAGACATATCATATTTATGGCCATTGGAGAATTTTAACCCTTCATGTTATTTATAATGGAAGAGCTATCTTGTCTTCATAATCTACTAGGTACTTGTTGGAGTTTGTGCTTGGGTTTTTTTTTTGTGTTTCCTGTAGCACAAAACTATCCTTGTGAGGTGTAGTGTGGTTTGAGAGCTTTCCTTGCTCAGGGTTGATGTTGCCTTGTATTTTGGGAGTGACTCAGTTCTTTGATGAGTCTAGATTCTCCTTCTTGGACGTTGTCTTGGGCACACCTTTGTATCCTTTTCTCTCTTGTGAGAGTAGGCTAGTGTTGTTATGCCACTAGCTCAATTAGTGTTTTTAGGTGAGTATGTTGATGGTTGGTGAAATTGTGAGTTTCCTAATGCATCATGGACTGGTTAGTGTAGAGGTTGAGAGAGAGACTCCCTCTCACTCCTAATACTCTATAGTATCCTTCTCCCTAAGCTTATATCTTCATGTAGATTGTCTCAGTCAAGTTTTCTCATTAACTATTTACTTGAGGCTAGAGATTGAGTTTAGCGGTAGATTGGGTGTAGTTTTCCTAGCTTGGTGCTAGAGGGACATGGTATCGTTGGACACATGTTACCATCTTGTGAGTTGGTGTGCAGACATTTCATGATTGTGTCCATAGATGAAAGTCTTTGTAACCTTGTGAGGAGGTGATATCTTGTCTGGTTGGGTTATGTTACCCTAGTTTCCAGTGGTAATTGATTTTTTGTGCCTTGGAGAGGTGTTGTGCTCCTATGCTTGGTGGTGAGTAGTCTTTTGGAGTGTGTCCTTTTGTTGGTAAACTTTCATCATTTTTTTTCTAAGGGTGAGTTTACATGAATTCCAGAATGATCATGTGTGACATGATAGTATTCTTGGGAATTTTGGGATGGTTTTTCCCTGAGATCCCAACTCTTGTTGGAGAGTGTCTTGTTTTGACCTTGTTTGTGGTCTTGTAGTTGGTGCATGTTGTAGTTCGGCACCTATTGACGAGGTAGAGAGGATTTTTTCCTTACCTTGTATTGTTGATTTTATGGCTAGAAGGGGTTTTCCTAGCACATAGAAAGTTCCTTGTTGGAGGACCTTGTGTCTATGGGACACCCATTCTCTTGTGGTTAACCTATTTGGGGGTTAACATGATGGTTTGAGAATGTTGGAGTGATTTGGGTTTGATTTGTAGAGAGTTGTTGGGTCATTCCTACTGCTCACTTTTGATTTTGTTCTTGGTGTGTTTCATTTATATTCTTGGATTGCAGGCTTTCAGGAGTAAGCCTAGTCTTTGGGGGGGATGATGTAGTGCCTCTCCCATTTGAATTCTGTAAGTCATCCTGATGGATGCAACCTTGTTGATCTTTTGTTGTGATGGGATCATGATTGTGACCCTAAGTGGTCTACACCGTCGAGGTGTTTGAATTTATGTCTCTATATCAATTCCTTTGATTATGCTTTTGACTAATCTATGAGATTATGATGTGATTCTTGGTTCACTAAGGTTCGTGCTAGTGGTTACCAAGATTGATCTATTATCGTGAGGTTGTTTCATGATTACCTTGAGATGTGTGCAAAGATTGCACTGTGTACTTTTTACCATGCTACACTAGACTAGGTTCCTGTAGTAGTGGTTAGTCATGTTTATGACAGTGTTTTCTTATGTGTTTTAAGTGCCTTTTTAATGTAGAGTAATCAATCATTATTAAGTGCATAAGTAATTAAATGGATTGTTCATGTTGGATTCTGTGGTTAGGTATTGCAGACATTTACCTTGTTATATTTCTAATTAGAGAGATAATTGTTACTCATGTTATGTTTACATTTGAGATGACCCGAGGGTCAAATGTTACTCTTTGATTCCAATATCATAGATATTAGACTACTATGTTGTTTAGTTAATCATATTGCATGATGATGCCATTTTGAGATGACAATGTGTTTTTATGATGATATCTAGTTATTTGGTATTTGGACATACCTCTGATTATGTTATTTGATGGATTTAATGCTATGGTTATTTACTTCAATCCTGCATTGTTATGCTTTATGCGAACGTGAGTGATGTAAATAGATCATTTTAATATAATTAATTAAATGGTTAAATTAGGTGATTTAATGCATTTATTGCTTTGACTATGTTATTATATGCAATTGCACTTGATCGTGTTGTTTAGTGTGTAGGATTTATATCCTTGGCAGTGGCACGTGGAGTTAGTGATTCAACCATTCATATTTTACCAATGTCATCCTTATATGGTCAACGTATCCTTTATTAAAATGTTTATATTAAACCTTTCGGTGATTATTAAATCTGAACTCATTTGCATTATGTGATTAGACCAATAAGCATGCCTGTGCATTTAGAGGTTCGCAATGTCACGAAAGTTATTAAGGAGATTTATGTGTTTTTGGGTTTTCGGGCTTTTTAATTGATATATTTTAATTTCTAGTAGCTTTTCCATAGATGAATTCCTATTTATAAGAATAGTCTGATTTTGTTTGGGTCGATTCGGGGTTTAACTAGGTTGGCTAGTTATTTGCCCTAATCAATTATTCACCCAAAAAGTGAATAAGTATCCAAAGAGGAATTTAATTCCTCAGTTCTCACTTTCAAATTGGAAAGTTGGAGAGTAAAACCTAAAATCCTCTTCATGAGGATTTATTGTTTTATTCGTAGTGGGAGCTACGGGCATGAGATCGTTGCGAGGTTGAGCTCGTTGGATCCAGCTCGGAGAAACCTTGGATTGTCATGATTTTCAGCCACTTCTGTGGGCATTTTATTTTTTGGTTCAATTTTTTGTTTTGCCCTTTTGGTTTTGAGGTAGGGCTTTCCTGTTTTTTTTTTTTTTTTTCGTTTCTACTTTTTTTTTTAGTAGCCATTTGTTTGGAGGCTAAGAACTAGTGTTCCCCTCCGTTTTTGTATGCTAGTTCTACCCGATTGTGCAAGTATGAACATTTCTTTATTTTTTTAAAATGAGGGTTTGGACTTTTACACCATTATGCTGGCCTTTTTTGCATACGGTTTTTGATTCCATTTATTTTTGGATTTTTGGGGTTTTTGAACCCAAAGGCCAAATGGGTTTTAATTTTGAAGTTTTCTAAATTTTTGGGGTTTTTACCTCATTTTGCATGCCACCCTATTTTCTCGAGTTTTCTTGGCACTATGTGGGTCGTGGACTTGGATATCAGTCAGACCACTATTGCATCTTTTTTTGCATTGGGATGCATGTCACACTCGTACTCTTGACTTTGTGTTCGGTTGAGTGATTTGTTACCTATTATGGTTTCTTTTGGACCTTTGCTTTTGTTTCGTGAATGCTACGATTCGTGTAGAATCCATACTCTTAGATTGAGGCTGATTGAGTGAGTTCATGATGTTTGGTCTTGTTACATCATTGGAATTTGTATGATTTTATGATGTATGATTTTATTAGCTTTGGGATTCATGTAGAATCCATCCTCTTGAGTTGCTTTCAGTTGGGTGTATTAGTTTGCATTGTGTTCTCATTCCTATCCTTGTGTTATGATCTTCATGATGGTGGTGCGCCACACATGAGTATGTGCACGTACATTTGCTGGGTGACTTGCGAGGCCCAATCTTTCATGGATTTGTTGGAAGTTATGATCATTGGGATTGGGATGGGAGTATGCATGCCCATGGGCACTTGTTGTAGGATGAGCATGGGTAGGGTAGGGTAGCATCTGGAGGGGGCTTCTATCTCACAGCTCAGCGTTCATGGCGTCGAAGGTTGACAGAGGATAAGAAGTTTTAAGCAAGTGATAACTAAATAAAATGTGTGATTGTTAATAAAACTTAAGATAAGTAAAATGTGTGAGCACCTAATTAAGTTCGAAGACACAATGTGTGAGCACCCATTTAAGTTTGTGGAAACACAATTTGAGCTTGGGCTTTTTGATGCCAAGCAAATCTCCAGGATGTCAACCCCTACTTAGCAGCCTTTTGAGTGTCTGACCAGGACCTATACTCCTTGCATTGTCTTAGGTTCTTGGTTGTAGGCATCATACTGTCTGGCATGAGTGTTAGCCTTGGATTTTGTATTTTATGTTTGTTTGTGGTTGGATCATTATCTCCATCAGCATGGTAGGTGTGGACCTATGGGTGCCACATGGTTGGGAGGCATAGCTACCTTCACCACTGCTAGAGATCGGTGTACATAGATGATCTTTTTGTCCTAGTGCGACCATTGCTGGATGTCTTCACTTGGTACTTTAAGTTCTAGAGTATGCTTTCATTGGGATGCTTGTATATCATGTTTAGATGATGTTATTTTATTTGACACATTCCATTATTATGATGTTTAGCATATGATTAGATACTGTGAATTGTTATATTAGCATATCTGTTGCTTATTGTTGTTTAGCATGTGATAGGTGATGTTATCTACTGTAGGATTATCTTATGCTTTGCTACTAGCATGTTAGATTTTTTTATGCTTATAGTGTTGCATGTTTTTATAGTGATGTCCCTATTATGATAGTACCGATGATCTGGTCGGTGGCTTGGGATGTTACGCGTGGGGGATGGCTAGGACCCACGATGGTCTTATGATGCTATTGACGGTTGGGAGGAACTGCTCACTTAGTTTGGTTGTTTTGTTCCTAAGTTGTATTTTTGTACATTGCGATGCGACTTTTGTTCTCTGTGATGTTTATATTCAGTACATTCTTTGCTATTATGGTTTAGATGGATAGATGTTCCTCTTCCCTTTCTGTTGCTGCTTTTGAGTGATCATTCCTCACTTGTGTGAATCCGATACTCACTGGTGTGGAGGTTCTTTGCTCTATTTTGGTCCTTTGTGTTTTTGGGAGTGTTTTCATGTTCTTTGGGCAACATTTGTTCAACATGGTGCGACATTAAAAATGTATCGCACACCCATGCAAACTATGTCGTACGATACTGTAAAGTGTCGCACGCCTTCTTGAGAAATTTCATACGACACTGGAAAAGTGTCGCACGCCTTCTTGAGAAATGTTGCATGAGACTATGAAGTGTTGCACACTTTCTTGAGAAATGTCGTATGACACTAGAAGAGTGTCACACACCTTAAGAAGAAGTGTTGCCCTCCCTTACTAGGAAGTGTCACATGATTTTTTGTTAAAACTTACACGGTCAGACAGTGAGCACTTTTCTTTATGATCCAAAGTTTTAGAGGGTTGATTTGGCTACCCTTTTGGGTGTTCTTTGACCCTATGTTGTTATATTTTGAATTCTATCAATTTCTCTTGAGATCCAATTTTCGTGTTTTTGTTTTAGTCTCTTGGGGTTTAAAATATATCATTTAAGTATAAGAAATATACGTCAACTTATACTTAAGATATTTTTTAATATATGCGAGGAATCTTTTGAGATAGGCTTCAAAAATTTAGACTTGGCCAATTTTCAGGGCTTTAGGATTTTAGGCTTAGCCAAATTTCAGGTTTCTGCATTTTACCCTAGCTTGGTGTTTTGTTGATGAGTGGTTGTTTCTTGTGCCCTCTTCATGTGCGTTGTCATTTTTGGCTTTGTTTGGTAGTGGCGTTTGGAGATTCGTTGGTTGCCAGGATTGTGGTGTAGTCTTCTATTGTGATCATTGTGATCCTTGTATGATGTTGTCATGTTTATTCATACTTGTAAAAAAAAAAATCTTGGCTTGTATTTCATCCTTGTTTTCAAGGATCTCCGAGCGGGACATTACATTATGGTATTATTGATGATGGTACTCTATTGAGAAAACTATTGAGAACACTGTTTCCCATTTGGCTATTAGAGTTTTTTCCATACAAGAACTAAGATGTATACCTGGTTCTAATCTATCTCTTAAAGGTTTAGTAGGTGGGCTCACTGCCTTTGAACTCTCTAATTATGATAGCTTCAAATCTAAGAATGTTAAATCTACTTTCAAAGCTAAACTATCATTAAAGTAACCTAAAGAGAAGAAGAAAAGGGTAAAATATTTTTCTAGTGATAGTGACATAGATAAGGAGGATGTAGAAAAACTTAAAGCACTTCAAGCAAGGATATTTCATAGAGGCAAAGGTAAATTCAAAGGTAAGTTATCTATCATATGTTTTAATTACAATGAGGTTGGTCATATTACTACTAGATGTCCTAAGAAGAATAACAATAGAAGTGGAGACAAATACATAAGAAAAAGAGACAAGGACAAAAAATATTAAAAAGATAATGGAAGAAGTCTCACTTGCAAAAGAAGAAACTAAAGATGGATCTAACAACCATGATAATGAAAAGGTGTATGTTGCAATGAAGGATAATTATGATGAGGATGAGCCAACTACACTAGTATTGTTGGAAGCATGAAAGTTGATGACACTTCTATGAAGGTGTATTGTAGAAACATGATTAGATCATTATCATGATGATATGTTACATTCATGACTATATTTTTCATTGATGTCAGCATAACAATTTTCTATGGTATCTGATAGAAGAAGATCGGTAAAAAGCAAGTTGGTATGGATAGTTAGTAGAGCATTTTCACTAAGTGAGGTTAAAGGAAGATACTACTAAGTCTAGTATATACAACTAACCTCAGAAGCATAAGATATCAAGTCTATAAGAAGTTATGCAATTTTCAGTGAACACTATTTTGAGATAGAGTTTATGGAAGCATGTTCTGGTAAACTTGTTATATCTCTTAGCAGAGTTGTTATTTTGAGAAGCCAAAGTTAAAGATGTGAATATTTTTTTTTCAAGATGATGTAGCTAATTTCTATCATTATAATATCACATGTATGGAAAATTATTCATGTTACAAGGACAAATATTAATGTTATCACTAAGTCTAACATGTTCTTAATGTGATCCTATAATAATTAATTGAGAAGGTGTAATAGTCAACTCAGAGAATTATTTTATGGATTTGGTATAAAGGAAGGACATTTTCCTTTATCATGTATGGAATGAATGAATGATTACAAGAAGCATGAAGAGTAGAATGCAAAGATAAGCAAAGAAGAGTGAAGTTAGAGAAACCTTCATTATCAAGGTTTTATTCTAAGATCTGAGGTTTGATATTTGGATTTGAGGTTTGTGACTTGGTCTATGATGGAGTAGGGTGATTTCAACTCATAGAGAAATTAATAAATTCATAAAAAAACACAATATAGATTAAAAATCTAAATTCTTCATTCCTCCAAACTACTTCTACATGGATCTCTAACTCCATTAAATAACAACCACTACAAAAAAAATAGGAAAATTCTAAATTTGGCAAATTTTGACAATAGGAAAAACATGGCATTTTTGGTAACTTCTAAAGAACTCTGAAAGTAAATTTGAAGTTTCCTAAATCTACCCTTTAAACTAAAAAGGAAAATTTCCAAATAATCTCTAAAATTTAGAAAGAAATTATAAGTTATTACAAAGCAAAAAAATAAAGAAAACACCTAAGATATTTTAAAAGTAAAATTTGGAGGCCAAGATGGAATTTCTATCTCTCAAAAAATTATTCAAAATGGCTCCAGAAGAGCTAGCTAAGTTGGAATCCACCTCAACTATAGATTTTGAAAAAAATTAGAAAAATCTAAGAAAACCTAGATTCGAGTCAAAAGTTATGACTCTACAAACTCCTTACATCAGTCTACAAAGTCTGATAGTGATTAGTTTGATTGATAGGACATAGAAAAGAGATTAAAGTACAGTACAAACAATTATTTTACAAGGAATAGTTGAAAGATTAGTTGGATAGTGAGTTTAGTGGTCTTTCCCAAGAAGTTATTTGTACAGTGGGTCCTTCTGCCTTCTACAACTCTTAAAAGGGTTAGCACAACTTCTAATAGGGTTGGGATCTCCTAATAGAGATTCAAAGTCTCCTAACAGGGACTCATATGTAATAAATTTTGTAATATACTCCTAATAGGATCCATCCTCTAACAAGGAATATTTATATTAGTACATCATCTTTTGGGCATCATTCCCACTAGGGATTTCCCTCTGATCAAGGGTTTCCCTAGTTAACAAATCTAGTGTAATTGTAAATGTGCATGTTAGTACATTTGTTGTTTACTTTGATTGAATGGTCAAGATTATTTAAGGTTGATAATTATTGGATAATTGATTCACCCAACAACCCCCCCTAGTTGTCTTGGTGGACTATTGTTTCTAACTATTGGTATTAGAGCATAGGGTCCTTGAAGATAAAGTTTAACAAATTTGGGAGGTCAATTACAAACATATTTAGAAGGGATAGTCCAAAGTTTGATGGAACAAATGATGACAGTTGGAAGGAATAGATGAAGACACATCTATTGTGTATGGGTCAAGGATATTAGATCTTAACAAAATTAGAAAAGAAAATTATTGCTAAAAGTGCTTTGAAAAGTGATACCGAGGAAGAGAGAAATTTTCATGTGCAACATGAGAGCTAGAAAAGAACTATTGTCTGTGTTTCCCAAAATTCAGTACAACCAAGTAAAATCACTTAATACTTTTCATAAGATTTGGAAAGCTGTGGAAAATAGTTTTGAAGGTTATGAACATTCTAAGAAATTGAGGCTACAAAGCTAGATTTGTGCATTTCAAGATGCTAAAATGATGGAAGATGAATCTATAAGAACATATGTAGGTAGGATATTAGAAAATACTATAGGTAGCAGATCTCAAGGAGGAACCAAGCAAAATGATGAGGTGATCTAGAAGATATTGAAGATCTTAGCCCCACTATGTAAGCAAGCAGTTGAAATGATACAATTATCGATCTCTTGTACCAGAGATTTCATAGAGAAAATATTACTTAAGAGACTTAAAGAAGTTGAGAATGAGCTTAGACAGTTCAAAGAATTGAACAAAATAGAAACAACTTTTAGTTCCATAAATATTCAACCTAGTTTATTGAGGAACATAAGTGCTAGAGGAGACTTTCCTAGTAGTAGTGAATCCAATGAGGATATAAAGATAGAAGGAGTAGCCCTTCTGGTAAGAAGAGAAAAGGATGGTAAGATTTTTTTTAAATGTTAGACTTGTAATGAGTTTGATCATTATGCGTCTAAGTGTCCTAAAAGAGAGAAAAAGTATAAAGGAAAGTTCAAACCTAGAAGAGATAAAGAGTGTTTGTATACAAACAAAGAAGATGATTCTAATGAGAAAGCAGTAAGTGCTAGTGATGATGAAATAGGATTTGTAGCTATTAAAGAAGAAAGTCTAGAGAAAATGGCTTTTGTATCATATGTTGAAAAGAAATCTGATTGAATAATTGGCAATGGTTGTTCACATCATATGATTGGTGACATGAACAAGTTTTTTGACTTCAAAAGTCATGATAGAGGCATTGTTAGAGTTGGAAATAATGCAACATGCCATGTTAAAAGTATTGGATCTATAAATCTCAATGGTAAGACTAACAATGAGGATGTATGTTTTTTTGATGGTTTGAAACACAATCTTTTAATTGTCAAAAAACTAGTGGATAAAGGTTATCAGTTAAAGTTAACAGAAAGGGCATGCACGATTAGAGACAAAGATGGAAAGGTAATTGGAATAGGAACTAGATCTAGAGATAATGTATTTCAGTTAAATGCAACTAAACTGACATGTTTGGTTGCTATGATAGATGATAATTCATTATGGCATAAGATATTTTTTCATATAAACTTTGACAACATTATGAAAACTAGTAGTATGATTGTAGTTAGAGATTTTTCTAAGATTGTTAAGCATACTAACACAATTTTCAAGAGTGTGTATTGGTAAAGCATACTAGAACTTCTTTTCCCAGTGTTGCCCAAGTTTTAGTCTATATCTTTGCTTTAGGTTTTTTAAGTGAAGTAAAAAGTTAAAGTTTTAAGTTTGAGTCTAGTTTTCCCTTAGAATGATATTTCTTCTCATCTCCCTTTGAGTTAACCTAATGTAGGAGATCATATGAGAAATACATTATTTCTTGGCTAGGTGATTAAGTTTTGGGAGGGTTTCTTATGCATTTTTCTAATGAGAAGAAAGATCTAAATATCTCTAATGATTCATATTCTTTGTTCCTAATCATGGTCGATACAACATTCATGTTGAGAAATAATTCTTTATGAAAGCATATCTTCATCTCTAAAAGTTTCTAGCTCCATGGTCAAAGATCTATATTAGGAGAAGGATAATTTTAACAGACACACACAAACACACACACACTTATAGAGTATATACAGTAAATAAACATTGAAGACTGAGGCTTAAAGACAAAATGCAAATTGTGAGAATGGGCTACAAAAGGACTTAGCTGAATTTGAATGCAGGAGAAGCAGATAAATCATTAGAGATGGTAAAAGAACTAGGTCAAACGTGGCAAAGACCAAAGTTGAAATCAAATCATTGAATCAAAATATTTTTGATCATCCATATCATCAAGTTGAATAGTCAAGTCACCTAGGAAATAAGTCACAAACATCATATGAAGACCAGATCAATGGATAATATTTTAAGATGGAATTATGAACTATCTAACAAAACATCTTGTTGACTATCGGATCAAAGAAGATTTATGGAGGTTGTTATGTCATTATATAAAGATGCTCAATCATTATTCTATGTGACAAAGTGACATGAAAAAACATTTCCGATGGGCCATCACATTTCATGAAGCATAGTCATAATCTAGTTGCTAACCACCATGAAGGAAAGAAAGTCAAAGTCAAATTCTCCAAGCAATGGAATGGTGCCAACTATTTGCAACTGTATGCCTACTTGGAAAGAGGGACCAATGCTGAAAAGTGAAAAGACCTAACATCATTTTTTTATCACCATCAGATTAGACAGAGATCCATGGATGTCACTATTTTTCTATATGAAGTTGCTCAATCATTATTCTATGCAACATAGTGACAAGAGGGACCCATGAAGGAAGTCATAACATTTTAGTCTTGACCATTGATTCGAGATCAGAAATGGGAATTAAAAAATGTAGTGACCATTAGAATATGAAATATATGGATTTGGCATGAAACAACAGTAAATGAAGAATAAACAAATTTCTATAGGATTTTCTAAGACTACATGAAGATGAACAGTCATGGTATGTTTTTAGGAATATCATGGATTGAGAATCATCAATAGAAGAGATAGCATGTGCTCATATCACAATGCAAATTGGGTATTTCCATATTTTATTTTGTATTATATGATTATTGCTCTACCAAAATTTGGAAATGATAACAATAGACTATAAATGTAATCTCTTTTGACATAAAAAGGGGGCAACACATTGGAGAGTGAATGGTTCTGTAATTCCATTTACATTATTTTCTTTTCATGTTTTGTAGTCCATGCATTAGATAGCTTTACACTTAGAGTTAAAAGACAATTGTGTATGATCCTATAAATAATCATATGGATTCCACTTCATTTTGATATTTGCAGTACAATAATTCCATTTGCTACTTCATATATGGTTCTATTTCTTCTCTTGATAGTTTCATACATGTTATGCACTTCATTAGGAATTAAAGGATAATGCATGTGAATCTATTGGATACTTGTTGAATTCTATTTTGGCCAAGGCTAATAGCTAAAGAAATTCCACTTGTTCTCATATGTATAATCTTTTCTTTCCCACTTCTATATTTAGATGAGTAATTTGCATTTAGAATAGAATTAGGAGTTAGAAAATATTAAGATAATCTACTACAGTCATTCCATTGAGTGTAATAGGTTATTCATATACATCTTGTCTGAGCTATTTGTGCCTACAAAAAAATTGGTTATCTTTTACTACTCTCAAATTAAGAGCTTATAATAAAAATAATTTCTGATCACATAAAGACATATTCATTGCATATTATTGCAAGAATCATAGGGAGCTATACCTAATAAATTTAGAGGGTAGTGATAAAGTATATGCACTGACCTAGTTGATGGTAAATATCCTTTTCTTTCTCCAAACATGCTGGAAATGATTGAAAAGATCATGAGGAAAATTGTATATGGAACTGGTAAAAGAATGTTCTCAATCATTGTTTTGTCATTGATGTCAAACTTGCTACTTGCAGGAATGACAATTGCTTTAGTGATCCAAATACTATCAATTAGTTGATTGACAAGGAGGAGGCAATCAATAAGATGTAACTAGAACATCTAGAGAAAGGTTGAAGTTATGATGTTGTAATGAAGTACAAGGATCAGCTAAGCCATTGATGAAAAAGTGTATTGATGACATACTATAAGACATAGAGAATGGACACACTGAAACATATCAAAGATGTGAAGTTTTAGCTAAGACATCTGTAAATCCTAACTAAAGTTCATTAGAGAGAGGCAGCCGAGAAAGCTAGTAGGTGCCAAACATATTCTTAGTTGAAGCCGAGCAAGTTCAACTTCAGATGTCGAGTGAACTTTAGATGTCAAGAAAATACAAGTGTCGAGCAGAACCAAGTGCCGAGCAGAACCAAGTGTTGAGCAGAACCAAGTGCCAAGTAACATAAAGATGTCAAGCATCAGTAAACCAATAGTGTCGAGCATTAGTAAACAAATAGTGCCGAGTTCCTGCATTATTTCAAAAATCAAAGATTCGCCAGATCTAAGGTGACAAGGTTGTTATCTAGAAGTCTGTGAATTAAATGGAAGATAAGAATGATGAGCTAATGGCACAGAACACCATGTAAAACATTTTTGGAGAATATAACTAGACTCTAGACAATGTTTCTAGATAAGAGGAAGATATAAGGTAGATACATTGTATCCTACCTAATCCATTTGAAACCCTAAAATTGGAGAGGGAGAATTGAGATGAAAAGGGAAACCAAATTTCTATTTAAGGAGTCATAAGGTCATGAAGAAAAGAGAGAGAGGTAGTCAAAGCATGAAAGCATAAAGTGTTGAAGGAGGTGCTAAGGAGAAAGAGAGCACAGTTACTCTATTTCAATAAGAAGACCCCAGATATGGATGCATTGGTATGATGAGTAAGAAGACTCAAGGAGATGAAGCTTGAGAGGAAGACAAGCAGTCAGAGCTAAAGTGATTAAAGCTAAGAAAAAGGATTGAACTGAAAGTGTGATTTAAAATCTACAAAGTATGTTGTAAGTTATATCAAATCAAAAAGCCATTATCATTACTCTCTAGCAATTGTAACAGTTAGTTTAAATCCTATGGACTTAGGTTGGTTTAATAGCCATGAGGTAAATCCTTTAACAGGGTGACATTCCAAGTGAATGTTCTAAAGTCCTTTAACTAGGCCCATTCCTAATAGTTTGGTGAAATCCTCTAACAAGGTCACATTTAACAGTGTGTTGTAAGCCTTTAATAGAGCAAGCTTTTAACAGGGCATCACTTTAAAAGAGTGAGAATCAAGTAGCATGTTAGTGGTGGTTTTTTCAAAATTGGGTTTTCATGTAAATCATTGTGTCATGTGTAGATCTTGCATGTTGATTTACTGTAATTTGCTAAGTATGATTGTTTTAAGCTTGGATGGATAAAAAGTTTATGGGCTCACTATAATTTGAGAAAATGTATTATTAGGGCATTTGGACCTTGAATTACTAATTCACACACCCCCCCCCCCCCCCCGCCCCCCCCTCAGTTATTCTAAAGAATTCTAACAATTGGTATCAGAACCAAACTACTAATTCAGTTTAAAGGGACTATAAGCAGAAAAGATCAAAATGCCTAAGAGAGAAGTTTCCAAGCTCAACAAAGACAACTTTGTTGCATGGAAAATTTTGATGAAGCTACATCTTGGATCCATAGGAGATTATGCCCAAAATTCAATTGTTACTAAACATGTTGATCCAACAGGCACTCTTACTATAGAAGATATGAAAAACAAATACGAACACAATCAGACAATGCTGGAGATTGCTTCTGTATTCAACTATGCTGAATTTGATGATATCAAAAGATGTGACATGCATTCAAAATGTGGAAAGCCCTATCATAAATCTATGGAGGAGATTAGAATGTACAAAGAGGAAAAAGAGTAAGTCTCAGAGGAAAGTTTGATGATATGAAAATGGAGGAAAATGAGAATGCTGCTTAGTATGGCGCAAGAATAAAGGAAGTGGTAAGTGTAATAAGATGTTTGAGTGGTCAATTGGATGAAGATACTATTAATAGTAAGTTCTTAAGAACCTTGCTCCCTATCTATGCTATTAGAGTATCAGCAATACAAGAGCTAAGATGTGTACCAGGAAACAATCTAAGTTTTGAAGGTATAGGGGGTAGACTCACTGCATTTGACAACTACAGACCTGAGAATGTTGAATCTGCTTTCAAGACCAAGCTATCACTAAAAGATGCTAAATAGGTGAAATTAAAGAAAGGAAGAAAAATGAAATATGTATCCAGTGACAGTAGCACTGATGAGGAAGATGTGGAACAATTGGAAGAATTTCTTGCTAGAAGATTTCATAGAGGTAAAGAAAAATTCAAAGGTAAGATGCCTATCATTTGTTTCAATTGCAATGAAGTAGGTCATATTGCTGTTAGGTGTACACAGAAAAAGGATTACAAGGAAGGCAACAAAAACAAATTCAAAAGAGATGATGACAAGAGAGATTACAAAGACAAAGGCAAGAAGTGTTATATTGTTGAAGAAAATTTTGATGATAGTGATAATGAAGTTGTTTATGTAGCCATGAAGGACCAGTCTGATGAAGAAGAGCCTACAACACTGGTAACATGTATAAACAATAATGACAAGTGGATCATAGACAATGGATGCTCACATCACATGATAAGAGACAAAAGTAAGTTTGTTAATTTTACTTAGTATGATAGAAATAGTGTTAAATTTGGTAATGATGCTCCATATCAAATCAAAAGAAAAGGTTCCATTAAGCTCATAGAAAAAATTTCATGTGATAATGCATACTATGTTGAAGGATTAAAATAGAATTTGTTGAGTGTCTCACAGTTAGGCAATATAGGATGCAAAGTAAAATTTGGAAACAAAACTGCAAAAAACTATGATACTGATGGTAAACTGATAGGAAAAGGAGATCAAACAAGGAGTAATCTGTTTTACCTTGATATGGATGATGTTTCTTGTTTTATTACAAAATTTGGTGATGAATGGTTATGGCATAGAAGGCTATGTCATGTCAACTTTGACAATCTGGTCAGTATCAGTCAAATGAAGAAAGTTAGAGGTTTACCAAAATTGAAGAAGCCTGATAATATCATGTACAAACAATGTCAGCTAGGAAAGATGACAAAGTCAAGTTTCAAAAAAAAAAACTATACATCTAAAGAAATACTTGAGTTAGTTCATACTGACTTATGTGGTCCAATGGAAGTACACAGCTATAGAGGAGATAAATACATAATGTTGTTTGTTGATGACTGTTATGTTCTTAAAACAAAAATTTGATGCTTTTTAAATGTTTAAGTAGTATGTGGCTAGAGTTGAAAAGGAAACAAGAAAGAGCTTGAAATGCCTAAGATCAAACAGGAGTGGTGAATTCACATCAAATGAATTCAAGATATTTTGTAATGATAGAGGAATCAAAAGACAAACGTCAGCTCCTAGAACTCCCCCACAGAATGGAATTGTTGAAAGAAGAAATAGATCTATGATTGACTGTGCTAGAACATTAATGATGGAAAATACTGTTGCTCTAAAATACTAGAGAGAAGCTGTAAGTGTAGCCATTCATACACTGAACCGAGTACAAGTCAAGAAAGGTACAAATACAACACCTTTTGAATTATGGTATGGTCACTCACCCAATGTAAAACATTTCAAAGTGTTTGGTTGCAAATGCTTTATCCTTAAAGATGCTAGAAATGGAAAATTTGATGCAAAAAGTGATGAAGGCATATTTCTTGGTTACTCCACTAGAAGTAAGGCATACAAGTGTTTGAATACTAACACTAACAAAATTGTGGAAAGTGCAAATGTAAACTTTGATGAGCATACAGAAGTCCAAGATGAAGAACCAAAGAAAATGGAAGAGTACAGAACCTTTGTGTATTCTTATGATGGAATTCCTATTGACAAGGATACTATCAATCAAATTGAAACTCAACAACAAATTTTAGTTTCAGCTGAATCACAACCAATGAATCCTGAGTTGCATTCAGAAGCCGAGTTGTAGAATGAAAAAAATGTAGAATCTGATCCTGAAGTCAGTACACATGAAAAATATGAAAAACAACCTAACAATGAAGTGCATAGAGATCCTAAATTTGAAAGATCAAACATGGAAACAAGGATAGAGCCAAGATTATCCAAATATGTAAAAAGACATCACCCTGCTAAATAGATAATTGGTGACAAAGATACAAGACCAATGATAAGGAACAGACTGAGACATGAATCATGTCTGATCAGAAAACTTGAACCTAAGACAATATATGGTGCATTACAAGATGATGACTGGTACAAAGCTATGGAAGAAGAGATTGATCAAATAAAGAAGAACAAAACCTGGAGTTTGGTTCCCAGACCAATTGAAAAAAATGTGATTGGCACCAAGTGGGTATTCAAAAACAAGCTACATGAGAATGGTGAGATTACCAAAAACAAAGCTAGACTAGTATGCAAGGGTTATGCTCAAGAAGAAGGACTAGACTATGGGGAAACATTCACCCCTGTTGCTAGAATGGAAGGAGTAAGAACTTTACTTGCATATGCTGTATATAAAGATTTTAAAGTCTATCAGATGGATGTAAAGTCTATTTTTTTAAATGGTATACTAGAAGAAGAAGTCTACATTGAACAACCAGAAGGATTTGTTAATGAGAAGAATAGGGATATGGTTTGTAAGCTACATAAAGCACTCTATGGTTTGAAACAAGCACCTAGAGCATGGTATGAGAGACTTCACAAGTATCTAGTGCAAATAGGATTTGAAAGAACTAATGATAATAGCAACATGTACATCAAAGTAGAAGAAGGTAAGGTTATTATTGTATCTGAAATCTTTGTGGATGACATAGTGTTTGGAGGAAAGGAAGTGCTTTGTAAAGGCTTTGCTAACAAAATGAAAGATGAATTTGAGATGTCTATGTTTGGTGAGATCAATTTTTTTATTGGATTGCAAGTACATCAACTCAAACATGGTATATTTGTGACACAATCAAAGTACATCAAAGAGATTCTTAAAATGTTTGGATTGGAGGAGTCCAAACCAATCAGCACACCAATGTCAATAGGAAATAAGCTATCCAAAAATGATGGATCAGCTGAAGTCAATCAAACAATTTACAGATCCATGATTAGAAAATTACAATATGTTGTACATAGTAGACCAAACATAGCATTAGCAGTTGGAATAGTGGCTAGATTCTCTGCTAATCCTAAAGAAAATCATCTCATAGCAGTAAAAAGAATTATGACGTATCTTAAAGGAACTAATAACTTTGGTCTATACTACAAAAAGAATGGAAAGTTTGAGCTCAATGCATATATAGATGCAGATTGGGGAGGCAACATTGATGATAGAAAAAGCACAAGTGGAGGTGCATTATTTTTAGGCAAAAGGCTAGTTACCTAGACTAGCAAGAAACAAACATGCACATCCCAGTCCACTGCAGAATCAGAATACGTGGCAGTAGCAGTCAATTGCACAAACATTGTGTGGCTCACACATCTATTGAAAGGAATGAAAGAAGAGGTAACAAAACCTATGATATTGTATTGTGATAATACAAGTGCTATAAACATATCCAAAAATCTAGTAATGCATGCAAAAACCAAGCACATTGCAATCAAGTATCACTATGTCAGAGAATTGGTAGAAGACAAACAAGTAAAGTTGGAATACATTCACACAAAGGAACAAACTGCAGATATCTTCACCAAACCATTGCCCAAGGATTCTTATGAATATCTTAGAGGCAAGTTGGGGGTAATACCCCTAACTCAAGTAGTATAAAATAACAAGGAAGCTGCCTTGCATCAACAATAATAAATCATTAAAATATCAGAAGAATGATGTAGAGGATGACATCAAGAGTAGAAACTCCAAATCAGTCACAAGCATGGTGATAGAGGGAGAAGACATCAAGAAGCCAAAGCTTATATTTTGCATGATAAAGATGCTACATCTTTGGAATTTATGTCAAAGAGGGAGAAATATGCAGAAACCTGATCAATACAAAGCAAGAGGGAGATATATATGAAAGAGGGAGATATATGAGATTAGTAGTAAAGATGCAACAACCAAGAAAAGTAGTAAACAACATATACAATCTTGGTGGTAACTAAGTTGATCAATTGATAAGTTTGGTTTGCCATCAATGCCAAAGAGGGAGATTGTTGGAAATGATTGAAAAGATCATGAGGGAAATTGTATATAGAACAAGTAAAAGAATGTTCTCAATCATTATTTTGTCATTGATGTCAAACTTGCTACTTGCAGGAATGAAAATTGCTTTAGTAATGCAAATACTATCAATTAGTTGATTGACAAGGAGGAGGCAATCAATAAGATGTAACTAGAACACCTAGAGAAAAGTTGAAGTTATGATGTTGTAATGAAGTACAAGGATTAGCTAAACCATTGATGGAAAAGTGTATTGATGACATACTATAAGACACAGAGAATGTGCACACTAAAACATATCAAAGATGTAAGGTTTTAGCTAAGACATCTGTAAAGCCTAACTAAAGTTCATTAGAGAGAGGGAACTGAGCAAGCTTGTAGGTGTTGAACAGATTCCTAGTTGAAGCCGAGCAAGTTCAACTTCAGATGCCGAGCAAATACAAGTGTCAAGAAAATACAAGTGCCGAGCAGAACCAAGTGCTGAGCAAAACCAAGTGCTGAGTAACATAGAGATGTCGAGCACCAGTAAACCAATAGTGTCAAGTAACATAGAAGTGTCGAGCATCAGTAAACCAATAGTGCCAAGTTGCTACATTATTTTAAAAATTGAAGATTCGCTAGATCTAAGCCAACAAGGTTGTTATCTAGAAGTCTATGAATTAAATGAAAGATAAGAATGATGAGCTGGTGGCACAGAACACCATGTAAAATGTTTTTAGAGAATATAACTAGACTCTAGATGAAGTTTCTAGATAAGAGCAAGATATAGGGTCGATACATTGTATCCTACCTAATCCATTTGAAACTCTAAAATTGGAGAGGGAGAATTGAGCAAAAAAGGGAAACCAAATTTTTATTTAAGGAGTCATAAGGTCATGAAGAAAAGAGAGAGAGGTGGTCAAAGCATGAAAGCATAAAGTGTTGAAGGAGGTGCTAAGGAGAAAGAGAGCATAGCTACTCTATTTCAATAAGAAGACCCTAGATATGGATGCATTGGTATGATGAGTAAGAAGACTCAAGGAGATGAAGCTTTAGAGGAAGACAAGCAGTCAGAGCTGAAGTGATTAAAGCCAATCAAAAGGATTGAACTTAAAGTATGATCTAAAATTTGCAAAGTATGTTGGAAGTTATATCAGATCAAAAAGCCATTATTGTTACTCTCTAGCAATTGTAACAATTATTTTAAATCCTATGGACTTAGGTTGGTTTAATAGCCATGAGGTAAATCCTTTAACAGGGTGACATTCCAAGTGAGTGTTCTAAAGTCCTTTAACCAAGCCCATTCCTAACAGTTTGGTGAAATCCTCTAACAAGATCACATTTAATAGTGTGTTGTAAGCCTTTAATAGGGAAGGATTTTAACAAGGCATCAATTTAGAAGAGTGAGAATCAAGTAGCATGTTACTGGTGGTTTTTCCCAAATTGTGTTTCCACGTAAATCATTGTGTCATGTGTAGATCTTGCATGTTTTATCTCTACATGTTGATTTATTGTAATTTGCTAAGGATGATTGTTTTAAGCTTGGATGGATAAAAAGTTTATGGGCTCACTCTAATTTGAGAAAAAGTATTATTAGGGCATTTAGACCTTGAATAACTGATTCACCCTCCCCTCTCAATTATTCTAAAGAATTCTAACAAAACATTGGGTATCAAAGAGTCAAGATTATAAAATCTAATAGGAGGACAAACTATTAACCAATAGCTTTTGGTGGCTCTACTAGGGATTTAGATGAAAGTTCTAAAGAATTTCCATTTATAACTAGTTATACTCCAAATATATATTTGAGTTGCAAAAAAAAGGACTTGTGGTATTCAGGTGTTTTCCATAAGAACTTATGTTAGTGTAAATAATTAATTATTATTACACTTAAATACTTAAGTTTACTTAGGTTAATACATTATGCTATTATTTATTAGGTTAGACACCTAGGAGTATGTGTACTCATCTGAGTTGTCTTGTTGACAACATAGGAGTTAGCATCTCATTTTACCACATGGTGTCTACAACATAGGAGTTTTTATAATCATCTAAGTTGTCATGTAGACAACACATTTGTTCACACTCTAATTAAGTACACGGTGTCTACAACATCTTTTTACATGACACACCTATGTTAAGCTTATCCTCTCAACATCACACTAACTTCTATGCTCAATGGAGGATAATACACTCTTAGTGGACATGTTCTTAGTTGTGAGACTGATCACTTTGCTAACTCCTAGTCATTCTAGAGGCCTTTGTATTTAGACACTCCTAGTGTATATGTACATCAATTCAATTTCATATTGTTATTCTAATCATTATTTATTGGTCCATATTGTGCTTGTGATTGACCTTCTTGATCTTGGGTGATTTTATCCTAAGAATTTTTTTTACATGGTATCAGAGTTGAGGGAGCTTCTCTTCACATAGCCATTGGAGACCATTCTTGCTTCACCTCTTGGAGGACCTTGATTTAGATCTGGAGTATCATAGTCATTGGGAGCATCTAGAGATAAAGACAACCTCACCATTACATTTGGAGCATCAATTTAGTGAATTTTGACTATAATTTTGCCTACCCTAGGCTATAGTCAATTTAAGGCAAAATATTTGTTCAAATTGGTACAGAAAGTCCCAATTTGCAAATTTTGTATGATCATTTTAGACCTCTAAATTTAATTATCAAATCTGTATTTTCTTTGAAATATTTTTTAATTTTTTAATTTTAATTTTTTTTAAAAAAATTGGCCATTAGGCCTATAGAGACATTTTTTTGCAAGAACTTGGTGATCAAATCCTAGCTCCTATGGCCAAAATTTCCACAACTGGTGGACTATCTTTCAACTTGATGAATATTTCATATTCCTACATAAACTAAAAATGACATAACAACACGACAATTATAACTCCATGATCGACCATATTTGACACTCGACAAGCAAGATTTACAAAAATTGGTGGCCTTAAAGCCAATACAACCCTAGCAGCTTTGTGCTTTTAACCCCCTCTGTATTCAACAACATAGCAGATGTGGGATTAATCCCACACCTTTCAGACTTGTAAATCCTAATTCCAACCTTTACATTAACTCCTGTTGGCCCCTTCTTCTTGGTGGTGTTGATCGTTAGCACCAACTACCAATTTCCCATCTCTTGCCACCATCCAACTCGACCATGCATCTCGACAAAACAACACCAAGTCAGCATTGTGTTTCCTCCATGGCAATAGACAACACAACACTAAGTTAGTGCCATGTAGTACCCATGCGCCATGTCACATTTGCCAACTTGGATCCTACTTAGCACACAATACTAGCTCCACATAAGTAGTATGATAGTCCATGTCAAATAGTGACCATAAAATCCATATGCCCAGTCACCTATATGACTTGCCACATCATTAGGTGGGCCCTTTTTTGCTGATGTAAGCATTTGACTATCTCAAATTTGGTGGTCATTTGATCATCATCAATAGGCTAGATTGCATTGTCATGATGGCTATTTGGATGTCAAATTTAACCTCATGTTTTGTTGATTAGACCCCTCTCCATATTTAGTTTTGATTTGACAATCCGACTTTGGGAGGCCATATCTCAGTCATCCAGACATCAAATTAGGTGAAATTTTTATTGATTTTGGCTAGAATGTCTTGAAATTTTTAGTGGTGCTATTATTTTCTAGTTTTGGTGCATGGATTTATAAAAAACTTCACTTTTTGGTGATTGTACCTATCTAATCCTTCATTTTGCAACTTTAAACACTCCAAATGGGCTCATCTGGACACATTTTTAGGTTATAGTTTTTTTGAAAGTGCATAATTTTTTTTCTACTTTCTACATCTACAATCAAATTATAGGCTTGTGTGGACAAAAATACCACTTTTAGAAATAGGTCCTTTTTTGCATTGTATTGGTTTGATAACACTTCAAAATTGTATTACATATGAGCTA
Organism: Cupressus sempervirens; assembly: GCA_028749045.1. Taxonomy (NCBI): domain Eukaryota; kingdom Viridiplantae; phylum Streptophyta; class Pinopsida; order Cupressales; family Cupressaceae; genus Cupressus; species Cupressus sempervirens. Next base: position 41,866,446 of record CM053793.1, on the reverse strand, counting down.
TAGTGCTTAGTACTAGATTTGAACTCCAAAAAGAGGTTGTAATCAACAAAATTAGAAGTCCACTTTTATCCATTTTGACAAGTGGCCTATTGTAAACATACTACATATAAAGTGGCAAAAGCATCTTTTTGGGGGGGTTCTTTGATTGAGTGAATAGGGGGGTGTGCCTGCCTTGTGTTTTTTGTGTATCTCTTTATCTCTTGTGTTCTTTTAATTTTTTGCATCATGGGTTCACCTAAAACTCCACTTCTAACTTCACACAATCATACTACATGGAAAGATATTGTATGGAGTAGACTAATGGAAAAAGGTTTAAATCTTTATGTTGATGGTACAATTTTAAAACCCACTAATGTTGTTGCACTAGTTGATGGGCAAGTTAAAGACAATAAGGCTTTAGGAATTATTAGGAGTTGTTTTCATAGAGATCTCTTCTTCTACATTTCCATCTTTAAGGATGCCAAGAGTGGTTGGGAAAAACTTGAAGGTTTGTATGGTAAGGTGGATGAGGAAAAGGGATTCCAAATTGAGGATGACCTACTTCTATTGGATCCTAAGAATTTTGACACAATTCAAGACTATGTCAATAAAGCCAATGGATTGAGAGCACTACTTAAGGATTGTGGCAATCCCATGAAGGATGATAGATTGATTCGTCACATCTTGAAGAGGCTACCTTCAAAGTATGCATCTTTTGTTTTGAGTTACAATATTCATAGGTTGACCATAGGACATGCCTTCACTAAGCCTACATTTGATGCAGTTGCAGAAATGTTGATGTTGGAAGAATCCAAGTTGATAGATATGGGAATTCTCAAGTCATCCAAATCTACAACATTGGTGGCTAGTAATGTGAACCAATAAAATCAAGACAAAAAAAGTAGTGGAAGCCAAAATCATAATCAAAGACACAACAATCTTCCTCCTCACAACAAGAAAATTCTTCTTCCAACAAGAAGGGAAACAACATCAAGAAGGAAAAACTAATTTGTACATATTGCAAGACTAAGAGAATCGATGAGATGGAAAATTTACTTAGGAAGAACAAAATCGATGTGCCAAATGCTTCCAAGGATTCAAATCCATCCACTTCATAGGGAAAAGGACAAATGTTTATGGCAAGTTGAAGTTCTTTATGGGAATGGATTCTTGACTCAGGTGCCTCATATCATATGAGTACTTCAAAAGGACACTTTTCTTCATTGAAGCATTCTAAGGTACCTCACATATTTGTAGGGAATGATGTGCAACTAGAAGTTGAAGGAAAAGGACAAGTTGAGATGGAAAATGGAGAATTCAATGATGTTCTCTTCATTCCTAACCTTAGTAGTAATCTCCTTTCAATTTACCAAATCATTCACTATGTAGGTGGCAATAAAGTTGAGTTCCTTCCTTATTTCATATAACTGCACAATCTTAGGGATGATTCATTGGTTTCAACACTTGGATAAGGATTTATTCTTTCTCACACTTTGTGCCTAAGTCTCCTTCACATGCCATATTGACACAATCTCAATCACAAAGTAAACTATGGCATGACTGATATGGTCATCTTACCTTTCACTATCTTCATCAACTTAGCTCAAAAAAATGGTCAAAGGTCTACCTACAATCAATTTTTCTAAGAGTTAATGTTCAACTTGTTCAACGGATATGCATTTAGAAGAGAAGATTGACAAAGGAAAGACTTTGAGAGCATCAGTTGATCTTGAGTTGGTTCAAATGGTTCTAGAAGGCCCTTTTTTAGTGACATTAGTTAGCAAGGGTTGCTATGTCCTCACTTTCATTGATGACTTTTCAAACTACACATGGGTTTACTTTATTAATCACAAGAATGAAGTGTTTGATAAGTTTCTAGCCTTCAATAGTCATGTTGAGAAGCAATCTAGTAAAGCCATCAAGGTTCTTCATATGGACAATGAAAGTAGATATGTGAACTCAAGACTTAGAGACTTTTGTAAACTTGAGGGTATTGAACTTTAGAATCCTCTAGCATTTAGTGCATTAAATACAAGTGTTGCAGTAATGAGGATTATAACTCTTAAGTCAATGGCAAGTTTTATGACTCAAGTTAAGTCTCTTGATCCATCACTTGAGGTAGAAGCTATAAGTAGCACCAATCACATCCTTAATAGGTCTCCTCATAATGTCTTATATGGAATGACTCCTTTTGAGGTGGTGCAGAAGAAAACTAGTTATAAAACACTTCAGAGTTTTTGGTTGTCCAACATGGGCACACATATCTTCAAGGGAATTCAAGGCACCACCACTAAGGCCTTGTACTTTCATTGGATATAAAAAAATTATTAAGGCATATAGACTTATATATCTTGAGACTCATGAGATATTTATAGAGAGAAATGGTCACTTTGAGGAAAGTTCACAAAGCTTATCCTCTAATTCTCTCCATATTTCATACACTATGGAAACTGGTAGTGACAATAGTAATAGTGTTTCAATAGGTTTAGATATGGGGGATCCTATTGACAGATGCAGAATGAGGTCACAAAATCAAAAAATTCCACATGCATACATTGCTACAATGATAGGTCCATGTAATTCAGTACAGTTGGGTACATCTTGTCTTCTAGTTTGCGAATCAAGGGATAACTACATAATAGATATTTTAAGCTTGTTTTTTGAGTCCTACATAGTAGATCTAGGAGATATTATAGATGATATACATCTTCACTTTGATGAAGAAGACCCTTCTTTAGTTGTTTTGAGGGCACGCTCTGACCCTCTTGTCCATTCTCTACATGATCAATCTTACCAAGTTGATATGATTGTGAATCCTTGTGTACAAAAATTGTAGGAGGTCTCTTTATCATTCAAGGAGATAGTTAGATCTTTGGGATATGTTCTACATCCATCCTTACAAGATATGGAATTCTTCTTTTTAGCAGTGTTGGAAAGGGAGACCATCAATATTGACATAGGGACAATAGAGAAGGCTTCAAAGACACCATTCATCTTCGAGATTCTTTCTACACATTGGGGAAGCATCTCATATGTACTGATGACATTATTTCTTCCTAAAGGGAGGAACATAGTTAAGATGTCATGGATCAACTTCAACATTCATCTTGGAGTAGCTGCCACTGATCGACATTCTACATTTGGGAAGGGGGGGGGGTCTATCCTATCTCCTTTTTTCTTCTTCTCTCTTATGGGGGGGACCTTTTCCTATTTTGGGATTGTGTTCTTCTCATACTTCTCTATTGTATATACATGATGTATGATGGTGGGGTATTAATTACTCCATCCATGGATGCATCTTGTTTTTTCATCTCTCTTTTTGGGGGAGGGTTTTTCCCATGAGGTTTTCCCTCTTTCTCTATTTTCAAAGAGATTGCATTGCATTTGTACATGGGCACCTAACATGGCCTAGTAGCTGGGACTCATTATGCATTTTCACTATAGCTTTCATAAGCTTAAGTGCATTCCCCTAAGTTACACTTAAGGGTGGTAGGGGGGTTTAGTGTAAATAATTAATTATTATTACACTTTACTTAAGTTTACTTAGGTTAATGCATTATTTTATTGTTTATTAGGTTAGACACCTAGGAGTATGCATACTCATATGAGTTGTCTTATTGACAACACAAGAGTTAGCATCTCATTTTAGCACATGGTGTCTACAACACAGGAGTTTGCATAATCATCCAAGTTTTCATGTAGACAACATAGTTGTTTGCACTCTAATTAAGCACATGGTGTCTACAACATCTTTTTACATGACACACCTATGTTAAGCTTATCCTCTCATAATTGCACTAGCTTCTATACTCAATGGAGGATAATCCACTCTTAGTGGACATGTACTTAGTTGTGAGACTTATCACTTTGCTAACTCCTAGTCATTATAGAGGCCTTTATATTTAGGCACTCCTAGTGTGTATGTAAATCAATTTAGTTTCATATTTTTATTTTGATCATACTTAATTGATCCATATTGTGCTTGTGCTTGAGCTTCTTGATCTTGGGTGATTTTTCCCTAAGGAAAATTCTTATAACTTGATACTAGTTTATAGCCTCAACCTATTAAAAAAGTGTATCAATTTTAAAGATGAAGACTAGTAGGATAAATTTGAAAAACATGATTTGATACACTATGGATTTCAAATATACCAAGAGTTCCAAGGAGAAAGGAAAGATTGACCCAATATACAAAGAACTTAAGAAGGCTAACTTTCCTATTCTAGAAGACCTTTGTAGAAGAGGAAGGACATGTGCAAGGGAATCTATAACCAAAAAACTCCAAGATACTCTCTTATATATAGTTGTTCCTCCCAATAGAACACAAAGAAGTCAATTTTCTACTCCTCCGGTTGTTAGAAATTTCATTCCTCCTACTTTTTATGCACTATTGTTGATTGGTGCAACACTTCTACATTTTGTTAAATTTCAAGAAAATCATAATATTGTACTAGTAGCTATGTCACAACCATGGGGAAATGTTATTGGTCCTCTTTCCCTTAGGGCTACTAATGATCTACCAAGAGCATCAAGGAAAAATTTTCCAAGATTTAATGTAGATGGATCTACTTATGTAGAACAACATTTGAGTGCTTTCCATAAAGCTTGTGGTGTAGTAAATCCTCAACATGAGGATGTAGTAGTCAGAATTATTGTTGACACATTGTTGGACAATGTTTTTGATTGGTTTCAAGACCTACCTGCAGGGTGCATCATAAATTGGAACACCATGAAAGAAAGGTTTGAGAAAAGATACAAAAGCACAAAAGATGTACAAACCTTGCTATTAAAATTGGCACAAATAAAGAAAGAAACATTAGTTTCTATGAAATATTTCAATGAAAAATTCAATAAATTTGTCAAAATAATTTCTACTACAAGTGCACCTATTGACGATAATAAGTAAACTCTCTACATTAGCTCCATGCCATCTGATCTAGCATGCTAGATTAGAACAAAAAATGTAGCCAACTTGTAAGCTACTCAAATACAAGCTATGGAGATGGAAGATGACATGATAGCCTCTGGTAAGTGGGAAAGCGATTTTCAATCTAGAACTCTGAGCAATATAGCTAGTATTTCTAATACTATAGAAGTAATGCTTCAAAAGTTGTCTAATAAGCTCATCTCATTGAAGAAACAAATCAATATAATTTCTTATCAAACTCATTAGGAAGGTTATAGAAATGCAAATGGAGGTAAAGCATTGTAAATACCACTTTTTCAATAGAGACTAGAAATTGAACATACTCCAAAAAGACAAAATATGTGTGTTTTTCGGCTAAGAGTAGATCATGATGGAGATACATGTGTTGATATGATAAAAAATATAAGTAGATGGTGGATAACAAAGAGTAAACAATTGAATATCTTGAAAGTGAGGATGATTATGCTCCTTATGAAGACTCTAAAAATTATTTCTTGGAGTATGAGTCAAATTCAAAAATAGGAGGAGATTGTTTTTCTACTCTAGAAGGACCTCAAATAATAGTAATGACCAAAGGTTTGAATAATAGAAATCAGAACAACAATTCAACCCTTGTCAAGAACAATACATCATCAAATAAAGTTGATAAAAATAGTGGCGTAATAACTTAATCTTCACAAAAGGAGTATAAAGTAAGTCTATTCATTCCTTTGACATAGTACAATATTCTAAAGAAACAAGAATTTAGTTATCTCCATTGGATTATTTGAAATCTAATCCTGATCAATTAAAAGGATTAGTTGAGAATTGTAATAGTAAAGAGATAGATCATGTTAATATTAATTCTAATGTTGAACATCATAATAAGGATAGCACTAGTGGAGCTTCCTTTGACAACAAAATATTTTTCAATTTCCAAATTGTTTCAAGAAGAAGAATCTACTATTTTAGCTAACTGGCCAAAGAAAAAGTGAGATCCTTTTATATTTCTTTGTTCATCAATGGAAATAGATTGAGTAATTGCATCATAGATTCAAGAGCCTTTGAAAATGTAATTCCTACCTCTATAGCCAAAGATTTAGGTCTTCCATTGACTAAAACTTTTGGTAGATGCTACTCAATGGATGCTAAAAAAGTGTCATTGCTAAGACAGATTAAAGATGCTCAAGTTTCCCTTGCTGCTTAGTCCTCTAAGAGATTGAAACTTACCATTCTAGCAACAGACATCCTTGCAAGCTATGGAACTCTCTTGAGTAGAATATTTTTCAAAGACATGGGGGTAGAAATAAAATTAGATTGGTCTAGTGCTATTATACAATTCAAAGACAAAAAGGTGAAGCTAGAACCAAAAGAGAAAGAAAAATTCATTGTTTTGAAATAAGATGATCCTAGATCTCAAATCTTGTATCATGAAATATAGTTTGGAAATTATATGTTATTCTATGATACCCCTAAGATCATAGAAGAATAAAAACCAAATAAAGGTGATCAATTGTGGACTTTAGAATTTGATAGCAGTTGTGCAAATGCTACCTCAGGTGTAGGTGTAGTGTTGATATCACCTGATGGAGAAACAACTTGTTTTTCTTATAAGTTGGATTTCAAAAACACTAATAATACTATATAATATCAAGCTCTCCTTCTTATTATAATGACATCAAAACAAAAGGGAGTCAAAATGCTTAAAACACAAGGAGATGTAGAGTTGGTAGTAAGCCAAGTTAGAAATCAAGATGCAGTGAAAAATTCAAGATTGAGAAAATACAATAGTAAGGTGTGGGATGAAATTGAGGGTTTTTATGACTTCTCAATTACATCAATACTTAGAAAATTGAATTCAAGAGTTTATTCTTTGGCAGTTCCTTCATCGTTGCTCTTACCACACCCTGATTTTAAAAATCAAACCTATAAAGTAGAAGTTCCATTCAAGGCTAATAACCTTGATAATGAGGATTCATGGAAGGTATCTAAAGATGATAAAAAAAAAACTCAAATTCATTGAAGGGAAGGATCCTTTTGAATTTTTTTATTTTGAAGGAAGCACTAATTCAAAAGGTGATGATTCAGTAGCAGGAGATGAAAAGAAGATCTAATCTGATGTGTTTCAGTTGAAAGGTAATAGGATTCCACCTCATTTAATCTCTTTAGAGAAACTCTTTAATAGGCGTGATGCATATATAAAGAGAGAAATAGATAAGAAGGGAAAGACCTATGGTGAATATGATAGAATCAACATAGGGATGAAAGTCAACCCCAAGATGATAAACATAGGCAAGTGTTGCACACCAAAAGAGAGAGTAGAAATCAAGAAATTTCTCATTAAATTTCGAGATGTATTTTCTTGGAGTTATGAAGACCTAAAGAATTTCATGCTTGGAGAGTTCAAACATGAAATCCCTCTTAAACCAAATGCAACACCATTTAGGAAGAAGCAGAGAAATTATAATCATATAGCTGATTGGGAAATCTTCAAGGAAATTGAAAAAATGCTACAAGCTAGGATTATATACCATATTCATCATTCCACTTGGGTGGCTAATATTGTACCAATGAGGAAAAAGAATGGACAAATAAGAATTTGTGTAGATTTTAGAAACATAAATCAAGCCTCACTGAAGGACAAATTCTCTCCCTAATATGGATAATCTTTTATAGTCTATTGTAGGATTAGAGATGATGGCCATGCTGGATGGATTTTTAGGATATAATCAAATCCAAGTAAATGAATTAGATCAATTCAAGACTACATCTACCACACCATGGGGAAAATTTGCATACAATAGAATTTTCCTTTTGGCTTAATCAATGTAGGAGTAACTTTTTAGCATGGAATGAATTTGGATTTTCAAGTTTTGAAATATAGAATTATGGTCATATATATTGATGATTTGATAGTCTTTTCTAAGAAGAGAAAAGATCATATCAGGGATCTAGAAAAGGTGTTACAAAGATGTTAAGATCATGGTATTTCTTTGAACTAAAAGAAATCAATATTTTGTGTTATAGAAGGTAAGTTGCTTGGTCATATTGTATCTCAAGAAGGAGTGAAGATAGATCCAAATAGGGTTAAATCTATTCAACAATTAAGTCTACCATTGAGAAAAATAGGAGTGAACTCCTTCTTTGGCCAAGTAAATTTCTTGAGAAGATTTGTTCTTGATTTCTCTAAAATAGTTAAATGTATAGTTGATATGATGAAATACAATAAAACTTTCAAATGGAGTGATGTTGGAAAAAGGGCTTTTGAAGATATCAAGGATGTCATTGCTACAGCCCCTATACTTGTTAATCCTAATTACACTAAGGAACTCATCATTTATTGTTATGCCTTAGAACATACTATGTCATCCATATTGATGAAAGAAAATAAATACATAATGTAAGCCCCAATAGCTTTCATGAGTATACCATTGAAAAATGAAGAACTAAGATATTCTCAAATGGAAAAACATCCATATGCAGTTGTGAGAGACCTCAATAATTTTAGATTTTATGTGTTGCATTCTCATTTTTATAATATAAGTGCTAGAACTTGCAATGAAAAATATTTTTATAAAACAAGACATTGGTTGCAATAAATAGACGAGTGTGGATAGCCAAATTTCAACAATATGATATAGAAATAAAATTAACTAAACTTGTAAGAGGAAATGCATTTTGTAAAGCATTAGTAAGGATCAACAAAGCAAAGAAGAAGATACTCCAAAAATTCTTATGTTAAGTCTTCAAGATCCATGGTTCCCAAACATTTCTTATTTTCTAACATATGGTGAATGCCTTGATGGATTGACTACTAAACAAAGGAGAGATCTAAAAACTAAAACCTTGAAATATGTAATTTATAATGATGTCTTGTATAAGAGAGCTATTGATGGAACATTTTTGAGATGTGTGGATAAGGAACATTAGGTGAAGTTGTTAAGATCTTTTCACGATGAAGCATGTGGAGGACATTTTTCTAGCACTGTTACTACATTCAAAATATTGAGACAATGTTATTATTGGTTTGGTATGTTTAAAGACGTATATAAGTCGATGGCTAATTGTGAAATGTGCAAGATTTTTACTAGCAAAACTTAGCTAGATGCCTTACCTCTTAGGCCAATAGTAATTGAAGCTCCTTTCCATCAATGGGGTTTATATTTTATAGGTCCAATTGATCCTCCCTCTAGTCAAGGACATTGATATATACTAAGTGCACAAATTATTTTAGTAAATGGGTTGAAGCTAAGCTAATGAAGAAGACTTCCTTAGAAGTGGTATCTAAGTTCCTCAAAGAACATATTCTAGTCAGGTTTGGAGTTCCTATGAAGTTAGTAATGGATAATGCATCTATTTTTCCTCTTCACAGATCATTGAGTTTTCCTATGATAATGGTATTCAAGTTGGACATTCTTCTAATTATTTCCCTCAAGGAAATGGACAGGCTGAGTCTAGTAATAAAAATCTGATTAATATTTTGAAGATATTGGTCTCAGATAATTAGAAAGGTTGGCATAATAAAATTCATGATGCTTTATGGGAAATAGGAGCACACCTAAAAGAGATGTTGGGATCTCACCTTTTGAATTGGTGTACACAGTAGAAGCTAATTTGCCACTGCCATTAGAACTAGCTACTTGTAAATTGAAAATTACAATTGAAGATGATGTCTTCTAAGATGGGTTAGAGAATAGGATCTTATATCTTACTAAACTAAAAGAATAGGGAGAAGAGATGGTTGATAAGATTTCTTAAAATTAGGGAAGGGTAAAATAATTGTTTGATAGAAGAGTAAGGCCTAGAAAATTTATGGAAGGTGACTTGGTGCTATTACGGGATACGAGACATGAGCCAAGAGGTATGCATTCCAAGTTTCAATATTTGTGGAAAGGACCTTTTTAGGTTGCACAAGAAAATCAGAATAATTCTTTCAAACTGGCATATCCAATTGGAGAAACCCTATCATGTTCTTATAATGGGCAAGATTCGATGTTGTATCAAATGAAAAATTGAAAATAGGTAACCCCTATATAGTAGATAGCTAGGTAGGTTTTCCTTTTCATGCATTTTTCTTACTTTATTTTGCTTGTTTTAATTAGATAGTTCATTTCTTCTTTCTTAGTTTAGCCTTTTTTATTATTTCCAAGTTGTTAGCCTTGTGTGGAACCATAGATTGCTTGGATTCTTTCAAGAATTATCATGCATAAATCCCTAGACAAAGCTAGTTGTTGCCCAAGTTTCAATCTATATCTTTTCTTTACATTTTTTGAGTCAAGTCAAAAGTTAAAGTTTTCAGTCCGAGTCTAGTTTTCCTTTAGAATGGTCTTTCTTCTCATCTCTCTTTGAGTTAACCTAATGTGCAAGATCATATGAGCAATAAATTATTTCTTGGCTAGGTCATTAAGTTTTGGGAGGGTTTGTTATGAATTTTTCTAATGAGAAGAAAGACCTAAATATCTTTAATGACTCATATTCTTTGTTGCTAGTCATGTTGGATACAAGATTCATGTTGAGAAATAGTTCTTTATGAATGCATTTCCTTCATCTATGAAAGTTTCTAACTCCATGGTCAAAGATCTATATTTGGAGAAGGATACATTTTCACAAATATATATAGAGAAAATATAGTAAAGAAACATTGAAGACTAAGGCTTAAAGACAAAATGAAGATCATGAGAATGGGATACAAAAAGAATTAGTTGAATTCAAATGCAGGAGAAGTAGATAAATCATTAGAAATGGTGAAAGAAGTAGGTTAAAGGTGATAAAGATCAAAGTTGAAATTGAATTTATGAATCAAAATATGTCTAATCATCCACATCATCAAGTTGAATAGTCAAGTCACCTTAGAAATAAGTCATGACTGTCAGATGAAGGCTAGATCGATGGATAATATTTAAAGAATAAATTATGAACTACCTAACAAAGCATCTCATTGACCATCAAATCAAAGAAGATTTATGAAGGTCATTATATCACTATATAGAGATGGTCAATCATTATTCTATGTGACATAGTGACATGAAGGCACATGTTTGGTGGGCCATCACATTTCATGAAGCATACTTAGAATCTAGTCACTAAGTGCCATGAAGGAAAGAAAGTCAAAGTTAGATTCTCCAAGCAATGGAATTGTGCCAAATGTTTGCCACTATGTGCCTAGCTGGAAAGAGGGACTTGTGTCACAAAGTAAAAAGAGCTAACATCATTTTTTTATCACTGTTAGATCAGAAAGAGATCCACAAATGTTGTTATCTCACTATATGATGTTACTCGATCATTATTCTATGCAACATAGTGACAAGAGGAACCCATGGAGGAAGTTATAAAGGAAGCCATAATGTTCTAATGTTAACCATTGATTTGAGATCAACAATGGGAATTCAAAAATGTAGTGACCATTAGAATATGAAATATATGGATTTGGCATGGAACAATAGAAAATGAAGAATAAATAGATTTCTACATGATTTTCTAAGACTACATAAAGATGAATAGTCATGGTGTGTTTTAAGGAATATCTTGGATTGAGAATTGTCAATAGAAGAGATAGCACATGCTCATATCACGATACAAATTGGATATTTCCATATTTTATTCTTTATTATATGACTGCTGCTCTACCAAAATTTAGTAATGATAACAACACACTATAAATGTAATCCCTTTTGACATAAGAAGGGTCAAAAAATTGGAGAGGGAATGTTTCTATAATTCCATTTATAATAGTTATTTCATTTTTTTTAGATTATGCATTAGATAGCTTTGCACTTAGAGTTGAAAGATAATTGTGTATGATCTTGTAAATAATCAAATAGATTCCACTTCCTTTTGATATTTGCAGTACAATAATTAAATTTGTTGTTTCATATATGGTTCTGTTTCCTCTCTTGATAATTTCATACATGTTATGGACTTCATTAAGATTTAAAGAATAATCTATGTGAATCTATTGGATACTTGTTGAATTCCATTTTAGTCAAGGCTAATAGCCAAAGCAATTCCACTTGCTTTCATATGTATAATATTTTCTTTCCCACTTCTACATTTAGATGAGTAATTTGCATTTAGAATAGAATTAGGATTCAAAAAATATTAAGATAATCTACTGCAATCATTCCATTGAGCATGATAGGTTATTCATATACATCTTGCCTAAGCTATTGGTGCCTACAAACAACTTGGTTATCCTTTACTTCTCTTAGGTTAAGAGCTTATAATATCAATAATTTATGATCACATAAAGACATATTCATTGCATATTATAGAAAGAATCATAGGGAGGTGTACCTAATAAATTTAGAGGGTAGTGATAAAGTATATACACTGACCCAACTATTGGTAAACATACTTATGTTTCTCCAAACATTGGGTATTGAAGAGTCAAAATTATCAAATCTAATAGAGGACAAACTATTAAGCAACACCCAACAAGAAGTTTACTACTACAAAAAAGTTGGAGATTGTACATAGAGATCTTAGTTTTCCTATGAAGACTAAAGGATTCTATGGTGAAAGGTATTTCATGATTTTAGTTGATGACTTTTCTAGAATGATGTGGGTTGCATTTCTTAAAGAAAAATCTAAGGCATTTGATAAGTTCAAGATATTCAAGAACATAGTTAAGAATGAATATTAAATGTTTAAGATTAGATAGAGGAGGAGAATTTACTTCAACTGAGTTTAACATCCTTTGGGAAGCTAGTGGAATCAAAAAATAGTTATCAGCTCTGAGAACTCCTGAGAAAAATGGTATTGCAAAGAGGAGAAATAGGTCAATAACAAGAGTAGCAAGAGCTTTGTTAGCTGAGAATGATGTATCCAAGATGTTTTTGAAATAAGTTGTGAATGCAATAGTCTACAATATAAATAGAGTGCAAGTTAGAAAACACACAAACAAGACCCCTTATGAACTATGGTGTGGTCACTCACCTACAATTAAGTTTTTTAGAATTTTTGGTAGCAAATGTTAGATGAAAAGAGATGAGGATATTAGTAAGTTTGATTCTACAAGTGATAAGGTATGTTTCTTGGTTATTCATTAAACATTAGAGCCTATAGATGTTATAATCTAAGAACAAAGACTATTTTTGAAAGTGCAAATATGAGAGTTGATGAGAAATTTAGGATACAAGAAACAGTAGTTGATTACAATTCTAATGATGAGAATATTGTTACTAAACCAAAGAATGATGAAGATTTCTTCGAGACTAAAAATGATTTATAAAATGAAGGACATCAAAGCATGAACAAAGCTCAAAACCTTCAACAGAGCTCAGAGTTGAGATAACAACTCCTACTTCTAGTAGAAATATGACAAAGAATTACCCACTAGTGAAGATCATCAGAAGAAAAGATAAAGGTGTGATGAAAAGAAGCATAATCAATGAAGAACGATGTCTAATATCTCAAGTTGAACCAAAGAATGTAGAAGAAAAGATAAAAGTGTGATAAAAAGAAGTAGAATCAATGAAGAACTATGTCTAATATCTCAAGTGGAACCAAAGAATGTAGATGAAGCATGTAATGTTGACTATTGGAAACATGCTATGAAAAAAAAATTGAGACATGAGAATTGGTCCCTAGACTAGTAGACAAGAATGTGATAGGAACAAAATGGGTATTTAGGAACAAGATTAATGATCAAGGTGAAGTTGTAAGGAACAAAGAAAGATTGGTAGGTAAAGGTTACTCACAACAAGAAGGAATAGACTATGATGAAACCTATGCTCCTATGACAAGAATAGAAGTAGTAAGGTTATTCTTAGCCTATGCAATCCATAATAAATTCAAAGTGTATCAAATGGATGTCAAGTCATCATTTCTCGATGAAGAAGTTGAAGAAGAGGTATAAATAGAAAAACTTGAAGGTTTTCCTTTAACAGATGATAAGGACATGGTATGCATATTGAAGAAAGCATTGTATGGCTTAAAGTAAGTACCTAGAACTTGGTATGCAAGGTTGGATAAGCATTTAACAAATCTTAGATTTTGCAAAGGTATGGTAGAAAGTAATTTATATTGGAAATAAATAGATCATGGATTGATGATTTTGGTAATATTTGTTGATAATATCATATTTGGAGGAAATAATGATGAAAGTGACAAGTTTGCAAAGGAAATGAAGAAGGAATTTGAAATGGGCATGATAGATGAAATGAAATACTTCCTAGGATTGTAGATTGTGTAGGATAAAGAAGGAATCTTTATTTCTTAGACTAAGAATTTGAAAGATCTACTAAAAAGGTTTGGTTTAGAAACATGTAAACTAGTTGGAACACGCATGCTAATTGAACACAAGTTATCTACAAAGGATGAGACACCTACTATTGAGAAGAAGAAGTACAAATTTATGATTAGAGGGTTGCAATTTCTAACTCACACAAGGCCAGATATAGAAAATGTAGTTGGATTTGTTGCAAGATTTCAAGCTAATCCAAAAGAAGCACATTTTGTAGTAGTCAAAAGGATATTTAGGTACCTTAATGGAATACTAGAGTTAGGATTATGGTATGACATATCTAATGATTTCAGTTTAGATGATAATACTAATGGTGATTGGGTAGGTAGTATGGATGACAGAAAGAGCACAAGTGGTGTAGCATTCTTTCTTGGAGGAAGATTGGTTTCTTGGTCAAGAAAAAAGCATGATTGCATCTCACAGAGTACAGTAGAAGTAGAATATGTCATAGCAACAAACAATTGTAATCAAGTTGTTTGGATGAAGAAAATGTTGAAAGATATAAGGATAGAATTAGATGAACCTATTTTCATACATTGTGATAACACAAGCATAGTGAATATATCTAAGAATCTAGTGTTTCATTCTAAGACTAAGCACATTTCTATCAAATATCACATGATCAGAGAGAAAGTTGCAAAAAAGGAAATTATATTGGAGTATGTAAGCACCAAGGAGTAGATTACAAACATTTTCACCAAGCCATTTCCCAAAGAGACTTTTGAGTATTTGTGAGGTGTGCTAGGGATTATGACCCTTCTTACATCAGAATAGATGATGCAAGAGTGCACTAGTCTAGTGTAACAAAGCACTATTATTTTTCTGGATTGAATGTTGATGCTTCTTGTATAGGGGAGTATCTCTAATGAACCAATTCATCTTAGACTCTTGTTGGATGTTATTTTGAATAGTGTCTTTGGATACTTGAGCAAAACAGAGATAACTATTGCAGAGATTGATGGTTGTTGAAACCTTTGACATTGATGTCAATGGGGGAGAAATTACAACATGAAAACTAATTTTATATAGATCATAATGAGGTATATCAATGGGGGAGGGAGAATTATTGATGAACAAGATTTGAAAAGAAAGGATAACAATCTTTTAATGTTGGTATTTTTGGAACTAGATGTTTTTTATCTATGTTGCCATCAATGCCAAAAGGAAAAATTGTTGGAAGCATGAATGTTGATGACACTTCTATGGGGGAGTATTGTAGAAACATGATTAGATCATTATCATGATGATATTTTACATTCATTACTTTGTTTGTCATTGATGTTAACATAGCAGTTTTCTATGATTTCTAACAAAAGAACAATGGTAAAGATCAAGTTGGTATGGAAAGTTAGTTGAGCATTTTCACTAAGAAAGGTTAAAGGGAGATACTACTAAGTGTTTAGTATATGCAGCTAACCTTAGAAGCATAAGATATCAAGTCTAAAATAATTTATGCAAGTTTTTGTGAAGATTGTTCTAAGATAGAGTTTATAGAAGCATGTTCTAGTAAACTTGTTATATCTCTTAGTAGATTTGTTATTTTGAGAATCCAAAGTTAAAGATGTAAAGAATACATTTTGTAGATGACGTAGCTAAGCTCCCTCATCATAATATCACATGTATATAAAGTTATTCTAGTTACAAGGTGAAAGAGTAATATTATCACTAAGTGCAACATGTTGTTAATATGGTCCTATAATAATTAATTGAGAAGGTGTAATAGCTAAGGAGTTGTATTATGGTTTCAGTATAAAGGAAGGAAATTTTCCTTTATCATGTATGGAATGAATGAATGATTGCAAGAAGCATGAAGAGAAAAATGGCAAGTTATAGAGCAGAGTGAAGTTGGAGAAAACTTCATTGCCAATGTTTTATTGTGAGATCCAAGGTTTGATATTTAGATTCGAGGTTCATGACCTCATCTACAAGGTTTGATAGTTATTGGTCCAGTTGACAAAACAAAGGAAAGAGGTTAAGGTATAGTATAGACAATTATTCTATAGGGAATAGTTGAAAGAATAGTTGGATAGTGAGTTGAGTTATTTTTCCCCAAAAGTTGTTTGCACATTGGGTCCTTCTTCCTTCTAGAACTCCTAATAGGGTTGGAATCTCCTAACAAGGATTCAAAGTCTCGTAACAAGGACTCATATGTACTAAATGTTTTAATAGACTCCTAATAGTTTCCATGCTCTAATAAGGAATATTAATATTAGTACATCTTCTTGTGGACATCATTTCCACTGGGGTTTTCCCTCTAATCAAGGGTTTCCCTAGTTAACAAATCTAGTGTAATTGTCTATGTGCATCTTAGTATGTTTGTTATTTACTTTTATTGAATGGTTAAGATTATGTAAGGTTAGTAATTATTGGATAATTAATTCACCACACCCCCCCCCAATATATCCCCTTCAGTTATCTTGGTGGACTATTTTTCTAACAAGTATCTTATGTGAACAAGAGTGATCGATGGATCATTGATAGTTGGTGTTCACATCAAAAGATTTGAGAAAAAAGTAAGTTCATTACCCTAAATTATTATGATGGAAATAGTTTAAGTTTTGGTAATGATGTAGCCTATTTGATAAAAGGAAAAGGACCTATCAAACTCAAAGAAAAGATCACGTGTGACAATGCTTATTATGTTAAAGGACTTAACTATAATTTGTTAAGTGTGTCATAGTTGAATAGTTCAGGTTGCAAAGTTGAGTTTGAGAACAAGATAGAAAAGACTTATGATACTGATGGGAAACTAATTGGGGATGGTGATCATATTAGAGGTAATCTATTTTATATGGATATGAATGATGTTACTTGTCTTGTTGTAGAATTTGATGATGTGTGCTTATGGCACAAGAGGTTATGTCATGTTAACTTTGATAACCTAGTGAGTATTAGTAACATGAAAAGAGTTAGAGGTTTTCCTAAATTGAAGAAAACTAACAATATAATTTGCAAACAATGTTAGTTAGGCAAGATGTTTTAAAAGTAAGAGTCGCACCTCTAAAGAAATTATGGAGATTGCTCATAATAACTTGTGTGGATCATTTGATGTGCAAACCTACAAAGGTGATAGGTACATTATCCTATTTTTTTATTATTATTCTAGGATGATGACAATTATGTTTCTAAAAAAAATCTAATGCTTTCCAAATGTTTAAGTGGTACTTAGCTAGAGTTGAAAAGGAGATAGACAAAAGCTTGAAATTTTTGAGATTTGATAGAGGTGGAGAATTTACATCAAATGAGTTTGAGATGTTCTATAATGATAGAGGAATCAAAAGATAGACTTCTGTACCTAGGACACCTCCTCAAAATAAAATTGCTAAAAGGAGGAACACATCTATAATGAATTGTGCTAGGACACTCATTATGGAGAAGACTATTACTTTGAAATACTAGAGAGGGGTTGTAAGTACATATATATACCTTGAACCATGTGCAAGTCATGGAAGGTACTCATTCAACATCTTTTGAATTATAGTATGGATACTCACCCAATGTAAAATATTTTAAGTTACTTGGAAGCAAGTGCTACATTCTTAAGGATTTCAAGAATGGTAAGTTAGATGCTAAAAGTGAAGAAGGTATACTCTTTGGCTATTTCACAAGAAGTAAATATTATAAAGTGTTTAAATACTAACACTAACAAAGTTGTGAAAAGTGCAAATGTGAAGTTTAATGAATATATAGAGGTACATGAAGTTGAACATGTGAAGGAACCTAAAGAGTAAAAATATTTTTTATACTTTTATGAAGGTATGCCTATAGATGAAGATATTGTAAACCAACTTGCAAATCAACAGCAAGTTTTAGTGACTGGTGTGTCACATACAATGAATGTCAAGTTACAGTCAAGAACCAAGTTGCAAATAGCAGCTAATGCACACTATGATTCTAAGATAAGTGTAGATGAAAGAGATATTGAATTACCTAATAGAGAAGTACATACTGATTCTAAAGTTGACAAACCTAATGAGGAAAGAAGAGCATAACCAAGATTGTCAAAGTATGTTAAAAGACATCACCTTATTGAACAAGTTATTAGAGATAAAAATTCTAGACCAATGAAAAGAAACAAGATGAGAAGTGATACATTTTTTTTTAAGCATGCATAAGTCTAGGATAGTGGAAGATGCCTTAGAAAATGAGGACTAAAGTAAAGCCATGAAAGAAGAGATTGAAAAGATTGAGAAGAGAAAGATATGGACTTTACTTTCCAAACTAGAGGAAAAGAATGAAATTAGAACCAAGTGGATGTATAGAAAGAAGTTAGATGAAAAGGGTGAAGTCACAAGGAATAAGGAAAGATTATTTTGCAATGGGTATGCACAAGAAGAATGAATAGACTATGGAGAAATATTTTTCCCTATTGCAAGATTGGAAGGAGTAAGAACTTTGCTTGCTTACTTTGCATACACAGGTTTCAAAGTTTATCAAATGGATGTAAAGTCAACATTTCTAAATGACATATTAGTGGAAGAGGTTTATATAGAACATCCAAAAGGATTTCTTGATTCTTACAACAACAACATAGTATGTAGACTACACAAATATTTATATTGTCTGAAGCAAGCCCCAAAAGTATGGTATGAAAGGCTTCACAATTATCTTGTGAAGATTAGTTTTTAAAGGACTGATGATAACAACAATTTGTACTTAAAGATAGAAGGAGATAAAGGAATTTTACTAGCTGAAATTTTTGTTGATGATATCATATTTGGTGGGCAAGATACATTATGTAAAACATTTGCAAATGAAATGAAGAAAGAATTTAAGATGTCTATGTTTGGAAAGATCAAGTTCTTTATTGGTTTTCAAGTATATCAAATGAAGTATGGTATATACATCACTCATTCTAAGTATGTGAAGGAAATATTAAAAACTTTTGGATTGGAAGATTCCAAACTAGTTAGCACACCTATGGTGGAAGGACACAATTTCTCAAAGAATGATGATTCAACTGATCTAAATAAAACATTGTATAGGTCTATGATTGGAAAATTGCAATATGTACTACATACTAGACCTAACATTGCATTATCTGTTGGGATTGTTGCAATATTTTCTGCAAATCCTAAGGAGAATAATTTGATGGTTGCTAAGAGAATTATGAGATATCTAAAAGGAACATAAGATTATGGTCTGTACTATAAGAAAAATGAAAAATTTGAGTTGAGAGCCTACACTGGTGCTGATTGGGTTGGAAAAAATGTATGGCAGAAAGAGTACAAGAGGTGGACCATTTTTTTTAGGAAAGTGGTTGGTCACCTAGATCAACAAGAAACAAAATTGTATATCTCAATCTATTGTTGACGCTTAATATGTGGTTATTGCAGTAAATTCTACAAGTGTAGTATGGATCAAATAGCTACTCAAAGGCATGAAGGAGGAAATCATTGAACCTATGGTATTTTATTGTGATAATACAAGAGCTATAAACATATCAAATAACCCTATGACACAAAAAAAGTCTAAGCACATTGAAATCAAGTATGATTACTTAAGAAAGTTAGTTCAAGACAAAGAAGTGAGGATGGAATATGTGAATACAAAATAACAAATAGCTAATATCTTCACAAAATCTATACCTAAGGATGTTCATGAGTATCTAAGAGGTAAACTAGGAGTGATTACCCTATCCAAAGCTACTTAAGAAGAATAAGTAGTGCCATGCATTAACTGAGCTAAATGTTATATCTTATAACTTGATGATGGGCATTACTTTAGGAATTGATTATATTTGCATATAGAGATGACACATCTTTGGCATTATCGTCAAAGAGGGAGATATAAGCCAGAGGGAGAAAAAAATATAACATCTACCCAGTAAGAGGGAGAATGTACTAAGGGAGATATAAGAACAAAGTAGAAAGATATAGATATATCTGAATATCAGAAAGAGGGAGATATAAGTCAGAGGGAGAAGATACGGTAAAGGAACTTGATGAATCTTACATTACCCTACCTAGAGGAAGGACATATACTACATTGATAGAGGGAGAAATTTCAAAGATTTATTTTCTTTTTGGTATTATTGTTGGTATTGGTTTTCCATCAATGTCAAAGAGGAAGATTGTTGATATAAGATTGTTTTGAAGTGAAGAACCTGCAATGAAACAATCATAATTTTATCAGTGATGTCAAACCTACTACTTGCTAGTGAGACAATTTCTTTTTGGTCTAAAAGCTATCATCTAGTTGATTAATGAAGAGGATTTGAAAAGAGGAGATAACAATAACACCTAGAGAAAGGTTGAATTATTTGATATGTAAAAGAAGAACTAAGACCAAGTAAGACATTGATACTGTAGTGTATTGTTTATCTAAGTAAAGTTTGAAATGAAAGATTACTCAAGATAAGATTGGAAGAAGATCAAGTATGAATAGTATCTACCAAGCCTTTCCGAGAAGTTAGTGCAAGCCAAGTAGAAATTAGTGGAAGCCAAGTCAAATTCAAGAGATGCCAAGAAAAGATGAAAAATAGTGCAAGCTGAGTAATTGTTAGTATAAGCCAAGTAAATTTTAGTTGGTACTGAGCAATAGTAAACTTTAGTGATTGTTGAGTGAACTGGTTTTGGCCAAGTGAAAGAACAATATAGATGCCAAGTGAAAACATGTTGATGCTAAGCTCCAATAAATGTGTTAAATTTAAGATTTGATGAATCTGAGTCGACTATTTTATTTTTTTAATTGTTTGAAATGTGCAAAAGATAATTATGATGAGTTAGTGGCACAAAATTCAAGGTGAACTATTTTGAGGTAAATTCAAGGAAGATTGTAGAAGAATTTTCTAGAGGAACCAAATGGAAAAGTGGGTAGATACATTGTATCCTACCTAACCCTAAAATGGATGACTAAGGTTAAGTGAAAAAAAATCTTAATTCTCTATTTATAAAGATAGTTGTTGTAGACACCTAAAAATCCTTTAGAAAATAAAGTATTTTTATTTTCTGAAAAAATCTCTGATGACATCATCATTTATTAATTAATTTTTATGCCATTAAATCCCTTTATCTTAATTAAAAATATTTAATTAAGGAATCCCTCCCAAAAATGTTTAAATCTTATTTAAACATTATTTCCTTATTTATTAATTATTTAATAAATAAATTAACCAAAAATCTCAAAATAAATAATTTATTTATCTTTTGCCCAAAACTTGGCCAATTTCCTTAAGACTACTAACCTCTTCCAAAATCTTCTAATCCTTCTTTAATTTTGATTAAAGGCTAATCCCATCATTTCCTACCTCTAATCCCAACTCAAAATATTTAATTAAGATTAAATATTAATCCTCATATTTATTAAAAATGTTATAATAAATATCTCCTCAACCCAAACCTTTAAGATAAATAAACTTTATTCATCCTCATCCTAAGAAGTTCTAGACTCTTCTAGAAAATCTTCATCCTCATCCTAAACCTATCCCTAATCCTCCATTTAGCCTAATCCACCCCATCCACCCATACTAACCAAGCTTAGCTACTAACTTACCCACCCTCATTAAATGCCATCCACTTGCCCATCTCTAACATCCCTAATCTAATCCTAAATCCATTCCTAATCCTACCCTTAATCATTTGCACAATCCTAAACAAGCTTAAGACTTTCCTAAGCCAAGCCAAAGTCTTCCCTCAAAATATCCCAACCATAAAACTTTATGGAGCCCAAAAAGCCATAAATAAATCTTACAAGCCCATTCATTGCTCTTACAAGCCATTATAAGGGTCTTTATGAGCTTTGAGTCTCCTTTGTTGACCCCTTAATCCCTCTTGCTCTAACCAATGACCTTGTGACATGTGTCACTCTCTGATTGGCTGTAAAGAAGCACAATCCATGTGCTCTCCTCTCATGCAATATGATCCCTCCATAAATTTTTTCTCATCCTTGCATCTTAGCCCTCAAACCCTCAATCCCTTAGCCTATAAAATTGAATCCCCTCCCAAGCCATTTCATCACAATCCTTAAGCTAAAGTTATAATGTTATTTTGAGAAGTCAAAATCCATACTTTTTACATACATCCACATCCAAATCCCAACATCCATTGAAGCAAATTTGAAGTCCTTTGAGCATACATACCAATCCTTTACTTAGACTCATCTACCAAGCAACGAGTGAAATCCTATTGGGAGAGTCCATTCATTTGGCTCACATTCCTAATTAGGGGTTCCTCTTTAGTCTCTCGTATATGTTATATTGATCTTGTTAGTTAATGCTTTATTTTTTTAAATAGATTAGTGTTTCTTGCTAACATATTAGTGTATACATTTTGGCATGCCCAGTGGGACCTCGCTATGGGTCATTCAATCCATATTTTATTATTGTAAACTAACAATCTAATGTTTTTTGTTGTTTGAGTGGGTTGTAGGGTGTTCCTCTTATTTTTACAGGTTGAAGGACGCATTTGGGAAAAAAACATACCTCTAAAAATCTTTAAAAATACATAAAATAATAAAAATTTTGGAAAACCCATGCCCTTTAGTTTTGTTCATGCAGTGTCATCTTCGCAGTTTGGCATCTTCGCCTGGTGAATGATCATCTTCACTAGATCATCTATCATCTTTGCTTGACAAACTATTGTCTCTGTAATTTGGCATCTCCGCCTAGTCTCCTAGTGTCTACACTACCACCAAACTGTCATCTCCATAACCTTAACTATCATCTCTGCAGTTCAGCGCCTCTGCCTAATTTTTCATCATCTCCACCGCCATTTCTAGTTATCTGTCATCTTCGCTGTCACCTCTGGTTGTCTATCGTCTCTGCCACTGCCTCCAGTTAACTGTCATCTCTGCAGTTTAGTGTCTTTTCTTGGTTTCATATTTTCTGCACTGCCAGATTAACCGTCATCTCCATCTAGTTTTCTGTCGTTTGCACAGATTAGCTTCTCTGTAGTTCAGTGTCTTCGTAGTTTGGCATCTCCACCTGGTGAACTGTTGTCTCCACCTATTATTGTTGCCTAGCTGCACCATCATCATTTCTATTTTAGCATCTCTATGGCTTACTAATCCCTGCACTTTTTTTTTTTTTTTAAAAGATTATAAATCAAATTTTAACTTTTGGTGGTTCCATAGAGTAGAGGTTTTTCTAAGCATTTTTACGCCTATGAAAAAAAAGAAGAAGTTGATTTTATTTTCCCAATAGTTAAGCTTCAATTTTTGAGATTTTTGGGTGACTAATCAAATTGTCTTTTGTAGCTTTGCAGGTGGGAGCATCTATGAAACCACTAACCATGTTTCTTGCAGGTTCTCCTTACATAGTTTAATGCTCTTGGAAAATGAACTTGAATGTTTAAACACTTGTCTTTGAATGTATGTCTCTTAAATCAATCTTGAATGCCATAGATTAAAATCAAATTTTTCTTGGAATGCATGCTTAAAACAACAAACTCAATCTTGAATGCAAAAGGTCAATTAATCATTACAACACCTCACAATTCATCTTTTGGGGCATAAAAAGAATTCACATTTTAGAAACTTTCTAAGTTATAAAAACAAATAAAAACACTTTGAGAGAGTTTGTTGTTGGACTCACCCTCTTTAATCACCCATCATTCTAACCATTGGTTGCAATATCAGCACCATATATGGGCATGGGTCTACCTAAGAAGGTGTTAAGTGCTTCACAAAAAAAATCAAACTCTGCTCACTTGAGTTTTTATTGATTTTTCTAAGTTAAATTTTTTTTTGAATGCACATTAGTCTCCCTAACACTTCATTTGGGCATAAAAATTGAACAACTCTTGATGTGGAGGGCCTTCGAGTGTGCGCTTGAAATTCATATTTTACACATCTTTGTTTTGGGCTTAAAACAAACTCACACTCAATCTTGAATGCCTTAAAGAAAATCAATCGATACTTGATGTGGAGGGCCTCCGAGCATGCGGGTTTATTTTCTTATTGACTCTAACTCCTCTTCTTACTTGCATTCTTTGATCAATTTTACTTTTGTTAATGCTTCAAGTTGGAATTGAACATTTGCATCCTAAACATGTGTGTTTGCAAGGTCTAGATCAAAAAACTTAAGCATCAGTTGGAAAAGAACTCTGTCTTTTAGCCCAAGATCATCCAATTCTTCTCTCCCCTTGTTGTCTTTCGAGGCCATCTTCGGTGCATAAGATTAAGATCCAAAATCTTGTTTAAGTTTTAGGAGGCTTGCTTGGGGATTTCATCACCCCTTGGGATGACCTCAACTCTAGCATTCCGACAGAGTATAAAGATCGAGAGGTGAATCCAAAGACACCTCTCTTGGAATCAAGATTTTTTCACTCAGGCTAAGCCTCAAGGAACTTTATACCCTTGAGAAGTGAAAGAGGAGAAGTGGGTTACCACTCCTCTGAACTGTGTGACATATTTTTGGTTTCATATATGGATTTGGGCCTCACATACCTTGGGTATATCAAGGACTCCCTAGCTAAACCAACTATCAGCCTTGCAGACAACCATATAGGGTGTTAATGTGTTTGAAGTGACTGATTGAAAAATTTGTAAAATATACACACTCCTTGGCGCAAGTATCACATTCTAAGAATCAAAAACTTCTATCTAGTTGTTCTTATCTATTGTTTGATTTTTTATTTTTTGAACGAATATTTGCCAAACTTGGTCAATCCTAGCTTAGGGCATACTTAGCGTAGTCACTACCTATTTCAAAAGTTGAATAAGTTGAAGCAAAACAACTGAGATCTCTCAAAGCCAAGCAGATTCAAAAATTTATATCAAAACAACCCAAACCCAAATAGAAATTTCACAAAGCCAAACTCAAGCCATCTCAGGTATACCAAGAAATTTTAGCTAAGAAAAAGAAAGTAGCACCAAGCCCTCAAATTGCCAAACTCCACAAAGCAGAAGACAAAGCTACCGATGAAGCCCTTCAAGATGCCTAGTTAGATTGCACTATCAAATTTAGCAAACATCCAGGAGTTAACCTTGCTTATGCCTTACCAACTAGGCATGATTTTTATGATTAGACCCCCTTGTTTCTCCACATCTTCTTGCATAAGCTTCACTTTTGCATTAGAATCATCTTTGTAGGTAAGCTAGCCATCCTTAGTCATGCCCTTAAGCATTTTAGTTTGCCATCTCATTTAGATCTTTGCCTTAGAACCAAACCAATCCCCTCAAACCTAGCTAGCATCCCAAAAGCTTAAACTTCACATCCAAGCCTTCAAAATTGTTGTCACCTTGCCAAAAGTCTGCCATTCCTACCATCTTGCAAATTCACTAATCTCACCAAGGATATCCCTTTGACAGAGCTTTGTCTAGGGTAATCTAGCTTTGTCACTTGTTATCCCTCATCACCTTGAGCTAAAGGTTGAGATCCACAAGTGGTCAATCTTGTGTTCTTATTAAAGGATCATCAGTCTATCCTTAAGTTGACACAATCACCACCAAGCTTGCACATAGGAAAGCAGACCTTTCATGATTTGGCAACATATCTTTGAAGTTAGAATCCCCAACCCAATCCTCCTTAGGTTTTGTCATATAGCTTTTCCTGAACCTATAAAATCATTTGCATAGAAAAGCCTTCCCCTTTTGCATCCATCAGCATTGCTGCATCGCATCCCTAGGAAATATTCTACATTTTCATGCCACCCGTCACTCGCCTAGCCAAGAAGAAGAAGGAAAAAATGGAGCCCTATCATTTGGATCAAACAGCTTCACTCCCCTTGAGCAGTCAACCATCCTTTAGCCCAAAGAACACTATACCATCACCTACTAACATTGAAATGTTCATGAACCAACTAGGAAATGCAGTATTGGTGAATGCCATTATAGACAAGAACAAAGAAACAATCATGGCTAACTTTCGAAGGGAAAACATAGGAGTCTTCGACTTTGGAAGACCTCCTCCCTTATCAGAACCATCTCACCCATTTTTTGGGCAACTATCACTCCCGATAGGCTCTTATGATTCAAATTATCCTCAATATGAGCCAAAAGAAGAGCCTCAAGCAAGTTCATATGATCCAATAGACCCAAACATACCATCTTCCACCTAAGTTGAAATTTCCATTTTGCAAGCCAATCCAGCCACCACCACTCCATCCTTGGTTCATACCTCACCACTCCAAACTATCTTTGCCCAAAACACCTCACCATTAACTCCCTTCAATATTGATGCCACTACTCTCCAACCCAGCCTTCCAAATCTGCCCATCCCCAAAATTAGTGCTAGCATCTTTGGCCAACCTTAGCAATACACAATAGGGATGCCACCCATGGGGCCAAGTAATCAACCTTTTATCAGCCCCAACCTATTTGCCTCTGCCCAAAACACCATTCCATCATTTCCATTAGGTCCTTGGAGGTCAGTGCCATCAACCACAAATCTACAAGCTACTACCCTCACTCCACAAAGCTATCAAACCCCACAAGCTACTACCAATGTTCTACCAAGATCTCAAGTGATCCAAACTCCTGCCACCACTCTACAAGATTTCAAATCTAGCCACCAAGCTATCAAACCCCATCAATTCCATTCCCAAGCTTTCAATTCCCACCACCTCCACCACCAACTAATCCATTACCTCCTATCACCAACTATTTTTCTATGCCACTTCTAGAAAGAAATCTGCCACCACCAACCACCAAATACTTGGCCTCTTTTGCCATGCAGATACCTTCTCAAATGGGGGCACAACCCACATATGTTGGTCAAATTCCTCAAATCCAAATTCACATTCCATAAGCTCCTCGATCCTTTCCCCAAGCTTCGCAACTATCTTATACCTTGCCTCCATAAAGAAATCCATTTATCCCACAACTAGCCTACATCCCTCAATCCCTATCCCAAATCCCATATCAACAGCAAGCCTCGCAACACATGTAGCAATATGTGCCACCTCCACCTCAACAACCCATCATCCACCATTCAATTGCCCAAGAAATATACAATCCCTACCAGCCCATACCTCAAAGCCATTCATGTTTCATTGCCCCATCTAGCACATACCTACCTTAGGGCATTCCTACATTGGGGACACCCCAGCCATCACCTATCAATTTAGAATGGGAAGCCATGAAAACAGCTTTGAAGAACATCCAGGAGGGAAATGATCCAAAAACCTTCAAGTTTGAGAATGTGTGTCCTTACCCATTTGACAAAGCCATTACCATGACACCATTTCCCAAACACTTTGAGATACCCAAATTTGAAAAATTCAAAGGAAAAGGAAACCCTATCACACATATCAAAGAATTATATATGCACTTACAAGAAGTGGAATACGATGACGTCTTCCTCTTGCATCTCTTTCCCAAAAGCTTGGCCGGACCAGCTCTTGAATGGTTTTATAGAATATCATATGGCACAATTAAAACTTTGTTGAATTGTCTAAGGCATTTGTAGCCCAATATGCCCATCTTGTTCAAACAGAGCTATCAGTAGTTGATCTTGTCCACACTAAGCAAAAAGGTGGAGAAAGCCTTCTCAAATATCTACAAAGATAGCAAACCCTTATCATCGGCATATCTTGTACCTTGCCAGAGCACCATTTGGTGAAAATGTTTATTGATAATGCCCATCCCAGCTTGGCTCACTACATGACCATGAACTATTTGTAGACCTACAAAGATATCAAAGAGAAAGGAATGATCCTTGAGCAAGGATTCATTAAAGATGGTGTGGTCAAGATTTACAAGGAGGCCAACCAAAATCAATCACATTCCAATGAAAAGTCTAGGTATTAGAAAAAAAACAAGCACGTTGCAATAGATGGGGTCACTGACACAAGACATGTGAATATTGTTGGTCCTTCCCAAAATCAGTCCAACCCACCATATAACCTAAACAATCAACAAGCTATCAACTACCAATAGTAGAATAACCAAAGCCATCAAAACCACAATCCAAGACCCAACTTCCAAGGGTTTAGCAATCAAGCTAATGGCATCAATGTAGCTGTAGGGAAAAAGCCTAGATTCCAACCTACACCTAGAAATTATACACCCCTTGGTGAGCCTTTGGATGTCATTGTTGAGAAATTGACTAAGGAAAACCTCATCAAATTTCCTCCTACCTAGCAAATTGACCCAAGTCAATCTAAAGCTGCATGGTACAAAGATAATGAGTACTCCAAATTTCATAGAATAAAAGGTCACACCACCCTCAGATGCATGAAACTGAAAGATTATGTGTAGGACCTCATTGATTAGAAAGAAATCACCGTTGGTGCCCAAAACTTTCCCAATGCAGGCTTACAGATCTATCAAAATGCTTTTCCTCCTCACAACAACCAAAATCCTAGAAAAACACCTATCCAAACCAACAACACCAAAAACCATTAGCCAAACCAACAACATGGGAAAAACAATGACCACACTTCATCCTATATAGACTATGGTAGCCTCATAGGTTGTATATCCAAGAAAGAGCCTTCTATCAATGTTATCAATATCCAAGGACCAAACAATGAGTGCACAGTCACCACTCGAAGAGCACAATTTAACATCATAGGCCCACCCATTTCACTAGCACCATTAGATCCATTAAAAAGCTAGTATAATATCTTGGAACACCTTGGGAACATGCCAGCCCAAATCTCCATTTTAGACCTTCTCTGCACCAGTCCTATGTACAAAAGCATCCTTGACAGTGCTCTCATAGAATCCCATGTCCCTTTAGATATCAACACTATTGACTTTCATAATCTTGTTGGACACCTATCCTCCTCATGTGCCCTATCATTCAAACCCACTAACATGCCCATGGTCGAGCCAGATCACACCCTTCCACTTCGCATAGCCATCATGGTATCCAATTTTTTCATAAAAAGAGTAATGATAGATAATGGATCAGCCTCGAATATTTGCACCCTAAAATTCATAAAACAAGCTAGGTATACTAAGACAGATATCATCAGTGAGGTTATCACCATCAAAGCTTATGACAATTTGGAAAGAACCATAGAAGGAATTATTTTGCTACCAATCAAGGTTGGGCTAGTCATCCAAGAAACACTCTACCATGTTATTGATCTAAACCTACCATTTAACATCCTCCTCGGTCACCCATGGATTCATGCCATGAAAGCTGTTCCATCTACTTACCATCAGTGCATCAAATTTTTGCATCAGGGCACTGAGGTAACCATCCATGCTGATCCATAACCCTTTGCTTAGTGTAATGTAGTTGAAGCTTCATATGTAAACCATTGCCCTAGAATTGATATTGACACATCCATCACTAGCTCATCCCACACTTGTAATGACCCAGAAACCATCTTCGCCTCCACCCTATCTACCGTGAAGATCAATAATGAAGGCTGTGGAGAGTATAGTCTATCAGATGCATTTGCTGTCGGGGCACTCCCACTTGATCCACATGCCCATGGATGACCAACATATCACAAAGCTAAGGAGATTCCACCTCCTCGATACAAACAGTTTGGCCAATAACCTTTGTATCCTCGAAAATCCTTCTTCATGAGGAGCTCACTTTAGATATCAACAATTGGTTACATAAGGGTGCACCTCCAAGAAATCAAGAACACCTTGATCACTTCAGCTAGAAGTATCCCCAAGAACATAAGCTCATCACTGAAAAATGAAACTATCAAGGTGGTGGTCTAGGACCAGAAGAAAGAGGCATTCAATGCCCCATTGAAGCACACAAGTGGGAAACGAAGTCAAGTCTTGGCTTTGGCATACCCACAAATAGGGGCACCAATGAGAATGGTCACACTTTTTCAAACATTCACCACGAACTTGTTGAAATCAAAGACATTTTTGAGGAAGTTGAAAAGAGAGCCTACGACGATATCCTAGACTAAATCTCCTTGAGACTCTATTCTCCAAGAACTATCCATCCATTTCATTGACCTATCACTCGCCTATCCACAACTCATAGATTGGGACCAACCAAGCGTCATACACACTGATGAGTTCACGTCAGAGGAAGCACTTCTGAGATTCATGGGAGCTGAAACACCTCACAACAAAACAAAGCTAGATTCTACCTATATCTATAAGCTAGATCCTAAGGGGTATTTTGGAGAAAATCCCCAACCTAGTACTGATACACCCAAAACTAGAACTAAGGTGAATCTGAGACTAGTTAAGGCAGCAAAGATAACCCCTCAGCAAGAAAATCTAGAGCCACAAGTAGAACATGAGGATTTAGCATTGCCTCCTCAAGATAATCTACTAAAGGTGTCTTCTATTCTAATTGAGGATACTAGAGAAGTCAACATCGGTTCTTCAGAGATCCCTAGAATTGTTCACATTGATGCAACCCTATCACAAGACCAAGCTAACCTCCTCTTTGAGGTCTTAAGAGATAATATTGGCCGATTTGCATGGTCATATCAGGACATGCCAAGACTTGATCCAAAGCTTGTAGTTCATCATCTTGCAGTCGATCCAAAGATCAAGCCCGTTAGACAAAAGCTTAGAAAAATGCACCCCAAGGTGGCATTACTGGTCAAAGTTGAATTAGAAAGAATGTTAGCTACTAAGGTTATCTAACCTATCGACTACTTAGAGTGGATCTCCAACATCGTCCCCATCACTAAACCTTCTGATGACATCAGAATCTGCACTGATTTCAAAGATCTTAACAAAGCTTGTCCAAAAGATGATTTTCCCTTGCCCAAGATAGATATGATTGTAGATCTTACAGCTAGACATGAAATTTTGTCCCTCATGGATAGATTTTTTGGGTATAATCAAATCAAGATTGCAGAAGAGGATCAGCATAAGACAACATTCACTACCCCTTGGGGAACCTTTTGTTACAACATGATGCCTTTTGGCCTAAAGAATGTTGGGGCTACCTATCAAAGAGCTATGAAAACCATTTTTCATGATCTCATCCATAGCATTTTGGAGGATTATGTGGATGATATCTTGGTCAAATCTCATACCTTCATGGATCATCTTGCTGACCTGGAGAAAGTCTTTGATAGGTTAGCCAAATATCATCTCAAGCTGAATCCCAAAAGGTGTGTCTTTGGGGTCACATTTGGCAAGCTTCTAGGCTTTATAGTTTCTAAACGAGGTATAGAGATCGACCCCAAGAAGGTCAAGGCTACCTTAGACATGCCTCCTCCCCAAACATTGTGACAGCTTCACACTCCTTAAGGAAAGCTTCAATCCATCTGGTGCTTCATCTCCCAGCTTGAAGATAAGTGTATGCCATTTACACATTTACTGAAGAAGGATGAAAACTTCAAGTGGGATCCTTTATGTCAACGCGGCTTCGATAAGCTCAAGCAGTATCTCACCAATCCTCCTATCTTGGTTCCACCAGTTCTTGATCATCCCTTGATCTTGTACATATCAGCAATGCCTACTGCTCTAGGGGCACTTCTAGCAGAGCTCGATGACTACAAAAAAGAAAGAGCCATCTACTACATCAGTAGAACCCTAGTTGGTTATGAACTCAATTATACTCCTATGGAAAAAGCTTGTTTGGTAGTTGTCTTCTCAACTCAAAATCTTTTCCACTACATGCTAAGTTATACCATCCAACTAGTCTCCAAGATAGACCCTCTCACGTATATGCTCTCTAGAACAACACTTATAGGCCGTTTGGCCAAATGGGTTATGCTCCTTAGCAAATTTGACATCTAGTATGTGGACATAAAGGAAATCAAAGAGCAAGCTATAGCAGATCATCTAGCTGATGCACCTCTAATAGATGCATATCCTTTGATCACATAATTTCTAGATGAACATATCTATCTAATTGAAGAATAGCCCCCATGGAAACTTTATTTTGATGGCTCATATACATCTCATGGAACAGGGGCAAGAATATTGTTGGTCACACCTCGAGGAGATTACATTCCAAAAAATTTTAAGCTACAATTCTCTAGCACCAACAATATAGCTGAATATGATGCTCTCATAGCAGGATTAAAGATAGTCATAGAATGGAACATTACTGAGTTACAAATTTTTGGTGATTCTCAACTCATCATCAAGTAAGTCCTTAATGAATATCAAACCAAAGATGAAAAGCTCTTACCCTACAAAGAGCTAGTTGATCAACTAACCCAACATTTTACAAAGCTTCAGTTTACACAAGTACCTCGAATGTAGAACAAAGCAGCAGATGCTATGGCTACTATTAGCTCACTCTTGGAAATTCCCCAAGCAACTACATAGTATAAGTTTTTAGTAAAACAACTCCTCACACCCGCCTATGTGAATGAGGATTCAAACCATGTTTGTATCTTGACTAGTCCCCAATCCCCTTAGTACCATGAGATTCATGCTTACCTTAATGATGGTATCATATCCCCTCACCTCACACATACCCAATGCCAAAACCTCATCCAAAAATCATCTCACTATGTTATCATAGCCAATACCCTATATCGTCGAGGTTATCACGATACTCTCTCTTGATGTTTAGGTAAAAATGAGGTTGCGATGGCATTAAAATAAGTACACTCTAGAATTTGTGATGCCCACACGAGTGGTATTGTCCTAGCACAATAAATCCTTAAAGTAGGCTACTATTGGCCTACCATTGAAGAAGACTCCTGTGACTTTGTCAGAAAGTGTCTCCCATGTCAGCAGCACGCAAATCTTGTGCATGCTCCAGCACAAGATCTATAGCCTATTGCACCACCTTGGCCTTTTGCTTGTTGGGGCCTTGATCTAGTTGGAACTATCACACCTCTCTCATCTAATGGACATAAATGGATAATCACAACTACAAACTATTTCACTAAGTGGGTGGAAGTAGTCCCCCTAGTCTCAGCTATAGGAGTTCAGGTCTCCAAGTTCATCTTGTACCACATTGTTTGCCGCTTTGGAATCCCATCCACCATCTTCACTGACCACAGAGGTAACTTTGAAAATATTGACATGGAAGAATTATACACTTCCCTCTACATCAATTACCACTTTTCTAGCCCATATTTCCCACAAGGTAATGGCCAGGCAGAGGCAACTAACAAAACCCTCCTCAAAATCCTAAAGAAAGTTGTCAATGATTCTGGCCATGATTAGCACCTACAGATAAATCCATCCCTATGGGCCTATCAAACCTCCTTCCATACATCCATAGGCACAACTCCATACTCTCTAGTCTATGGTACAAAAGCAGTACACCCATAGAGGTTGAACTTCCATCCTTGCGCATATCTTTGCAAGGGAAAATATCAGATGAAGAATACAGAGTAGCCAGACTCACCCAACTAGATCTCTTAGATGAGAAGTGACAACAAGCCTATGATCATCTCATAGTCTATCAAACTCATCTCAAAAGGAATTTCAAGAAGGAGATGCTTCCATGACACTTTTAGTTGGGTAACATGGTCCTCACAGAAAACATGAAAGTCCAAGCAGATTGAGAAAAGAAAGGCAAGTTTGAACCTACCTGGCTTGGTCCTTATGTTGTCACTACATCCTTTGGCTCTGGAGCCTATCAACTATCTACACCAGAAGGAGAACTTTTGAATGATCCTACTAACATCATTCATCTCAAGAAGTTCTATTCTTAAAGATCCTTGGTATACCCAGCTTTTGAAAAATACAAAAAAAAAATAGTAAAGAGAAATAAGTGTCCAATGGTGAAAACTTGGCAATTCAAGCGCCTTGGATAGGTACCTTGGTGAAAACCTGGCAATTCAGGTGCCTTGTGTACTAAGACTAATCCATTATCTATCACTATCCTACCCCTCATCTATCTATTCACCATCCCATAAAACACCCACTTGTTCCCTTGGTTATCCAACCAAATATCCAAAATCTAATGAAGCTTGTAAATACCTCCTTGTACAGCTTGCAAATCTGGCACCTCAGCTTGTAAATCCTATACTAGAGCTAGTATCATACCTTGTAAATCTTGTATCATCCCTTGTATCATAGCTTGTATATCCAAATCTTGTCCAAAACTTGTACCATATTCCAGCTTGTAAATAAGCTTGTATCCTAGTTTGTATCCTATCACATGCACACAAAGAATCCCATTTTCCTTAGAATTTTTTGCAAACCATCTACCTATCTACCTATCAACTATTATAGACATCCCACCCTTCACAAACATTTCCATCTCACAAAACCACAAACATGAAAAACCTTGTACATTTGTAACATATCTTGGTATGTCAGCTTGTACATCCTCTTTAGCTTAGTACCATTATATCTATCAAGCTTTCGTGTTAGTTCCTCCTTGATCAGCATCTTGCACACATTGCAAAACCCTTGGTTAGCTATTCCAATGCATCCTTTAGCTAGATCTCCTGTCACCAAAGTGTTATCCTTCTTAGTTCAGCTTGCCAGATGCATCACTGATCCAGATCCATCAGCTTAGGTGCTCTCCAATAGATCCTTGTAGGATATAGCTTTCCTCATGTCTGATCTTGCTCCATTAGTACCTCATCCGACCCATCTCATTGGCAAAAGGTTCTCTTTTGGATTTTCACTTTCTTTTGATTTGGAATCTTCCCTTTTGGGTCTTGAAGTATCTTTTCCAAACAATGTTTATGTTCCTTCCTCAATATTGCCACGATCTTCCATATCATGGTATACTGCGAATGGGGCAATTTGGGCATAAGCTCTTGATCAAGTCTTTTGTTTGTTTTTCTTTTTTTCTTGTGGGTTACCTAGTGTCAGTTCCACTCTAATTCTTCTGAGATTCATGTGTGATGCTGGGGCAATCCTTGTGTGTTTGTTTTGAGTCAGTTCGTCAATCCTCTCGATAGTTGGTGAAAAGGCCTTGATGTTCTTGGTAACCTTGGAAATTAACCAATAGTCCTATATAAAATCTAGTGCTCAACTACATGGTGGTACTTCTCTTTGAAGTACCCCCTCGCTCAATAAGCTTCAATGGATTTCCTTCATCTCCATTATTCCCCATCCATATCCAACATATGTCTCTCCTACCCTAGCTTGTGCAACCATATCTCTCAAAATAAATCATCACTCTTAGCTTTAGGGATCCATAATCTTAGTCTTAGGGATCCACCAATCCAATCAATCCACCAAGCCTCATCTTTTGAGATTGACAATTCTAGTCCTAGGGATCTCCGAAACCCATCTTTCGCCAATCTGACTCTTTGAAATCCTGTTGCATTAGCTTTTATAATCCCATCATCCATCTCCCTATCCTATATTCCTTTTTATAGTGCTCTACTCCTTCATCCTCCACCTTCCCTAAAGTCTTAAGCTTGCTTCCTCTTGTGCATCTAATGCTCCTTTATCATTTCTCCCATAGTGAGAGTTTGAGCTAATTCAACCCCTTCTCTCTGCCAATCTGAGTCTCCTTTCTTATCTTGGATTCTTGTATTTTTCAAGAAGCTATTCAGCCTCATTTTCTCTCCTTGCCACCTTCTTGAGGGGGCATCTCATAGTCTAGTCTCTCCTTCTTATCCAAGACTAGGGCAACTTTGTTGCTAAAACATCTTCTTCGTGTCATTTATATTTCGAACTTCTTTGAAATAGTGTTATCTCAACATTATGTCAAAGAGGGGCAAAATGTAGACACCTAAACATTCTTTAGAAAATAAAGTATTTTTATTTTCTAAAAAAATCCATGATGACATCATCATTTATTAATTAATTAATTATTTAATTTATTTGTTTATTTTTATGCCATTAAATCCTTTTATCTTAATTAAAAATATTTAATTAAGGAATCCCTCCCAAAAATGTTTAAATCTTATTTAAACATTACTTCCTTATTTATTAATTATTTAATTAATAAATTGACCAAAAATCCCAAAATAAATAAATAATTTATTTTTTTCCCAAAACTTGGCCAATTTCCTTAAGACCACTAACCTCTTCCAAAATATTCTAATCCTTCTTTAATTTCAATTAAAGGCTAATCCCATCATTTCCTACCCTTAATCCCAACTCAAAATATTTAATTAAGATTAAATATTAATCCTCATGTTTATTAAAAATGTTTTGATAAATATCTCCTCAACCCAAAACTTTAAAATAAATAAACTTTATTTATCTTCATCCTAGGAAGTTCTAGACTCTTCTAGAAAGTCTTCATCCTCATCCTAAGCCTATCCCTAATCCTCCATTTAGCCTAATCCACCCCATCCACCCATACTAACCAAGCTTAGCTACTAACTCACCTACCCTCATTAAATGCCATCCACTTGCCCATCTCTAACATCCCTAATCTAATCCTAAATCCATCCCTAATCCTATTCTTAATCATTTGCACAATCCTAAACAAGCTTAAGACTTTCCTAAACCAAGCCAAAGTCTTCCCTCAAAATATCCCAACCATAAAACTTTATGAAGCCCACAAAGCTATAAATGACTCTTACAAGCCATTATGAGGGTCTTTATGAGCTTTGAGTCTCCTTTGTTGACCCCTCAACCCCTCTTGCTCTAACCAATGACCCTGTGACATGTGTCACTCCCTAATTGGCTGTAAGGAAGCACAATCCATGTGCTCTCCTCTCATGCAATTTGAGCCCTCCATAAGATTTTTCCCATCCTTGCATCTTAGCCCTCAAACCCTCAAGCCCTTAGCCTATAAAATTGAATCCCCTCCCAAGCCATTTCATCACAATCCTTAAGCTAAAGTTATAATGTTATTTTGAGAAGCCAAAATTCATACTTTTTACATACATCCACATAAAAATCTCAACATCTATTGAAGCAAATTTGAAGCCCTTTGAGCATACATACCAATCCTTTACTTAGACTCATCTACCAAGCAAAGAGTGAAATCCTTTGGGAGAGTCCATTCATTTGGCTCAAATTCCTAATTAGGGGTTCCTCTTTATTCTCTCATATATGTTATATTGATCTTGTTAGTTAATGCTTTGTTTCTTTAAATAGATTAGTGTTTCTTGCTAACATATTAGTGTATATAGTTGTAATATCCCAAAATTGGCTCATTGCCATCTCAACCAATTCTGGTCTATTTTTGATCAACTCTAAGTCCTATGTCACTAGGAAATTCTTACTATGCCACTCACTATTTGACTTAATTGTCAGATGCAAAAAAACCCTAATTTGCATTCATCATGCTCTTTATTTAATTCCTAAAGTATTGACTCATATTAGCTGCATTAAACCTATTTGATTTCAATTTAATCTAAAGTATTTATACTTTAATTAAATTAAATTATATCCTAAGGCTAATGTACTATGGAATATACTATTAAATTAAAGTGCTTATTTTAATTAATTAAATAAAATTATTTAATTAAATAAAGAAGCTAGTTCTAATTAATTAAGTGAAATTATTTAATTAAATGGGAAATCATTCCTAATTAATTACATGAAGTTATTTAATTAAATGAGAAAAGTGTCTTTAATTAATTAAATAGGATTATTTAATTAAACAGAAAATGCATTTATGAGGTTATATCTCATTTTATTGAATTAATTATTTCTCCAAAATCCCTCTTTAGTTCAAAAAAGGAAATTTCTAGTTCACTGCTGATCAAATTAGAAGTGACCCAGATCACTTGCTCCCTCACTGAAGTCTATCTAAGTTGACTGACTATTACACTCAGATCTGAGCCAGTTAACTCCCTTTGATTTGGGAATCTTCCTTTAGGACTGAACTTCATCTTCAATCCTGACCGTTGATGCGAATCGATCCCAACCATTGATGGATTCTAAGGAAGTTTATTTAAGAGATCCTCATTTCCTCATTACGGAGGTTGAGTTCTCATTCTATCAAATTTCTGTCACATTTATCACTCACTAAGCTTAATACATTCTCACATATTCTAATCATTTAGTTTAATTTCATTCAGCTCTTAATATGCATACATTTAATATAGTTTCTTTCATAAGTTCTTAAATTAGTTGCATAATCATTATAGCTTACTTTGCACATTCATTTAGATTAACTACATTCAAATCCTTCATTCTTAGAGGGTCTGGTTTGCCTACACCTCAAATCTGAGGATACTAAATAGGCAAAATCCTTCTAGATAGAAGGTGACAAGTCACTCTGCCAGACCTATTGGATAAAAAACTCAATGTTTATCCTAGGATGGTTTCGTAGGTAATGACTATTTTGAAGTGTCTGTGACATTCAGAGGCCCACATTTCACAAGTACATTTCTGGCGCCCACTGTAGGGCTCAAGAAAATCAATTTCTCAGGGCTTCTCTACATTTTTAAATTAAATTTTAAATTTTTTGTCCGTACTATTTCATACAGAATCAAGAATTTTTGCATGAAACTATTCTTTTTTTTGTGAGGATTTTAAATCTTGGCACAAAGATTGTCTACACTCGCGCAAGAAAGTGTTTGAGTGCGTGAAATTTTGCACCGCACCTATTTCTTCGCGTGAGCCATAAACAGTTTAGCACAAGATAGAAATAACTTCATGCAGATTGTAAGGAATTTCGTGCAAGAATCTGCTAATAGAGGTTATTTTTGCGTTGGTTTTTGTGTTTTCTGGTTTTTCTGCTAACTACTCATTGTTTCTGATTTTTCTATGTTTTTTGATTTTTGAAATAGCATAACAATAGTTTGTGGGACAATTGGAAAAGTGTAATAAGATTGCTAAAAATAGGTAAAACATCTATTAAGTGCATTGCGAGGATTACCAAGTAATTCTCTTTGACCGATAACACTTCATTTGGGCATAAAATGAACATCTCTCGTGTCAAGCGTGTGTGTTTCCTTCCATCTTCTTGTTTTAAAACACATGCATAATTTGATACTAGGTTGTGATCTCCATTAGTTTTCATCTAGCAAGCTTAGTTACTAGTGATAGATCTAGTTAGCTATCTTGGGTTATTAGACTCGCTAATCCGTCGGCCCCTCATTTCTGCCTTGTGGTTGCAAGATTAGTGCCACATTAAGGAGGAGGGGTCTATAGGAAAGAAGCATTAAATGCTCCACTAGGCAACCCTTTTGTGCTTTCTAGAACTCATTAGTTTTTGAGTTGTGGACTCATTTTGGCTTGTGTGAGGGGTTAAATGTTCCACATCTTTGGACTCACCTCGCATTAGTTAAAGTGTTAAGTGTACCACCTTGTGCGCTTTGATCACTCTTGGATAGAGTTGCTTTTGGGAATTAACATCTGTACACACATAGTAATTAGGCCCCATGAAAACTATTCGTGGATCTTGAGAGAGTGGGTTCCTAGTGAAACTCCTCTCTATGAAAGATTCCTTGTAGGTGGGGAGGATACTTTGAGCATCTTGCAGATAGATGAATCTTCAACTTGTTGATTGAGGCATCCTTTCTCCGGAGAGGTTGATAGATCACTGGGAGTTGATATCATAGATCTTTAAGAGATACTCTTAGTTTAGTGTGTCAGATTAATTTGTCTACTTTGATTGGGCCAAAGGTGAAAAGGTGTCAAAACCTTGAATCTGAAAGCTAAGTCCCCTCGTGGTACACTATTGTGAGTTAGTCACCTTTAGAGAGGGTTAACCATAGCAGACAATCCCTCTACAAGGAAAACTATGTTGACGAAACCTCAAGCGATAATAGCCATTTTTGCCATGGTAGTGACAACTGCTATATAAATGTCCTTGTGGATGAAATCTCCATGGGTGTGGTTCATTGTGGGTTGTCAGATCTCCCTAGCAGCTCTTGAAGACTAAGTTCTCAAACTGTATTGAAACCTCGATGCACTGAGATTGGAGGTCACCCCTATGAGTCATAAAAGTTACAGAGTCAAGCCATTACTAAAAACCTTAGAGAGGCCAACTTTTATTTTCTAGGAATATATGCATGATTGCAAAACCTTTTGAAAACATACACAATTAGCTCTCTTAGGGATTAGCATGAACTAAGTCACTTGATTGTTCATGCGCAAGGTTGCTTTTGCCAGTGCTCATTATTTTCAGATGTGCTTGATATCACCTATTTGCTATTTTACATGCCTGTTTATATGCTTGCTTACTAAAATAATCAAACATAAAATCCAAAAACTTTGTCAAAATCAGTCGCTATTGTGAAACTATTGTACCTTCTTGCATGAAATCATTTGGATCTCGTGTGAAATCATTTGATACTCACATGAAGTCATTCTATCCTTGTGCAAAATTAAACTACTTTTGTGCATCTTTGCGTGAAGTCATTTTGTCCACGCGTGAAATTAAACACTGTCATTAACCTTCGCGTGAGCTAGAAACATCTTTGCATAGCTTGTAAAACTTCTTCATGTGGAGAGTAAACTTTATCGCACGAGACTTTGTGTCAACATTATCAATTTGGGTTTGTTTTAGCAATATGTGGCCTGTACGCTATCTTTTTTTGCATCCTCTTATCACTCTCTGTCTACAAATAATTTTGAAATAGCAACACTTTACTTAGCTGAAGACTTGCATCTCGTACTTTGACTAGTCTCATCTCTTAAGTTACCTTTTGTCTTTGTTTCTTAATGCTTGTCACACTTTGTGTCACATTGGTCATAATCCTTAGCTGTTCTAGCCTTTAAATCAGACCACTTGTGCCTTAGTGTACATCATTCTTGTTATTATTTCATCCTTTTTGAGACTCAGTCTTAGGAATGACTGTTGCAACCAAAAGTGGCAACATGTTTTGTCCTCTTAGACTTAGGCGTGGTCATGCCAGGGGTCGTAATCACGACAGAGGTCACTTACGTTTTGTTGCATAGTCTGTATCTTGTTCGGCTAGTAAAACATCTTGATGATCTCCCTCACCTGCCAGGTCATCTTGAGTTCAGCAAACATTTTCCATAAACCTGCAACAAGTTAGAAATCCTTGGTACCAAGAGGATATTGAGATAGGAAGATGTCCTACATTACCAAACACGATGTCTGATTCCTTTTTCAGAGGACCTTTTGACACACAACACACTGATACTGAACACATTCCTATAATGATGAATCGTGAACCTGAACATGGTAGTCATAGCAGACATCAAGAAACACCAAAAAATGATAAAGAGAAAGAGAAAGACCACAACACCAATGAGGAATAGGAAGAGGTGTAAATACTCCCTGAACACATAGCAAAATGTCAAAGAAAGAAAAAATTTCAAAAGGTCATGGGAATCCTACTCAACGAAGAGAAAGAAAAGTACTTTCTCAAACTTGCCCAAGAGGGAGCTAAACTACCTTTTCATTTCAATGTGGAAACCATTATCATGCCTGAGGAAGAAACTGAGACTTCTAAGCTCCAAAAACAACTAAAAATTATGCAAGACCAATTGTCTTAGATGATGAACGAGAAAGAGAAACCCATAAAGACATGCATATTGGATGCTCTTATTTCTATTTGACAAAAGCATAAACATGTTGCCTTTCGCATGAGGTATAGAGTTACCCAAATATGACAAGTACTTTGGTACTACTGATCCCCAAGATCACTTGTGAGAGTTTGGTGCTTTGTCCATGGAGTTTATGCACAATCACACATACCTCATGCATCTATTCCCTAGGAGCCTAGGTGGTCAGGCTTTGGAGTGGTTCTCACATTTACCTTCTGGTGTCAAGATGTTCGATGAAATTGCCAATCTCTTTGTTTAGCAATATTCTCATAACATAAAACACCCTGTTAATATTCGAGATCTATGCAACCTTAAATAGAAATTTGGTGAACCTTTTCTCACATTCCTCCAACAGTGGAGACAACTATACACGAAGCATTCTCGCAAAATTCTAGAAACCAAGAAGCTTGACATTTTCACTGATAACGTCCTACCTGATTTCGAATACAGAGTCCAACTTCAAGGTCCACGCACCATTGAAGACATGATTACACAGGCTATTCGTATCAAAGAATTTATGGTAAAAAAAGGTGAACTCACTCTTCAGAGAGACACAAAACAAGGTTCCACTTCCAATAGGGATAAAACAAAACATGTCAACAAGAATCAAGAAATTGTACATGATGGAGTTGTTGATAATGTCACACCAAAACCTACTAAGGTTGCATTTAATCTTACAGATGGTCTTAAAGTGGCCAAAAATGCTGAGAAACCTCCTCCTGACAACAAAGCATTCGGAAACAAACTGAGAAACTCATGGGCAACACACCCCAAGTGAGAATATACACCCTTGGGAGAACCCCTGAATGTGTTTTACAAAACATTACTACAACACAAGCTGATTTCACTAATGGATAACCCTCATCCCTATGATCCACATCCACATCCACCATGGTGGAATAAGACCTCATTCTATGAGTATCACCAAAACAAGGGACACAAAACTGTCAACTATATAAACTTGCACCATAAAGTCCAAGACATGATTAATGCTAGTGATCTTGTGGTAGATGGACATAAAAAAAATTTGGACCACAAGGCATTCAAAGAACCTTTCTAGGCTTATGAAAAAGGAGAGACTTCAAAGCCAGAACCCTACAACAAGGTCAACTATACCTATTCCAATGATGACAATGTCATTCATATGGTTGAACCTATGGATTCTAAAAATTACAATGTCATTACCATTAAGGGCAAGAAAGATAATGACAAACCCAAGACACCATTTGTCTTGAGGGGCCCTACTTCCAATGCAATGGATAATGCACCTTCACAACACTGTGCTAATGTTGTTACTCGCTCTTGTGCCAAGTTGGTGCTCAAAGGCCCTATGCCTCCTACTTAAGATCTTGAACAATACAAAGATAAAGCCCTTGCTGGTCCATCTAGCAAAGGTGCAAAACCCAAAACAAACTCGACAGCAACTAGTTATAGTGTTCTTGATCAACTAAAATGAACTAATGCTCAGATTTCCATCTTTGCGCTGCTTAAAATCTCACCTGCTCACAGGAAAATTCTAGACAAAGCCCTCATTGAGGCAAATGTTCCTCAAGATCTTGATCTTGAGTAATTTCAATCCATGGTAGGTCACCTGACCTCACCTTATCTTATGACCTTCTCCGAAGAAGATGACAGCTCGCTAAATCACCCACACAATCGGCCTCTACACATGAGATTATGATACACCAAACATGTTTTTGTTGGGTACTCATTGATAGTGGTTCTAGCCTAAATATTGTCTCTATTGCTCTGCTTAGACAATTGAATTATTTTGAG
Organism: Cupressus sempervirens; assembly: GCA_028749045.1. Lineage (NCBI taxonomy): Eukaryota > Viridiplantae > Streptophyta > Pinopsida > Cupressales > Cupressaceae > Cupressus > Cupressus sempervirens. Next base: position 41,823,406 of record CM053793.1, on the reverse strand, counting down.
GACTCTATCAATCCTTGACAAAAGATCACTATCAAAGCATATGATGAAGTGGAACGAAAGTCTCTAGGTCTTGTGGTTTTACCCATCCATGTCAGTCCTATTGAAAGGGATGTCACCTGTTAGGTGCTTGACATTCCCTTGGCTTACACCATTTTGTTGGGACGGCCATGGATACATGAGATGCATGTTGTGCCATCCACTTACCACCAATGCATCAAGTTCCCATTTCATGGCTCCGAAGTTACTATTCCTGCCACTACTAGCTACACCTACAATATGCTCAAAGCTACTGAAACTTTCATCCCTGCTAACTGTGAGTCCACTGATTATCATGACAATAAGCTAAAACAAATTGAGCGATCATTCAAACTGAAAGAAACTGGCATGGGAGGGTATCACATTGAACCAGTGTTGTCATTGACATCTCTCCCAGAGTCTCCTTGACATTATGGGAGACCCTCAGAAGAAAAGAAGCCATTCATTCTGACACCTCAGACCAAGTATGATGGCACTTTTGTCAAGGCTACAGTTCCCTTAGAAGATGAAAGTGAAAACAGAGCCATTGATGCATGGCTTTATAGAGAAGAGGCTCCAGTGGACCTAATAGAACAAGCTCAAGAAATTACTCCTAAGAAATATGGGCCTGGCTTTAGGCTTATGAAACATTTTGGTTATAAGGGAACTAGCCCTATTGGGTGCAATAACAATGGGTTCATTGACCCTATCAAAGTGAAAGCTGAAAGCAATAGTGATACAACTAGCCTAGGGTTTAAGAAGGTCCCTTTTCATTTGGGATCAAACAAATTCATACCTGTACCTGAGAGTTCATCTGAAAATGAGTTACAATCTGAGTCAGGTACTCAAGAGGAAGAATTTGATGATGAGGATTCCTACCCTCATCCTATTCCTCATGATCTTGCTAAATTCTTTGTTGAGCCAGATGACTTTGTCTCACATGTTAGCACTGCGAATGATACTAGTGATTCTTCTAAGGAAAATACTGAGCAACTCAAATATCATTCAAAAAAGGGAGAATCTAGTCAGTCATGTCGTATTGAGTATTTGTGTAAGAATTTAGAGGCTGAAGGAGAGTATGTCCCTATCACTGCTGGGGAGTTCTATAGTCTCTCACCATGTAGGACCGATTCTCATGAATATGAATTTGACTCTGTTTTAGAAGCTACTATTGATAAAGACATTCACCAAGTGCATGTCTATGAAAATCAAATCAAAGTGGGTGAAATGTCTAGGGTTAGGTCACAGGGGTCTGATCCAACTAGTGTCCTAGAGTCATCAATTCTTGACGTTAGTATTCTGAGGCATTTGAACACACCTGTGGATGAGGTCACCGTAGGTCTCAAATTGCTGGTCCATGCACTTAATAACTATACTATGAATGCAATTGAAGTAGCCACTACTCTCTCCCTCACACATCTCGAGCTTATAGACCAGAACCCCAATGCATCTAATGAAGTCCCCACATTCCAGAATGACTATGCTCTCACCTGTTACCTTAACGCTATCGAACCTATAAGATCTTCCACCAAAAATCAGATCATCAACATGACTGAGGCTGACATCAAATATCTTAGTCACATAATTAAAAAGAAAAAATGCAAGAGGTTAGATGGTGAAAACCACATTGTGGTAGTGTCAGATCCCAAAAATGTAAAAACAAAAGACACATCCAAGGGTAAAATCCTCTCTAAGGTGCCCATGGATGAGATATTTGATGTCCTTCCCAGTCACTTCCAAGAGAGATCATCAGTGCTAATAGAGAAATTGCAGCCAATTAATATAGGAATAGAAGAACATCCTCATTTGATACATCTGGCACAATCATTGTCACCTGAAGAGAAGGAACATTTCATTGCCTTTTTCAAAGAAAAGAAGATAAATTTTTCTTAGACATACTCTGACATGCCAGGATTGGATCTTGATCTTATCATGCATCATTTTTCCATAGCACTAGGCATCAAACCAGTTAAATAGAAGCTTCAAAAAATGCACCCTCATGTTGCATTGCTCGTCAAAGAAAAATTGGAGAAACTCCTAAAAGCTAGTTTCATTCGTGCAATTGATTATGCCAAATGGATATCCAATATTGTTCCAATTTCTAAGCACGATAAATCTATCAGGGTTTGTACAGACTTTCATGATCTTAATTTGACATGTCCTAAAGATGACTTTCCACTCCCTAATATTGATATGATTGTGGACATAACGGCTGGCTATGAGTGGTACTCACTTATGGACGATTTTTCTGGATACAATCAGATAAAGATTATGCCAGAAGACCAAGAGAAAATGGCTTTCACATGTGCATGGGGAACCTTTTGTTGGAATGTGATGCCATTTGGCTTAAAGAATGTTGGTGCTACATATCATCAGGCTATTACCACAATTTTTCATGATATGATGCATAGGACCATGGAGGACTACGTTGATGATACCTTGGTCAAAAGCGCTAAACACAATAGTCATCTGCAAGATTTGGCACCCATCCTAGATCGTATGGAAAAATTCAACCTTTGACTCAATCTTAAGAAATGTGCATTTAGTGTCACATCAGGAAAGTTACTAGGATACATCGTCTCTACAAAAGGAATTGAAGTAGATTCAAAAAAATTACAAGAAATAATGGACATGCCACCACCTCGGAACATCAGTCAAATCAGAGGACTACAGGAAAGGCTTCAATCTATTTGCAGGTTTATTTCACAATTGGTAGATAGATCACAACCCTTCACAAAGACCTTACATAAGGGTGTGAAATTCAATTGGAGCCAGGATTGTGAGCAAATCTTAACACAGATCAAACAATATCTTGTCAATCCTCCAATCCTAATGCCTCCTATTCATGGGAAGCCTTTTATTTTATACATTTCAGCCACTAAAACATCCCTAGGAATCTTGTTGGCTTAGGAAGACAATGACAACAAAGAAAGATCCATTTATTACTTGAGTCAAACATTGGTTTCTTATGAGAAGAACTATAGCATTATTGAGAAATCTTGCTTGGTAGTTGTCTTTGTTTCCCAGAAGTTGAGACACTACATGCTTGCCCACACTACCTGACTCGTGGCTAAAATAGATCCCCTAAAGTACTTGCTCAGTAGGGCAGCTCTCACAAGAAGATTAGCTAAATGGATCATGATACTCAGTGAGTTTGACATCCAATATGTTGAATGCAAGGCTATCAAGGGACAGGCAATTGCAGATCAGCTAGTTGATGCACCTATATAGAGTCTTCTACCATTGTATATTGATTTCCCAAATGAGTCAATTTTGACACTCACGCACCATACATGGGTTATGTTCTTTGATGGATCCTTCACACAACAAGGATCAGGTGTTGGGTTACTCTTTATTACACCACAGAGATACTCATTGCTCAAAGCATACAAGATCCTATTTCCTTGTACAACTAACATTTCTCAATATGAGGCTTTGATCAATGGTATGAAAATTGCAGTTGAATGGAGAGTGGATCAGTTAGACATCTTTGGTGACTCTCAGCTTGTTATCAATCAAGTAAATGATGTATATCAAATAAAGGATGAGAAATTAATTCCTTACAAGTGCATGGTTGATGATTTAAAGAAGTATTTTGCACATATCACCTTTCAGCAGGTTCCACGAGCAGATAATAAAGCAACTGATGCCATGGCCACTCTAGCCTCCTTGCTACAAATGCCTAAAAAATGATCTCTGACATGAGTTCTTGGTGGAAGCATTACACTACCCAACCTATGACACTCCTGATGCTAGAAAGATCTATTCTATTATAGGACAAGAATCATCCCACTACCATCACATCTATTCCTAGCTTTGTAATCAAACCATTCCAAAAGGTTTGACTCGAAATGAGAAACGTTACCTAATCTATAATGCTTCACATTATGTTATTATTGCTAATGATCTATATAGGAGAGGTCTTAATGGAACACTCCTTAGGTGTTTAGAACCCAACGAGTCCAAACACACACTAATTGATGTTCATGAAGGCATTTGTGGATCTCATTCCAATGGCCTGACACTAGCTCGCAAACTCCTTCGTGCTGGTTACTTATAGCCTAAAATGGAGCAAGAAGCTATTAAGTATGCTAGATCTTGCAAGCAATGTCAGCTACACAGGAATCTCATTCATCCTCCAGCTAGAGAGCTGATTCTCTCTACTACAACATGGCCATTTCAACAATGGGCCTTCAACTTGGTGGGGAAAATTCACCCAACCTCCTCTAATGGACATAAGTTCATCATCATAGCTATAGATTATTTCATGAAATGGGTAGAGGTAGTACCTCTCACAGTTGTTGATGGAAAAACTGTAGCACTTTTTATTACAAACTACATCATCTACAGATATGGTGTACCATCCTCAATCATTACTGACAATGGAGGAAAATTCAAGAATAAAGACCTCAAGGAATTATGCAAGAAATTCAAGATCACACAACATTGGTCTTCCATTTATTACCCCCAAGGTAATGGCCAAGATGAGGCATCCAATAAGGCGATCCTCAAAATTCTTTATCATATAGTTTGCAAATCAGGGAGAGACTAGCATCTCCAAATCAATCCAGCTTTGTGGGCATATAGGACAAGCATTAGAACTCCAATGAGTACAACTCCCTTTGCATTGGTGTATGGGGTAGATGTTGTGCTTCCAATAGAGGTTGAGATTCCTACGTTGAGAATCTCTATGAAAGGCCATATCACTGATGATGACTATAGGATAGCTTAGCTTCAAGAGCTTGTGTTATTGGATGAACAACAAAAAGTGGCATGTGATCATCTGTGAGCATATCAACAAAGAATGGCAAGAAGCTACAATCAGAAGGTCAGGCCACGTGACTTCCAGATGGGTGATCTCGTCCTAAGAGAGAACCCTAAGAATCAACAACAGTGAGTGCAAAATGAAAAGTTTGAACCAAACTAGCTAGGTCCTTACATCATTACTATAGTATATGGATCTGGTGCTTATTAGCTTTCCACAACTGAAGGAGAAGTGCTTAAAGAGCCTATCAACACTCTCCACCTAAAGCAGTTTTATAGTTGATTTAATCTTAGCAAGCTCTTTGTACATATCATATTGTCCTAAAAAAATCATAAAAATCAAAAAAAGTCCTAAAAAAAATTGTTACCCTGATAACACCAAAAAAATTAAAAAATCTCAAAAATACAAAAAAAAAAAAAGAAGAAGAGTGCCATTGGTGAAAACCTAGAAATAGGCATCATGGTTGCAAAAAAGGAGAATCCTGCCAAGAAGGTGAAAACTTGGTAAATAGGCACCTCTTGTTCCCAATGCTCCATCTTGTAGTGCATCTTCTAGCTATTCTGTACAGTCACTTTCATGCTTTCACTTTCTCACTTTCTGCTCATGTATCCATGGATTGAGTCTTGTCACAACTCAGGGGCATTCCCCCTTAGTGTCACTCTTTTCAAGATTCTCCTCATAGAATCTCCTTTGCGACAGTCACTAGTGGTCCTCACTGCATCTGCCTACTATTGCTAGTGTCACTCCTTTTGAGATTCTCCTCATAGAATCTCTTTTGTGATAGTCACCAGTGATCCTCATTGCATCTTCCTACTATCACTAGTGTCAAACTTTCCAAGATTCTCCTCATATGATCTCTTTCACAATAGTCACCAGTTGTTTTAGTTATGTCTGCCTACTATTTCTTAGGTCACATCTCCACATTCCTTTATGAAAAATCTCTCTTGCATCAGTCACCAGTCATCCTGGCTATGTTTGTCTATTGTCGCTCAGTCCTTCTTAGGTTCTTCATCATGAAGATTCCTCTTTGGCCTCAGTCACCAGTCATTTTGACTATGTCTGCCTACTATTGTCACCCTACTGAAGAGATTTCTTTCAAACATGTTCTGGACATTGACACTTGACATCAATTCCGAAAACATTGAACTCAAAAATGATATAATTGTTTGGATATGCTGAGCATTTTCTTTGTTTTCTTTGTTTTGCTTTATCATATTTCCTCGAGAAACTTGATGATGTCATCTTTGACTAGAGAAGTAATGACTAGAGGCATGATCTTTCTTTGCTTTCTTTTTGTAGTTTAGTTCCAATTAGTTGACATATTCCTATAAGAGGGGTGTCCACTATAAGAGCCTCCATCTCGTATTGGATGGCTATGTGTACCTCGACTCCTTCTATATGAATACATCAATAACATTGGTTCTTCTCCTGATTTTTTGGAGTGAAATCTTCATGCTACATTAAATACTAATACTTGTCCTGCTAAGTGAACGTATGGGTCACTGCGAGTATATCTAGCACACTTCTGTCTCAGGTTACAAATGCAAAGGTCGTTGCGAATAGAATAAATACTAAATACTTAGCATAAGAGGGATCTCTCATGTGTTTGGTGTGCCTATCATATAAGAAACATTTAGGTCATCCTAGCATTTATGCTCTGATGCTTATGTTAACTTGCTATATTAAAAGGGACAGATGTTCTGGTCATTCTAGCTTCTTATGCCTCGAATGCTTACATTTAATCTCGACAAACCAATAACATATGTTATATTCATATTCCCATGATTGCAATGTCAGTGAGAATTGTATGACCTATGAGCTTTGTTCTATATCCAGTGATGATTAAATGTTGAGGCTCAGTAACCAAACCTAGGGTTGCATTTCACATAGTCTTGCATCACATTCTTCACTTGCATAAGCATGCTACTCGATGGTCATTTTGTTCCTACCCTTTGTGATGAAGGATTGGGGGCATCTTCCCACATATCAGGTTTCTCCACAACTGCACAAGCATTTGGTTCATCAATTTGCACTACCCGATGGGATACTTGTCACTGTCAAGAAAAAACATGCAACACTACATGAGATGTCAGTCCATACATATGCATTCTACCCAAGTACAACATACATCTTATGTACATCAAAGTAAAACAAACATAGAAAATGACATATATATAAGGATACTCGACTCAAAAAATATCTTATACGTATATATCTCAAAAGAATGGGTCTGTACAAAAATGGGCACTACTCGAGTGCAATCGATCAAAAATGATATATGTGGTGTTGGCACACCAGTCGATACATAGCTAGAGATCAAAATCACAATCAGCCATAGAGTGTCTAACTCTATCCTATACCCTCGCCTCTAGGAGGAGTAGGAGCAATAGGTTTTAGAGGTGGTGGTGGCATATCTGGTCTGGCAGGAGGTCATGTGCCTCCACACTCTCACGCATACTAAGAGAAGTTTTGAACCTGCAATGTCTCATCCGATACTGCACTAGTATATGCAGCATAATAATAGGTGGCCCTAGCTGACTGAAAGTGGATCTCATCATGGGCTAGCTCCAACCTCTACTCTACAGTCTTTGTGTGCTCCCTCTATTGATCTATCTCCCACTGTCTCTCCACCAGTTGCACATCTCAGACTGCTACTTGTATCTGCAGGTCCCCCAGCTATTAGGAGCCTTGACAGATCCACTCTTAGTACCACCTTACTGCATCCTACACACCAGATACTGGTTGATATGGTATATCCTCATCTAACATCTTTGAGGCTTGCCACTATGGAGGTGCCTATAGTTGTGGTGGCACCTGCTGATGTGGAACCTCCTACTGAGGAACCTGCTCCTCAGTCCTCTATCTCCTCCATCGACTATGTCCTATCCCACTACCTCTAGCACCTAGGTCTAATCCCATCTGACATGGGGGAATAGGCATCTGCTATACCTGGTGCTAGACCTGTGGTGAAATCTATGGTTGATCTGGTGGCTATGGCTATCCCTACTACTATTGGGGCACTTGTACCTGCCCTACCATCCCTAGTGGATCTGTGAAGTGTGGAAATAGATGGCTAATAAAAAATGCTTGATATGTAGGCATCATCCTGGCATCTACTACCTCTGGTAGGTAGTCCCACTGAACTACAACTAAACTATGGATATCTATCATAGATTTCCCTAGATCCATCCGCGGTGGCCATCCCCACCCAACATCCTTCTACACCCTGGCATAGGCATAGTACTCAGCAGAAATGTCCTGGGGATGGCCATACTACTACCAAACTCGTGATATAGCAAATCTCTTAATGACTGATGTCATCCTACCTGCCAGAGGTTGCAAACTAAATATCCATGACAGCTCTCTAGGGGCATCATCCCAATCCTCTATCTCTCTCCACGGTCACCATACAATAGACACCAGGTCATTTAGATGTGTCTACCAGTAATTAGTCTTACCCAAGTGGACCTAGGTAATATGCCCTCGATATCTGCAAATATAGGGCTCCATGGGCTCTCTGGCATCCTTAAAAATTGGCCAACATATGAGAAGATGCTCCCAGGCCCAGATCTGCAAAACATACACTCTAGCTGCCATGGTCTTCTTCTCATGGAAGATGACCTCATGCATCTCATGGAAAAGGTGAGCCAACATGCACTAACCCCACCCAAAGATCTTAGGTGCCTCTAGCATCCTACGGACCATGACTCCCCATATGTACTCTAAACCATGTTGTCCTCTGTCAAGACATAAGAAGTAGCTCAAAAATATCACCAGCACAGCTGCTAGCCTATGTGTTGGTCCATATGTGTGCATCAGCTCATCCCAGTTGATGGCCCTACCCCTCAGTAACTCTCTCCCAAACATAATAGACAATGCCTCTATCCTTGCTCAAGATATTGTATCATAAATGACTTTGGCTCCATGGAAGAGAATCTACAGAATCCTCCATATATCCTCTAGTGTGATGGTCATCTCACCCATTGGCAAGTGGAAGGTGTTCATCTCTGAATGGAAATGCTCAACCAAAGTAGTGAGAAGGCCGTGAGTCACCATCACGGCTAGAATCTAACATAATCAAGACAAACCCAAATGCTCAATATATGCCAGGTCGGTAGCATCGAGGCTCCATAATAACTCTCCATATGGAGGATAATGTAATATGAATGAAACATCATCAAAAGATTCGTGCACACACAACAAAACAACAAATGAAACGATTAGTATCAAGTTGAAATGATACACCAAAACCAATTAAAATGTAATTTTTGAGTGAGAAAATCAAAATTTTAAACACGATTGTCATGGGATTTTGCACAAAACTTGTGAAATCTTGCGTGAAGCTCTCCAAATTTTGAACAAAATAATTCTTTCTTCAAGCGAAGAATCATGCCTTCATGAGAAAAAATATTTTTTCGTGCGAAAAATAGCTCTATGTGCGAGAAAAGAAATTTTTGCGCGAGCAATGAATCACCTTGCACGAAGAATCTAAATCTTCGTGCAAAATCTTATGCTTCCCATGTGAAGATTCATTTGTCACACATGAAGAAACGATGCACCCTATTCCTTCACACGAAGAAAGAAGATCTTCGTGTGAGAAGATATGGGTCTGGCACAAAGACCAATTGGACAACCCTAAAACATGCTATAACTACAATAAATGACATCGAAATGCCTGAAAGAAAAAGCACAAAGCTGAAGAATTGATAACTCACTGGTGGTCTATAGTTTGTTGGGTGGTCGTGACATCTGGAGCACTCAAATTGATGATGTCTCATGCTGATTTCCATGTCTCTCTTAGAGCTCAAATCAATAGAAGACAACAACACAAATGAATTGAAAATGACCCCTTGGGCCCTTATATAACTACTGACCCAATTTTTCAAAGTGCTCAAATTTGCGCAAAAATCACCCTCCTAGCTAATTGGACCATTCTTGATCCATTTTCAAGATCAAATTCAAAATTTGACACACCTAAGAGCCTCAAAAATGTGTTTCAAAATTTTGAGGACCGACACAATTGAATGCTTGTGTAGCTCAAATCTTTCTGATACTCTACAATTCTTGGAATCCTTTCAACTCTACATTCTCCATATTTTCTAAATTCATTTTGGAGATAGTTAACTCAAGTCAACTTTGGCTAAATTTGGTCAACTTTTGGTCAAACTTGGTCTTTTAGACCTCGCAATCAACACACATCTGGCTCTAAATTTTCTTTAGATCATTCTAATCTCTTCTCTTTTCTTCAGATCATTCTAATCTCTTCTCTTCTCTACTAATTCTCAAATTTCTTCTGTATCTATTGATATACTACTTTACATCATATTTCTAGTGTGTCATCTTTCGACTTTGCTCCTAAGGGGGCATGATGATTACATCATTGAATTACATTTCAACTCAACCTGAATCTTGTTTCTTGGGGCATCTCATTCCCATCTCATGTCCTCATCACTTGGGGCATCTCATCACTTGGGGCATCTTATGCCCTCTTATCTAGCATCTTTGCCATCTATCTTATCTTTTCAACAATTGATCAACCTTATAAAAACTCTTCTCAGAGTTCAATGGATAGGTATTGGAATAGTCTAAACCCCAACTCCTAAGGATCAAGCCTTGTTCTGGGGATGATCCTGCGACTCATGATTGGACCTTGTTATCTTTTTCTCAATTTTAGGTAAGCTTCATTCTAGAGATAATCTTCTAAATGCTTTCAATTTTAGGTATCTAGGTGTTCTGTCTAGATCCTTGAAGGTTAAGCTCCGTTCTGGAGATAATCTTCTAAATGCTTTTAATTTTAGGTATCTAAGTGTTCTATCTAGATCCTTGAAGGTTAAGCTCTATTCTGGAGATAATCTTCTAAATGCTATCAATCTCAGGTATCTAGGTGTTCTATCTGGATCCTTGAAGGTTAAGCTCTATTCAGGAGATAATCTTCTAAATGCTATCAATCTTAGGTATCTAGGTGCTCTGCTTGGATCCCTTAGGATTAAGCTCTATTCTAGAGATGGTCCTGAAAAGCTTATCAATTGGTCTCCGTGCCATCACCTTCAGAACGAATCTCATCTTCGCATCATGCCTTCTAATTTTCTTTGAATTGAACATACTACTTGCACATTCATTCAAAGAGGGCAAAACATAATACCCCAAAATTGGCTCATTGCCATCTCAACCAATTCTGGTCTATTTCTAATAAACTCTAAGTTCTATGTCACTAGGAAATTCTTATTTTGCCACTCACTATTTGAGTTAATTGTCAAATGTAGAAAACCCTAATCTGTATTCATCATGCTCTTTATTTAATTTTTAAAGTATTGACTCATATTAGCCACATTAAACCTATTTGATTTCAATTTAATCTAAAGTATTTATACTTTAATTAAATTAAATTATATCCTAAGGCTAATGTACTATGGAATTAGATCTATTTAATTTGATAAAAGTTCTTATTTTAATCAATTAAATAAAATTATTTAATTAAATGGGAAACCATTCCTAATTAATTAAATGAAGTTATTTAATTAAATGAGAAAAGTGTCTCTAATTAATTAAATAGAAAATGCATTTATGAGGTTATATCTCTTTTTATTGAATTAAATATTTCTCCAAAATCTCTCTTCAATTCAAAAAAGGAAATTTCCAGTTTACTGCCGATCAAATTAGAAGTGACCCAGATCACTTGCTCCCTCACTGAAGTCTATCTAAGTTGACTGACTCTTACACTCAGATCTGAGCTAGTTAACTCCCTTTGATTTGGGAATCTTCTTTTAGGATTGAACTTCATCTTCAATCCTAATTGTTGATCTGAATCGATCCCAACTATTGATGGATTCCAGGGAAGTCTATTTAAGAGACCCTCATTTTCTCATTACAGAGGTTAAATTCTCATGCTATCAAATTGCTATCACATTTTGCACTCACTAAGCTTAATACATTCTCACATATTCTAATCATTTAGTTTAATTTTATTTAGCTCTTAATATGCATACATTTAATATAGTTTCTTTCATAAGTTCTTAAATTAGTTGCATAATCATTATAGCTTACTTTGCACATTCATTTAGATTAACTACATTCAAATCCTTCGTTCTTAGAGGGTCTGGTTTGCCTACACCTCAAATCTGAGGATACTAAATAGGCAAAATCCTTCGAGATAGAAGGCGACAAGTCGCTCTCTGGACCTCTTAGATAAACAACTCAATGTTTATCCCAAGATGATTCTATGGGTAATGACTATGTCGAAGTGTCTATGAGGTTTAGAGGCCCACATTTCATAGGTACAATAGCTACTCAGAAGCAAAGGCTTTCATGTGTGAGAACCTAAGGAAGAAAAAGAGTCTAGGGTATTGCTTCATTTAGTGGCCAAACATAAGTGATTGTAGTTGGCATGCAAAGCAAGAAGGCTTAAGAGTATGAATGCTTGAAGGGTGAACAAGCTATTAGAGCTGAAGTGTGTGAAAGCCAAGAAAAATGGAGGATTGAAATAGAGATATATAATCTTCAAGTGAGTTTTAATTTATTATTGGATCAAGCCTTATTGTTAGTTTCTAATCATTGTATCAGCCTAGGGTAAATCCTTTGGATTAAGGTTGACATAATAGTCATTTGTAAATCCTTTAACTAGGTGACATTCTAATGGAATTGTCCAAAATCCTCTAACAAGGCTCGCTCCTAACAAGGAAGTTGAAATCCTTTAACTAGGTCACATTTAATAGTGTGTATTGTAACCTTTAAAAGGGTTGGCCTTTCATAGGGCATGACTTTAGAAGAGTGAGAATTAGTATCATGTTACTGGTGGTTTTTCCTAAATTGGGTTTCCACATAAAATACTTTTGTAAAATGTGTTAATGAACCTATTATGTTTCATGTTTACATTTCTGCAAAGCTATTTTGACCTAGGACAATAACCTACAATGTTTAAGTATTGTATGATCTAATAGATGCATGCATGAAATTTTTTTATGGATATAGGTCTATTAAGAATTGAAAAGTTTTATTTGTACATCTATACCTTGGATAACCAATTCACCCCCCCTCTTAGTTATTCAAAAGAATTCCAACATTTTTGTTTTCTTCTAGGATCATCTTGATGATTTTCAATAGACTCTTGTTACTTGATTTTGGCTACCCATTTCCTTGGGGATGGTATGGGGAAGATATTGACCTTGTAATGCCATACTTGTCACAAAAATTTATAAATTATTCATATCTAAATCACATGACATTATTAGTCACAATCTTTTTAGGACATCCAAATCTAGTTACAATGTTATTCAATAGAAAGTTATTCACCACCTTACTAGTAGCATTCCTAGTGGGAATAGCTTCCAACCAATTTGTAAAATAGTCTTTTACCACTAGTATCCATGAGTAACTAGCAATAAATTAGGTTGAAAATTATCCTATGAAATTTAATCCCCATTATTGGAAAGGTGCTTGTACTTCTACTAGTTTTAATGTCATGTTTCCATAAAATTTTAACTTTCCACTTAATTTCTAACAAGGATCCCACTTTCTCATAAGTTAATATGCATCTTTGAAAAGATTAGGACACCAAAATCCTACTCTGATCACTTTGTGAGCCATTTTTTTAGTCATATAATGTCCCCCACATACTCCACTATGAATTTCATTCAAGATTGTGATTGAATGATCTTTATCAACACACCTTCCATACTTCTCCACCATAGCTATCCACTCACAATGACATACTTGATACCCTATAACTTTAAGGCCCTTCTCTAATTATCACTTAATCCTTGTGGAGCTTTCCTATATTACAAGTAAAATCTGATGTCTTTATACTAATCATAGATATCCATATCGCATAGCCAATCTATGCCATCACCATCAAGTTGATTTATCTAATTTTTTTCAAGGTTTGTCTCTACCAGAAACTTAGCAAGTCCTTGACCTCTCACCAACTTAGTAATCTAAATATCTATATTAAATTCTTGAATCTTGTTGATCTATCTACATCTTCTTTCCTAAGACTTCTTGTTGTGAGAAGATTTCCTTGATTGCAACACTTGGAACTAATGCAATTACTATATAACCCATTAGATAACACCCTAATGCCTTAACTACCTTGACAAATGCATAAGCTTGTTTCTCACTAATGTCATATTTCAATTTTTTAGCCTACAATGATATACTAAAAAAAATTATTGGTTTTTCATATCCATCCTCATTTTATGAAATAAAATTACTACAATAATATGGAATAGGCAAAGGAAAATATGTTTATTCACTTAGAATAATCAGAGGCTCTTAAAATAGGGGCATCATTTATTACTTGTTTGATTTTTCAAAAGGCCATCCTTGGTTCTTCATCCCATTAGATCTCAAAGCCTTTCTTAAGCATTTTAGAAATAGGCCTACATATCTCAAAAAAATTTGTAACAAATCTCCTAAGGAAATTTATTTTCCCAAAGAATGATTGAATACCCTTTACATTCTTAGGCTTTTGAATCTTGTATATAGCTTCAACCCTTTCAGGGTCTATCTTAACTCCTTCTTTCCCTACCAAGTGGCCTAGAAATTTAACTTCAATAACAACAAAAGTACACTTCCTAGGGTTCAAAGATGTTTAATACTTAAGAGCTCTGATAAATAAATTTTCAAGGTGTGTGGAATGGTCATTTTCATCATTTGAATATGTTGTCAAGTCATCTTGATACACCACTAAAAACTTGTCAATTATATCTGCAAAGGCTACATCCATGGCTCTCTAAAAAGTGTAACCAACATTAGTTAAGCCAAAAGGCATTATGCTATAGACATATATCACCCAAGGTGTCCTAAATTCTATCTTGTACTACATTATGTTGTAGACATGATGTCACCCAAGGTGTTGTAAACACTATCCATTGAGGTTACATTGAAATCAACACACAGTATGATATCACCATTCTTCTATCTAAAATGAACTAAATTATATACCCAGGAAGAATGCCTGATTGGTTTGATAATTCCTGCATCTCTCAACTTTACCAACTGTTCTTGCATTTCTTGTGCCAATTTTGGGTTAATAGGTCTCTATTTTTGTTTGAAAGGCTTAGCCCCTTCCTTCAATGAAACCTTGTGCTAGAAAATATCTTCTCTATAAGCCTTCAAATTATCATAGAACCAAGAAAATACATGTCTGTACTTTCTCAATAATTCAGTCAAAGTCTGCCTAATTTTAGGAGATAATTTCTTTCCTATATACAACTTCTTAGGTGTTTCTGTGGTTTCAAGGTTTACCTCCTTTAATTCTTTTGTATCATGCTCTTTTTCACTTTTCTTAAATATATTGTGATTATCAAAAATAGTTTCTAATACAACTAGGCCCATTGGAATCTTATTTGTTTTCAAATGAACTTCCTCACCAAAAACAACATCCTTACCATCTATAGTTTCTACAAGGGCTACATGATCAATACCCTATCCCCAAAATTGGTCTTCACATTTTAGAAATCTTTGTATATCCTTATCTTCTTCATCAAAGATGCTAATTTTGGATATTGTTAGGGATTGAGGGTCTAGTTTGTACCTCCACTTTTGACAAATGAGCAAAGGTTATGTCATCAAGATTGATAGCAATATTTTCCAATAGATCTACCATCTTATTATTATTTCTATCCTTCCATGTAATCCTAAAGCCATAAAAAATTCCTATCATGTCTTCGACAACATTTCTATATTGCTTTATCCTTTTAATTTTAGAAACATTCACTTCCCTTACTTGAGAAACAATCATTTCATAATCTCCTATAAAATTTAAGCACTTTAGACCATGTTTATGAGCCAATCTCTAACTAACAGTAAAGCTTCATATTCTTCTATGTTATTTGTACATGGAAAGTTTAGAGTAAATGGGAACTTATATGTGCAACCATTAGGAGAGATCAAATTTAATACCTACTCCTGATCCTTCTTTACAACAAGCTCCATCAAAATACATCATCCATAAGTCACCCTTCTTTGATTCTGATTCAGCTTCTTCTACGATTGGTGATTTAATTTTTTCTTTATTTAATACTAACACTTCAGTCCTAAAAGAATTCACATCAATGTCTACAAAACATGTCATATCATCTTTAATTTTTTGTTCAATCATGTAGACAATCTTGGGCTCCCTATTCATTTTCACTAACTTGTCATCAATCTAAAAAGTTGCATATGATAGATCACATTATATACTTCCCCCCATTGCTGCACTCCATTTCCTAGACAATAACATGCTAGATTGGGGTGGGATATCTACTACTAGTACACTCATGGCTTGTTCCTTTTCAATGTAAGCAAGTAATTAATAAGGCATTACATTTATTGTCCCTATGATAGTGACTTCTCTTTTCTCCATATCACAACACCTACCTTGAGCAGTATTGACTTTCAATCCAAATTCTTTCATTACTTCAAAAGGAATCATTATATTAGATGCTCCAAAGTCAATTATACAATTCTTCATAGTTTTTCCATTAACAATAATGCTTAAGAGGAAAGGATCCATACTTCTTAAACATTGATTCACTAAATCATCCAAATGCATGGGAGGAATTTGAGACATAACAACCTTAGTTTCTATATTCCTTCTTAGACTTCTCAGTGATTTGATTAGTATTATAGTCATGATTAACCTTATTATCTGCACCCTTGGCCTATGCTATGTCTTTTCTCTTATGCTCAAGGATTCTTAAAAAATTTGATAAAGGAACTTTTATTGTGATTTGTGATAATAATGACAACATATCAATAAGAGGGAGAATGGAATTATCAATAGACATACCTTTTTCTTGTCAAATAAATTTGGAGTGTTGTGACTTTTTTGTTTCTCACTCATAGTGGTGATCACCAATGATCCTTTTTCTTTTTTACTATCATTAGCTTGAGCTTTAGGATTTTTTGCAATATCATCTTTCTTGGCTTCCCATTTTTTATTTACAATTTTAACCTTCATATTAATTTTATCCTTTGGCTTAGTGATCTTTATTTTCTTTGGATCAATCTTCTTGATAAAAAAAACTAGACATTTTGTTTCCTTCAGCTTTTTGTAACATACCTCTAGTTTGTACTTGTGCCACCATGTTGGCAATGATCTAATCAATTTCTTCTTTAGTAGGCATCCTTAGAGTTACTTCATTTTTTATGACACCATATTGCAAGTTGTGTCCTCCTCATCATCTTCATTAGAGAAGATTTGTTGATTACTATATTATGGAATTGTTTTATGTCATGAACATCACTATCATCATCACCACCAAATTCAAAAACATCATCATAATATGATTCAACCATATTAAATCCAACATCTTCAACACCATCCTCATAATCAAGCTATTCTTCATTTCTATCTTGATCAGCAGCAAAGGACAATGAAACAACATAATGTTCTGATGCATTGGGTAATTGACAAATCACAACCACTAAGGGTCATCAACCATGTTGAGAAATGTTTATGTAAGGGATTAGGTGTACTATTTTCACCTATACTTTTAGCAGGAGGAACAATAGGCTTCCCATCTTTCCATTGAGTAGTTTATAGAAAATTTTGTATTCTATTTTTCTTATTGTAATGGGTATTAAACTAAAGTTTCTCACCAATATCTTGTTTATTGGCATGATTTGCCAGTGGATTCAGATTTTTGAGAAATTTAAAACCCTATTCATTTTATCATCCTTAGGTTTCTTACCTACATTAGGCTTCTCACCTTCTCTCCTATTATCCCTTGGATTAAATAATTTTGGTTCATCCCTTTTTCCCAACTTAATAGAAGCCTTTCTATTATTCTCAATGTTGACAACCATCTTATAAGAATCCCTCAATATTCTAGGGTCCTTATCTCTAAGAGTATAAGCCATCTTACTATAAAATGCATTGATGTTATAAGACACACATCTTCAAAAAGTCTCATTACTTGAAATAATTTGTACATCCCTTTCTAAAACCTTACATTGAAATCAAAGGTTGACTCATCTAGCCTCTTTTTTATGCTATTTAAATCATTTAACATAAAACCAAAATTGGTGTTGTCACCATACTACTCCTTGAAGATCTTCTCTAAATCATTCCATGAGCCAATATTGTCATTAGGCAGTCTCCTAAACCAATCTTTGACATCTTTTGTCAATGAGTGAAACAACAACTTCATCACCACATCCTCATGTTCTACCTCATAGTCATTAAGCATGTCAATGAAATTTCTAAGGCATTCTTCATTAGTTATAACATTATTGTCTGAAAACTTGATGACTTCATCACTCAAATCATTGGAAGTAGGATGGGGAAAACTAGGTATGCCTACACAATACATTTGTTTATATTTCTCCATATAAATTGGACTTCTCTAAAACCCTACAACATTTGAAGTACTTTCTCCAGTAGCTTGGGTTTGTATTAGGATTTGAGTTTGCTAGGATTGTTGAGCATTAGGTATCTAGCTACTTGTTGTGGCTGAAGTGATAGGCACTAACTTTGATAAGCTTTGGCTAGTTACTACAGGTCCATAGATATGAATAAATGACATGGCTTGTGAATGCTGGTTCAACCATTAAGCTAGGGTAGAATTGGATTTGATAAAATTTATTTGCCTTCTAATTTCTATAGCTTGGGCTTTATTGTCAACCTTTTCAAGTTTGTTGGCCAGATCTTCCTTTTCTTTCTTATCTTTCTTTAAATATAAATCAAGTTCAGACATAACAAGACCTATAAGTTTGTTAGAAAAAACTTTGAGCTCATTAGTTTAGATCCCTACTACCTTTTTCCTTCATTTGTCAAAAATTTTCATAGTTAGATCTATGACTTTAGATTCAATAGGCTTATAGGGTTGGATTTGGGAAATAATATGGTCATCCTTCTCTTTCAGAAGGTGTTCTTATTCTTGAACCTTAGATATCAAATTGTCAACATTTCCAAAAACATCAAAATGCAAGGTAGAAGATATTTCTCCCAACTTCCTATTTTTTTCTTTGAAGGCCTCCATTCTCCTAAGTAAAGTGTCTCTCTCAATGATAGTAGTCATGGTAATATGTTCCTTGTCCTTCTCTAAAAATATGTTGAAAATTGGCTAATAGTGATATGTATTTGTGGTCATTAATGGCAACACATGATGTGAATGTTGATAGGAAACCTAAAAAATAAAGATACTTAGTGTTTAGTAATTAGAAAATTGTCTAAGTAAAGAATTTGGTTTCCAACAATGTATTGTTTTGTTTATAACATGTTGTAGATGTCATAGTATGACTAGAGAAGTTACATGGAGATAGTATACATGTTGGTGGTGATGTGTATACCCTCAAAAGTTTTTACAAACTATATGAAATAGATATAATCATTTTTTAATGATACATGACAATGAAATTGAAGGAAAGAATTGTTTTCTTTACAAAATAATTACTTGTCCAATTAGGGCCAACATCCTAGATGTTTACTCTAACTTGAAAAAGTGAATTATGGTCTTATCCAATCCACCAATAATTTTTGTAAAGGTATAGTATTTATATAAAGGACTTATTTTGATAAGAAGTGTGCAAGTTATGTTTACTAGTGCTTGTATGTGATTGTGAAGTTATGTGAAGTGAGAAAACTTTCGTGAAAGAGTTATATGCAAAGTTTTATCTGGTGATTTGAGATTGATTTGAAGATCAAAGATCAGTCAAGGAAGGAAAATAATAGTAGATTACTTGTTTAAGCAGTTAGCTCTTCTTGTAGTTGAAATTGCATGTTCGGGTAGTGGGTTCATCTTGCATAAATTATACTACAACTCCTAATTAGGTTGGCACAACTCCTCACATGGTTGGAATCTCCTAATAGGGATTCAAAGTCTCGTAATAGGGACTACTTATATTGAATTATATCATTGACTCCTAATAGGGTCCATCCTCTAAAAATCAACATATATATTTGCAATCGGGTTTTTCCCTTGGTCAGGGTTTCCCTAGTTAACAAAATATGGTGTCATGAGTTATATTTGTGTGTTGTTACTATTACTATTCAACATTACTTTATTTCTTTTTTATGTATGGTTTAAAGTAAGAAATAATATTTAGTTGGCGAATAAATTTTATAGATTACTGATTCATCCCCCCACCCCCCTAGTAATCCCTATTTCTAACAATTGGTATTAGAGCATAGTTACTTTGAAGAGGCTTAACAACTTAAGTAAGATCCCTATGGATATAGAATAGTTGATAAAGAACCTTGAAGAAGCTCTTGAACAAATTGATCTCCTTACTAAAGAAAGAGATAAGCTAAAGTACAGATATGAAGACTCCAAAGTATACATTGTTCAATTGAAGGAAAAGATTGAACATCTAAAATCAAAGTTTGAATCTACTAAATCTAGAACTAGTGATGATGACTATTCAAATTTGAAGACAAAGTACAAGATCTTGAAGCATGAGTTGAATATTAGAAATCTAAGTGGAGTTTGAGAAATGATCCTCACAAAATTGAATCCATTTTGAAGATTGAAAATGCATATCTAAGAGCAAGTCTAGCAAAGAAATCATCTAAGTTTGAAACATTGAAAGAAAATCATGAAGAACTCCACAAGTATAATACTATTGTGAAAGGTGCATTAACATTGCACAAAAAATAGCTTGAGAAACTTTATTATAGTAGAAAAAATATTGATGACTCTATGTCCATTCAAAGACCTTCTTATGACAAGACTAGTCTTGGCTATCTAATTAAGATTACTGCAAGCTAGAGTTATCATTGAACCAAAAGATTGACCTATTAATGCCCGATATAACCACTAGACTTATAGAACATAGGAGGGGGTTAAGCCATGTCACAAAACCCAAAGGGGAAGGTTGGTGGTTAGTCCAACAATTCCCCCTTAATGTCACCCAAGGGGATTCGAACTTGTGACCAAGCTCTAATACCAATAGTTAGAAACAATAGTCCAATAATATAACTGAGAGGGGGGGAGGGTGTGAATAAATTATGTGAAAATGAAAACATTTATTTTCCTTAAAAAATCTTGATCAATCAACCAATGTAAAAAATAACTATAAAGAGATGCTCATACACAATTACACTAGATATGTTGACTAGGGAAACCCTGGTAGGGATGATGCCCACAAAAGATGTACTAATATAAGTATTTCTTGTTAGAGGATGGACCATGTTAGGAGTCTATTACAACATTTAGTACAAAGAGTCCCTATTAGGGGATTTTAAATCCCTGTTAGGAGATTCCAACCCTATTAGGAGATGTGGAAGGCAACTAAACCCACTATCCAAACAACTTCAAGATTAGATCAATGAACTCATTATAAAATTGATCTTAGTACTATTCCTTTTAGAATAATAGATGTGTAACAAGCTTTTTCACTTCTTCCTCTATCTAGTACATCTGACTACTTCACTTTCAAACCATGTAATCAGATCTAGAACTCTATGATTAGTAATAGTAACCCTTAAGGTCACTTACATGCATTAGTATGTCACTCTGCTCTATTGCCTAGTAATTCACAAGTCTTCTCTTTTTCATATATCCTAAAACTTAAGAAATTTTTTTCCTTTATACCACACTCAATAAATAAATCCTTGAGTTGGCTTCACACTTCATTATTAAATGTTAATTAAATAAATCATACATTTAATTCATGCTATCGGCTCATAGTTATACACAAACTTTCACCTATGTGATTTTTGTACATGTGTACTCTCTGAAATCATAAATGGTTAATAAACTATCTCTAGTTCACTACACAACCCTTCACTACAATTGTAATGAGTTTTAGCAATCACGCAATAGGAACTACTTTCCTAGTACTCTATTTCTATACAATTCTCTATGAATCAATCATATCTTTCATACACTATTGATTCAGGTTCTGTGCACTTGCCTATTTAGAAAATACACACTATAGTACATGCTAGTAACTACGCATCATTAGATAAGTAATATAATTTTCTCAATACAAAAATTATAGTATGCAGCTCTATTAGTCTTTTACAAGCTTATTACTATGTTTTCATCAATGACAAAGACAATTATAAATACAAATAGCATCGACGTGCATGCTAACAATCTCCCCCTTTGGAATTGATGGAAACATAGATGAAAAACATCTAGTTCCAAGAATACCAACAAATCTTTTCAAATCCTCAATCAAATCTTGCTTCATGCAAATCCTTTATTACAACACTTCTGCCCCATAGTATAATGTTTTTCATGCCATACTTCTCCTCCATTGACATCAATGTCAAAGATAGTACATAAATAGTTCAATTTTCTTTATCAGCATGACCACAAGCTAGTCTATTGCTTTACAATTTTGTATATAAATCCATAAACAACTCAAGTGTCTAGAGAAACTTTTGTATACCAATTACCAATTACCAAGAGTCTTTTGCTGATTCTATCCATGACAGACACTCCCCCATTGAGGAAGCATCATCATTCAGTCCAATCTATCAATTTTGCTTTGTTCCTTGGATTGATGCACTTTTGCATCTTTTATTCTAAAATAGGTAGGGCCATAACCCCAAGCATACCTCTTAGCTACTCAAACATATCCTTTGGTAAGGCCTTTTTGAAAATGTCTGCAATCTATTCCTTAGTGTTAATGTACTCTAGTTTGAATCCTTTCTCTACAAATTTCTCTTTCAACACATGATACTTTATAGAGATGTGCTTAGTCTGAGAATGCAAAATAGGATTCTTGGAAATGTTAACTATGCTTGTATTATCATAGTAAATGATAACAAGTTCTTTGAATGTAATTCCAATATATGTCATCATCTACTTCATCCATATAACTTGATTATAGTTGTTTGCTACTGCAACATATTCTACCTATACAATACTTTGCAAAATGCAATCTTGTTTCTTGCTTAGCCAAGAAACCAATCTTCCACCTAGAAAGAATGCTCCTTCACTAGTGCTTTTTCTATCATCCGTATCTCTAGCCTAATCAACATTAGTATAAGTACAAAGAGTAAAATCATTACTTCTGTCATATCAAATGCCATAATTAGATGTCCTTGTTAGATATTTGAATATCCTTTTTACTATTGTGTAGTGATATTCTTTAGGATTAGCCTAAAATCTTGCCATGCTATATCAAGTCTACTGTGAGTGAGATACTGCAATTCTCCAAACATAGATATATATTTCTTTTGTTCAATAGTAGGTGTCTCGTCCCTTCTTGATAACTTCTGACTAGTTATGATAGGAGTTCCAGCTAGTTTACAATTTTATAGTCTAAATCTTTTCAACAAATTGTTCAAATACTTGGTCTAAGAAATAAAGATTCCTTCTCTATTTTGAAAAATTTGTAATCCTAGGAAAAATTTCACTTCTCCTATCATGCTCATCTCAAATTCATTTTTAATATCTTCTAAGAATTTGTTACTGGCTTCATCATTTCCTCAAAAAATGATATCATCAACAAATACAATGATTATCAACAAACCATTTTCTATCTCTTTCAAGTAGAAGTTACTATCTTCTGTTCCTTTATCAAATCCAATCTTTGCTAAGTATTTATCTAACCTTGAATACTAGGTTCTAGGTGCTAATCCATACAAGGTTTTCTTTAATCTACGAACCATATCCTTCTCTTCTGTCAAAGGAAAACCTTCTAGTTGCTCAAAGTAGACTTCTTCTTCAAGATTTCCATTCAAGAATGCTGACTTAACATCCATCTGATATATGTTGAGATTTTTATTTTCTACAAATGCTAAGAACATTCTAACTACTTCCATTCTTTCTATAGGTGCATATGTTTCCTTATAGTCAATTCCTTCTTGCTGAGAGTAGCCTTTGCATACCAATCATGCTTTGTTTCTTATTACTTCTCCTTTTTCATTCATTTTATTTTTTTATACCCATTTTGTGCCAATCAATTTTTTTTCCTTTGGTCTAGAGACTAGTTCCCATGTGTCATTCTTTATTATTTGTTGAAGTTCTTCTTCCATTTCTTTCATCCAATGATCAGCAGGATGATTTCTTATCACATTCTTAGTTGGGGTTAGAGTTGTTGCTTCAATTCCTATTTTAGATAATTTTTCTCTATCCTTCTCTTACTTCTTTAGTTTGCACATTATTCCGCAAGTCATTGTTAGTCTTAAGAATAATTCATTACATTTTCTAGTCATTCTAGAATAATCATCTCCATCAGAGTTATAATCCATCATCTTTTCTTTAGTGCCAAAATTTTCATCTATTCCCACATGTATGCACTCTTCTATAGTCTTTGTTCTATATTTGAAACATCTATAAGCTTTACCTTTTAATAAATAGCCAAGAAACATACCTTCATTGCTCTTTGGATCAAACTTACCAACATCATTATCTCTTTTGATGTAACATTTGCTTCCAAATATTATAAAATATTTGATTGATGGTGAGTATCTGAACCATAACTCATAAGGTATTTCCTCCATACCTTTTCTGATATGTACTCTATTTAGAGTGTATTGACTGCTTCTCTCTAGAAAGACTTTGGTACATCATTTTTGAATAACATAGCTCTTGTTACTTCAATAATTGATCTATTTCTTGTTTTAGCAATCCCATTCTACTTAGGTGTATGAGGTGAAGATAGCTGTCTCTTGATTCCATGCTCTTCAAAGTAGATATTGAATTCTCTAGAAGTGAATTATCCTCCTCTATTAGATCTTAAGCTCTTGATTTTAACTCCAGATTCATTCTCTACTTTGTCCTTGAATATCCTGAATTTCTCAAATGCCTCTGACTTTTATTTAAGAAAATCTACCTACATCATTCTAGTAAAATCATCAACAAAAATCATAAAATACCTCTCTCCATATAATCCTCTTGTTCTTGTGGGACCACTCAAATCTATATGAACCAATTCTATCTTTTGTGTAGTACCAAACTGTTTGCTAGGAAATGAAACTTTCTTTTGCTCAACCAAGATACGTTCCTTACAAATAATGTTAGTTGGCTTAGTGATCTTAGGTAAATCTCTCAGAGCAAGTGTATTACTAGCTTCCACAATGCTATCAAAGTTTATGTGACAAAATCTTCTATGCCATAACCAACTATTGTCAACTTTAGCTACTAAACATGTTATTTCAGTGGTTTTTAACTAAAATATATTACTTCTAGTTTTTGTACCAGTGCCAAGGAATTTTCCTTCCTTGTCCTTGATGATGCATGTGTTATTACCAAACTATAATTGGTCACCTTTATCCATAAGATATCCAACACTTACCAAGTTATGTTTTAGTCCATCAACAAAATAAACATCATCAGTATTTGTTTTACCATCAAGTGTGATGGATCTAATTCTTGTAATGTGATAAGTTGCATTGTTCCCTACTCTGAAAATTCCTCCATCACGGCTTTTGAATTTGACAAATTTTCTCATATCACTAGTCATGTGATCTGAACATCCACTATGAATGATCCAATCTTTCCTTTCAACTTGTGAAATTAGTGCACTTTCTTCTTTGATTTCTATGTCAAGATCATCCTCCTTCATAGCTACAAATCCTAATTCATCTTCACTTTTTTTTTATCAAATTCTTCTTCCTCTTCTTCTTCATTAGCATATAAAAATTTTCTAGGTCTTTTAGATTTGAATCTTCCTTTATACTTTTTGTCATGTCCCCTTTTCAAATAATTAAAAATAATAATCTTTGCTAAGGCAAGTAGGCCCAAAAGGTGAAGTTTCAAAAAAAGGGGATAATCTTTGGAAGCTAATGGACTAATAAATAAAAATTATTATTAAAATATGTTTTATTAACCCCTCTTGGACGTGAGTTAGGGTTATGCCCTCTTTTAAGGGGTTTGGAGGCATTTTGAGCTAATTCCGGAACTTGATTTTTGCTCATTTCTTTGTTGTTCTTCAGAGGCTGCCAAACCTGTGGAGAAGGAGACCCAAGAATGGGAGTTTGTAGGTTTCTAGAAAGGCTAAGGATGGAATTTTGAAGCCATTCCATGTGCATACTCATGCAGAGTTTGCCTTTGTGCTGAACAATGCAGATTTATGAGTTTTCGGGTGTGTTTTTTTGTAAGAGTTTGGTGTTTCCGGTTGAGTATTTCATATCAGTTTGGGTTGCTGCTGTATATCAGACTTTTGAATGTTAAAACAGAGCTGAATATATGTTTTTGAATATGATTATACTTTTGTGATAGATTATTAAGTTTTTGTGGTGATTCCAGGCTATTTTGTGCTATTTTCGGGAGCCCAATGAGCATTGTTTTTGTCCTCCATTTGGGAGCTATTGTGTGCATGTTATATAGATCTAGAAATATCATTTTATAGGTTGTTATGCTGTTCAAATTTTTGTAAAAATTACCACTTCAGATTTATTAATAATAGGTGAAGCTGTGAAGCTTTTGGCACTATTTTCGGCATACCCAATTTGGGGTTTCTTGAAAAATTTGGTGGATCTTTGTGATATTAGTTGTTTGATTTTGAAGATCTGATTATAGGCATGAAATATCATATAAAATTAGAAAAAGTAAATTTCAGTGGTATCAGAGCCATGATCTTGCCAGCTTGAGGGTTTGTAGAAGTTTGCATGTTAGTTTTGACAACTACCTAGATCTTGCATGTCATAATTTATGGTTGCATGTTTCTTTTAATCAAATGCCTATCAAAATCTATGGTTGCATGCTATTTCTAATCATTTTCATATTAGTTCTTGGTGAATTTGGTGCTTGCATGTTGCTTCTAATCAGCTGCCTATCAAAATCTATGGTTGCATGCTACTTCTAATCAATTGCATGTTAGTTCTTAGTGTTTGAAGAAGTTATAACCTATTGGGGTTACACTCTACTTTATTCAGAATGGACAGGTATAGTACAAAGTCTCAGAGGACACAATCTTGGACAATTGATATCCAAAGTCAAAACAGTAGAAAGGATGGTTATTTAGACATTTGAGATAAACTTAGGAAAATAAGCCATGACATGTCTGAATAGTTGGTTGAGCACCACCATATAGTGAATGACATGTTGTCTGACCTAGCTAATGTGGATAAGTTGACTGGATTTCTATTTTTTAGATTTTCTCATAGGGCAGATGACACAATTACTAAGATCTTGCATGAGGAGTTTGAGAAACTAGCTTATAGCCAGGCTGAGGTCTCAGATTCTACTCCACCGCATGAGGTAGTGAGAAAGGATATTATGTAGATTGATAGTAATGGTCAACTTGATACTCAAATTGAGACAATTGTATACAGGTCATCAAAGGGTGATGTCACAGGTATTCAGGATGGTATAGTTACAATAGGTAGTGACTACAGCATAGTGGTTTCAGATGATGATTATGAGGATGTTGTTGTGCATGATGGCGAGATACTTGGTAGAGATGAGAAGACATTGAGCATTCATGACTTTGCTGAGAAAGAGTACCAAGCATAGTTAGATGCTTCGACACATGAGGTTGAGGCTGGTAGTACTTCACATGATTTGTCCAGCCAGCTGAAAGTGAACAAAGATAGTATTGTGACTTCATTATCTCATCATGACAAGTATTTGGAGTTAGTTGGTATTGGTCATATTACTCAGGTGAAGAGTTTTCTTGAGTTACCACCTAATTCTAGTTTATAGATATGGACTCAAGATTGTTATATTGGCATTTGGGATTAAGTTGACTGGAGATCTTTAACACTTTTTGGTAGCAGTGTTTGTTTGGGTGCTATCATGGATTTGATTAGTAGATTGCACGGTGTTGTCTTTTCTTGTGCCAGCAGCTTGTTCAATGCTAGTATTAGTTTTTATACACTGATGTTGGGCTTTGTTCATATATCGAGTCGACCATACTTGTTGGAATGTGTTGATGATCTTTCATATTTGGTAGTGTGTATAGATGAGTCCCAGGATCATATTGGCATTGATGACATCCAAGAGGATGCAGTGGGTGGTTTTGAAGACTTAGTTTCCTTGGCAGTTTCTTTTGTATAGAGGAGTTAGACATCAGTGCTATAGTTTTTGATACTCCATATGTTGATATGAGCTTTGAAGTTGATTCACAGGATATGGATGGTAATACTCTAGAGACTAGTAACTTTGAGGATACTCCTTTAGATAGTGCATCAGAGGAGGTTTGTAGGAGACAGACTAGCCAGTGCCATCATGTGTCTAATCAGTTGAGAGTTAGTGAGTGAGACATTGCTATCGCTTGCCAGCATTTTGATGCTGCTCATTAGTTGTTAGCAGTTTATGGATGGGGTTGTCCTACTAGTGATAAGCAGGGAGGTAGTTATCTTTCCTTGACAGAGTTCCACTCTTTATGGGAGGCTATCCATATTCTGAGATAGGATTATATGTAGTTGGTAGCCGATAGAGATTATCTTATGGAGTGGGGCAGTACAGCATACGATGCATTGTTGGCCAAGGAAGATGAGGTGAGTGAGCTTACTCAGCAGCTTGAGGTGACTTCTGAGATTCTTGAGAGTACATAGTTGGCTTTCAAGGAGTCATAGTTTCATTTAGCTAAGGTGACCATGGAGTTAGAGAAACTACAGTCTTTACCAGATTCTATACAGTCACAAGCTATGGTGTCTGGTGATCTGAGCATGTACATGGTCGAGATTATCAAAGACAATGGAGATGGGGATGCATCCATCCTTGATACTAACATTGGCATATCAGGTTTGTCCACACTAGAGTCAGGTTTAGTTGAGTTGGGTGCTGCAACAGATTGTTGTGTTATGCCTGACATGGTGGTGACCTCTAGTACTAATGGCATGAAGACTAGAGATGATGTATCAAAGAACATGTGTGATGTTGATGAGCCAACAGTTGGCATGGTTCCTGCTAGTAATACTACTCCCTTGGCGATGTCTTCAGAGGTAGTAGTCAGTTCCAACTTGGTTAGTGATCAATTACAGTTAGTTACATCTGGATTGTAGTCTGAGCCACTGACTAAGATTGGCGCATTCTATCGACATTACATTGTGAGGTATGCTCATCAATTCACCTTTGATGACCATTTTGATGAGATGATGATACAGAGATGTACTTTGGTTCCTAGTGCTTATCATCAGTTATGGGATAGTTTAATGCCTCGGGATGAGAGTTGTGATGGGCACAACATGGTGATAGGTCTTGCAGTTGAAAGCTTGATAATACGTGACTTAGAGTAGGAGTTTTGGAGTGATGATTCAGCGGGTGTTGTTATTGATTCTACTCCTTTGGCTATGACATCTCCTGACTTAGCTGGTGATCAGTCACAATGGGTTGTATCACTTGTTCATGGTGAGCTGTTGATTGAGGTTGGTTTTTTTATCAACATTATATTGTAGGTTATGTACATCAATTAGCATTTGATCCTTGTGCTGAGGAGTTGATGGCGGACCAACTTGGTTTGGGTTCCATTTCTTGTTGTTTATCTTGTGATGGCTTTTCACCATTAGGGGTGCATGGGAGTTATGGTTATGAGATAGTGGCCGGTGATCTACAGAGTTGTGTTGACTGCAAGAGTTGTACAGTGTGTGGATTCTCCATACTTGGTACAGTTTCATTTAGGAGTGTTCACCATTGTTGCAGAGTTGGATTGTACATTCCGTATAGGCCAGTGGGATGCGTTGATGGTATTTACTATGTTGGCAATTTGATTTGTCCACTTTACTTGAGTTTTGATGTTCTAAGAGTTTGTGTCTCATGGGTTTCTGACTATGGAAGTTGTGACTTTGGAGTTTGGTTGAGCAGTAATTGTCAGTTTGATTATGGATTCCTCTTGGTTATATTGCAGAGGATATTGCAGGAGCTTGTGTTAATTGACAATAGTATAGTTCATGACTACATTTGGGATCTAGGTGGATTGATTGGTCTATTTTTCAGCCATTTCTTGAGGACAAGCAATATTTGGAAGGGGAGGACTTGTCATGTCCCCTTTTCAAATAATTAAAATTAATAATCTTTGCTAAGGCAGGCAGGCCCAAAAAGGTGAAGTTTTGGAAAAAGGGGATAATCTTTGGAAGCTAATGGACTAATAAATGAAAATTATTATTAAAATATGTTTTATTAACCCCTCTTAGACATGAGTTAGGGTTATGCCCTCTTTTAAGGGGTTTGGAGGCATTTTGGGCTGATTCCAGAACTTGATTTTTGCTCATTTCTTTGTTGTTCTTCAAAGGCTGCCAAACCTATGGAGAAGGAGACCCAAGAATAGGAATTTGTAGGTTTCTAGGAAGGCTAAGGATGGGAGTTTGAAGCCATTTCAGGCTATTTTGTGCTATTTTCGAGAGCTCGATGAGCATTGTTTTTGTCCTCCATTTGGGAGAAATTGTGTGCATGTTATATAGATCTGGAAATATCATTTTATAGGATGTTATGCTGCTCAAATTTTTGTAAAAATTACCACTTCAGATTTATTAATAACAGGTGAAGCTGTGAAGCTTTTGGCACTATTTTCGGCATACTCGATTTGGGGTTTCTTGAGAAATTTGGTGGATCTTTGTGATATTAGTTGTTTGATTTTGAAAATCTGATTAGAGGCATGAAATATCATATAAAATCAGAAAAGGGACATTTCACTTTCTTTCTCTTTTAGGAAACTTAGATGCATAATGACCATATTCATTATATGTCCAACATTTAAACATATTCTTACCATCCATTTCTCTTTCTACAAGAAGAGCCACTCCTTCCTAGATCTTTTCCTCAATAGACTTGCTGCTACTAGCAATGTCTCCTTGCACCTTTGTGTTCCTTGCTAGATCAGGTTTAATGTTAAATGTACTAACGTTGTCTGAACTCTTGCTAATTCTCCAAATTGTTTTAAATCAAATTCTTCATCTTTTGATCTACCAAGAAATGTTTCTTTGGTGAAATTAGTGGTACAAGGTAACATTACCTGAATCATCTATGTTATTGTCTTGAAAGGTGGTGTCAAACTTTTCAAGATCTTACATATTACTTTATCATCATATTTCTTTCCAGCAAGAGATGTGATTCCTACAACAATCTTAGATATTCTACCAATATAGCTTCTTACAAATTCATCTTCCATCATTTTAGCATCTTGGAATACCCAATATAGATTTTGTAATCTAGCTCTTTTTGCATCTGTATCACCCTCATAATTAGCTTCTAAATTTTTTCAAACTTCATGAGATGTTTTAGGTTGTTTTATCTGACTACACTCACTTTCAAGTAGAGCTGAAAATATTGCTTCTATTTCCTTATGTTGCACATGAATACATCTCTTTGTTCCTCAGTACAAATTTCAAGATTATCTTCTTTTTCAATGTTTTTAGATGCCTTGGGTACAAGCCAATATCCTAGACCCATTCACAAAATATGAGTCTTCATTTTATCCTTACAATTGTCATAATTTGTGCCATCAAATCTTGGACTTTCCTTTTTGAACATGTTCACCATGGATCTCCCAAAGTTGTTAAATTTTTTCTTTGAGGACTTGATGCTCTGATACCACTTGTTACAAGCTAGAGTTTCCATTGAACCAATGATCAACTTGTTAATGCCTGATACAACCACTAGACTTATGGAACACATGAGGCAATTAAGCTATCTCATGAATCCCAAAGGGGAAGGCTAGCAGTTAGTTCAACAAACATGTTTGTGAAGAAACCTGAGATTAGATCAAATCTATAAAAAAAAATGATGATAAGACTGAATCTACTCAATCTTCTAAGAAACCTAAAGAAGTTGAGAAAAAAAAGGAAGTTGAAATATTGGATGAACCAAAGAAAGTGGAAACTCTAGAGGAAACTAGGTATGAATATAGAGCTAAGTGCTTTATATGCAATAAAATAGGTCATATGAAAAGAGATTATACTAATAAGTCATTTAATCATGTTAAGGACTTTTATTGTTATAATTGTCATGGTATGGGTCATAATGCAATTGATTGTAGGAAACCTAATTATGATAATGATAGAAGGAATAGTAGAGTGTCTAGAAATACTAATCCTCTAGATAGAAGAAGATATAATGAAAGAACATTGAGAGAAGGAAGATCTTATGAAGATAGAAGATAACTCGTGTGTTATAAGTGTAAAAACTTAGGACACATTCCTTAGAATTGTCATGCACTTGATGATCAACAAAATCCTAGAAGAAGAACACCTACACATGAGTTATGCAACAACTTTAGACACACAATGAAGTATTGTAGAATGGACAAAAACTTCAGAGATAGAAGGAACAATGGAAGAAACTTTGAGAATAGATAGAATGGTTGAAGGAACTAGGAAAGGAACAAAGAAACAATGAAGAGAAAAGAAACATTGTAAGTGAAATTTGAGAAGAACTTAATGAAGCATTCATGAAAGGAAAAAATATATCATAAGAAAAGTTAGATGATAAAGAGATAGAAAGATCAAAGTTAGTTGTTGAGTTTGATTCAATTAAGTTTAATTAAACTTGTTCACAACATCAACATTAGTATTTTAGAACTTCATTTAGATACCAAACTAGAGGTAGAAAAGTTGGGAAAAGGTGTATCTAGTTGTGTTTAGATGGTACCTAAGCTTTCTTGTGATTCATAGCACATCTTAACAAGTTATGATGAAATTTTGAGTTATTGGTATTACAGTAAATGTTGATTCTATAATAGAAGATGAAAAATAAGGTTTTGTAGAGAATTTTATGATGAAAAGTTTTGAGGATGTTTGTCATGATGGAAGGAGGCTATAGTAAACCTTAGGTGACATTTGAAGATTAGACAAATGATTCTAGATAATAATTTGATTATAGAATGTAGTTGACAACTTTTTCATATTTCCAAAGTATGCAATTAATGTAGTTTCAAGTTGATGGATAAATGGAGTATAGAATTTAATATTACTTCATTGTGAATGCATTCAAAGTAGAGAACATTTTGAAGCAACTTGTTAGAATGATTTCAAAGAAAACCCTATTTCCAGAAAGAGGTATTTTATCATTTTTCTACAATTTTTTTTAAATAAAAAGTTTATATTAGTAAAGATCATGGACATGTCATTAGTACATAGTGTTGAGAATGAGGATAAGCTGAAGTTTAAGATAGTTTCCATAAAACCTAATGAAGGAAACCCTAAGTTTGTGGTATCTATCACTCTGAACAATGTAGTTTACCTTGAAGATGTAAAAAATTATTTGAATTGCAAGTTTCAATAAATTAGTAGTGAATATATGAATAAGGATATGGAAATGGTTTTTAACCACAACATGACCATGAAGCCCAAATTTGAATATTTAAGTGAATTAGACTTGTTTAAGTATAATTTCTACTATGAATTAGATATAGATGAATGGACACAAATTATACTAAGTAGGATACATGATAGAAAACTATGGATGCAAGATAATATATTAGACATTTTTGTTGACCTTATACATGATGTAACTAGTCTTCGCAAACAAGGAAGTGTACCCATAGGTGAGAAATTGGTAAGGAAGAAAGTAGGAAGTTAAACTAAGGTAGTATACAATGGGAAGGCTATGGTAATCAACTCCATCAAGCAAGATGATGTGAGATTTATTAGTAGAATTATTCCTTATTCAATTTGTGCAAGTTCTAAGATAGATGAAATTTTAGTAGGATTTATATATGTATCTTACAAGATATGTATAGAGAAAGAAGAAGTAAATATGAGTGAAATACTAAAAATGAAACTCCTAGAAAACCTTGAAAATATCAAGAGAACAAAGAATGGTGTGTTTAGATTCCAATCATTGATAAATCACATATTGTTTCATGTTCTTAAGAGATTTCCCTACTTGTTAGTAACAGATATAATGAGTAGTGATAGATGTAGTATGGAAAAGATATAATGAGGTAGGTAGAAGAAAACCTAAAGACAAGATATTAGATAGTGGAAACTTAATATTAAAATCATTCTAGAATGAGATGAAACAAAGATTTAGAATTTCACCAAAAATTGTAGATAGGTTCAAGGAAGACATTTGTATGTTAGTTGATATAGATCACTCTTACATTCAAGCAGTGAACCTTGTGATACCTTTTTGGATCCTTTGAGCTATGAGTTGAATGATAATGTTGTAGTTAGCTACATTGATTTGTTGTTGAATTCAGACAAAGATAAAGCTAAGTACAAATTTGGCACATATGATGAGATTACACAACATGCTCATTAAGAAACCTTGGAGAAATCATCCTATAAGAATGTTGAATCAATAATGAAGAAGTCATTATCTGAGGCTAAAATGATAGAGAGTGAATCTAAGGCTATTAGATAGACATTGAAGCAAAGTGTATTAAACATATAACCCTTGTTAGTTTTAGTTGCTAAGAAATATTTGGAATAGAGCATTCCTTGTGTGACAATGTTTGATGTTTATCCCAGTGAGTAGAAGGGAAAATCATAGAGATTGGATGAATTAGTATCTTCAATGACTAAGAGAGTCAAACATATGGCTATAGGACCTAGGAAGAGGTAGAAAACATTGTTGACAATTGAGTCAAGTAATGAATAATAGGAGGAACAAGAAAGTAAACAAGAAGAAAAGGTGACTCTAGCTAAACAAGCAAGAGGAAAAGATCGACAACGTTGGAAGCTGAAGATTAAGAAGATTAATATAAATATTACAAATGAGCGAAACTTTGTTCAGATGAACAAGTTTTATGATTTATATAATAATTTCAAGAAGGATCAAATTGATATATCTACTATGAGACATATCATTTCAAATGATATATGTATGAAGGATATCAAAGTAGTGAACCAAAAATTCTATGAGAGATTATAGATAAGAAGAGTCCAACCAGACAAGAAGACCTTGAACTTCAAAAGTCTATGCTAATAACCATTTGCAAGACTGATGACAAATATGAAATTAAGCAATTTTTGAATAAACTCACACCATAATTGAGGAATAACTTGAGGTTGTTCTTATTTATGGTTGGTAAGAAGGAGAAATTGAGAAAGAAAACTATAAAAACTATCAATAAGATGTTGTTAGAATCACAGGTAGCATCTCCTCCAGCTCCTAGAACCTCAAAAATATCAGTAAGTGGTGACACCATGAAGATTGATCAAACCAATATTAATCCTTACATTGATGATATCAATCCATTTGGGGATTCCAAACCAAATGTATTTGATGCTGAAGATATTGAGGAAAAGTTGAAACAAATTGAGGAAGAGAAGAGGCAACTAGGAGTAGAAAAGAAAAAAATAGAAGAAGAAAAAAAATAATTTCTTGAGGAATAAAGGAAGAGAAAGGAAGATGAAGAAAAGAAAATGATTGTAGAAGAAGAGAGGAAAAAGAAAATAGAGGAATAAGAAAGGAAAAAATTAGAAGAGAAGAGAGAAAGAGAGGAAAAGGAAAAGAAAGAAGAGGAAGAGAAAAGAGCACAAGAAGCAACAAAGAAATAGAGGGAGGATGAGACTAAAACATCTAGTTCATCTACTCCATTTTCTCTTGCTAGTTTATCTATTGATGATGATGATCAAACTAATCTGATTTCATCCTTAGCTAAACTTTTACAAAAGAATAAAATGGTGAAAATTTTGCAGAGATCATTAATTGAAGTGACTGATAGATTGCACAACACTTTGACTATACAACATATTGAGTTAGATCCTAAATAGAGAGCACAAGCAGTGCTAAAGTCTTTCGATGAAGAGTTTACTAACTTGTTGAATGTTATAGTGGCAAAGGCTCACATTTCCCATGATGCTAACTTGTTTAGTACCATTTTCCAGAATATCAAGAACAACTTAATCGACCTTGATACATGCAGAAAACAATTTTAGAAATGCCATTAGGAAGGGAAAGCTTTGTATGTTAAGTGTACCTTATCATACAAATTGACTAAAGATTTGGATAGTTAGATAGAGACTACAATGAGTGATCTAGTTCCTATATCAAGCCAGATACAACATCCATCTAGCAAAATTGATGATTTTGAGAGTCAATTTTCTAGTGTTCACAGTGAGATTAGGAAACTAGAACTTCAAAAAGAGAAGATCTTTAAGAGAACATATGATTTTAGAGAATCTATTGCTCTAAAACTATCTTTTTTTGAGTAGTTAGAAGAATGTGTCAAGGCCAAGGACACATATACAAAATTTGTATTTAGATATTAATGCAGTTGAGATTATGTCATATGTTTTATGTGCAATTCTCACATCAAAAAAGTCTACAAAAGAGAAATGGACCAAAGGTATGAATAGCATCAAGACTATTTTTGATAATTTTATGAAGATTATTTTAGCATAAAGGAAGGACAACATTTTTGACAATTTTTGGATAGTATCTTGACATTTTGACCTTTGTCATTGATATCATAGGGGGAGAGATACATGTGAAGATTTTAAAAGTATAAAGTATATTGTAAGCGGGGCATATATGTAAAATTGAATAAGTTGTAATATATGTAATGTTATTTTGATAGTTTAGTTTTTGTCACTTAGCTAATTTTCTCTATTTTGTTGCCATCAATGCCAAAGGGGGAGATTGTTGATAATTCTATAATAGTGATATGTATTTTTTGTCATTAATGGAAACACATGATGTACATGTTGATAGAAAACCTCAGAAATAAAGATACTTAGTATTTGGTAATCATAAAATTGTCTAAGTATATAATTTGGTTTGCAGCAATGCATTGTTTTTCGTATAACATGTTGTAGACATCATATTATGACTAGAAAAGTTACATGGATATATTATACATGTTACTAATGATTTTAATAACCTTAGAAATTTGTACAGACTATATGGAACATATATAATCATGTTTTGATGATACAAGACAATGAAATTGAAGGTAAGAATTGTTTTGTATACAAAACAATTACTAGTCCAATTAGGGCCGACATCCAAGATGTTTATTCTAACTTGGAAAAGTGAATTTTGGTCTTAGCTATCCCAATAGCAATTTGTGTATAGGCATAGCATCTATGCAAAGGACTTCTTGTGATAATAAGTATGTAAGTTATGTTTACTAGTGCTTGTATGTGATTGTGAAGTTATGTGAAGTGAGAGAACTTTTGTGAAAACATTGTATGAAAAGTTTTATCTAATGATCCAAGATCAAGTTGAAGATTAAAGATTAATCAAGGAAGGAAAATAACAATAGATTACTTGTTTGAGTAGTGAGCTCTTCTTGTAGTTGAAATTGCATGTTAAGGCAATGGTCTCATCGTGCATACATTATACTATAACTCGTAATAGGGTTGGCACAACTTGTCATAGTAGTGGAATCTTGCAACTAGGATTTAAAAGTCTCCTAAGAGGGACTAATTATACTTAATTTTCTCATTGACTCCTAAAAGGGTCCATCCTCTAACAAGGATCATATATATCAGTATATTATCTAGTGGGTATCATCCCCACCATGGTTTCCCTAGTTAACAAAATATGGTGTCATGAGTTATCTTTGTGTATTTTTGCTATTACTATTCAGCGTTACTTTATTTCTTTGTTATGCATGGTTTAAAGTAGTAAATAATATCTGGTTAGTGACTAAAGTTTATAGATTATTGATCCACCCCCTCCCCCCCCCCCAACTTGTAATCTCTATTTCTAACAAAAATACATTTAACCTCTTCCTCAACAACCTTTTTTTCTCAAAATTTCCACTTTAGTAAGTAGATCATCAAGATTTATGATTGTTTTTTATTTATTCAATAGGATCACTGAGATCAATGAGGTTTCTCTCAATGAAAGAAATAGGGTGAGGGTGAGATCTACTTGATCGAACACTTCTAGGTTTGAGATGTTAATTTATTCCTTCTAAATCACCAAATGTAAAAGAAATATCCCCCATAGATGACACCATTTTTCCTTGGTAAGGATGATCTTCATGAAAAGGTGTAACCAAAATATTACCCAAAAGCCTATTACTCTTAGATTCCATGTTATGTAATAAGAATTATTTCTCATAATAGGTTGGGACTAAAAATTATCTTTGGGTTTTCATGCATGAGTAGTTTCTTCTTTCTTCTTAGGCCAATTCTTCTTACCACCCTTTGGTAATTCTGTATACAAAGGGATATCTAGGTTTTCCCTTACATATGCTCTTGTATTCTTCCTTTTATCAATCATTTTTCACTTTATTATGAGCATTAGTTAACAAAACCTAAGATCAAGTCACCACTCACTAGGGGAAGTTATTTTTATAATGACTAAATGACAAGAAACTTCATAGGAAAAGTATTCTTAAAAAATAGATCTGACAGGGGGATCCAACCCGGATGATTTTAATATCCTATACTTTTGGAATGTGAACTCTATATGGAAAATAATTCACTTGTAATGATATCATACATTACAAAACTCTTAGGTAATGGGAATATTTCAAATTCTAAAGGTTTTTTCTGGAAAGGAACCAATATTAAACATGGGCACAAACTAGAGGACAAAAAATTATGAATGGATAGCTTATAATAGAGATTGTAACACTTGAGATATGAGTTCTTCTCATAGGCTCCCTAGAAAAATTCACTATTTTGTTGGTGTTTTAAAAATATAGGTTGCAAAAAACCCTATACTAGGATGCAAAATATAAACAAAATCCTAAGGACTAGCTATATCCCATATTCAATAGAAATTATTTTAGATCTAGACCAACTTCAAAAAAGCTTAGACAAGGGCTTTCTACTATTTAGGCTCTACAAGGCCAAGGCAGGTACACTTAGGGATTTAGATTATTTCTTATACAATTCACTTCTTCAAATATTTTCTCACTAATATTCATCTTCTTAGATTTATCCATTATCGAAAATAAATGGTCAATAACCATTTTGACATTTTAATCAACTTATGTGTTATAACGACTAACTATAAACTCCAAGAAAGTTATAACAATAAGGGAATGACCCCAAAAAAATTTCTTCATTACAAAAATGGAAAATTGATTTTGATTTATTTGTGTATTGTGTAGCCACATGACTATATCAACTTGCATCTGGCTTAATGATTAGTTCCTTATCCATTGTTATACAGAGTCAAACCAATTACCATAGACCTTATTTAATTGACTTGCAATTGAACGTATTAGTTGTTTAACCTTGAATTTTATTCTTATGATATCCCTACCATATACCTCGAAACCCTATTAATTCATGAAAGCATTTATTTAACTCCTTAACTTAAAATCAATCAATGAAAAGACATACAACTCATCCAAGCTACATTAAATTGAAATAACCTTGCTCATTTCAATCTCAAAATAATAGATACATGAAATTGGAGACAAAACTCAGAGACACATATATGTAAAACTTCTCCTTTGTATTAATTTTCCATGAAAACCATACATTATTGGTATGAAACTAAAAATATAACTCAAGAAATGATAAAAAATGTCATTCAAGATTCATTGTATTCTTAGATTTGCAAAATTGAATACATCATACATTTGACACAAAATTTGGACTGACTGTAATAGCAAAAAATACTAAGATTTTATAGACTTTAGACCATCACTCCACATCTTGGAAATCCTTATAAAGAAGAGTTGGAACAAGTTTCAAATGGGAGCACACATGTCAAAAATTGATTTGAAAACCAACGCAAAGATATTTTTATATCATTACATTACAAATATTCTCTGTATTCAGAAAAAATTTGGGGCGCAATTGCAAAATTGGAAAGTAGCACTTTCTCTAGGCATCTGTAACATACATCTATTTTTATTCAAACTACTTGACACTTTCCTTGCCATTTCTTCACCCTATTTTGTCTCTTCTGCCTTTAATTGTGACTTTAATTTCCTGTTCACTATCCCTAGATGGTAGAGCCTTTATCTCTTCTACAACTTCCTAGATAGCTATATCAATGTCCACATTAGGCCAAGTGTCATCCCTAATTCCATTTAATTCGTCAAGGAATTTGTTCCACTTTGCACCTGTTATAGCCTTAACCTGCATGGTTATCTTTCCCATCTCTGCTTGCAACTTATACAAGATATCTATCAAGTCATTAACAACTACAATATCTGCCTCACCATTGCAACATGCCAAAAATATCAAATTATTCAAAATGTTATCGAACAAGGATGACCACTCTAGATATATTTTGACTCCTCTATTATTATCCAAAATGGTGGGCACAAAATTAGCAGTTCTTGTGGAAATGGCTTTTTATCTTTTTCTATATCAATTACAACTTGCCCACAAAGAAACCATTTAACTCTTTTTCCTTATTAATAATTTTCTGATAGTGGTGATCATTACCTTTGGAAATTCCTTCTTCTCTTTCATCATAGGTACTAGATTATAAAAGAATTGGGTGTAAAAGGCCCATGGAGTGAATAAAGGAGACAACAAAGTAATTTCCTTAGAACATTTGTATTTTTCCCCCTGCAAAACAAGATAATTGCTATGCACATTTTGTGAAACAAGCTTCAATGAATTTATTTTGTGAATTAGAAAATTCTTGATAGTCCTAATTTCCATCTCTTTTATAATCTCCAATTCTTCTTCATCAATAGTTGTAGCTTGGTCTATGACATCCTCTATTTCAAGTGCATATCCTTATATTTGTATGCTCTTTTCTTCAATCTCTGTAGTAGATCTGAACACATTTTTTAATGCTACTATCTTATTTACTAATTTGAGGGTTTTCTTCTCCAAGAGATAAGTCTTCTTTATTTCTTTCTCATAGTGTCTCCTAGCTTGGATATACCTCTCAGAGGCTTTTTTGAGTTGTTCATTTAGGTCATCAATCTTATTATTTCCCAACAACACTACTAAAATTTGCAATCCACAAATTTGGCTTTTAGAAGTAGAGTGCACATTCCAAAATAAGACATTCCCCTTAGGGGACTCTTTAATGTTCATGAGAGTGGGCTTTTGATGTTATGGATATAAATTCCATATTACCATGGTTTGAGCATCAATTTTATACACAAACCCTCTAAACTCTCCTAGCTGATTCTAATATTCAAATGAGATTGTCTTGTCCTGCCTCCTCATTTGGTCTAGTAAAAATAAAGACCTTATGTCCCATCCGAGGAATACAACCATTCCACTCCTATGTATTAGCTCCTTGGCTTCTTCCACAATGAGGGTTTCAACAGTAGGATCATACTCTTGTAGTTTTTCTACTAGTTCATTAACTACCTCATTAGAGTCACTTGGTTTCATCTGTAGAGACAACTCATTTTTTTGTCGGAATGTCCTAATGGGAAGAGTTCTTTTGAGAGAGGGTGGGAGTGAATCAGAAGCAATAAATTTTTATCCTTTTCAAACCCTTTATGACATATAACTTATGAGTACCTTTAGAGCTACATCCTAGTTGTTCAATGCAATGTAAATGACTTATGTTGGATTGCAAGCTCTGTTGCTAGTTCTACAAGTCCTTCACATGTACAAAGATTGGGGTCTTTCTTCAAGACTGTCTCTGCATCCATCTACTCCTTGTGTAATACTTCTAAGTGGGGGGTTATTGAAGCTTAAATTTGCATTATTTTAGCTTTAATATTTGTCTCCTCTACTATTAATATAGCTAATTCCTTTTGAGTATGAAGC
This sequence comes from Cupressus sempervirens, assembly GCA_028749045.1. Classification (NCBI taxonomy): domain Eukaryota; kingdom Viridiplantae; phylum Streptophyta; class Pinopsida; order Cupressales; family Cupressaceae; genus Cupressus; species Cupressus sempervirens. The sequence goes on along the minus strand of CM053793.1, from coordinate 41,782,253 downwards.
ATCTGAGAAAAATGCTTCTCACTTTGAGCTGGATTGGTTGGTAACTACATACTAGAAATCTTGAGATTTCTCTCCAAGCTCAGTATCTTTTGACTTGTCTCTTGTGTGAAATTGGAAAAATCACACAATTTGGTGTAAAGGGAGAATATATTTCCTAATACAGCCTTGACTTTGTCTAATTTCTTAGCTAGGTCAACTTGTCCCAAAATTATGTCATTTGATATCTTTTGATTGACCTTTTCTTGGAACTTCTTTTCTAACCATTCCATAAGTTTTGCATTAGTATCTTAGTCATCATTATTCACTTGGTCAGCTATATCTAATAGTTTCTCAAGAATTGACCTTGTTGCATCTAGAGGTTTTACGCTAAGGGCATCCATGAATATATCTTTGATCTCATTCATTGCCTCTTGTCTCCTCCTTTTTTCCAATGCACTTTGTATTTTATTCATCTTTTCTTTTGTCAAAGTTCTTGAATCATAATAAGGTATTTTGATTTCTTCATCAAACTTAGGAATACCATAATAAATGGTCCTAGCTACCCTAGTAGAGCTCAAGCCTAGTGTCCTAACTTGTAAGGCCAACATGTCAATGCTCGACTGCTGAAGAGATTTGGTAGGAGTACCTATCTTGGGTAATTCAACTAGTGTTTGAATTGCAGATTCCTCCTTATCTTGTGTCTCTTCCTTCTCTTCCTCTTGTTTTTCCTCTTCTTTTTCTATGGCTAGGGTTGTACCTACTGTCTATAGTGATACACCTATATCTACACCTGCTACTATACTTAGCTCCTAAAGTGCTTGTGTTACTAACTTTGGTGGAGATGGAGGTGGAAGAAGTAAAAGTCTAGTAGTTTGTGTAGTCTTAGGTGGTTCTTGTGGTGGCACCTTAACTTCCTTGAGTTTATCTACTAGCTTTTGAAGCTCATCAACACTGACCAATATAGGGCTTGAGCATAATTGGTCTTCTTATGATGATTGGTCAAGGATCTTGGAGAGATCCTCTACAATTAAATGGTTGATGTTTTGACAGGAGGTGTCAAAACATCCTTCTTGCAGGTGTGATGGTAGAATGAGGAGGGCTAGGAGGTGCTAGCTATATGTCCTACACACTCTATTCTTTCTCTTCTCCTTTGTTTATTTCCTCATCATTTTATTCATCCTTCTTCTCTTCTATCTTCTTCTCCTCAACTTTCTTTCTCCTTTCTTCTTTGGTCTCTTTTGACTTGGCACTTGCCTCTTCCTTATAGTCTTCATTAAAAACATTATCAATTTTGTTATAAAAAACTTTCCACATTCTTGTGGATTTATTTACAACCTCTTCAATCTTATTTTGCAATATAGTTAATGCTCTATATTTGGGAGTGAACCTATTGATGTGCCTTTTTACTACATTTTCAATTTGACTCTTAGTCAAGTCAAGCAACAACCTAGCAAGTGAGGACTCCCTTATTTCCTTCTTTGTTTTGAGACAAAAATGCCACTTGTCTTCTATAATCTTATATAGCTCCTTTGGAAATTGACCATCTAACTCTAGAGGTGTAAACTTGTATTTTTCCATCATATTGTAGATAGATTCCTCTACTTTATTCTGATAATCCTTAGTGAGCTTATTAAAATCAATATTCTTTAAAGTAGTTAAGTCTCCATTCCTAATCTTTCCACATAATTTATCAACTAAAGACTTAGGAGGATGACTTACCACTTTGAATTGACTATTCTCATCTAATTTAGTCCTTTCTTCATCAGAATCAAGCTAAGCCAAATATTTCCTTCTTTTTCTTGGCTCTTCTACAGTCATTTTGGTGGATTTATTCTTCTTTGCAGCCTCTTGTTTAGCTTTTTGAGTGGTGGCCCTAGTGGTAGCTCTGGTGGTCGGCTTCTTGGGTATAGGCTTTGCATTTTCTTTGGCTTAGGCTAAGAAGCAAGAGGTGCCTTGGATTTTCTTTTGATAACCTTGGCCTTGATGGGTTCTTCCTTGGCTTGCTCTTCCTTAGCACTCTCGTCCTTATCTTCTCCTATGCCTTGAGTTAGTTGAAGTGGCCCTTGCTCTAGCTCATCTTCATCTTTTTCATCATCTTCCTCATCATCACTGATCTCCTTAGCTTCCTCTACTATTCCTACTTCTCCTTGATCTACCCCAAATTTCTTTTTAAGCTTGTCTTTCCTTTTGATTACACTAGTTGTCTTAAGATCTAACACCACCTTTTATTTCACAACATCATATGTTCCAAAATGATTAGTAGCTTTGTCAATTTCCTCTGCAAGCAATGTTATGATGGCCATGTAAGCTTGATCCACATCAAGCTCATATCCCAATGATCTAAGCCATCTTACTCTTGGAATAACTACTTGAACATATGTGTAGTTAATATCAACCAAAAAAAAAATGTGAGTGACATGTTCTTCAACTAATAAGATTAGAATTCTCTATTTAATGGACATCTTGAAGTCCTCAAAATAACCTATCATGTGGGCATCAAAATTTTTGCCCATTTGTGCAATAAAACCATTTATCTGCTCAACTATGGTTTTATCCTATTCTCGATTTGCCTTTCGTACTGGTGGAAATTCCTTCATCAAATAGAAAAATATACACACTAACACTACACTAAATTTACATTGAGCACCTTTTGATTTTCTAATTGCTCTAAGGTTTTCATTGATCTACTACATCATTAGCTCATCAAGATTGTAAGTGTGGTCCTTCTTTACAAGTTTATAGGCCACATCTATTGCTATGTAGGGTACATTGTTTAACCTATTGGATTGGTAGAATTTGTGGGATATAATCCTCACTACAAAGTCAATTAGGGGATCTTTGATTGTGTCTATTGTCATGCCCCTATTGTTCCATTTGTCTCTAGTATTCTTTTCAATCACCTCCCTCTTATCACTTCTTAGGGTCTTAGGCCAATCTAAGGTTTGGAATCCAATGACCCTATTGACAATTTTCTTTGTGAATTTTACTAGGCCTATTTCCAACTAGAAAGCTCCATCATGGATTCTATTTAGGACAGTTCTAATACATTTATTCTTGTATATGGTTGGGAAAGCTAGGGCTTTTGTTAAAGTCTTCTTATTGACTATTGCAAACTCATTTTCCAGCTTCCCATCAACACACAGTTTCTCATATGCATTGACAATCTCCAAGTCTCCTATCACCCCTATTTTGTAGTTATAACACCTACCGACATCCGTAACCATGAAAACTTTGTCAGGGATGGTAGATAGTGCACCAACAGGATCAATTTTATATGCCACTTCGGTGATTGGCTTAAAATCAGGTTGCTTAACCTCATAACTAACCAACTGAATTTCCAAACTATCATTTCTCTTACCCATCTTAGAACCAAATGCAATAACTTGACTAAACTAGGGTTTACTATTTAAAAAAAACTTCACAAACTACGTAGCTTGGCACTTGAATGAAATACCTAGAAAATTGATGAAGTTGACTTGGGTAGCTATTAAATTTCTACAATTCACCTTTTAATCACTGGGAAATCACTTGTTCACTCTGCTCTTAGTCACTCTTCATTCGAATGATTGAAAAATGAATGTTTTTAAATTTTATTAGGTTAAAAACCTAGCATTTAATGCAATTGTGCATACTGTTGTCACTCAGCTTCTTAAATATTTTCAACTCAGCATTTATTCCATTTTACTTGGCAACCACCATCACTTGGCATGTACTAATCTTCGTCAATCAGTCGATGACCACTATCAGGTTTAATTTGGCAATAACTAGTCTATTCAACTTGGCTTGCACTAGAGTCTTACTCAGCAACCAAAGGTAACTCGACATCTACTTTCAACTTTTGTCTTGACATCTTAACTCATGCAAATTTCTTCTTTGTTGTGCTTCAATGTTTTTTTGTGCTGATGTATGATACATCTTTATATGTACCAGCCCCATATATCTAGTGCTTAGTTGGATGAGATGTGATCAATTGACCTCATGGGTGAAGTGACCCTTCCATTGGATGTACTTGATCCATCTCTTCTCTACCATGCCTTCTTTATATCTACCTTGATGTGTTCAACATCAACTTTTTCTTTGCCATTGTTGACTTTATTCTTGGGTGCCTTGGCCTTTGATGGACAATTCTTGCTGACATGTCTAGTCTTCAAGCAACTAAAACAAGTACTCTTATTTAACCATCTATTGTAGTTCCCCTTGAAGTGTGTTCTAATGCAGTTCTAAGGTATATGTCCATACTCTTGACAATAGACAAATTTTCCTTGTATTGTAGTCCCAACTGTAATGATGTACATGGTTGTTTCCCCTTGCATGCTGATTTGGTGTCCACATAGGCTTTGATCTACACTCAAAGGCTTTGTGTCCATACTTCTTGCAATTATAGTAGTGACCATCAAATATTTGTGTCATATGTCCTTGTATGTTGCACTTGTGACAATACCCTTGGCTTTTAGGTGTGTTTTTCTAATTGATCTTTCTACTCCTACAAACATTAATAGTATGCCCTTTCTTGTTGCAATGATGACAAGTGGGTTTTGAGTTCTTACCTTTGTCACTCCTTGATTTAACACTCTTTGATGTTTCACCTACTTCAATACTAGTGAATCCAAGTCCTAATGTATCATTGTTTGATCTTTGGGACTTCAACAACTATTCAAAGTGCTTATTAGCTTCACTTGACTTGTTGAAGTTCTCTGCTATCTCTTTCTCTCTTTTCAACTCATTCTACAATTGTTCATTTTGAATTCTCAAAGTAGAGATATCAATGTCTTTCATGTTAAGTTCATGGTGAATGTTCATCATTTGGCTAAGTGTATCCATCTACATGTTTGAGATCTTTGTAAGCTTAGTAGACTTCTCCTCAAGTCTATTTGCAAGATTTATCTTGTCATATTCAAGCATAGCTCTATCTTCAACTACTCTATTCTTTTGTTTAGTGATTTCACATAGCATCATGGCTTGTAATTCATATTCCATCTTGAGATATCTTATTTCTTCTACTTGTACTCTATTTTTCTCCATTAGTTTTGCTATTGCTACATAAAACTCTTTAGAGTCTCCTTTTGCAAATACTTCTATGGTATCAATCTCTTTATAGTGTATGTCATTGTCTACTATGGCCATGTCCTTTCTTCTTTTCAGGGATTTTCTTAATTCCTCTCTAGCTTCCTCTACCTTATGTAGAGTGAGGTGCACATCAATCACTTGGTTTTTGTAAGAATTTTCCTAAGGGCAAAATTCACCCAGGAACTAAGAACTCAAACACAAGCACACAGTAGACCAAAGAGAGAGAGAGTATGATTAGAATGACAATGTATTCAATATGCCATAATTAAGAGTACATTAAGAGTGCTTGTATATAAAGGCCTCTACGATACATCTAGAATGCCTCGTAATCAACACCATGATGTGTCATACAACCAAGCACATGTCCACCAAATATGGGTTATCCTCCATTAAGCATAGAAGTAAGTGCAGTGATGAGAGGATAAGCCTACAAGGGTGTGACATGTAAATTAGTGTTGTAGACACCATTTGCTTAAATAGAGTTGCATACTCATGTCTTATCTACATGACAACCCAAAATGGTGTGCAAACTCCTAAGTGTCTCACAAATAAAAATAATAAAATAATGCAAAATAATTAAATAATGCATTAACCTAAGTAAACTTAAGTAAGTGTAATAAGTGAATACTTATTTACACCAACACCCCCCCTTAAGTGCAACTTAGGGGAATGCCCTTAAGCTTCAAAACTAGGATGAAGATGCATAATGGGTCTTGGCTACTAGGCCATGTTAGGTACCCATGTACATAATGAAAATACAATCTCCCATAAAGTGGGGAAAGAGGGAAAACCTCATGGGAAAAACCCTCCCCCAAAAAGAGAGATAAATAAGGATGCATCAATGGATGGAGTAATCAAGACCCCCCAATTATGACATGCATCCAATATATACATAAGAGAATTAGAGAAGGAAGAGAGATAGAATAGGTCCCCTCCCCAAAAGAAGAATGCCAACAAGTAAAAGCTTCTCTGATGAAGAAGCTAGTCCAGGAATGCAAAAAGATTTTCCTCCCCTTAGGAAGAAACAAAGGCAAAGGTATACTCCTGAAGATGTATGATGGCCCTGAAATCTACTCAAGTATCCCAGTACTAATGTTGAAGTTCACCCATTCCAACTGTGCTGAAAAGAATGAATGCAAATCTAGCAAGGATGTCTATTGAACCTACTCCATTGAACCATCAATCTCCTCAAGTGACAAAGATATTTCCACTAATTTCTATTCATAAGGATTCACAATCATGCCAACCTGTGAAGATTGATCATGTAGAGAATGGACATGAGGGTTAGAGTGAGCCCTCACAACAACTATAGAAGAATCACCTTCATCAATGAGAAGATGTAAGTCCTCAAGTTTGTCTCCCAAGTCAACTAAAGTTGGAGCTAGAAGACAAGATGTACCATGCTATGTTGGACCTTTCACTATGGCAATGTAAGTGTGTGGACTGGACTGATGTGACCTCTCACTACAACTATTGATAGAACCCCAAGTATCTAAACCTATTGAAGCACTATCACTGGTGTCACTATCAATTTCTACTATGTATATTGTGTGGAGAGGAGTAGAGGACAAGCTGGGAGAACTTTCCTCAAAGTGAACATCCTTCTCCACAAAAAAACTCATGAGTCTCTAGATCCATAAGTTTGTAACCCTTTACATTGTCTTCATACCCGATGAAGGTAAAAGGCCTAGGTGTTGATGCCTTACAACTCTTGGAAGATAGGTTTGCCCATGCTGGACAACCAAAGACTCTAAGGTGACTCACAACTGGTTTTTTGCTGCACCATGCCTCAAAAGGAGTCTTGCCATCTAAGGTTGGATGAGGAGACCTGTTGAGTATGTGAGTAGCACTGCTAATGGCTTCAACTTCTAATGTAGGAAAGAGAGACTTGGCCTTTATCATGCAACTTGACATGGTCTTGAGAGTCCTAATCCTCATAGCTGCAACATCTATCTTGTGCAGACTAAATGCTGGTGCATTTTGAAGATCAATCCTCTCAATTCTGCAAAAGTTCTTAAGTCTTCTATCAACATATCTATTCTCATTGTCCACCCTTAATACCTTGATGGCTTTCCTTGACTTGTGTTCAACATGAGTCTTGAAATCTTGAAGCTTATGAACCAATTCATTCTTATGATGAAGGAAGAAGACCCAAGTGAATCTCAAAAAGTCATCAACAAATATGAGTATGTAGCAGCCTTGGCTGACTAAAGTCACTACAAAGGGTCTTGCTAATACCGTGTGAACTAGTTGAAGAACAACTAGAGCTCAAGAAGACTTCCCTTTATCATACCTTTCCTTGAGATTCATATCCACTGAACAAGATGAACACTCTCCCTTAGAAAAGTTGATATTAGGTAGACCTTTGACCATATGTCTAGAGAAAAGTTGTTGAAGAGAGCAGAAGTCAAGGTGACCAAACCGCTCATGCCATAGGTTGATGTTTGAAGTAGAGTGAGTTAACAAGGCTTTGTAAGGACTCTTAGGCACAAAGTGGGAGAAGGTATATAGCCTTTTGTCATCATTGACTTTCCCCGCTACTACCAATGAATCATCTTGAAGACTTCGCACCATCATTGAATCTAGAAGGAACTCAACCTTATGACCATCTCCAAGGTGAGTGATTTGGTAAATTGATAGGAGATTGGAGCTTAGATTTGGAATGTAGAGAACATCTTTGAATTCCCCATCTTCCATTTCCACATGTCCTTTCCCTTCAAATTCCATCTTAGTCTCATCTCCCATGAAGATGTGTGGTACCTTTGACTGCTTCAATGAACAAAATTTGTCCTTTTAAGAACCCATATGGTAAGAGGCACCTGAGTCAAGTATCCATTTCAAACAAGAACTTGATTTTTCCATAAGTGCTTGACCTTTACCCTTCAAAGAGGTTGGAGTAGAATCCTTGGAAGTACCTAGCACTTGAATCTTGTTCTTCTTGAGTAGATTTTCTAACTCATCGATTCTTTTTGTCTTGCAAGGATGCTTGCCATGATTTGGATTTTTGCAATATGCACAAAAGAGTTTTTCCTTCTTTTCATTACTTCCCTTCTTATTTGAAGAAGAATTGCTTTGTTGAGAGGAGGATTGTTGTGTCTCAGATTGTGTTTTCTGCTTCCACTGCTTCTTCTTCTTGTTGCTTTTCACCCCTTGAACTGATTTGTGATCATCATTAGCCACCAAGGCTTTGGTCTTTGATGACTTCAGAAGTCCAAAATCCACCAAGTGAGATTATTCAACAATCAACATGTTAGTAAATCCATCAAAGGAAGGCTTCTGGTAAGCAGATCCCAAGGTCAATCTATGAGTATTAAAACTTGAAACAAAGTTGGCATACTCAGAAGGTAGCCTCTTCAGGATGTGATGTATCAACCTATCATCCTTCATAGGATTTCCACAATCTTTAAGAAGTTCCCTAGACTCATTGACTTTTATGATATAATACTAAATTGTGTCATAATTCTTAGGATCCAAGAGAAGTAGATCATCCTCAATCTGAAATCCCTTTTCTTCATCCACCTTACCATACAACTATTCATGTTTATCCCAAGCTTTTTTAGATTCTGAACAATTTTTAATGTGAAAGAGAAGATACCCATGTACACAACTCCTGATAACACCTAAAGCCTATTGGTCTTGAATTTTCTAATCAATGAGTTCTTTAGTATCAATAGATTTGGTAATTGTACCATCAACATAAAGACTATATCCTTTTCCCATTAATCTACTCCATGCAATATCTTTCCATGTAGAATAGTTGCATGAAGTTAAAGGAGGACATTTAAAACCCATGATGTAAAAATGAAAAGAGCACAAAATAAAGACACAAAAAACATATTACACACCCCCCCTCCCCTTTTCACTCAATCAAAAGCCCCCCCAAAAAAGATGCTTTTGGCACTTTATAAGTAGTGCATTTACAATGGGCCACTTGTCAAAATGAACAAAGTGGACTTTCTAATTTTTCTTTTACAACTACCTTATGAGGCTTAAATCTGTCACTTAAGCACTATAACTTAGATTTGCAATAATTCTGAAAAAGAATCAAAGCTTTGCAATGCTAAAAAAAGCCTTATTTTGAAAGTGAGAAATCAATCCACAAAACCTTAGAATCTAACTTTAGATCTTGAAAGTAGATAAAAAAATACACACTTTCAAAAAAAATAGAACCTAAAAAAGTGACCAGATGTGCCTGTACAAAGCTTTTGAAGTTGCAAAACACAGGATTATGTAGGTACAATTGCCAAAAAATGCAATTTTTGCGAAATCTATGGACCAAAACTAGAAAAAGACACCACCACTAGAAAATTTAGGAAATTCTATCTAATTTTTTAAAAAATTACACCTGAATCAGAGTCTGAATGTCCAAGTTATGGGCTCGCAAAGTTAGGCTGCCAAACTGAAAAGCAATCTGAAGAGGGGTCTGGACAAAAAAATTGTGTTGCTAAATTTGATGGTCAAATGGCCATCAATGTAGTTGTAAAATTCTTGGAAATGATGGTCAAATGACTATCAATTTTAACCTCAAGAAATGATGACATCAACAAAAAAGATAGTCTATCTGGTGACATGTTAAATGACTCATCGTCTGTACTGTATGGAACCACATGTGTCAAATTTTTGTACGATGATGTGGCAAGAAAAGTTTGGTTGTCCATGTGGATGATATGGCAATTCCAAATTACATGGCAAGGTGAATAGTTGGTGCTGACAGTGATGTTGAGTCAACACGTCATGGCCTGACTGGGCAAGACCTATCGTATGGATTGTTGTAGACAGCTCCACATGACTAATGATCTTTCACTGCATGGCAAGAATTTAAACACTAGTGGCTGAAAAAGTTTAAATAGTTGTCGTCATGGGAGCAAGTCTGTACTGTAGGCTAGAATCTTTAAACTAGAGTCCCCAGAGAGTGGAAGATAGTGGACGGAGTATGGGAAGTCATTGCTGAGAAAGGAGGATCTGCCTCAAAATGCTAATAGTCTTCTGCCCGAGGAGACTTTGGATGCGCAGGCAAGAAGTCTGGTTGGTAAGTCTACTGTAAATGCCAAAAAGAGATGGACACAGGCCAAAAGTCACCAACATCACTAGAGTTTGCAGAGATCACTACTACCATTGAGAAATCAAAAGCTGAGCTGAAGATTATTGAATGTAGGCAAGTGGGCTATGGGGATAATCCCACATGTAGCAGGTGAAGGTGCTTTGCACTGTATAAATAGAGAAGCCCATAGGACTCTAAACAAAGAGGTCGTCGAGCTTTGTTGGAGGTTTGGCTGGGCAGTGAGGGGTTCACGTCATATGGGCATGGCTAAAATTGTAGTGGGCCACTCCAAAATATGAAGATCACAAATTTGTACAGCCTTGTCACCAAAAATGTAAAGATACAGACTTGCGATTAATAATAAAATACCTCCAAAAATGGTAGATCTGGGGTGTCACTACTCGAGTTTGCTAAAATAATTTTCTTGGTGCCCGCAAGGGCAAAAAATTTGATGAAAATATAGAGAAATTAAATGCAGATCTAAATTAATTTAATTAAATCTATGAAAAATGACCATACCCATACTTCGAATCGGGGCCTTCAGGTTTTGATTTGCAAAAAAATTTTGCTTCACAGTCGACTTTGGCCAAGGTAGGTGAGTTTATAGTTGATTTTCACTAGTTTAGCATTCTAGACACAATGGCAAGGTCAAATCTGACTCTAGACGATCCCAATTTCTATAGTAGTTTGGATTCAGGCTGAGGTGATGAAGCAAGCATGGTCTCGAATGGCTATGTGATGAGAAAGTCTCCAAGTTGCTTTGATACCATGTAAGAATTTGTCTAAGGGAAAAATTCACCCAGAAACTAACTCAAACACAAGCACACAGTAGACCAAAGAGAGAGAGAGAGAGAGAGTATGATCAGAATGACAATGTATTCAATATGCCATAATTAAGAGTACACTAGGAGTGCCTATATATAAAGGCCTTTGAGATACATATAGAATGCCTCGCAATCAACACCATGATGTGTCATACAACCAAGCACATGTCCACCAGATATGGGTTATCCTCCATTAAGCATGAAAGTAAGTGTGGTGACATGCAAATTAGTGTTGTAGTCACCATGTGCTAAAATAGAGTTGCATATGCTTGTGTTGTCTACATGGCAACCAAAAAAGGTGTGTAAACTCCTAAGTGTCTCACAAATAAAAATAATAAAATAATGCAAAATAATAAAATAATGCATTAACCTAAGTAAACTTAAGTAAGTGTAATAAGTGAATACTTATTTACACCAACAGTTTTTAATGATCTTCCCAAGTTTGAAGACTTTCATCTTTTGATCTTTTTCTTCAAGCTATTAGGTGTCTTCTTGAGAGAACAAGGCTCTGATACCAATTGTTGGAATGTCTTAATGGGAAGAGTACTTTTGAGAGAGGAGGGGAGTGAATCAGAAGCAATAACCTTTTATCCTTTTCAAACCCTCAATGACATATAACTAAAATTAACATGCATGCATTTAAACATTTGAATAACAATGAAAAGTGAATATGCAACACTACATAATACATGAGACCCAAAAACCCTCCAAGAATAAGAAGGTAAAACTGGGGTGCGAAGGACACCCACAAAAATTTATTGCAGTGAAAGAGTTCAACCACTTTCAATGGTTTTCCTTGTTAAAGACCTACCCTATTAAAGGCTTTACACACTATCAAATATGACTTTTTGAAAGGATTTACAAAACACTTTACATGTAGTGTCATCCTATTAAAGGATTTACATATAGACTATTAAACCCACCTAACTTAATAGGAATTTCATGACCTTCTCCAAAGGCTCTCCTATCCTTCTCCTAAGGATCTCCAACCTAGCTATTTAAGCTAACCTATCTCTATAGGATTTCAACTTTCTAATAGAATTATAAGAAAGTATTAGAACAATACACCTAATTGAATGCAATCTCTTATTGCATGTCTCAGGCACTTGATCTATTTTTCCTTTACTGATCTCTACTAGATCTGATCTTCTAAATATGTCCCCTATTCTATTTTGATCAACTTGATATGTAAATGTTGTCCATTCCACTTAATCTCTAACACCTATGTACTGCAAAAACCTTAGTACTTGGCTCTACTATTTCTTCTTCTTCCAACAACTTGTTCAATGGTATCGTGACTTCCTTAAAGAGATTAGTGGTTGGTTATGCATTGACAATTAAAATGTTCCCACTCAAATCCTTTCAATTTACCTTTTGGCGACATGCTCACTCCAATTTTTTGATTGGCTGCATGTTGATTAAATAGGTGGATGGAAGGATTTGAACTTATCTCCTTATCTTCTTATGAGTCATGCATAACCGTTTTACATCTTGGTTTGTGATGGCACAAACTTTTATGTTAATCCTGTGTTGCTCGACACATACTATTCCTAGATTACTCAACATCAACTATATTTCCTACTTTGCTTGGCACCTATTAAACTCTTTAATGGTTAGCACATGTTCTTCCTAAATTTCTTGACACACACTTGTTCTTGAATCACTCAGCTCCTAGATACTTTTCCTATTACTCAACACATGAAGAATTCTAGATCACTCGGCACATACTACATAGTGATCTGCTCAGCACTACCTGTGACTCAACACATATTGTGTACTCGGCATCTATATGAAAATGGTTAAGTGTGTTGACACTCATCTATCAATACTAATTATTATATCAACATTTGTTTCAGCTTAAACAATAATCTTTTGAATTCTTTAGTTTTGATGAAATTTTCATCTCTTATAAATTCATTGGCTTCAATGGTTCTATCATCAATCATTTGAGTATGTAGCTAAATTTTTTTAGCCCTTGTCTCATCCCTAATAGCTTGAGCTATCACATAGTTTCTCCTTACATCATCAAAATATTGGATCTTCTTTGGTAAGATCTATAAGACTTTTTGTTACGCCTTTTGTGGAATCTCCACAATTTTTTGTTTCTTGCTACACTGGTGATCCCACTCTAAACTTTCAACTTGATCCTCTTCTTCATAACCTACCTCAACAAAAATATCTTCATTAGAATACTCAAGATCAACCTTCCTTTTTATCTCTTCTGGTACTTGTGCTAATATTTCATAACAATTTTGAACACATTTATCAAGCCTAGATTAGTAGTCTACCTTAGGATAGAATCCCTTAAAGTATAGATATTCTTTTTTCATCTCCTGCTCAAAACATAGAACATCTTTTTATTTAATCATTCTTTCCCTACACACATTTTCATCTAGATAGTTGGCAATGACATCCTCCTCCCATAAAAAATTTTCTAGAGGTAAATTATATCCCCTCATTTTCTTTAAATAATTCCTGAGTACATTGTAGGGGTCATATATTATTATAGGCCCAGTCAAAAATTTAAAGCTTCTTAGGAAAGCATCAATTTCCTCCACAGCATTCTTCCCTACATCAAAATCTACTACCTTGGTACATCTACACAAAAATTTTCTGTAATGTCCCCTTTTCTGATTTGATATGGTATTTCACACCTCTAATCAGATTTTCAAAATCAAACAACTGCTATCACAAAGATCCACCCAATTTCTCAAGAAACCCCAAATCGGGTATGTCGAAAATAGTGCCAAAAAGCTTCACAGCTTCACCTGTTATTAATAAATCTGAAAGTAGACATTTTTACAAAAATTTGAGCAGCATAACAGCCTATAAAATGTCATTTCCAGATCTGTATAACATGCACACAATAGTTCCCAAATGGAGGACAAAAACAATGCTCATCGGGCTCCCGAAATTAACACAAAATGCCCGGAAAGACCACAAAAACACCCATAAACTATCTCACAAGATTAATCACGTCCCAATACATATATTCAGCTCTATTTTAATAGCTTAAAGTCTGAAATACAGCAGCAACCAAAACTGATATGAAATGCTCAACTGAAAACACCAAACTCATGCAAAAAACACACCCAAAAACCCACAAATCTACACTGTTCAGCACAAAGGCAAACTCTGTATGAGCATGCACATGGAATGGCTTCAAACTCCCATCCTTAGCCTTCCTGGAAACCTGCAAACTCCCGTTCTTGGGTCTCCCTGGAAACCTGCAAACTCCCGTTCTTGGGTCTCCTTCTCCACAGGTTTGGCAGCCTCTGAAGAATAACAAAGAATGAGCGAAAATCAAGTCTGGAATGAGCCCAAAATGCCTCCAAACCCCTTAAAAGAGGGCATAACTGTAACTCACATCCAAGAGAGGTTAATAAAACTTATTTTAATAATAATTTTCATTTATTAGTCCAACGGTTTCCAAAGATTAACCCCCTTTTTCCGAAACTTCACTTTCTTGGGCCTGCCTGCCTTAGCAAAGATTTTCTTTTTTTTAATTCTGTAACTCACATCCAAGAGAGGTTAATGAAACTTATTTTAATAATAATTTTCATTTATTAGTCCAACGGTTTCCAAAGATTAACCCCCTTTTTCCGAAACTTCACTTTCTTGGGCCTGCCTGCCTTAGCAAAGATTATTATTTTTTAATTATTTGAAAAGGGGACATGACAAGTCCTCCCCTCCCAAACATTGCTTGTCCTCAAGCAATGGCTAAACAATAAACCAATCAATCCTCCTGGATCCCAAATGTAGTCATGAACTATACTACTACCAATTAACACAGACTCCTGCAAGATCCTCTGCAATATGACCAAGAGGAATCCATAATCAAACTGGCAATTATAGCTCAACCAAACTCCAAAATCACCATTACCACAGTCAAAAACCCATGAGACACAAACTCTTAGAATATCAAAACCCAAGTAAAGTGTACTACCAACATAGTAAATACCATCAATGCATTCCACTGGCCTATATGGAATGTACAATCCAACTCTGCAACAATGGTGAATGCTCTCAAATGAAACTATACCAAGTATGGAGAATCCACACACTGTACAACTCCTGCAGTCAACACAACTCTGTAGATCATTGGCCACTATCTCATAACCATAACTCCCATGCACCCTTGATGGTGAAAAGCCATCACAAGATAAACAACAAGAAATGGAACCCAAACCAAATTTTCCTGCCATCAACTCCTCAGCATAAGGATCAATTGTTAACTGATGTACATACCTTGCAATATAATGTTGATTAAAAAAACCAACCTCAGTCAATAGCTCACCATGAACAAGTGATACAACCCACTGTGACTGATCACTAGCTAAGTTAGGAGATGTCATAGCCAAAGGAGTAGAATCAATAACAACACTTGCTGAAGCATCACTCCAAAACTCCTGCTCTAAGTCATGTATTATCAAGCTATCAACTACAGAACCTGTCGCCATGTCGTGCCCATCACAACTCTCATCTCGAGGCATCAAACTATTCCATAACTGATGATAAGCACTAGGAAACAAAGTACATTTCTGTGTCATAATCTCATCAACATGGTCATCAAAGGTAAATTGATGAGCATACCTCACAGTGTAATGCTGATAGAATGCGCCAATCTCAGTCAGTGGCTCAAACTATAATCCAGATGAAACTAACTGCAATTGATCATCAACCATGTTGGAACTGACTACTACCTCCAAAGATATCACCAAAGGAGTAGTATTACTAGCAGGAACCATGCCAACTGTCGACTCACCAACATCACACATGACCTTTGATACATCTCTAGTCTCTGTGCCTTCAGTACTAGAGGCTACCACCCTATCAGGCATACAATAATCTGCTACAATACCCAACTCAACTAAACCTGACTCTAGTGGGAATGAACCTGATATGCCAATGTTAGTATCAAGGATGGATGCATCCCCATCTCCACTGTCTCTGACAATCTCAGCCATGGACATCCTTGAATCATCAAACACCATAGCTTGTGACTGTATAGAATTAGATAAAGACTGTAGTCGCTCTAACTCCATGGTCACCTTAGCCAAATGAAACTGTGACTCCTTGAAAGCCAACTGTGTACTCTCAAGAATCTCAGAAGTCACCTCAAGCTGCTCAGTAAGCTCACTCACCTCATCTTCCTTGGCCAACAATGCATCATATGCTTTACTACCCCACTCCATAAGATAATATCTGTCAGCTACCAACTGCATATAATTCTGTCTCAAAATCCAAATAGCCTCCCATAAAGAGTGGATCTCTGTCAAGGAAAGATAACTTCCTGCCTGCTCATCACTAGTAGGAGAACCCCATCCATAACCTGCTAACAACTGACGAGCAGCATCGAAATGTTGGCAAGTGATAGCAATGTCTTGGTCACTAACTCTCAACTGATTAGACACATGATGGTACTGGCTTGACTGTCTCCTACAAACCTCCTCTGATGCACTGTCTGAAGGAGTGTCCTCAAAGTTACTAGTCTCTAGAGTATTACCATCCATATCCTGTGAATCAAATCTAAAGCTCATATCAACATACGGAGTATCAAAAACATTAGCATTGCTGTCCAACTCCTCTGTACCCAAGGAAACTAAGTCTTCAAAACTGCCCACTGCATCCTCCTGGATGTCATCAATGCCAATATGATCCTGGGACTCATCTATACACACTGCCAAATATGAAATATCATCAACACATTCCAGCAAGTATGGTCGACTGGATATATGAACAAAGCCCAACACCGGTGTATAAAAACTAATACCAACATCAGACAAGATACTGGCACAAGAAAAGACAACACCGTGTAATCTGCTAATCAAATCCATGATAGCACCCAAACAAACACTGCTACCAAAAAGTGTTAAAGATCTCCAGTCAACTGAATCCCAAACACCAATATAACAATCTCGAGTCCATATCCGTAAACTAGAATCAACTGGTAACTCAAGCAAACTCCTCACCTGAGTAATATGACCAATACCAACTAACTCCACATACCTATCATGATGAGGTAATGAAGTCACAATACTATCTTCACTCACCTTCAGCTGGCGGGATAAATCATGTGAAGTACTACCTGCCTCAACCTCATGTGGTGAAGCATCTAACTGCGCCTGGTACTCTTTCTCAGCAAAGTCATGAATGCTCAATGTCTGCTCATCTCTACCAGGTATCTCACCATCCTGCACAACAACATCCTCATAATCATCATCTGAACCCACTACACTGTAGTCACTGCCTGTTGTAACTATACCATCTTGAATACCTGTGGCATCACCCTTTGATGACCTGTAAACAATTGTCTCAATTTGAGTATCAAGTTGACTGTTACTATCAATCTGTGTGATATCCTTTCCCACCACCTCCTGTGGCAGAGTAGAATCTGAGACCTCTACCTGGCTATCAGCTAGTTTCTCAAACTCCTCATGCAAGTTCTTGGGAATTGTGTCATCTGTCCTGTGAGAAAATCTGCCAAATAGAAATCCAGTCAACTTATCCACCTTAGCTGGGTCAGATAACATGTCATTTATGTGGTGGTGCTCAACCAACTGTTTAGACATGTCATGGCTTATTTTCATAAGTTTATCTCGAATGTCTAAATAACCATCCTTTCTACTGTTTTGACTCTGGCTATCAGTTGTCCAAGATTGTTTCCTCTGAGACTCTGTACTATACCTGTCCATTCTGGATAAAGTAGAGTGTAACCCCAATAGGATATAACTTCTTCAAACACCAAGAACTAACATGCAAATGATTAGAAGTAGCATGCAACCATAGATTTGGACATGCAACTGATTAGAAGCAACATGCAACCACCAAATTATGACATGCAAGATCTGGGTAGTTGTCAAAACTGACATGCAAGATCTGGGTAGTTGTCAAAACTGACATGCAAACTTCTGCAAACTTCTACAAACCCTCAGGCTGGCAAGATCATGGCTCTGATACCACTGTAATGTCCCCTTTTCTGATTTGATATGGTATTTCACACCTCTAATCAGATTTTCAAAATCAAACAACTGCTATCACAAAGATCCACCCAATTTCTCAAGAAACCCCAAATCGGGTATGTCGAAAATAGTGCCAAAAAGCTTCACAGCTTCACCTGTTATTAATAAATCTGAAAGTAGACATTTTTACAAAAATTTGAGCAGCATAACAGCCTATAAAATGTCATTTCCAGATCTGTATAACATGCACACAATAGTTCCCAAATGGAGGACAAAAACAATGCTCATCGGGCTCCCGAAATTAACACAAAATGCCTGGAAAGACCACAAAAACACCCATAAACTATCTCACAAGATTAATCACGTCCCAATACATATATTCAGCTCTATTTTAATAGCTTAAAGTCTGAAATACAGCAGCAACCAAAACTGATATGAAATGCTCAACTGAAAACACCAAACTCATGCAAAAAACACACCCAAAAACCCACAAATCTACACTGTTCAGCACAAAGGCAAACTCTGTATGAGCATGCACATGGAATGGCTTCAAACTCCCATCCTTAGCCTTCCTGGAAACCTGCAAACTCCCGTTCTTGGGTCTCCCTGGAAACCTGCAAACTCCCGTTCTTGGGTCTCCTTCTCCACAGGTTTGGCAGCCTCTGAAGAATAACAAAGAATGAGCGAAAATCAAGTCTGGAATGAGCCCAAAATGCCTCCAAACCCCTTAAAAGAGGGCATAACTGTAACTCACATCCAAGAGAGGTTAATAAAACTTATTTTAATAATAATTTTCATTTATTAGTCCAACGGTTTCCAAAGATTAACCCCCTTTTTCCGAAACTTCACTTTCTTGGGCCTGCCTGCCTTAGCAAAGATTTTCTTTTTTTTAATTCTGTAACTCACATCCAAGAGAGGTTAATGAAACTTATTTTAATAATAATTTTCATTTATTAGTCCAACGGTTTCCAAAGATTAACCCCCTTTTTCCGAAACTTCACTTTCTTGGGCCTGCCTGCCTTAGCAAAGATTATTATTTTTTAATTATTTGAAAAGGGGACATGACATTTTCCCTTTTTGGTAGTTTTTCCAAGATATTCTCTTTTTAGTGAGATTAATTGCCAAAAAAATTCTACAAACCCTAGTCTCTCTGGGACATACTTTGGCAGAATGTGAGGTGGCTGAGGGCATCCATAAATTATAATAATAGTATATTTGTCAAATAGAAAAACACTTCCCCAATCATGCCCTGATTGTTTCCCCATATCAAAACATATATTGGGCTTAACTACCTTCATAACATTTCTATGTACCCTCTCATTAACAAGTCCTATCATTTGGTACACAAAGTTAGTGAAAAAAGAAATAACATTAGAGTATGGGTAGAATCTTTTTCATAACCTTGTCCATCTTTGCACTAGTAACATTTGTCACCATTCCTCTGTACACTCGAAGAAGCTCTAATGAAATAATTCTACATTTCTGAATAGGATTATATGCATGATCAAGGAGTAATGATGGAATGTGAAGTTCTCCAAGTTTCCCTCTTGTGCAACAACCATTTCATCACGAATCTTATTGATGATGTAGGTCACAAAATCATACCCAACATTTGTGTTTGGGTCCTATATATTCAAAGCCATGACTTAATATCCACCTAGAGAATTGATGGTTCTATTTGAATCTAGGGCTTTATTTAGACAAAAAATGGTGTTCTACATATATCTTTGGAAAAATTCTAGGGGCATAAGATCTTCCACCTTCTTCTTCTTTAGAATTTCTCCTTTCTCTTTCCTTGAAATTGGAATATGCCTTGTCATTTCTCTACCCATGTAGAATCTATTTTAAAAAAATTAAGTTGTCCATGTCAATAGGAAATGACATTGGAACTCCTAAATCAAAGGCTTCTATGAATTTCTTCTTATCCAGTGCCAAGAAGATTCTTCTATCTTCCTATGAAATGACTTGTTGACTAGATTATAAGATTTTATCAATGTCTTTACTATGTCAACATCCACAAAGATCTTTGGCATAATTAGCTTCCCTAAATTCCTACTCCAAATGTTTGAAATTGGGATATTCTCCATTCTATTCTTATAGAAGAACCAGAAAAATTCACTTTTGTTGCTATTAAGAACCTTTAGATCTTTGTAAAATACATATGGATCCCTGAACACATGATCATTTGTAGACTGTGCATTGAAAGACCCTAGTAAAATTTGCATCCATTCATGTACAAATGAGCTAGGGATCTTTATTTTCAAGGTAGATGCTTCAATATTTTCCTATTTAATTTATTCACCGCCTTTCTATGTCATTCTTGCAAAATTATCTCAACAATTCTACCTGTTGTATGCTAGAATCTTGCTCAAATTCACTCTAAAATTTGAACTCTTCTCTAAAATATCAAACACTTGTGTAAATAGTAGTGAAAGCACTATTCTTCTTGGAATTTATCTATTTCTACAAAGGGAGCATGGCATTAATGGAATTTAAAACTGTTATTCTTTAAATGCTATCAATCTTTGAAAAGCTAGTGAAATCCTCAATTTTTTGAATTATGCATACTTTCATATCATATCTCTTTTCTCTAGCTCAAACATGGCCACTTAAAACTATTTTATTCTTTTTAAAATTGGAAGCTGCTAAGTTGCAATTCTTTTTATTTGTCATTTCTCCATAGTTTTTTACCTTCCTTTATTCTATCTTTGACCATGTAAGAGAGAATATTCTAACCATTTCATGGCTTAGCTAACCTTTTTCCTAACTACCAAGCCAAGCTTGTGATGTTGCACTTCCTTTTATTCACCACTTCACAACCCTATTTCCTTGTTGACTATGCAAGCTTGTAAGACTACAATTTCTTCATTCTATCCTTTATCACTTCCTTGCAATTGTTCATCATTGTATTTTACTAACCTTTGTGAAATGAAAATGACTATCAAATTGACCATCTTGTATCTTTGTGGTTTTTTAACCCTTTTTTAATTAACTATAGTGACCTAGCGAAATAATTATCTTGACTTCTTATCACAACATCACTACTTCAAAATCAAACTATGACTTAACCCTTGTGAACTAGTGAAAATGTTTAGAGTAACCTTTTTGCAACTTCTATGTGGTCTAGGACTTAACATTTCTTTCACTTGCAATGTTCCTATGACTCAAATATTGGCCTTGTCACCTCTTCACAAGCACTAGACACAAGGCTTGTTTTTACCATGTGATGTTGCAATCACTATCTTGATTGAATGCTACCTTGGTTCACAAGTTCATGACTTAAAAAATCTTATCTACTTTGTTACTTGCGATGTTTTAGTAATCACTTTGAAGTTAACCATTACCTTCCTCAAAACCTCACAACTTAAGATTTTAACTCATAATAAAACTCTATGATGGTGCGATGACCATATATCACTACTTTACAACCTTAACCATAGATCAAACTTAATTACATACAATGAAGAAATAACCCTAAATTTAACTACTATTGTTACCTTTTGCCACTTCACCACTTTGAACTTGAGTCAAATTTGACCTCTTGTGATGATTTGATGGTTTAAACTTTAACTGCATGGCTCTTAGTTTCTTATTTATAACTTAAAACTGTAACTCATCATTAAACCCTATGAAGCTGAGATTATGAGCTTTTCACTACTTTTCCACCTTAACCATAGGTTAACCTTAACTTCTTACAAATATGTGGTATCCTTTATTCTAACTGTAGTGGTTATCCTCCACATCATCACAACTTGGAATGTAAATTTATGCACAATTTCAAAAAAAGTATAAGGCATGGCCATTTCCCGAGGATTTTTCATGAGGAAAAACATACTTTCAAGAACCCTAAGAAACTGATACAAATTTTTTCCTAATTTTCATAGGATATCACAAAATTTTCCTAGGTGAAAAATCAGGCCATGAAGACTCATATGTACTGAACATATTCATAAGCTCCTAATAGGGTCTATCCTCTAACAAGGTATATTTATATTAATTCATCATCTTGTGGGTACCATCACCACTTGGGCTTTCCCTTTGATCAAGGGTTTCCTTATTCAAGATATCTAGTGTCATTTTGTATGAGTATGTTGTTATAGTTTTTTATTATATTGTTGATATGGTTAAGTTTGTTTAAGTTTGATAATTATGGTAATAAGTGGATAATAGATTCATTGCTCCCGTTTTTAGTTATATTGGTGGATTATATATTCTAACAATTGGTATAATAGTAGTAGGTTCTTGAAGAGAAATTTTAATAGCTTTGGAAGATCCATGGTGAATATTTTTAGAAAGGATAGTCCTAGATTTGATGGGGCCAACTATGATAGTTGGAAGGAGAAGATGAAGACTCATCTATTATGTATGGGTCTAGGTTACTGGATTTTGATGAAAACCAAGAAGGACATTGTGAAAGAAGAAAATCTTGAAGAATGTAGTGAAGCAGAGAGAGATTTTTTCATGTGTAATAGGAGAGAAAGAGAAGTGTCACTATCAGCTCTTCTTAAGAACAAGTATAGTCAAGTAAAGACACTTCAAACATCTCATGAAATCTGGAAAGCATTAGAATCTACTTTTGAAGGTGATACACATGCAAAGAGAATAAGATTACAGAATTGAATATGTGCATTTCAAGATGCTAAAATGATGGAAGATGAATCTATAAGAAATTATATTGTTAGGATATTAGAAAATTTTTCAAAAATTCAGTCTCATGGTGGAACCAAAGAAGAAGATGACATAGTATGGAAGTTCTTGAAAAGTTTGACACCACCATTCAAGAAAATAGTTTAGATGATTAAGCTATTAATGTCTTGCATTAAGGATTTTACCAAGGAAATGTTTCTTGGAAGATTAGAAGTTGTAGAAGTAGATCTAAGACAAGCTAGAGACCTAGCAAGAGTGGAAACAACTTTTAGTGCCCTTTATATATGACCTAATCTATCAAGGAGTACAAGAACAAATAGGGATTTTTTTAGAAATAATAGTCCACCAAGATAAGTGAATCAGTTATCAAATTAAAAAATGTATCAACCTTAATTAATCTTAACCATGCAACCAAAGTAAACAACAACCATAACAAGATGCACATATATAATTACATCTGATTTGTTAATTAGGGAAACCCTTGATTAGAAGAAAAACCATAGTGGGAATGATGCCCATAAATATATACTAATATATATATTCCTTGTTAGAGGATGGACCCTATTAGGAGTCTATAAATACATTCATTTCATATGGCACCACTATCCAAATAGCTTTTGTGGCAAGACCACTAAAGTTCACTATCCAACTAATCTACAACTATTCCTTGGAGAATAATTATGTGTACTATGATTTATCCTCTTTCCTCTATCCTATCAACTTGACCAATCACTGTCAGAACTTGTAGACCAAGTCATAAACCTCTGATCCAAATATTGAACCTCAGATCACTAAATAAAACCCCAGCAAAAATGTTATCTCCAACTTCACTTTACTCTGCTTCATATCACCTTTTCAATATCCTTCCTTTCTTATCTCTACTTCTTGAATCCATACATAACAAAGGAAAATGTCCTTCCTTTATACTAAGTCCATAAAAAATTTTCTTGAGTCAACTATTACACCTTATTCAATTAATTATTATAGGACCTCATTAAGAACACGTTATACTTAGTGATAACATCAATTAGTTTCCTTGTAACTTGAATGAATTTTTGCACATATAATATTATGATGAGTGATCTTAGCCACATCATCTCTAAAAAATTTTCTACACACCTTTATCCTTGATTCCCAGAATAAAAACTCTACTAAGATATGTAACAAGCTTATTAGAACACGCTTCTATAAACTCTATCTCTTGATTGTCTTTACCAAAACTTGAATAACTTATTCTAGACTTAACATCTTTTTCTTCTAAGGTTATCTACATATAATTGACACTTAGTAGCATCTTCCATTAACCTCACTAATGAAAATACTCAATAACTTATCCATGCCAACTTTATCTTTACCATTGTTCTTTTGTTAGACACCACATAAAATTGCTATCTTGACATCAATGAAAAACACAGTCATGAATGTAAAATATCCTCTTGAAAATGATCTAATCATATTTCTACAATACACCCCCATAGGTATATCCTCATCATTCATGCTTTCAACTATTGGAATTACAATAAAAAAGGTAAACTCTAGGGGGAGGGGGTGAATCAATGCTTCAAATTTTTACCCATAAAAACATTCACCATACATCCATCTTAAAATTTAAAAGGTAAACTAAAATACCATATAAAGCATATACATCTAAAGTATGTAAACAAGTAAGAATTCACACATGTATGCTACAAGAAATGATTACCCAGAAACCCTCAAATGAGAAGGTAAAACTTGGGGTGGGATGAGACCCATAAATCTTCACTACTGCAGTAATAAAGTGTACCCAATGAAGGTTACAATTTTTTATCATGAAACATGATCTACACTATGAAACGTTTTCCCTATTAAAACCTTACAAAGACTATTAGGTCTTACCCTATGAAAGGATTTCAACATCCTATTAGAAGTGTGCATGGTTAAAGGACTTCAACTCACAATTAAGTAAGCACCTTATTAGAGGATTTCAATATAGCCTGTTAGGGCTACTCTGTTAAGAGATTTAACTAATTCACCTATTAGAATGTCTCAACAATGATCCCACAATTAACACTCTATTGTTTGATGTCACCTCACCTCTATACTGATGTGTACTTGATCCTTTCTAATTAGATATCTCTCTACTATCCACTATTTCCTTCATCTATTCTCTTTTAACTGATTCTTCAATGTAACTCAAATCATAATACCTTGGTCACCATGAATGTCTTGTTTGTGCATGAAAAACTCTCCTGCTCTACACTTTTCTCTCTAACTCTTCTTAGAAAATTTAGGGTTTTTCCTCCTTAAGAAGACCTAGGTGACTTAGGATTAGGTATGAATCAACAACTATGATTCATCCATATTACTACTTAAACCTTCCCTTTTTCTATTTGGATGCATGTAATACATAGGGATTTGTACTTAAGGTTCATCCTTATCGATAAAAGATTTTAAATAAATCCTTAAGTTGGCCCAAAAATAGTTTACATAGTAGTTTGTACCAATACAAATAACTATATCAAAATTGTTTTACTTGGCATCTAAAGTCCTTGGTGCTCAGCACTAACTATGAATTCAATGCTATCACTCACCATGCACTACTTGGTCAACACATAAATTACTTGGCACATACTATCTACTTGGCACTTGAATGACTCAACACATGAGTGACTCGACACTCATTGTTTACTCAGCATGCTCTAACTTACATGTTGTGCTCAGCATATGTTACTTGTTCGACATGAACTAAGTAAATGACTTACGTGTATAGAAACCCACTTGTCAAAACCAATCTAAGATTAACAGTCTCTCCCTTTGACATGAGTGTCCAAAACACTTGGTCATGTATTAATGATCTTATCCTTATGAGCATAACATAGGTATTTATTTGATTTCTATATGAAATTTCAAAATATCAAAATTTTGCAACACTTGACTTTTACCTCAAAATTTCACAACCCCCCCTGAGTTGAATGTTTAGTTCAGTTTTATATTCTTCATCAAACCCTTTCTCCTACTGCATAGATTTGCATCAACTAATACTCTTTCTCTATTCCTATCTAAACTAATGTTTGCATTTTTTTGTTCTCTTACTCTCTCTTCAATCTTACTCCTCCTTGCATATAGATATCTCTTTGTTCTTCTTGCTTTCTCCCTCATGCTCTTAATCACCTTGTTAACACTAATGTCAATGTGTTAAACACTAATAGTGTATTTTTCCAAAAAGAATTTATGGACCTCAAGTATAATCTTAAGAGTTGCATCCCAATTATCACAAGCTACCTCCAAAGACTTGATTTGGATGGCCAGCTCAATAGCAAGGTGTACTAAGCTATCCAATGTAGAAAGATTAGGGTCCTTCTTCATAAGTTTTTCTACATAGCCTAGTTCCTTGTGTAATATCTCCATGTGAGGAGATAATTTCAATTGGATGTCAATTAGTTTAGACCTTATGTTGGATTCATCTACTTGTAATGATGCTAACTAACTTTGTGGTTACAAGAGGTATCTAAAAATTTTCTAACTTTGAGCTGGAGACTTGGGAAAAGTAGCACCAGATGATTGCATATGGGTCTCCAAACTCATGATGTGATTTCTTACTTCTTTTTTGAAGAGTGTAGGATTACATAGTTTGGTGTACAAAGAGAAAATATTCTTGAGTACCTTCTTCACACTATCTATCTTGTTTTCTAGCTCAACCTATGTCAATGCAATAACACTTGATATCGTCTCATTTACCTTGTTTTGAAACTTCCTTTCAAACCATTCTAATAATTTTACTTTAGCATATAGGTCTATGTCACTAACCCTTTCCACTATATTGGTTAATTGTTCAATGATGGGCTTGGTTTCATCTGGAGTTGGTAGACTAAATGCATCTAGGAAAATCTCTTTGATGTCAGTCAAATCTTTCTTCTGCCTATGCTCCCTTCTAAGTAGTTCTTGATTTTTCTTCTTTGCTAGGTCCTCTTGTAATATACCCATCTACTAAATTATGATTGTTGTATAATAAAATTTAGGCAATATAATATCTTTATCTAGGCTAATATCTCCATAATTAGTTACCTCTTCTACCTTAGACAAGCTAGGACTTGGCCTTGAGAATTGCAATGGTGTGGCATTTGTTCTCAGCCTCTAAACAACTTGACTAGAAGGAGCACTAGATTCTAGTAATGTCACTAGTGCTTGAATAGCTAATAGCTCCTTTGGCTTGGGTGTCAAACTTGAATCTTCAAACTTGTCCTTGTCTTCCTCTATAGTTCTAGTTGGACCTTGATCTTATGTTGGAGGTACAAGTGCATCTACCTAACCTATTTGGACTTGAGTACCATCACTTTCTAGTGTTTTCTCCAACTGTCTCATCCTTTTCCTTTTCAATTTTTAGTACATTTACTGAGATTGGAGTGTCTTGCATATGTGTACTAATAGTGAAACTTGTTGTCTTATTCCTTTGATATACCACTATAGGTTGTCAAGTTTGTACACTTGTGAGTTGAGGAGTAGTTATAGATGTTTGTTGTGTTTTCACTTCCTCCCCTATAGTTATTGTTTCTATCTTCTAAACTTCATCTACCCTCACCAATACAGCATTGTCACATAGTTTGGCCTGGAGAGTGGACTGGACAAGTATCCTTTTAAAAACATCCTCTATAAGGGGATTGATTTTCTAAGCAATACTCTCAAATAATCCTTTACTTTGATAATTTCAGTATTTACACTTGTCTCCAATGGAGGGATAGAATTTGACATTTGTCTATCTTGGACACTCTATTTTATGTGCTACTCTTCCTTAGCTAGTGCTTGGTTATCAATATTCATATCTATGCCACCCTCAAATGTGTCTTGTTCAATATCATCTTCTTCAATCTCTCCTACCTCAATAGGTGTTTGGTCAACTTCTCTAGATGTTGACAGTTCATATGTTAACTTCCACATTTATTTGGAATTTTGTACACCATCTGCTATATTATTTTGTAATATGTTAAATGCCCTATATTTTGGCACAAATCTTACAATATACTTCTTAATGGCTTAGACATTTTAGCCTTACTAAGTTTTGGCATAACTTGAGCAAGGGATGTCTCCCTAATTTTTTTCAGTGTCTAAACAATAATGCCATTTATTCTCAATGCTATCATATAAACTTTTAGGTATGGAGTTGACAAGTTCTAGAGGAGCCTTTTTGAATATAGCCATCATGGCATATACTACCTCTTCAACTAGGTTCTTCTCAATCTTCCCAAGATTGTCAAACTCAATGTGAGAGAATCCTAATAAACAAACATCATTCCTAATGTTCCCACATAAATTGTCTAAATGTGAAGAGGGACTATGACTCACCAATTTAAATTGGTTGTTTTCATCCGATTCAGTCCTTTATTCATTAGATTCAGCTTGTGCAACATACTTCCTCCTCGATCTCTTCTATGTTTCAGCTTTCTTCTCCTTAGGCTTGGCTATTTCTTTAGCCTTTTGTGCAGTGACTCCAATGCTAGCCCTTGTAATAGGTAATATAGGTTTGGGCTGATTAGGTTTAGAAATCTTCTTTGGTTTGTTTAGTGCTTGTTTCTTTTCTTTCCTCTTTTTCTCAGTAGTTATTGGTGCTTCACCAACTTCTTCTTCCTTGGCACCTTCTTTAGTTTCTACTTCATCTTCTTTTTGGTCTTCTCCCTAACATTGTGTCAATGCAAATGGTGCTTGAGATAGTGTTTCATCTTCTTCTTACTCATCTTCCTCTTCTTCTTCCTCAACTTGTTCACCAAATCTTTCTTTCAATTTCTTTGCCAATTTGTTCTTCTTCCTTATCAATAAAGTAGTTTTCAATTCCATATTGATCTTTGATTTGGCAAAGTCATAATTTCCAAATGTTGTGGCTTCCTTATCCACTTCTTCTACAAGTAATGTTGTGATTGATGTAGAGGCATCGTCAACATTTATTTCATATCCTAATGGACTTAGCCATCTAAACCTATGAATTGTTGCTTGAACATATGTGAAATTAGTATCAACTAGGAGGAAAACATCATCAAAATATTTCTCCACTAGTAAGACTACTATTCTTAATCTTTTCTTCATTGTTTGCTTGAAATCTTCAAAATAACTTGTCATGACAGATTCAAAGTTATCACCTAGTTGCTCAATAAATTCACTTATCTGAACTACAATAGGTCTGTTCACCTTCCATGTAACCTTACCAAATGTAGGAAATATATTCTACACATAAAAGAAAGTACATAAAAGAATGGATCCAAATTTACACTCTGCACTTTTGGTCTTCCTTATAACTCCCAAATTCTCAATCAATTGTTGCAACAACTTGTCAAGATCATAAGTATGATCCTTGTTCACAATTTTGTAACCCATAACTATAATGTAGGGTACACTATTTAATCTACTAGATTGATAAAACTTATATGTTATGACCCTCACTTGAAAATCTATCAGATGATATGTGATAGTATCAATTGTCATTCTTCTTTTATTCTAAACAACCCTTGCTCTCTTTTCAATTATTTCCTTTGCTTTACGTCTCATAGTATTTGGCTGATCTAGGGTTGGATACCCTCTTACTCTATGAAAAATCTTATAAGTAATTTTCACTAGCCTATTTTCTATCCATAAAAAAGTTATCATGAACTACTATAAAAAAATTATCCACTCTATCTTGAATATGTTGGGGAAACCTAGGGCACAAGTTAACCCTTTCTTCTCAACAATTTTAAACTATTCCTTGAACACTCCTTTTAAATCTCCTGCAAACATTCAAATCAATTTCTCTAGGTCACCTTTAGCTCTTCATGCTCTACTTCAAATTTGAATGATGCTAAATGCATAGAAATCAATCAAATAGCCCTTAAAATACTATATTTAATGCTAAGTGCTTACACAACTATAAGCTCAGCTTCAATTGAAGTTATGGCTCACTTGGCATCCATGTGTGCTTCCATATGCTCGACAACCACTATGAGCTCAGCCTTTACTAAAAATTTCTTTTAGCTCAACATCTACTAGTATTTCACTCAGCAACCATATGAAACTTTTCACATTCAATAGTAACATAAAAAAACTGAAAAAACTTAAAGATTTATTCTTGATTCCTTACAACACTTTGCATCTTTATTCATGCATATGTAATCTTTTCAAAACTAAATCCTTGGGACTAATTTATTCTATATCTTTTAAATATCAGTCCCACATACCTCTTGATTGCTTAATTTGATGAGGTGTGATCACCTAACCCATTGGGTGAATTGATCACATCTACACTTGTGTGCTACAATCTTCCTTTCTCTTCCATGCCTTGTTTATCTAGACTCTAACATTTTCATTATCTTCCTTTCCTTTGTCTTTTTTGAACTTACAACTTGGTGTGTTTGACATTGTTAGATAATAATTGCTTATGTGACTAGTCTTCAAATAGCTAAAACATGTGGTTTAACTCAACCACCTTTTCTAATCACTTTTGAAATGTGTTCTAATACAATTTTCATGAATACATCCATACTCTTGACAATAGTGATAACTATACCTTGTATTATAATCCCAATTATAACAATCGCCATTATTTTTTACCTTTGTTTTCTTGTTTGGTGACCACTTGCCTTTGGATCTACGTTCAAAAGCTCTATGTCCATACTTTTGACAGTTATAACTATTGGGATGCTCAAATGGGAAGAGTACTTCTAAGAGGGGGGGGGTGAATCAGAAGTAATAACTTTTTATGCTTTTATACCCTCAATAACATATAGCTGAAATTAACATGCATGCAAGTAAATATGTAAACTATGAAATGAAAGCATGCATCAACACATAAAACAAGAGATTTTGGTGACCTAGAAACCCTCTAGGAATAAGAAGGGAAAACTAGGGTGGGGATGACACCCACAAAAATTACTACAACAATGAGTCCAACCACTTCTGATAGTTTTCCCTGTTAAAGACTTGCCCTATTAAAGGCTTTACATTGTGTCAATAGTGACTTGTTTAAAGGATTTACAAACACTTTACATGAAGTGTCACCCTGTTAAAGGATTTTCATATAGGATCTTAAACCCACCTAATTTAATAGGACTTTCACGATGTTTTCCAAAGGTTCTCCTCCCTAGCTATTAAGCTAACCTATCAACATAGGATTTCAACCTCTCATACAATTGTGAGAAAGTATTAGAACATTTAACCTGATTGAATTAAATCTCTAATTACTTGGTTTAGGTACTTGATCTACTCTTCCTCTTCTGATCTTTTCTAGATCTAATCTTTGAATGTATCCCTTTCTCTGTTCTGATCAACTAGATGTATAGATGCAGTCCTTTCCACTAAGTCTTTGATGCCTTTTCTTATTGCTCTACAATAATTTATCTACTCAACAACCTTCTTCCCTAATTTCAACAACAACTTCAATGGTTTCATGATCTCCTTATAAAGACTTAGTGTTTGTTATGCACTCATGATCATAAAGTTCCCACTCAAATCATTTCTTTTTACCTATTGGTTGCATGTTGTATCCAATTTTTTGATTGGCTACATGTTGGTTTTATATGTGAATGAAAGGATTCGATCTTATCTTCTTAACCTTTTTTAAGTCATGCATAACCATTTCACATCTTAGTTTGTGATGGCACAAACTCTTATGCTGATCCTATGTTACTTGGCACATATTGTATTACTAATGCTTGATGCATACTATTTTTGGATTGCTCTACATCAACTATGTTTCTTGGTTTTCTTGGCACCTGTTATATCCTAAATTGCTTAGCACATGAATTTTCCTAGATCACTCAGCACGTGAATCCTTTTGAATCACTTGACACCTATTACGTTTCCTATTACTTAGCACATGAACATTTCTAAATTGCTCGAAACATACTACACTAGAACTTTCTTGGCATGCATTGTGTACTCAACATATATAGTGAAAATGGTTAAGTGTGTTGACACTCAATTGTGAAAACTATTTATTTGACCAACAATCTCCCCCTTTGACATGAGTATCAAAAAAACTTAACTATGCCTTAATGAATTGATTTGATTGAGTACATTCTTTACTTAGTATACATGCAAAATTTCAAAGATATTGAGAGTAGCAATATACCTTATGACTCCCCCTAAGTTGATTATGCATTGTCTATTCTTGAATTTGAAATTCTATGTGAATGTGCCTGATCCTCTCTATCATTTTTCCTATTTCTACATTTTGAGCCTATAAGCTATGTCTGATCTTGTATGAAATTTAAAATTTTGTATCTCCCCTTCACTCCTTGTATTTCTTGTCTCCCCATTTTTGGCTATTTACAATCATTCCACTTTATTTTCAAAATGAATGAAAGAATGGAGTGAAAGAATGTAATCAAGATGATCAAAATTTGGTAGTTACCCATAGTATCTACATATATACATATCTCTACATTTTCTCATTTCTCCCCCTATAATATATATGCCCCTTTGTTTATTTCTCCCCCTTTGTGACACTGATATCAAAGGGTTATATAGGGTAATACCATACTTAGCCAAAAATAAACTATTTACCTCCAAAATTATTTTCAGAGCTGTATCCCAATTTTCTAGTGCAATGCCAAATGACTTATGTTGGATGGAAATCTTTGCTGCTAGATGTACAAGTCCATTTGAGGTAGAAAGATTAAAATCTTTCTTAAGGACTATCTTTGAATACATTTCCTCCTTGTGGAGTACCTCCAAGTGAGGGGTTATTGAGGACTAAATTTGCATCAATTTTGGTTTAGTGTTCACCTCCTCTATTATCAATATAGCTAATTCTCTTTGAGTGTGAAGCATCTGAGTAAAATGCTTCTCACTTTGAGTTGGATTTGTGGGAGTTGCATGGTAGAAATCTTTAGATTTCTCTCCAAGCTCATTATTCTCTAGCTAGTTTCTTGTGTGAAATTGGAAAAATCACACAATTTGTTGTAGAGGGAGAATATGTTCCCAAGTACAACCTTTACTCTATCTAATTTCTTAGCCAGGTCTACTTGTGCCAATGCTATATCATTAGATATTTTTTGATTTGCCTTTCCTTGGAATTTCCTCTCTGACCATTCCATTAAATTGGCATTTGTGTCATGGTCTTAATTGGTCACCTAATCAATTTATCAGATAGTTGCTCAACTAATGAGACTATAGGCTGAAGGCATCCATGAATATGTTCTTTATTTCATTCAATTCTTGCCTGTATTTATATTCTTTCCTTAGAACCTCTTGTCTCCTTCTTCTATCCAATGCACTCTGTATCTCATTAATCTTTTCTTCTATGAGAGTGTTGGATTCATAGTAGGGTATCTTAATTTCTTCATCAAGCTCAAGAATTCCATACTAAATTTTCTTGGCTACCCTTGTTGAGCTTGAACCTAGTGCTTGCACTTGCAAGGCTAGCATGTTAGTGCTTGGCTTCTGAAGAGTTTGAGTGGGAGTACCTATTTTGGGTAGTTCAATCAAAGTTTGTATTGTAGACTGCTCCTCATCTCTTATCTCTTCTTTCTCTTCTATTTTTTTCTCTTCTTCTATCATTCTGGTTGGGGTTGTACCTGCTAACTGTACTAATTTCCTAGTGTCTTCCCCTATTGCTGCACTCAACACTTAAAGTGCATCTATTATTGCTTTGGGTGGACATGAAGGTGGAAGGAGTAGAAGTCCAATAGTTTTAGTGGTCTTAGGTTGTTCTTGTGTTTTCACCTTGACATCTTTTGAAGCTGCTACTAACCTTTGTAATTCATCAACACTGACCAATATAGGACTTGTGCATAGTCTTGCTACTTGTGTTGATTGATCAAGGATCTTTGTGAGGTCCTCTATACTAAAAGGGTTAATGTTTTGACAAGAAGTGTCAATAACATCCTTTATCTTGATTATCTCTACAGGTATGATGGTGGAATGAGGAGGGCTAGGGGGTGGTAGTTGTGTGTCTTGCACACTTTTTTCTTGTTGCTCATCTATCCCCTTTTCCTCTTTTTTGTTCATTTCTTCCTCTCCTTTCTTCTCTTCTTCCACTTTCTTCTCTTCTACCTTCTTCCTTCTTGTTTCTTCTATTTCCTTTACCTTGGCACTTGCTTCTACCTTATATTCTTCTTCAAATACATCATCAATCTTCTTATAGATTATTTTCCACAATTTAGTGAATTTTCTAACAACCTCTTCAATTTTATTTTGCAAAAGAGAAAATGCTCTATAATTAGGAGTAAACCTACTACTATGCCCTTTATTTTCATTTACAATTTGACTTTTAGTCAAAATAGGCAGCAATATTGCTAGTGTAGACTCCCTTATTTCTTTCTCAGTTTGCAAGAAAAAGTGCCATTTATCTTCTACTATCTTGTTTAATTTTTGAGGCACTAAGCCATCCAATTCAAGAGGCATATTCTTATACTCTTCCATTATGTCATAGACAAACTCCTCTATTTTTTTCTACTCATCCTTAGTGAGCTTATTAAAATCTAAATTCTTCAAATCATTCAAGTCTCCATTCCTAATTTTTGCACATATTTTATCAACTAGAGACTTTGATGGACGACTTACCACTTTAAATTGACTATTGTCACTTGATTCAGTCTTCTTTTTGGTTTTCTTCCTCTTTGCTACCACTTCTTTTTCCTTTTGTGTAGTGGCCCTAGTGGTAGCTCTAGTAGTAGGCTTCTTTGGTGCAAGTTTTACCACTTTCTTGGCTTTGGGATGAGGAGCAGGTGGTGCTTTGGCCTTTCTCTTTGTGACCTTGGTTATGATAGGTGCTTCTTTGGCTTCTTTTTCCTTGACACCTTCATCCTTGTCTTCTCCTAGACCTTGTGTCCATTGAAGTGACCCTTGTTCTAGCTCTTCTTCTTCCTTTTCACTTTCATCCTCTTCTTCATCTCCTGCTTCCTTTTCTTCTGTAGTCCCTACTTCTCCAATGTCTACCCCAAATCTTTTCTTAAGCTTCTTTATAA
Organism: Cupressus sempervirens; assembly: GCA_028749045.1. Lineage (NCBI taxonomy): Eukaryota > Viridiplantae > Streptophyta > Pinopsida > Cupressales > Cupressaceae > Cupressus > Cupressus sempervirens. The sequence continues at coordinate 41,747,824 of CM053793.1, read as the reverse complement.
GCTTATCCTTCTTCTTTACTGCTATAGCTATTTTGAGGTCTATCACCACCCTGGATTTAACAATGTCATATGTCCCAAAGTTTTTTGTAGTTTTATCAATTTTTGTTATCTTATTTTGCCCCTCGCCAAGTTTGAACTCAAAGTTTAGCCTACCCAATGGCTAGCTCCTATATTTAATATTGTTTAAACACACAAGAAATATTAAATAATAAATGATCAAACCTAGTATTATTTCCTATATTTCCTAAAGTCCATTGCTACTAGCTTGTAGGTTTCCTACCGTCAGATTGCCCAAGATCTACAGATATTGCTACATCACTGTGCGGAGTTGCAAGGTAGTTACCTATGGTGACATGGCAAGCATTTTCCATGTGGAAGGTGGGTCCTTCTTTTCTTGTGGGCCACAGAGGGGAGAACGATTGGCTGAGTTGGAAATTTGATTGGCAGGTGCTTTTCGACATTCTATCATATGTCAAAACTTTTGACAATGCAGGAAAGCTCCTAGGTGACACGTGTCTTAGCAAAGTCACAGAGGATGTTCATGAGGACACAAATTTTGGTCCTCATTAGATCTTCAAGGATCAAAAATGACCGCATGCCCACAATATGAAGTTGTGAGGATTTTTAAAAATGTGGGCATGCCTCCTTGTGACACATGGAAGGAATGATGTCATGGGCCCACCCTTCTCATAGGGTGATGCATGAAGAATTCTCACCATCTGATGCGAATAGATCTGCAGCTGAGGCTTCCTCACATTATCAAGATGTAAAGATTTTAAATAGTGTAGGCAAGCACTTTGTTGCCACGTGTCCCTATGGGGCCTATCTCTTCACGAGTCATCAGGTGATGCCAAGTGGTGCCACATCATGCTAAGTTGTTATACAAGTTGCCAAGGTGGTGCCAAGTGTCATGGGCCCAAATTATATGAGCAAGTGGAGAATACAAAAGATCTTCTCAATCATTGATCTTGTGGAGATCAAAGACCAGGGCTTTCCCAATTTATCAAGATGTGAGGAGAATAAAAATTATGGGAAAGCACTTGAAGGGCACGTGTCCTAGTAGTCCTAGCTAAGGTATTTATGGATAAGTGCTGGTGGTTATGTGAAACCATGATTTCTTCACTATGGGTTGGTCTCAGATCAATGATCCCCATTGTTTCACTATGGAAAGGTGCTTGAAGATTATATACAATGAGATAGTGAATGGATGATACATGTCTCAGTGACCCAGCTAAGGTAGCAATGATGCTAACAGTCAATATAACTAGCATGGTCAAGGTTTTGGGGTGGCACAGTTAGTTTAAAAAGGATGGTCAACTTAGAAAGACCACACGAGGTGGCAACAAAAATAAGATTGTTGGTCCACATGGCCTTTCCTAGTTGTAGATTTTAGTTGACTTGTTGACTTGTTGATTCATGAGCCATAAAGGAAGGAAAACTAGGGTTTTTTGCATGAATCTAATCCTCACAATCGATTCTAACCACTTTGCATGAATTCAAAATGTAGAGGAAAACTCCACCCCTTGATCCGATCCATCTACCTGGCTTAAATGGCACTGTTTTTGTCCTCTTAGGGCCTCTGTTTCAACAAAAGATTAGATTTCATGGTACTTGAACATATTTTTAGGTCAGATTTGCCCCAGAAGCTTAATGGTAGAAGTTGTGTAGTAATTTCAGAGGCAACATCTCAATTATGCTTGAACTATAAAGGCATTTTTTGTAAATTTTGTAAGGGTTGACTTTTCTCTGATTTCTCTGATATTGCTTAGCAAATCTTCAATATAAACTCCCTTTGCCTCTGAATTGTATGACATTCTACTTATCTCCTTTAGCTATTAGTGTGAAAGTGGAAGAATCCTTTGCCTCTCACTGGTGTTTTCTAGAAACTTGTGATCTACATTTCTGTATCTCTTGGACTTATTAATGATATATAAGTGAATCTCCATTCCTTGTGTCATTCATTCTAGTTTTTTGATGTGCATATGGTTGATAGGTTTAAACAAGTTTGAAGGTGTTTATTTTTGGTGTCATAGTGGTTTAATAGTGCATATATGGGCAGAGATTGGTTTGAACACTCTATTTTGGTGCATCACCCCCTTAGGTTAGAATAGGTAGATTTTCTTTCATGCTCTCCTTCTTCCTTGTCCTCTCCAAGAATAGTTTGGTGCATCCTGATAGTAAGAGGAAGCCAACCTTCTCTAGAGATTCAACCTCACAGTTCAAGTCCCATAGCTTGGAGGTTGTTTCCATGTTTCATGAGGTTTTCCTTATGTAAGACTTCAGACAAGGGTGAAAATCTCTATGACAATAGTTTATGGCACACCTAGTGGGACATATATTAGAAGATTTCAAGTCTACTAGTGTCAAGAAGAAAGATTTTGAGATTAGTATTGAGGAGATAGTTCTGGCTTTAGTATTCAGGCCTTCAAAGGGTTCATTCTTCAAGGAACTTGGTGACTCTGAGCTACAAATACATTTGGTTCCAAACCAAATTTGTGAGAATTCATGCCCAAAGCTGAAACAAGGGCATCTTCTAGAGGTAATTTTCAATACCAAGAGCTTTCACTTTCAAATCCTAGAAGAAGGTGGACTAGAGTATCTTTATCACCAGTTAGGAGTGCAATAGTAACAAGTACACCTGCAAGATCCATCTCTACTCCTCCTTCTATTAGATCTCAGCCTAGATTACCATCAGCATATATCAATAGGTCACTTGTCTATATGGCATTACCAAGAGCTCATGCTTTTGCCACCTTTAATGGTGGAAGTCCTCTTTTATTGGCTCAAAGACATGACATACCAATAGCTGCACTCAAGAGTATACCAGAATTTATTGGTGAAACTTTTATCTCTCACTTAGAACACATTCAAGAAGTCACAAATGTCTACAATATCCATGGTATTAGAAAGGATGATGTTGCAGTTAGGCTTCCACCCTCATCCTTGAAAGGAAAAGCACTACAACAGTATAGAGGTTTGGCTCATGGTTCTATAATAGATTGGGATGGTCTAGGAGTAGGACTATGCAAACACTTTGAGGAAAAAAGTGATCATCTATCACTTTTGGAGTAGTTGACTACCATAAAAAGAGCCCCCATGAATGCATGACTAATTTCAACTATAGATTTCAAAAAATGTAGGATATCCAGTGAAGCCTACCCCTGGAAATGCCTACTTGCATTACCTTAGAGCCTTTAATAGTGACATTGCCACTACAACCCAAACTATGGGAGGGGATACCTTACCTAATGCTTATGACACAGCAATAAGGGAAAAAAATATATTGATACAAGGGAAGTTAACTCCAAGGCCTCATGTGCCCTTCTTCCCTGATGTCCTAGACCACCAACCAGCAATGGCTCCTCTTCCCACAACTTCCACATCACAATCCCTTAACCCAGCCCCTCAAGCTTCTACATCTTCAAATGGGATAGATGAAATCAAAGAGATGATGCAATCTATGATGCAAAACCTAGATAAGAGATTGCAAGGCCAAGAAAAGAAGTTGAAGGATAGCTTCTCTATGATGCAGAAAATGAGCAACAAGGTGGTGACTTTAGAAAGGCAAGCTCAAGGTAGTAAAGATCATCAACTGCAATATCAAATTTTGAATAGTGGTAGGCCTCCAAATCATAATTATGGGAATAATTCTTTTGATCAAAGTAGGCAAAATAGCCATGCTTCAACCTCAAATGTAAATCAAAGTAGGGCCATAGTCCCTCAAAATAACATGGCCCATGATCAAGATTTTTGTTCCTCTTGTAACTACTCCTATGCCCATTGCATGTGTCAAAAGGATGAATCCTATTTGGCTTTGACCATCCAAGAGCCTGCAGTAGGACAATCATACAAAGAGGACTAGTTTAAAGATGCCTCATATGTGCAAGGGAAAAGTGATTTTTCCATTATGAATCATTAGGTGGAGGAACATTGTAATGTAAACTAGGATTCTATTGCTCACAATACTAAGACAAAAAGAAGGGCTATTGAATATGCTGCCCCCCCTCTTCCCAATTAGGCCTCAACTTCAAATGCAACACCTCATGAGCAAGCAACAAATGATCAATCAAATGTCTTCCAGTAGCAAAGGAAAAATAATGTTAGAAAGGATGTGAATGATCCTCTAGTTGTTCCATCTTAACCTCCTACAAGGACAGTTCACAAGGCTTCTACCAAAATGCCCTCTACTCCACTCAGCATGGTAGAACAAATGAAGAAGACAAATGTGAATATTTCCATTAGGGATGTTGTTGCTACCATACCCGTGCAAAAGAGGTTACTGCAGTAGGAATTAGGAAGTATTGAACCAAAGGATCAGACATCTAGCATGGAAAGTGCCACAAGCCTAGTACAACCATCAAGGGAGGAAGGAACAAGTAGAAAGGTTAGACCCCCTTCCATTTTATGTTTCTTTAATTATAGGGGATAAACTAGTCCACAATTGCATGATTGATTCAGGGGCTAGTAGTTCAATGATGCCTAGGTGTGTTGCTGATACTTTAAGAATGAAATATGAGCCCATTTTTAGGGATGTGTTACAATTGGATGGTAGTACTATAAAGACTATAGGGATCTTTAGGAATGTAGATATGGCCCTACATGCATGCCTTGGTTGTATTTTCACTCAAGATATATCAGTTGTTGAGGTCAAGCCATATTTTTCCATTTGCCTGTCAAGAGACTTTACTGCCCAAATAGGTGGTTACATATCTTCTGATTGGTCATATATGTTTTTTAGAAAAAAATATGGAGCCAAAGCTTCAATCAAAGTAGAGCCACTAGCTCTTCATCATACTAAACCCTACACCCCTAATCTCATCAACATGAATTGCACTATCCTAGAAGTGGATGAGAATGACATAGTGAATGAGCCTACCACTTCCCTAACATGGATACCTAATTTTCTCTTAGATGAATGGGCTAATGCATATCAATTTGATCCTATGTCAGAAACCCTTGAGACAAGCCTCAATACATATTGTATATTAGAAAATGATGCTCTAGTTCCCAATCTTGTGGAGACTAAAGGAGATATGAATAAGATATGGAGTATGTACTTCAATGAATCAAGAAATAAAAATAGACTGGGGGCTGGTGTGATGTTGATTTCTCTTGCACAAGTAAGGTATTACTTCTCATTTAGGCTCCAATTTAGTTGCACTAATAATGTAGCTGAGTATGAATCCTTGATTCAAGGTCTCCTACTTGCTCAAAGAAGAGGAATCCAAATATTAAGTGTATATTGAGATAGTGATTTGGTGGTTAATCAAGTGAGAAATCAGAATATCACCAAGAATGGTTTGCATAAGTCTTATAAACATAGGGTATGGGATTTTCTTGAAGGTTTCAATGCATTCAATATTCAAAGCATCCCTAGAAAATCAAGTAGACATGCTGATAGACTTGAAAAAATAGGTGCATCTTATGATGTGCCAGAGAATCTTGAGGAGAAGAGAGAGTAGATAATCAGAATGGTAGTAAGGCCTACCATCCTTGACAATAACATACATTGGCAAGTGTTTGAATCTGATGAATAAATTGTGAGCTTCTTGCAGAATAAAGTAGAGTTTTTAGAGAGAAACCAGTCAAGATTACAGTATCAGTATGGGGACAAAATCATTAATCTTAGCTTCAACAAATTGACTAAAGGTTTCATTACTTTAGAGATTGTTTTAAATCTTGATGACCAAGCAAGAGGTAGAGTCATGAACCTAGCTATTGATGAAGATGACTACACCCCAGTCATGGTTGCTGATGGAAAGTCCTTAAACTTGGGCAAGGTATGTTTTCAAATTGAACAAGAAAGTTTTATTCATCTATGTCAAGAATTTAATGATGTATTTTCTTGGATGTATGATGATTTAAAGGGTTTTGACCCAAGGTTGTTTCAGCATACCATAGATTTAATTGATGATGTCAAACCACTAAGACAAACATAGAGGCCAACGAATCTTAAAATTGAACCCTTAATAAGAAAGGAGCTATCCAAATTGATTGAGGCCAACATAATTTTCCCTATCAAGCACTCATCATGGGTAGCAAACCTTGTCCCTGTTAGGAAGAAGAATGGAGAAATTAGATTATGTGTGGACTTTAGGGATCTTAAAAAGGCTTCCCTTAAAGATCACCATCCTCTTCCTTCCATGGAGTAGATTTTGTCCAAGGTCAATGGTTCAGAGAGGTTTTCATTTCTTGATGGGTTCTCTAGTTATAATCAAGTTCTAGTCAAGGAGTCTGATAGATACAAGACTACATTCACTACCAAGTGGAGCACCTATGCTTATTGTAAAATGCCATTTGGACTAACTAATGTAGGTGCTACATTTCAGAAGCCAAGGGAAATGGCTTTAAAGAATATTATTGAAAGGTTTGTGTTAATTTACCTTGATGATATCAGAGTATATTCAAAGAATGTAGAAGATCATTTTGATCATCTCAGACAGGTATTCTTAAGGTGTAGAGAGATTGGGGTATCTCTTAACCCAACCAAGTGTGTCTTTGCTACCAATCAAGGAAAATTATTAGGACACATTGTATCTAAAGATGGCTTAACTATTGATCCAGAGAGAAAAAAAGCAGTACTTGCTCTTACTCTTCCTAGACACAAGAAAGGGCTGCAAAGTTTCCTCGGTAGGATAAATTTTGTGAGAAAATTTATCCCTAATCTTGCTAACATGGTGAAACCCCTTACAACTATGCTCAAGAAAAGTATGGTCTTTACATGGACCAAGGAAGGGAGGGAAAGTTTTGAAGAGATCAAGGCAGCCATAGCCTTAGCCCCTACTCTCATTAATCCAAACTTTGAGAAGGATTTAATTCTCTATGGTGAGTCAAGTATTTCTACTATCTTGACTCAAACAAATGATAAAAATGAGGAGTAGCCCATAGCCTTATTTAGTGAAGGGCTTAAAGAGTATGAAGACAAGTACAATTTTGTAGAGAAGCAAGCCCTTGCAATCATTAGAGCTTTGAAGAAATTCAGACACCTCCTATCTCATAATAAGATTCATTTGTTAGTACCTCAAGCCGGCATGAAGGATTTCCTTTTGAGCAAAGATATTAGTGAGAAAAGAGCTGGTTGGATTACAAAAGTGATGGAATATAATGTTGACATCTAGATTACCAAGCTAATAAGAGGGGAAGGATTGTGTAAATAGATGTTATCATCTTAGAAATTAGATTAGAAAGTTGCTATGATACTAATAGAGCAACAAGAGGCAAGAAATGATGACCCAAGGAATTGGATGGATGATATGAAGAACTTCTTATTAGGAAATGGATACCCTCAAGGATTAGATACAGTTAAAAGAAGACAATATAGATTGCAGTCTTTTCAAGAAAGATTTAAATGGAGCCTTATTGAGGTGCACTGACATAAACCAAATTGAAAGAATGATCAAAGAGCTTCATGATGGTCCTGATGGTGGTCACTTTTCAGCAAGGACAATTGCAATGAAGATCATGAGGGCTGGTTACTACTGGCCATCCTTTTTCCATGATTGTCATAAGTATGTAAGGAAGTGTGAGAAATGTGCCTTCTTCTTTGGTAAGAAAATGCTTGCAGCTCTTCCTCTTCATCCCATTCAGGTGGAGTAGCCCTTTAGTCAATGGGGATTGGATTTCATAGGCCCTATCAACCCTCCTTCTAGTTCTAGTCACAAATGGATCTTAGCTACTATAGATTACTTCACCAGATGGACAAGGGTAGTTGCATTGAAGGATGCCACAAAATCTTTAGTTGTTGAGTTCCTTGATTGAATTGTGACTAGGTTTGGTGTCACTTCAACCACTATTTCAAATAATGTAAAATCTTTTATAGGAGCTTAGATTTGTGCATGGGTAGTTGACCATAATATCTACTTGAGCACATTCTCAAACTACTATCCTCAAGGTAATGGCCTAGCTGAGTCATCCAACAAGAATCTAATCAGGATCATAAAGAGGAAAATAGAAGAAAACTAGAGGTGTTGGCATAAAAAATTGAGAATAGCTCTATGGGCTGAACAGATAATGCCCAAGAGATCATTAGGGAATTCACCATTCATGTTAGTATATGGTAGAGAGGCAAAGCTTTCAATTTCATTGGAGTCCCCATCCCTAGAACTAGCTCATCAACTAGAGCTAGTTGAAGATGATGCCATGACAGTGAGAATGGCATAGTTGATGGGCTAGAAAAGAAAAGAAGCCAAGCCATGTAGACCCTAGAAGCACATCAACAGCAAGTGAAAAGAAGCTTTGATAGAAATGCTAAGGTCAGAATTTTTAGAGAGGGTGACTTGGTCTTGAAATGGGATGCAGATAGGGAAAAACTAGGGAGGCACTCAAAATTTAATGCACTATGGAGTGGTCCCTATGTGATTGTAAGTTGCAAATAGGCCAATGCTTTTCAATTAAGTAGGCCTAATGGTGAAGTTTTACCCATCCTAGTCAATGGGATTTATCTCAAGTTGTGTCTCTGATAGGGTTTGAAGTTTTGTGTACATATGTAGCTTAGTTTTGTTTCCTATAGTTCCTATTTTCCAAGAAGTGCATGAGCACAGGCTGTCTCTCTATGAAGCAACCAATTTTTTGCAAATTTTTGAAGGTTGTAAATACAGAGCTTTCAAGGTTTTCCAAATGTTTTACTATTGCAGAGGTAGGGTTAGGGTTTCTCAGTACACTGACCCACATCTTTCGCGAACCTATAGCCCAATGGATGTTTTAGGTCATTGGTTTTATGCGTAGCAAGATTATATCCCCTCTGAGTCACTAGAATGTTATCTTATTTTTCCCCTCACCAAGTTTGAATTCAAAGTTTAGCCCACCCAATGGCTAGCTCCCAGATTTAATAATATTTAAATGCCTAGGAAATATTAAATAATAAATGATCAAACCTTGTATTATTTCCTATATTTCCTAAAGTCCATTGCCACTAGCTTGTAGCTTTCCTACCATCAGATTCCCCAAGATTTATGGATATTGCTACGTCACTGTGAAAAGTTGCAAGGTAGTTACCTATGGTGACATGGCGAGCATTTGCCACATGGAAGGTGAGTCCTTTTCTTGTGGGTCATAGAGGGGAGAATGATTGGCTGAGTTGGTGATTTGATTGGCGGGTACTTTCTCACATTCTGTCATCTGTTAGACCTTCTGACAATGTGGGAAAGCCCCTGGGTGACACATGTCTCAGCAAAGTCACAGAGGATGTTCATGAGGATACAAATTTTGGTCCCCATTAGATCTTTAAGGATCAACGATCACCGCACGCTTGCAATATAAAGTTCCAATGGTTTTTAAAAATGCGGGCATGCCTCCTTGTGATACATGGAAGGAATGATGTCATGGGCCTGACCTTCTCATAGGGTGATGCATGAAGAATTCTCACCATCCAATGCAAATAGATTTGTGGTAGAGACTTCCTCACATTATCAAGATGCGAAGATTTTAAATATTGTGGGCAAGTGCTTTGCTGCCACATGTCCCTATGGGGCCTATCTCTTCGTGAGTCATCAAGTGATACTAGGTGGCACCACATCATGCTAAGTTTTTGTACAAGTTGCTAAGGTGGTGCCAAGTGTCATGGGCCTATATTATAGGAGCAAGCATAGAATATAGAAGATATTCTCAATCGTTGATCTCATGGAGATCAACAACCAAGGCTTTCCCGCTTTATCAAGATGTAAGGAGAATAAAAATTATGGGGAAGCGCCTGAAGGGCACATGTCCTAGTGGGCCTAGCTAAGGTATTGATGGATAAGTGCTGGTGGTTATGTGAAATTGTAATTTCTTCATCGTGGGTTGGTTTCAAATCAGCGATCCCCATTGTTTCACTATGGAAAGGTACTCAAAGATTAAATACGGTGAGATAGCAAATGGATGACATGTGTCTTAGTGACTTGGCTAAGGTAGCAACGATGCTACCAGTCAATGTAACTACCATAGTCAAGGTTTTGGGGTGGTGCAATTAGTTTAAAAAGGATGGTTAACTCGAAAAGACCACGTGAGGTGGCAAAACAAAATAAGATTGTTGGTCCATGTGGACTTTCTTGGTTGCAAATTTTAGTTAACTTGTTGGCTTGCTAATTCATGAGCTAGAAAAGAAGGAAAACTAGGGTTTTTTGCATGAATTTGATCCTCATGATCGAGTCTAACCACTCCGCATGAATGCAAAACACAGAGGAACACTCCACCCCCTAACCCGATCCATCTACCTAGTCAAAATGGATTAAATGGTGTTGTTTCTGTCCTCTCAGGGCCTCTGCTTCAACAAAAGATTAAATTTCATGGTACTTGAACATATTTTTAGCTTAGATTTTCCCCATAAGCTTAATGGTAGTAGTTGTGTAGTAATTTCAGAGGCAACATCTCAGTTATGCTTGAACTATAAAGCCATTTTTTGTAAATTTTGTAAGGGTCAACTTTTCTCTAATTTCTCTGATATTGCTCAACAAATCTTCAGTGTCAACTCCCTTTGCCTTTGAATTGTATGACATTCTACTTATCTCCTTTAGCCATTAGTGTGAAAGAGCAAGAATCCTTTTCCTCTCACTAGTGTTTTGTAGAAACCTGTGATCTACATGACTATATCTCTTGGACTTATGAATGATATTTAAGTGAATCTCCCTTCCTTGTGTCATCCAATCTAGTTTTCCTATCTACATATGGTTGATAGGTTTAAACAAGTTTGAAGGTGTATATTTTTGGTGTCATAGTGGTTTAATAATGCATATATGGGCAGAGATTGGTTTGAACACTCTATTTTGGTGCATCACCTCCTTAGGTTAGAATAGGTAGATTTTCTTTCATGCTCTCCTTGTCCCTTGCCCTCTTCAAGAACAGTTAGGTGCACCCTGATAGTAAAAAGGAAGCCAGCCTTCTATGGAGATTCAACCTCATAGTTTAAGTCCCATAACTTGGAGGTTGTTTCCATGTTTCACGAGATTGTCCTCAGGTAAGACTTCAGACAAGGGTGCAAATTTTTGTGACAATAGTTTCCTTTGCAAGTAGGGCTTTTATTGCTACTGAAGCTTGATCAACATCAAGTTCATAACCCAATGGTCTAAGCCATTCTACTTTAGGTATGACTACTTGTATATAAGTATAATCAATATCTACAATAAAATAGATGTAATTTACATGTTGCTCTACTAGTGAGACTAGTATTGTCATCCTCTATTTCATAGACTTCTTAAAGTCTTCAAAATAACTAGTCATCTGTGCATCAAATTTTTCACTCATTTTTTTAATGAACCCATTTATCTATTCAATTATTGTATTTTTTTGGTTCTAATTCACCTTGCCAACTAAAGGGAATTCTTTCATTACATAGAAAAACATGCAAAATAATACTGAACCAAATTTGCACTGAGCCCCTTTTGACTTCCTTATGGCTCCAAAATTCTCATTGATTTGCTACAACATTAGTTCTGCAAGATCATAAGTGTGATCCTTTTTCACCAACTTGTATGCTATATCTACTGCTATGCAAGGTACACTATTTAACCTACTAGATTGGTAAAATTTGTGGGATATAACCCTCACAACAAAATCTAGTAGGGGGTTTGTGATGGTATCTATTGTCATGCCCCTGTTGTTCCACTTTTTACCTATGTTCTTCTCTATGGCCTCCCTTTTGTCACTCTTAGGGTCTTGGGTTGATCTAGGGTTTGAAAACCAATTACCCTATTAATAGTTTACTTTGTGAACTTGACTGGTCTTGTCTCTAACCAAAAGGCTCCATCACGGATTTTGCTTAGCACTACTCTAATCTATTTAGTCTTAAACATAGTAGAGAAAGCTAGGGCTTTATTCAAGCCTTTCTTCTCAACTATGGAGTATTCATATTTTAGCTTCCCATTATCACATAGCTTTACAAATGCATTAGATATCTCCAAATCACCTATGGCTCCTACTTTTTGATGCATTTTTTGTATCACTTACATAACATATTAGTAATTGGATCTTTGATACAGAGTATCAAACATAAAATTCCTCTATTGAAAAGTTATTGCTCATGGGATATGAGAATAACTCTAATGTTCCTTACTCTTGTGGATATTCACTTAGTTTTATCGATATGATTTGTTAGTAATCACGTAGGCGGCCTTACACTATTCATTCAAGAATGACTTGGGCTTTGGTGGAATGATGGTGATGGTGATGGGTTTGTGAAATATGTGGGTGGTAGATAATGTTGATGGTGGTGATGATGGAGGATGTGTCTATCAATGGTGATTTTGATGGGAAAGAAATGGTGGTGGAGGGTAAATGGGTGTGTTTTGATACTTGATCTACTTCCCTAACTTCCTTCTCTAAGCTTCAACTACCCAACTACTCACTATTCTACTCCTACTCCTATGAATGGAAGGTTAGCAAATGGATGGGTATTGAACCTAATGAGAGTTGACCAGAGGCCTCACTTCCACGGGTGTAATGATTAGAAAGAATAATAAACTAGTTTACCACACAAAGCTTCCCAACTAGCCACTAGGATGCTAGTGGCCTAGTATTGACCCCTATCAAACATTTACCAATGCTACCATACAACTATCCACCTAATTTACTTTCACCTAAACAACTTAAACAACTTGAAATGAAATTTACTTCAACAACTTGAAAGAAATCTAACTATGTGGAAGAAGAAAACATGCAATAATACCAAATGTTCTTAATCAACATGCAAATTGCAACAATGAAGAAGAGAGCAATTTTGATATTATCTTCGCAACAATTTTTGCAACATTTTAAAAATGAAAGAAAATGGTCTTTTATAGGGGCCAAAAATACAATGGACGATGGAGATCAAAACAAGATCAATGATCCAGATTGGATCCTCAAAACCTTAATTAGGGTTGCCACCACATCGACCAATAAGAAGTTTCCACCTTGTTAATGGACCAATGAAAAAAGTGCAAAAAGTGGCAACCAATGAGAAGGCCCCAAAATGGCAGCCAATTAGAAATAGACATTTGTCCTATTCTAGAAGAAAGGGGAAATTTGCCACTTGGGCTTACATCAGATGATATTCTAATAGAACTCTTCCCTTTTTTTGATGTAGATGCATGTAATAGGCCTCTTGGTTATCTTGAAATGATTTAGTTGCTTGTTCCATCATCACAACCATCATGCCCTTGTACTGGGGAATGTTGAATGTTTCTTTGATTTCTTGTTTGCCAATGTTGGCTAACACTCTCTTCCCTTCATCAAAAATGATGGATTTACTGTTTAGATCAAATTTAGATGCACATTCCATAATCAATTCTGGACAAGGCAATGTGGAAGGAAAAGCCACCGCATGTACAATTTTTCTCTTGTATATCCTTTTTGCAAAGGGGGATTTCCCTTCCTTTAGTCTGCCCCTCATGCATATCATGTCCATTATACCAATATTGGTATTGATTATTCTCTTCATTTTCAAGAAGAAGGGAGTTTTGGGCATCATATCCTCTTTGTATTTCTTAGTGTTTGCTCGCTTGGGATTCTTACTTGCACTAACATCCTCCATGCTCATTGCCCTATTACAAGATGGTAGAGTGGTGGACCAAAAGGCAAGAAGAACCAAGAGGAGAAATCCTTATACTAGAATGAAAGAAGGATGTTAGCTTAAGGACCCCTTGCAACTCTAGATGATGAAAATTCACCTTAACCAATAATCTTACAGTGACTTTTTGGAACCTAGGACAAGACCTCAAGAACTTCAAATCCCTTTGCAAATCTGAAATTAAAATCTTTAAAGCTTCTCATAAATCGCCCATGTCACATAAATTAGATCTGCCTCAAAAAAATGCTAAGAGTGGAAAGTTCTGCCCTCAAATCACTTTATCCAAGCATGGAAAGTCTCCAATTTTCCCACAAATGTCATCTAGGGCACAAATCGCAGCCCACAAAAGAAAAAAAATCACCAAATACTACAAAAAACTACCCTCTTGAGAAATCGCCAAGCACCAAAAATGGCTAAAAGCAAGCAAAATCGCCCAACAAATGCAAAAAAATTGCCTTCCACAAAATTGCCAAGCACAAAAAAATTTGCCCCCTACAGAAATTCACCAAAGCAATGAGAAAATTTGCCTTGAAACTTAATCTTCAAACACCAAAAATTTGCTCCTTAGGAGAAATTTGCCAAAGCATGGAGAGGAGAATTGAAGTGTGAGAAAGAAATGGGAGAGAGGCCTCCTCTTATACCCAATTTCTTACCTCCTCTAAGCCAGCTGACTTGGTTTTGGAGGAGACAAAAAAATTAAATTAAATCAAAGTCATGGCCCATAGTTAAATAACTAGCTCAAAATTTAATTTTGCCAAAAGGAAAATTGCACTTTTAAATTGCCATTTAGCTCCAAATTGCAAAAAGAAATTAAATAATTCCTTGAGGGTGTTAAATATTTTCATTTAATGAGGGTTTAGTAATTAATATGTAATTAAATTTGGAATTTGGCTAACCAAAAGCCATTTTTCCAATACTAAATTACCAATTTCATTAAAGCCAAAAAGTTTTCAAGGCAATTTTAATCTATTAAAGCCATTTTTTTGCAATTTCTCTCGAAATTGATTTTGCTATGCAAATAAAAATAAAATAAAATTGCATCTAGAACCAAAAATCAATTTTTTGCAATTTAGCCCCATTTCAACAAAATCAAAATTTTCACCAAAGAAAAATTTGAGATTTTCCAAAACTTAAGTCTAGCAAAAACAATTTCTTTTGAAAGATTTTTTAAATTTACACATTTATATCTAGATTTTGCAAAGAAAAGATCTAATTAAAAATTTACAATTTTATCCTGCTAAATATTGCTCTTCAAAATTTTGGCCAGTCTAAGGATGAAATTAGTGGCTCTAGAAAATCAAGCAGAGCCAAGTGAAAATAAGCTAAGTCTCCCCACACTTGTCTTGAAGGTGCCAAGGCATGAAATTTTCAAAACTCAAAAATTTTGGGCAATCCAAAAATTTGTCGAGGCAATTTAAAAAAGGGGGGTCCCCAAAGAATTTGGGGCAATGGTGTGAAAACCTCACAACATCTGGCAACTCCATGAGTGAAATGTTCCTAACTATGATGGGGACACAACCCAAGAACAGAATGGACACAACAGAAAAAGGGAAATTGTATTAACTGAAAAATAAGCTATTTTACTCAGTATAGAGAAAATAAACTTCAAAACATGGTCTAAGGGCTTACAATAGCATAAATGTGGAGATAATTTCTCCTTTCAGTATCTCCTCTCAAACTCCACTCCGAACTGCCTTTTACAATGCCAGAAATCTCCTTAAATAGACCCCGAAGGGTTAAGGACTAGAAATATAATCTAGAAAGTGCTATTAGGCATCCACTGACCAAATAGAAGGCTCCAGAAGCTGTGTTAGAAGTCAGGGAAAATCTAGAAGAATCCAGAAACGGTAACCGAACTTCCGGGAGGCATAACTTTTGAACCGTAGCTCCGATTGATGAACCGTTTACATTTTCGAAAAGCTCTCGAAGCGCTCTATAGCTCTATGGACCAGCTCCGCTCGTCCCCCATTTTTTGGCCCTTTTCAAAGTCATTTAATTCCCCTAACTTGACTTTGAAGCATTCTTAGGAGGTCTCCACAACTCGAAAAACTGCAATAACTTTCAAAGCGTGGGGCCTTTTGACCTGATTGTTTTTCTAGAATGCTCTAAATCAAAATTACATTCATCTGGCTAATTTACACCTCCTAATTCACCAAAATGATGGCCCAATTACATACTCCTATTTTTTCGGGATTTACTAGCACACTGATAGTGGAACTGTGAGAGTTGGAACCTTTATTTAACCCAAATGGGTGTCCAAAAATGAAAACACATGAAACAAAAACTAAGTCTAAGTACATTTTTTTGGGTGACACAGGATTGCCCTTATACCTCTAGATGCTCCTGCATCAAACTGTTTCAAGAATAAAATAACTTAGAACAAAATCTTAGGATGGTTTATTTGCAAACACACTTAAGGACAAGCACTCAACAAAGGAAAGAACTCTCAAGCTGAACTTAAGCATCATGACCATAAGTTACCCACGTGTGTGCAAATGATTTATTCCTTGCTCGATAAGAACTTGAAAATCTCTTAGATCTTTTGAACTTAGCTATTATAATATCCTTACCTCAAAAGCAACCAAGATAGAGCCCCACTACCAGTCAAGCATCTATAGCCCTAATGGAGTTATTGTTGTGGTACCACAATCATGGTTCAACCTTTAGTGATTATTTTTATAGCATTGATAGAGATGATTGCACACCCTTGAACCAAATTTCATCTTTATTTTCACTTTGATACTGCCTTTTCTTCTTCTTCTTCTTCTTTTCCTTTCAATCTTTTGTTTGGTTTATAGGCAATAAAGCTTGCAAAGGGTTTGGAAGACCACAGTGGCACTAAAGCAAGCGTATGATTCTTATTAAGTCCAATTTCACTTCAAAATATCAAGAACTTAGAGCAATTAAGTGTGAGTAAAATGTTGTAACCATGCTAGAGATAACTCAAGAACCTCTATCGAGTTAAACCAAAATTTAGTATAAGTCCTACCATAGACCAATGACTAAACACATCCTTAAATCTCTAAACCTTAATAAATGTATTTGAGAAATGAACAAAATGGATTTTGTTTTGTCACCAAAATTGTAAAATCTATGCACCTTTCCCACAAGTGATAACATGGACCCCCCCTTTTACACTTGCAAAGGCCCAAAAACCAAAATTGCTAACTAAGGGAAGCTAAAAGATCTCAAGTCAAATGACTTGGTGCAAATCAAACTCAAGCTTCCGCGCAACATCTAAACTAAACAACTAAAAGAAAACTACCCTAAAGAACAAAAAGGAAACTAAACAACTAAAAGAAAACTACTCTAAACAACTGAAAGGGAAACTGCTCTAAACCCTTGAGCCAAATGGTCCAAGACAAACTCTACTCTAAAGAACTGAAAGCAAACAAAACTACTAACTAAAAGTAAACCTATTCTAACTATGTACAAAAGGGCTCCAGGTGGAGTCCTAGGCTTGGAAATAATGCTTGAGGAATTTTCCATTGATTGGAAATGGGACATCCTCACCAGTGAGTGTCTTTAGTCTAAATGCATTATCTCCAATGATCTCAGATATCTGGAAAGGACCCTTCCATAGTTTATCAAATTTGTCATGTTGTCCTTTTTCTCATGGGCTTTGTCCCAATATAAGACCAAGTCTGAAATCCTGAAGGCCTTATTTTGTGCTCTTCTATCAAACCAACATTTCACTACCCCTTGATGTTTTGCAAATTTATCTAGGGCTTCATCCCTTTTCTCATCCAATTGCATCAGTTGAGTCAACCTAACCTGGACTCGGTCTTCATTCTCATCATAATTTTATTGTATGAATGTCAAGGTTGGAATTTTTAATTGAACCAAGAATATAGGATCTTGTCCATAAACCAAATGATAAGGTGTGTTTCCTATGGACTCTTTCACTCTAGTTCTATCCACCCACAAGGCGTATCTCAGTTGCATGTGCCAATCTTTTGGGTTCCTATCTAAGATTTTTTCAATCATGGTCAAAAGGTTCTTATTTGTAGATTTTTCTAGGCCATTACCTTGGGGATAATATCCTGATGAAAATTTTAAAATAATCCCATGGTCAAATGCCCAAGTATGAAATTTCAAAGAAGTAAAAGTAGAACCATTATCACATAGAAAAGCAGAAGGACAACCAAAATTGGTGGTGATCTTTTCTTCTAAGAACTTAATGACAATCTCAGCAGTGCAATTCTTGAAAGAAATTGGGCTTCTAACCACTGAGTATAGTAGTCAGTTGTTGTTAGAATATACTTGTGTTGTGCTAAGGAAGGTGGATTGATGGGACCAATGAAGTCAAGTCCCCATATCATGAAAGGTCTCACCTCGATGATTGGCTACAAAGGCATTGTTGGGTTCCTTTGTCTCTTTTTTGCAGTTTGGCAAACATGACAAGTCTTCACATGCTCGTGAGTGTCCTTGAACAAAGTTGTCCAATAGTATTTGGCTCTTAGTATCCAATGTGTTGTGGCCAAATTTGATCCATGTCCTATTCCCCATTTGTTATGAAAATGTTTTAAAATGTTCCTTGATTCTTCCCTTCCAACACATCTCAAATATACCCCTCCATGATTCTTCTTGTACAACACTACTCCTTGTAGCATATATTTTCTGCTCTTAAATCTTAGTGCCTATTTTTGCATTGGGTTCAAATGTGAAGGACATCAGTGATTTAAAAGATAGTTGATTATGTCTTGGTACCATTCATTAGGATGTACCTCCTCCAACTCATAAACCTACTGTACAAGTCCAGGTCCTTCTGATGCCATGGTCTGTGCTAATTGTTGTCCTCTAACTAGTTTCATTGGTTGGATCTCTATGTCATATTCTTGAATAGTGGCAACCCACTTGCCTCTTCTTTCTCCAAGTTTTCTTTGCATTAACAAAGTCTTTACTGCTATGTCAGGCATGATTGCATGTACTTTGCTTCAAGATTTAATGCCTAAATTTCTTTATGGCTTTCACCAAGGAATAAGCCTATTTCTCTACATTTGGGTAGTTCAATTTGGCCTCCCTAAAAGGTGCACTCATAAATGCAATCAGATGCTCTTCACCTTCCTTATTCTTCTATGTTAGAATGGTCGCACATGCGTGATCAGAGTCAAAAGAATATATGTTGAATGGCCTCTCATAATCTGGGCTTGCCAGGACTTGTGCATTGATAATAGTATGTTTTATTTCCTCAAATGCCCTTTTCATTGCTGGAGTCCAATCTAATTTTGCATCCTTCTTCAACATGTCATTCATTGGTTTCACAATCTTAGCAAATGCAGATATGAACTTCCTCACAAAGTTGATCTTTCCAAAGAAAGATTTGAGTTCTTTCTTTCTACCTAGCATGCCAAGTTTGGAAATTGCTTCCACTCTCTTTGGATCTATCATTATACCCTTTTCTAAAATATCATGTCCCAGAAGCTTCTGATCAGTAACTCCAAACATACATTTCTTCAGATTCAAAGAGATCTCAAACCTTTTACATCTTGTGAAAACTTTCCTTAAGTCCATTATTTGATCCTCTCTATTCTTTGAAAATACCACTATGTCATCCATGTAGATGATAATGCATTTATCTTTTAAGTCCTTGAAGGCATAGTCCATAGCTCTTTGAAATGTTGCATCGGCATTGATCAAACCAAAAGGCATCCTTCTATATGCAAATGTTCCCCATTTCATGGTGAAGGTCATTTTCAATCTGTCTTCTTCTTCAACTATCACTTGATTGTATCTTGAGTATCCATCCATAAATGACATCATTTTAGCTCCATTCACAATCTAAAAAACCTTGTCTAATGATGGCAATGTGTAATTGTCCTTTTCTAATGCTCTATTCAGTTTTCTAAAATCCACACACAACCTTATCTCTCCATTCTTCTTCCTAACTCGGACAAGATTGGTGACCCACATTGAGTGTCTCACTAGGAAGATGATTCATGCATTGAGTAGCTTCTTGACTTCTTGATATATCAGTGGTTCTAACAAAGGGTTGACTGGCCTTTGTCATTGCCTAAATGGCTTACTCCATTCCTTCAATGGAATCATGTGTGTAATGATGGTGGGGTCATATGTCTTCAAATCCTCATATCCCCAAGCAATCACATCAATGAATTCCCTCATCAAATTTAATATGTCTGCTTTTTCCTTAGGTGTACAAAATTTTCCAATGTGGACAATCTTGGGACAATCCTTTGTTCCCAAATTAACCTTTTCACACATACTACATTTTGTGGAATTGGTCCATGTCAAATATTCTTTCTAATTCAATCATTCCTTTTGGAATAGTGTTGGTCTTTAGGCTCATAATTCCTTTTGTGTCAATCTCCACTTCCCCATCTACGATCTATGTTGTGAAGATATCTGAATTGGTCAAGAATTTAAGAATATGCCTACCATCTTTGAACACCTAGAAATTCTTGATGTTGTCTAGTACTAATGGAACTGATGCCAATTCCACTCTAAACTTCTTGAAGCCATCCAACTTTATTGGTGCTAGTGAGTTTTTAGTCTGCGTGAGGGCATTTTCCACTTGATTATTTTCTCTATAGCTGAACTTGATGTTGAAGGTATCAAAGTTGTCTATGAAATCCCAAACTTGGTTTCTATAATTCTTCAACCTCTTGTCATGGAAAGCAAACTTTTTATTTAGCTATTCAATTATTAGATATGAGTCCCCTAGTACATGAATTATTTTGGCACCTTTCTTAATAGCACACAACAAGCCTAGAATCAATGCTTCATATTCTGCCATGTTGTTGGTGCATGGGAATTGCAATCTATGTGCCTCCAAATATGTTTCCCCTATTGGGCTGACTAACTCGAACCTGGCTTCAGCTCCTTGCTTGGTTTTGGAGCCATTGAACCTTAGAGTCCATACTCCATTTGTAAATTATTTGACTTATTTGATTCATCATCTTTTTTCATTTTATTCATCTAGTGGCATAACTTGGTTCTTCATTTCCCCCATCATGCTACTTTTAGCTTCTTCAACTTGTTGAATCTCAACTTTTTATTTTCCATGTTGATTCTCATGTTTTAGGGCCCCTAGGATCCTCTTTTCCACTTGTTCTAAGGCCACTATACACAAAGAGCAAGATAATTCTAAGTGGAATGCATTGTGGATTCTGCACTAGTTGGGTAATAATAAGTCTCTTACTAGCGTTTGGTTACCCAACTCCATCCCTTGTTGCATAGTTCTAGTCATGAAATTCTTGAATTTTTCAAACATGCCTTCACCCTTATCAGACAAAGCATCTAGATCTGACTCAATCAGGATCTCGGTGGAATCCTTTCCTTTTCTCATGATGTTCATAGTCAATACTTCTACTTTCTTTGGTCTATAGGTGCTCATATTTGTTTCTACAAACAATATTTCATTTGGTTCATCCTTTTCTATGATTTTCAATCTGAACCTCAGGGTGCTATTGATTTTGATTTGATTGGCTAGTCCCCTCCATGGAAGCCACATGTCAGAGAAGTTTGCTGCCATATATCCATTCAACCTTCTAGCCCAATCTCTACCTAGGATCAATCCATAGGTATTGGCCACATCTACCACAAAAATGTCTACCATGTGTTCTATTCTTGGATTAGATGCCAACTACATGTGTATTTTGTGTAGTTCACCTACTACTGGTACTTCTATTTTATCCATTTGAGTAACTCTTCTATTTGATCCCAAAGGCATGATTCCTAGTCTTCTGCAAATGTCCAAAGGCATAATGTTACTTGATGCTCCTGAATCTATTACAAAATTGTGAAGTAATTTCCCAAACATCCTTACTGATAGCAAAAATGGGACTGGCTCATATTTTCCTTGATAATACACTACGGGTGTCCTATGTACTTGCTTTGGCTTCATTCTAAAATATGTTGGTTGAGCAACCTCTTCTTTCTTCACTTTTTCTTCATTGTTTATTAGGTCTTGATTCCTTTGAGTTTGTTGTTCTACAGGTGTTGATCCTTGAGCCACATAAATTGGTTGATATCACCATATGCAATTTCTTGTGTAGAACTTCCTATTTCTTTGGATGGAATGTCTTGAGACGAGTTTTTCATATTCACCCCTAGAGCATCCTGGATTACATGCACTAAATTAGGATGTGGCATCCCTTGAGTTTGTGTTGTTGCACCTTGAGCGTGGAATCCTTGTGATTTATTATCTTTTAAAATATCAAGGAATGTGTATCTAATCTCCTCTACCTTCAATAATTCAAACAAAGGGAGACTAGTTTTAACCTTCTTCATCTCCTCTATCATGCTTTGTCCTACTCTCTTCAATTGTTCATTATTCACAACATTATTTCTAGTTCTTCCTTTACTTACTTCTTGTGTCGACTGGACATTCTATGTTCTTTGAGTACCTTGATTGTTTTGTTGAAAGCTTGACTATCCATTCCCACTACCAAGATTTCCTTGTCTGTATTCAAGTGCATCCCTCAAAGGATTCAGTATATTACTTGCATCAGGGTGTGGAGGCATATTGAAATTTTTTGGGGGTATGGAAGATGTGAAGGGTCTATCATTTCTCCTGTTGTTCCTCTAATAAAACCTAGCATTGCTAGCTAGTTGTTGAAATGTTTGGTTCCCTCCTATTCCTTGAACTAAAATAGTATCTTCCAAAGGTGGGAAAGAAAAATATGACCCATTGTCATATCCTTTCTAATCTACTACCTCATCAACTAGCCTATTTGTTGACTTAGGAGGAAATCTCCCTTGGGGTTCTTCATAAGCCTCAAATTCTGGTGAGAATGAAAACTCCTCAAAGATCAAACATTGATCATATCCTGGGGAAGGGACAATCTCATATCCTATAACCTTAACATCTTGCTAGTTATTTGATTCATCTATTATGTTTTGGAACAAGTTAGATGCTCTCTTGAATTTTGTACACCCTAATTTTGAACATTGATTCGTCTCATGGAATGTACAATACTGGGACATGGCATCATCTTCTAAGCAGCCAAAGGTAACTCAACATCATCTTCTAACTTTTATCTTGGCATCTTATCTCATGCATACTTCTTCTTTGTAGTGCTTATATGTACTTTTGGGCTAATGTATGATACATCTTTATATGTATCAGCCCCATGTGCCTTTATTGTGCTTAATTGGATGAGGTGTGATCACTTGACCTCTTGGGTGAATTGATCCCTCCATTTGATGTGCTTTGTCCATCTCTCTTTTTCCATGTCTTCTTCATATCTACCATGATAAATTTAATATTAACTTTTTCTTTGCCTTTGTTGACTTCAATCTTGGGTGCCTTAACCTTTGTTGGACAGTTCCTACTATCATGTCCAGCTTTCAAGTAACTAAAACATGTGGTTTGATTCAACCACCTACTTTAATTCCATTTGAAGTGTGTTCTTATGCAGTTCTAAGGTACATGACAATATTCTTGATAGTAGTGGAAACTTTTCCTTATGTTGTAGTCCCAATTATAGTTGTGTGCATAGTTATTTCTTCTTGCATGCTGATTTGGTGTCCACATAGGCTTTGATTTGCACTCAAAAGCTCTATGTCCATACTTTTTGCAATTGTAGTAGTGACCATCAAATCCTTGTGTCCTCATAACTTTAGTCTTGCAATCTTGTGTTAGGTGTCCTTGCATATTTCACTTCTGACAATACCCTTTGCTTTTAGGTGTGTTCTACTAATTGATCTTTCTACTCCTACATACATTAGAAGTATGCCCCTTCTTATTACAGAAATGAAAGTGGGTTTGGAGTTCTTACTTTTCTCACTCCTTTGCTCAACACTCTTTGATGTTTCACCTTCTTCAGTATTAGTGAATCCTAGTCTTGAAGTGTCATTGGTTGATCTTGGTGATTTTAGAAACTGTTCAAAGTACTTGATGGCTTCACTTGACTTGTTGAAGTTCTCTGCTATCTCTTTCTCTCTTTTCAACTCATTCTGCAACTGCTCATTCTACATTTTTAGAGTAGATATCTCAATGTCTTTCATATTGAGTTCATGATGAGCATTTATCATCTGGCTAAGTGTGTCCAACTGCATGTTTGAAATCTTTGTGAGTTCAGTGGACTTTTCCTCAAGTCTGTTTGCAAGGTTTCTCTTTTCATCCTCAAGCATGGCTCTTTCCTCAATTGCTCTTTTCTTTTGTTCAGTGATTTCACATAGCATCATAGCTTGTGATTCCTATTCTATCTTAAGAGATCTTATCTTTGTTACTTAAGTCCTATTTTTCTCCATTAGTTCTACTATTGCTGCATCAAACTCCTTGGAATCTCCATTAGTGAACACTTTTGTGGTGTCAATCTCCTTATAGTGTATATCATTCTCAACTATGACTATGTCCTTCCTTATTTTTAATGATTTTCTCAGTTCCTCTCTATCTTCCTCTACCTCATGTAGAGGAAGGTGCACATCAATCACTTGTTTGTCAATGATCTTCCCAAGATTGAAGACTTCCATCTTTTGATCTTTTTCTCCAAGTTGCTAGGCTTCTTCTTTAGAGAACTTAGCTTTGATACAAATTGTTGGAATTTTCAAATGGGAATAGTACTTTTGAGAGGGTGGGGTGAATTCGAAGTAATAACTTTTTATCCTTTTATAACCTCATTAACATATAGCTGAAATTAACCTGCATGCAAGTAAATATGTAAACAACTATGAAATGAAAGCATGCATCACCACATAACACAAGAGATTTTGGTGACCCAGAAACCCTCCAAGAATAATAAGGTAAAACTAGGGTGGATATGACACCCACAAAAATTATTGCAGCAATTTGTTCAACCACTTCTGATGGTTTTCCATGTTAAAGGCTTTACACTATGTCAATAGTGTCCTGTTTAAAGGATTTACAAACACTTTACATGAAGTGTCACCTTGTTAAAGGATTTACATATAGGCTGTTAAACCCACCTAATTTAATAGGTCTTTCATGACCTTTTCCAAAGGTTCTCCTACCTAATTGTTAAGCTAACCTATCAACATAGGATTTCAACCTCTAATACAATTGTGAGAAAGTATTAGAACATTTAACCTGATTGAATGAAATCTCTAATTGCTTGGTTCAAGTACTTGATCTACTCTTCCTCTTTTGATCTCTTCTAGATCTAATATTTTAATGTAAACCTTACTTTGTTCTAACCAACTGGATGTATAGATTCAATCCTTTCTACTAAGTCTTTGAGACCTTTTTTTATTGCTCTACAATAATTCATCTACTTAACAACCTTCTTCCCTAATTTCAAAAACAATTTCAATGGTGTCATGATATCCTTTTAAAGACTTAGAGTTTTTTATGCACTCACAATCATAAAGTTCCCACTCAAATCCTTTGTTTTTACCTATTGGTTGCATGTTGTCTCTAATTTTCTGATTGGATGTATGTTGATTTCATAGGTGAAGTAAAGGATTCAATTTTATGTTCTTATCCTATCATGAGTCATGCATAACCATTTCACATCTTAGTTTTTGATGTCCATAACTCTTATGTTGATCTTGTGTTACTAGGCACATATAGTATTATGGATGCTCAACACATACTATTTTTGGATTACTTAGCTACAACTATGTTTCTTGGTTTGCTTGACACTTGTTATATCATGTATTGCTTTACACATGAATTTTCTTGGATCACTCGACACTTGAATACTTCTAAATCACTCAGGACCTATTACATTTTCTATTACTCGACACATGAACATTTCTAAGTTGCTCGACACATACTACACTGTAACTTTCTCAACACTAGCTGTGGCTCAACATCTATCAAAATTTTGACTCAACAAGCATTGTGTACTTAGCTTATATAGTGCAAATTTTTAAGTGTGTTGACAGTTAGTTGTCAAAACTATTTATTTGACCAAAAATAATAGTATCCTTCAAATATTTGAGTGTGCATGGTCTTGATTCTGCATTCATGTTCTTGATGACCTTATTTGTTGCACTTATGGTAGTGACCCATGTTCTTCTACTTAACATTCCAATTTATAGTCTTGCTCTTGCAAACATTGGCAGTATGTCCTTTCTTACCACAATTATGACAAATAGGTTTGGAGTCCTTACCTTTGTTACTTCTTTCTTTAGCACTTTTGGATGCTTCTCCTTCTTTAGTACTAGTTTATCTCATTCTAGATGTATTATTGTTAGATCTAGGGGATCTCATCAATTTTTTAAAGTACTTGATGGCTTCACTAGGTTTATTGAAACTTTTAGTAAACTCCTTTTCCCTTTTCAAATCATTGCTCAACTAGTCATTCTATAACTTCAGTGTTGTGATCTCAATGTCTTTACTATTTATTTCATTATTAGCAATCATTGCTTGATTCATTATTTCTAATTGCATGTGAGCAATCATATTTAAATCTAATTACTTTTCTTCCAATCTATTGGTCAAAACTATTTTTTCTTCTTCAATCATGACTTTTTCTTCCATAGCTTTCCATTTTTGTTTGGTCACATCACATAGTAATATATGGCTTGTGATTCTTGCTCTATCTTGAGAATTTTGATCCCTACAACTAGGGTTTTGTTCTTCTTGATTAGATATACAACTGCTACATCAAATTCATTGGAATTTCCATTTGCAAATAGTTTCATAGTGTCCATCTCTCAATATTGTGTGTCATTCTCCTCGATAGCAATTTCCTTCCTTCTTCTTAATGATATCTTTACACCTTCTCTTGCTTCATTTAACTAATATAGAATGAGTTTTATTTCAATTTCCTAGTTCACAATAATCTTTCCCAACTTGTAGACTTCCATTTCCAAGATCTTTCCTCAAAGCTGCAAAGCTTTACTTTTAGAGGACAAGGTGCTAATACCAATTATTGTAATTATGATAGGAAAGGTAAACTATGAGAAGGGAGGGTTGGGGGGGGGGGGGGGGGGGGGGGTTTGAATTAGTTCTTCAAACATTTACCAATAAAAACATTCACCATAGATCCATCTCACAATTTAACAATTAAATTGAAATACCATATAAAGTATATGCATCTAAGGTATGTAAACAAAGAAGCATTCACACATGTATGACACAAGATATGATTACCCAAAAACCCACCAATGAGAAGGTAAAACTAGGGTGGGGATGACACCCACAAATCTTCACTACTATAGTAATAAAGTGTTTCTAATGAAGGTTAATATGTTTGATCATGAAAAATGATCTACCATATGAAAGGTTTTCCCTATTAAAAGCTTTAAAATATTTTTATGTCTTACCTTATGAAAGGATTTCAACACCCTATTAGAAGTGTTGCTAGTTAAAGGACTTGAAATCACAATTAAGTAAGTAGCTTGTTAGAGGATTTCAACACAACATGTTAGGATTATTCTATTAAGAGATTTAACTAATTCACTTGTTAGAATGTCTTGACAATGATCTTTCAATTAGGACTCTGTTGCTTGATGTTAGATCACCTCTATATTGATGTATACTTGATCCTTTTTTATCATACGTCTCTCTATTGTCCACTATTTCCTTCCTTTAATCTCCTTTAACTAATTCTACAATATAACTCAAACCATAATACCTTGGTCACTATGAATGTCCTATTTGTGAATAAAAAACTCTCCCTCTCTACTCTTTTCTCTCTAACTCTTCTTATAAAATTTAGGATTGGTCCTCCTTAAGAAGACCTAGGCAAGTTAGAATTAGGTATGAATCAATGGTTGTGATTTATCTATATTTCTACTTAAACCTTCCCTTATTCTAATTGGATGTATGTCATACATATGGATAAATACTTAATATTCATCCTTATCAATAAAAGATTATAAATAAATCCTTAAGTTGGCTCAAAAAAAGTTGACATTGTAGTTTGTACCAATACAAACAACTATGTCAAAACTATGTTACTGAGCATCTAAAGTCCCTAGTGCTTGGAACTAACTATGACTTCAATGCTATCACTCGGCATCAAAGTGACTTGGCATGTACTACTTTCTCAACACTTGAATCACTCGACACATACTATTTGCTAGACACTTGAATGACTCGGTACATGAGTGACTTGACACTCACTATTCACTTAGCATGCTCTAACTTACATGTTGTGCTTGACATATGTTACTTGCTTGGTATCAATGAAGTAAATAACTAAAGTGTATAGACACTCACTTGTCAAAACTAATCTGAGTTAACATCAAAAATCTACCCCTTTGGCATTGATGGCAACATAGATAAAAAACATCTAGTTCCAAGAATACCAATAGTTAAAGGTTTTTATCCTTCCTTTTCAAATCCTCTTCATCAATTTTATCTCAATTTTCTCTATATTAAATTTCTTTTCATGCTATAATCTCTCCCCCATTGACATCAATGTCAAAGGATTCAATAACCATCTGTCATTGCATCCTATCAATCTCTATAACAATTGTCTTTGACTTGCTCAAGTGTCCAAAGACACTATTGAAAACAACATCTATCAAGAGTCTTAGATGACTCTGTCCATCATAGATACTCCCTCATACATGAAGCATTAGCATTCAATCTAGACAAACAATAGTTCTTTATAACACTGGAATGATGTACTCTTGTATCATCTATTCTAATGTACGTAGGACATAACCCCTAGCATACCTCACAAATACTCAAAAGTCTCTTTCAGAAGAGGCATGGTGAAAATATTTGCAATCTTCTCTTTGGTGCTTACATACTCCAATCTAATTTCCTTTTCTATAAGTTTCTCTCTCAATATGTTATATTTGATATAAATGTGCTTACTCTTAGAATGAAACATTGGATTCTTAGACATATTCTCTATGCTTGTGTTATCACAATGTATGACAATAGGTTCACTCAATTTGATCATTATATCCTTTAGCATATGCTTCATCCAAACAACTTGATTATAGTTATTTTTTGTTGCAACATATTTTTCCTCTACTATACTCTATTACAATCCTATTTCTTACTTAACTAAGAAACCAATCTTCCTCTAAAAAAGAATGCTTAACCATTGGTGCTCTTTTTGTTATCCATATTGTCTGCCCAATCAACATCAGTATAAGCATATAAAGTGAAATTATTAGATTTTCATACCATAATCCAAACTCTGGTGTTCCCTTTATATATCTAAATATCCTTTTAACCATTGCATAATGTGTTTCTCTGAAGTTATCTTGAAATTTGGCAACAATTCCAATTGCATTTGCTATATCTAACCTTGTGTGAGTCAGATATTGCAATCCTCCAATCATAGATATGTACTTCTTCTACTCAACATTAGGTGTCTCATCCTTTGTAGATAACTTTTTTCTAGTTACCATAGGTGTTGCAACTAGTTTACATGTCTCCAAACTAGATCTTTTCAATAGATTTTTCAAATACTTGGTTTGAGAAATAAAGGCTCCTTCTTTATCTTGTAAAATCTATAATCCTAGGAAGTATTTTATTTCCCTAATCATACCCATTTAAAATTCCTTCTTCATTTCCTCTGCAAGATTTTCACTTTCATTATCATCTCCTCCAAATATGATATCATCAACAAATATTACCAAAATCATCAATCCATCATCTATTTCTTTCTATTATAGATTATTGTCTACCATACCTTTGCTAAATCCAAGTTTTGTCAAATGATTGTCCAACCTTGCATACAAAGTTCTAGGTTCTTGTTTTAAGCCATGCAATGCTCTCTTCAATCTTCATACCATGTTCTTGTCATCTATTAAAGGAAAACCTTCAGCTATTCTATGTACACCTCTTCCTCAATTTCTCCATTCAGAAAAGGTGACTTGACATCCATTTGATATACCTTAAATTTATTATGTGCCACATAGGCTAAGAATAACCTTATTACTTCAATTCTTGCTATAGGAACATAGGTTTTTTCATAATATAGTCCTTCTTTCTATGAGTAACCTTTACATACCAATCTTTTTGTGTTTCTTACAACTTCACCTTGTCCATTCATCTTGTTCTCAAATACCCTTTTTGTTCCTATCATGTTCTTGTTTGATGGTCTAGGGACCAATTCCCATGTCTCATTCTTCACTATCTACTCCAACTCTTCTCTCATAGCTTGCTTCCAATAGTCATCTTTGCATGCCTCATTTACATTCTTTGGTTCTACTTGAGATATCAAGCATAGTTCATCACTAATTCTATTTCTTGTCAACACAACTTTATCTTTATTGCCGATGATCTACTCTGGTTGATGATTCTTTATCATATTCTTACTAGAAGTAGGAGTTGTTATCTCAACTCTTAGCAGTGTTTCCAATATTTTTTCCAAAATTAGTCCTCCTTCATTCTAAAAATTACTATTAGTCTCAAAGAATACTTCATCATTCTTTTTAGTAACAACAACATCATCATTAGAATTGTAGTCAACTATTATTTCTTGTATCCTAAATTTCTCATCAACTCTTACATTTTCACTTTCAACAATAGTCTTAGTTCTTAAATTAGAACATCTATAAGCTCTTATTTTTAGTTAATAATGAAGAAACATACATTCATCACTTCTAGCATCAAATTTACCAACATCATCATCTCTTTTGATATAACATCTACTGCCAAAAATTCTGAAATACTTAACTATGGGTGAGTGACCAAACCATAGTTCATAAGGGATCTTTTTTGTGTCTTTCCTAATCTGCAATCTGTTCATAGTGTAGAATATTATATTCACATCTTCTCTACAAAGTATCTTGGATACATCATTCTTAGCTAACATAGCTCTTGCTACTTATATTACTAACATTTTTCTTCTCTCTGCAATGCTATTTTGTTTAGGGGTTCTTGGAGTAGAAAATTGTCTTTTGATTCCATTATCTTCATAAAAGATGTTAAACTCATTTAAAGTAAATTATCCTCCTCTATTTGATCTTAAACATTTAATCTTTATACTTGATTCATTCTCAACTCTATTCTTGAATATCTTGAACTTGTCAAATGCCTCATATTTCTCTTTAAGAAATGCAACCTACATTATTCTAGAAAAGTCACAAACAATAATCATAAAGTACCTTTCACCATAAAATCTTTTAGTCTTTGTAGGACCACTAGAATCTATGTGAATAATCTCCAACTTTACTATAGTAGTAAAATTCTTGTTGGGAAAAGAAGCTCTATTATGCTTAGACAATACACACTCCTTGAAAATTGTGTTAGTAGGTTTTACAATCTTAGCAAAATCTCTAACTGCAAACATATTGCTAGTTTTCACAATGTTGTCAAAGTTGATATGAGAAAATCTCTTATGCCATAACCATCATCTACCTTCTCAAACAAACATGTCATTTTAGTGGGATATAGCTGAAATACATTACCTCTAGATTTGGTTATTTTTCCAATTACCTTTCCATCTTTGTCTCTGATCATGCATGTCTTCTCTGTGAACTATAACCAATAACCTTTATCCACTAGTTTTCCACCACTCAAAAGATTGTGTTTCAAACCATCAACAAAATATACATCCTCACTATTAGTCTTACCATCAATAATTATTGATCCAATACCTTTAACATGGTAAGCTACATTACTTCCAACTCTAACAATGCCTCCATCATAACTTTGTAAGTCAACAAACTTGTTCATATTGTTGGAAATCTAATTGAAAAGATAATTAATGAAGAAGATTGAAGATCAAAGAGGGAGAGTGTTGTTAATAGAATATTTTCAATCATTTTTTTGTCATTGATGTTAAAACTTTCTATTTTTAGGAATGCCATTTTCTTATAAGGTTCAAGTACTATCACTCAGTTGATTGATGAAGAGGACTTGATCAACAAGATGAAACAAGAGTACCTAAGGGAAAAGTTGAGTTATGATGTTGTAATGAAGTACAAGGATCAATTAAAAAAATGGTTAAATGATATATTGATAACATACTCAAAGATACAGAGGTTGGTCATACTTAGAAACATTGGAGGAATAAGTTGTGACAAGGTTGACTGCAAAGCTTAAACTAAGTTCATTAGTGAGTGTTGAGAAAGCTAGTTGAAGACGAGAAAAATTTTAGTTGGAGCTGAGCAAAAGAAAATTCTAGTGTATGCCAAGTAATTTTCAAGTGCTGAGTGAACTTCAAGTGCTGAGAAAAGTATTAGGTGTTGAGCATCAAAAAATCCTGGTTGGTGTTGAGTGAACTTTAGGTGCCGAGCATCAGTAAAAATGTAGTAGGTGTTGAGTAACACAGTATGTGTCGAACACCGGTATTTCAATAGTGCTAAGCTACTACATTATTTTAAATGATGAAGAATTGCCAAATTTGAGCCAACATAGTTGTTACCTTGAATTTTTTGAACCATTTGGAGGGTAAGGATGATGAGTTGGTGGCACAGAATTCTATGTAAACCATTTTTGGGTGAATTCAAAAGTATTATTCAAGAAGTTTCTAGAGGAAACAAAATATGGGTTAGATACAATGAATCCTACCTAATCCATAAAAATTGAAATCAAAGGAAGGAAGAATCAAGCAAGAAAGGAACTTCAAGACTTATATTTAAGGAGTCATAAACCAAGAAGCAGATGCTACTACTATGAAGTGCCAAATTGTGAAGTTGTTGGAAGGGTGTCAAGGAGAAGACATCTAGGTGAATGAAGAGCACAAAGTCTATGCTTCTAGAAGTGTTCAAGAAGAGATGATTGTATTGGTATAGTGAGCATGAAGACTTAAGTAGATTAATCTTGAAAGGAGGGCATGCTATTAGAGTTGCAGAGATTGAAGGCCAGGTAATGTGAAGAGATGAAGAAGTGATCTAAAATTTGCAAGTTAAGTTGTATGTTGTAATTAGATCAAATATTTTCTAATACTCTCTAGCAATTGTATTAGATATATAAATCCTATGGGTAGATTGGTTTAATAGCCATTTGTAAATCCTTTAACAAGGTGGCATTCCAAGTGAATGTTCTAAAGTCCTCTAACAAGGCCCACCTCTAATAGGGTGGATAAATCCTCTAACAAGGTCACATTTAATAGTGTGTTGTAAGCCTTTAACAAGGTAGGCCTTTCATAAGGCATCACTTCAAAAGAGTGAGAATTGAGTAGCATGCTACTTATGGTTTTTCTCAACTTGGGTTTCCACATAAATCGTTGTGTTATGTGTTAATCTTTTATGTGGATTTAGAGTAACTTATTGAATAGGAATGTTAAAGCTTGAATAAATGAATGGTTGAATAGGCTCACTACACTTAGTGAAAAAGTTTGAATTGGACATGTTGGACCTAGAATAACTAATTCAACCCTCCTCTCAGTTATTCTAAAGCATTTCTAACAATTGGTATCAGAGCCATCTGCTAAATGGTTGAATTGGACATGTTGGACCTAGAATAACTAATTCAACCCACCTCTCAGTTATTCTAAAGCATTTCTAAAAAAATTTTATCAGAGCCATCTGCATGTTGATTTAGAGTAACTTACTGAATAGGAATGTTAAAACTTGAATAAATGAATGGTTGAATAGGCTCAGTACATTTAGTGAAAAAGATTGAGTTGGACATGTTGGACCTAGAATAACTGATTCAACCTCCCTCTCAATTATTCTAAAGCATTTCTAACAATTGGTATTAGATCCATCTACTCATTTAGTTATTCTAAAGCATTTCTAACAATTGGTATCAGAGCCATCTACTGATTTAGTTTCAAGGTAGTAGAAGTAGGAAGATCAAGATGTCTAAGAGGGAAGTTCCCAAGCTCAAAAAAGACAATTGTTGCATGGAAGAGTTTGATGAAATTGCACCTTGGATCAATAGGTGACTATGCACAAACCTCAATTGGAACAAAACATGTAAATCCAGCTGGGCCTCTTACTATAAATGATTTGAGCAAAAGGAAGGAGCATAATCAAGCAATGCTAGATATTGCCTCTACACTTAGCTATGTAGAATATGATGACATCAAATATTATGATACTACATTCAAGATGTGGAAAACCCTGATAGACATCTATGGTGGAGATTAGAATGTGTAGAGAGAAAAGAGAGAAAGCCTCAGAGTAAAGTTTGATGACATGAAAATGAAGGAAGGTGAAAATGCTGCTCAATATGCTGCTAGAATGAAAGAAGTGGTAAGTGTAATAAGAAGTCTAGGTGGTCAATTGGAAGAAGAAACTTTCAATAGAAAATACTTAAGAACTCTACTCCCTATCTATGCTATTAGAGTTTTAGCCATCCAAGAACTAAGGTGTGTACAAGGAAACACACTAACTTTTGAAGGTATAGTGGGAAGACTTACTACATTTGAATTGTCAAATTTTGACAATTATAGACCTGAGAATCTTGAATTTTCTTTCAAGGCCAAGATGGAAATAAAATACACTAAGGAGGAGACATCAAACAAGAAGAGAAGAAAAGGAAAACATGCATCCAGTGATTGTAGTACATATGAAGAAGATGTGGAATAGTTAGAAGCACTACTGGCTAGGACATTCCATAGAGGCAAAGGTAAATTCAAAGGTAAGCTCCCTATCGTATGTTTTAATTGTAATGAAGTAGGTCATATTGCTATAAGGTGTACAAAAAAGAAGAACTACAAAAAAGGAAACAAGTGCAGGAACAAGAGAGAAGATGATAGAAAAGACTACAAGGAAAAAGGCAAAAGATGCTACATTGTTGAAGAAGATTCTAATGAGAATGATGATGAAGTAGAATATGTGGCCATGAAGTATGAATCAAATAAAGATGAAGATGAAGCAATAGCATTGGTAACATATGTGAACAAGAATGACAAGTGGATCATAGATAGTGGATACTCACA
This sequence comes from Cupressus sempervirens, assembly GCA_028749045.1. NCBI lineage: Eukaryota > Viridiplantae > Streptophyta > Pinopsida > Cupressales > Cupressaceae > Cupressus > Cupressus sempervirens. The sequence goes on along the minus strand of CM053793.1, from coordinate 41,713,627 downwards.
CCACATGATAGGAGATAAAAGTAAGTTCATTACCTTTACTCAATATGATAGAAATAGTGTTAGATTTGGTAATGATGCTCCATGTCAAATCAAAGGAAAAGGTTCCATTAAACTTATAGAGAAAATTTCATGTGATAATGCATACTATGTTGAAGGATTGAACTACAACTTATTGAATGTATCATAACTAGGAAATGTAGGTTGCAAAGTAGAATTTGGAAACAAAACTACCAAAATCTATGACATAAATTGAAATCTAATAGGAAAAGGTGAAAAAACTAGGAGTAACTTGTTTTATCTAGATATAGAAGATGCAACTTGTCTTGTTGTTAGACTTGATGATGTGTGGTTATGGCATAAAAGGTTGTGTCATGTTAACTTTGACAATCTAATTAGCATCAACAAGAGGAAGAAAGTTAGAGGTTTTCCCAAATTGAAGATACCTAAAAATATAATGTGAAAACAGTGTCAACTAGGGAAGATGACCAAGTCTAGCTTCAAAAGAGAAACATACACTTCCAAGAAGTACTAGAGTTAGTCCATACAGATTTATGTGGTCCAATAGAAGTGAAAAGCTACCTAGGTGACAAATACATAATGCTATTTGTAGATGACTATTCCAGAATGATGATTTCTATGTTCTTAAAGAAAAAATCTAATGCATTTCAAATGTTTAAGTGGTATTTGGCCAAAGCTAAGAAGGAAATAGGGAAGAATCTAAAATGCCTAAGATCAGATAGAGGAGGTGAGTTTCCATCAAAATAATTTGAGATATTTTATAATGATAAAGGTATCAAAAGGAAAACATCAGCACCAAGGACTCCACCATAGAATAGAATTTTTGAAAGAAGAAATAGATCAGTGATAGACTATGCAAGAACCTTGATAATGGAATTTTTTTTTTCTCTAAAGTACTAGAGAGAAGTTGTAAATATTGTAGTCTACACATTGAATAGAGTCCAAGTCAAGAAAGGTACAAATGCAACACCTTTTGAACTATTTTATGGTCACTCACCTTATGTAAAATATTTTAAAGTCTTTGGTTGTAAATGCTATATTTTCAAAGATGCTAGAAATGACAATTTTGATGCAAAGAGTGATGAAGGTGTATTCCTTGGCTACTCCACTAGAAGTAAGGCATATAAGTGTTTGAATGCTAACACTAGTAAGATTGTGGAGAGTGCAAATGTAAATTTTGACGATCATGAAGAAGTACAAGTTGATGAGTCTAAGTAATTAGAGGATTATAGATCCTTTTTATACTTCTATGAAAGAATGAATGCTAAAAACAATGCTGCAAATCAAGTTGGGAATTAGCAACAAATCTCAGTATCATCTAAGTCATAGCTAGTGAATGATGAGCTGCATTCAAACATCAAGTTGCAGAATGTAGAAAATGCATTTTGAGTCTAAAATCAATGCACATGAAAGAGATGATGAAATACTAGATGAAGAAGGACAAAATGGCTCTAAAGATAAAGGATCAAACATGTAAAGAAAGACAAAACCAAGATTATCCAAGTATATAAGAAGACATCACCCTACTGATCAAATCATTAGTGACAAGGATGTCAGACCAATGACAAGGAATAGACTAAGGAATGAATCATATTTTCTGAGCAAGATTGAGCCCAAAATAGTGAAGGATGCACTACAAGATGATGAATGGTATAAAGCTATGGAAGAGGAGATAGATTAGATTGAGAAGAACAAAACTGAGACCCTAGTTCCTAGACTAACTAAAAAGAATGTAATTGGCACCAAATGGGTGTTTAGGAACAAACTTGATGAGAATCGTGAGATAACAATAAACAAAACTAGACTATTTGCAAAGGCTATGCAAAAGAAGAAGGACTAGATTATGGGGAAACATTTGTCTCTATCACAAGAATGGAAGGAGTAAGAACATTGCTTGCATATGTTGCATATAAAGGTTTCAAATTCTACCAAACGGATGTGAAGTCTACTTTTCTAAATGGTATACTGGAAGAGGAAGTCTACATTGAACAACTAGAGGGATCTTTTGATGACAAGAAGGATATGGTCTGCAAGCTACACAAGGCACTCTATGGTTTGAAGCAAGCACCTAGAGCATGGTATGAGAGACTGCACAAATATCTTGTGAAGATAGGATTTGAGAGAATAGATGACAACAAAGACCTATATATCTAGACTAAAAATGGTAAAGACATTTTGATATCAGAAATCTTTGTTGATGATATAATATTTGGAGGAAAAGATGGTGTATGCAAAGATTGTTGATCAAATGAAGCACGAGTTTGAGATGTCAATGTTTGGAGAAATCAAATTCTTTTTGGATTGCAAGTACATCAATTGAAGAATGGAATTTTGTGACCCAATCAAAATAAATCAAGGAGATACTCAAGATATTTGGATTAGAAGAGTCAAAACTAGTTAACACACCAATGGCAACAAGACATAAGTTATCTAAGAATGATGAATTAGCTAAAGTTAATTAGACATTGTATAGATCAATGATTGGAAAGCTACAATATGTTGTACATAATAGGCTAGTCATTGCATTAGCTGTTGGAATAGTGGCAAGATTTTTTGTAAATCCAAGAGAAAATCACCTAATGGCAAGAAAGAGAATACCAAGGTATCTAAAAGGAATTAATGACTTTGGTTTGTACTACAAGAGAAATGAAAAGCTTGAGCTAAGAGCCTACAATGATGCAGATTAGGGAGGTAATATTAATGAAAGAAAGAGCACTAGTGGAGGAGCACTTTTCTTGGGTGATGCAGGAGCATCAAGAGGTATAAGGGCAATCCTGTGTCACCCAAAAAAATGTACTTAGACTTAGTTTCTGTTTCATGTGTTTTCATTTTTGAATACCCTTTTGGGCCAAATAAAGGTTCCAACTCTCACAGTTCCACTATCAGTGTGTTAGAAAATCCCAAAAAAATAGGAGCATGCAATTTGGCCATCATTTTGGTGACCTAGAAGGCGTGAATTGGCTAGATGAATGTAATTGTGATTTAGAGCATTCCAAAAAAAGAATCAGGTCAAAAGGCCCCACAGTTTGAAAGTTATTACAGTTTTTTGGGTTTTGGAGACCTCTTAAGAATGCTTCAAAGTCAAGTTAGGGGCATTAAATAACCTCAAAAAGGGCCAAAAAATGGGGGATGAGTGAGGCTTATCCATAGGGCTATAGAGCACCTTGAGAGCTTTCTAAAAATGTAAACAGTTCATCAATCAGAGCTACGGTTCAAAAGTTATGCCTCCCGAAAGTTCAGTTACCATTTCTGGATTCTTCTAGATTTGTACCGACTTCTAACGCAGCTTTTGGAACCTTCTATTTGGTTGGTGGATGCCTACTAGCACTTTTTAAAATATACTCCTTGTCCTTAACCCTTTGGGGTCTATTTAAGGAGATTTTTGGCATTGTAAAAGGTAGTTCGAAGTGGAGTTGAGAGGAGGTACTGAAAGGAGAAATTATCTCCAGATTTATGCTATTGTAAGCCCTTAGGGCATGTTTTGAAGTTTATTTTCTCTGTACTATTTGTACTATCTTATTTTCTTAGTTAATACAATTTCCCTTTTCTGTTGTGTCCATTCTGTTCTTGGGTTGTGTCCCCATCAAGTGGTATCAGAGCTGATTTTCCTAAGTGTGTAGACAGAGTGCCGACTGTGAGGCAGTTTGTACTAGGACTGTGTGGTTGTGAGTTTGAGTTAAGAAGATGCCTCCATGAAGAGAGCATGGTGAAAGGGCTAGAGCTATTAATTCTGAGGAGGTTAGAGCCCTCCAAAGGTAGGTACAAGCATTGCAAGAGGAACTCCGTAGAGGAGCAAATGTTGCCGCTGGTGACGACAGTGAGGATGACAATGAAGAAGAAGTTATGGAACCAAAAGGGGAATTTGATGGGGAAGTTCTAAATCATGCAGAGGAAAGGATTTTTAGGTCCATTACTAAGTTTGGGAAAAGACCCACAATTGAAGTGGGTGTATTTCCAAGAAATCTGAAACCAGATGAGTTGATCGATTGGATCAATGAACTGGAAGAATACTTTGAGTATGAGGATATCAGGGACCCAGATAGGGTTAAGTTTGCAAAGGCCAAACTAAAAGGCCATGCCAAAATATGGTAGCAAGAGGTTCAATTGGAAAGAAATAGAAGAGGAAAGGAGAAGATCACAAGATGGGATCGCATGGTGGATAAATTGAAGAAGCAGTTCATTCCTGTGGACTACGAGCTTGATTTGTTTAAGAAGATGCATGGGTTAAAGCAAGCAAGAAGATCAATCCAAGAATATACAAAGGAATTTTACCGACTCTTGATTAGAGTGGGGCATATAGAAGCAAATAAGGAGAAGGTTTCTCGTTATATCAGTGGGTTGCGACCTAGCATCCAGGAGGAATTAAGTCTGGTAAGAATGACCAACGTTGAAGAGGCATACCAGTTTGCCCTACGAGTTGAAGAGAAGCTGAATAAAAGGTTTGAAGGAAGAAAAAGAGGGTGTGGTCAAGGAGGAAGGGGATGTGGTAGATCATCTGGAGGCCACAATGAAACACAAAAGAAAAATGAAGATGAGGGTACTAGCAGGAACCAGAGGAATGAGTGTTTCAACCGCTCCCGTGACCAAGACTTTGGAAATCAGAGAGGAAGAGGTAGAGGACATGGAAAAGGAAGAGGAGGCTTTCATGGTACCTATTTCCATTGCAATGAAGAAGGTCATGGTGCCTTTGAATGCCCTCAACGAAAACGAAGGATAGATAGGAGAGCTGAGGGCCAAGCTAGGGTTGCTCATGTGGATCAGGATGCACAATCATCACATTCAAAGGATGTAGAAAGAGGAGAGACCTTGGTAAATGAAAGAGTCCTACTAAGTGGTGAGATTGAACTAGGACAACGAAGGAGTTTGTTCCATACCAGATGCAAGTGTGAGGATAAATGTTGTGACGTGATCATTGATGGTGGTAGCACTGATAACTTGGTATCAGAAGAGATGGTCTCTAAGCTGAAGCTCAAGAGGGAGAAACATCCCCAACCCTATCAAATTGCTTGGGTAAAAGATGATCATAAGGTCCTGGTAAGTGAACAATGTTTAGTAAAATTCAAAATAGGGAGTTACCATGATGAAGTTCTCTGTGATGTTATTTCGATGGATGTTTTCCATCTATTGTTGGGTAGACCATGGCAGTTTGATAGACATGCAGTGCATGATGGACATGCAAACACATACTCTCTGACAAAGGATGGAGTTCACCACAAATTGAAGCACATGAAAAAGGAAGGTGAAAAGGTATGTAGCAGTATTTGTCTTGTTCATGGAAGGAAGTTTTTAGATTGCATGAAACATCAACATATGTGCTATGCTTTGATTCCTAGGAAAGATAAAGAAGGTAGTAGTGAAATACCACTTGAAGTATCAGATTTACTAGGGGAGTTTGGAGCTATTATCTCCGATAATGTTCCAGATGGATTGCCACCAATAAGGCAAATCAGTCATTAGATAGATCTGATTCCAGGAGCTAGTTTGCCTAACAAGGTTACTCACAGGATGACTCCTAGTGAAACAGAGGAGCTAAATAGACAGGTTCAGGAGCTATTGAGGAAGGGCTTGATTTGAGAGAGCCTGAGTCCATGTGTAGTACCTACAATACTCGCACTAAAGAAGGATGGAGAGTGGAGGATGTGTACAGATTCTCGAGCTATAAATAGGATAACCATCAAGTACCGATTTCCTTTGTCAAGGATGGATGATCTTATGGACTGCTTGAGTGGAGCTCAGTACTTCACAAAGATAGATCTCAAGAGTGGCTATCATTAGATATGGATTCAAGAAGGAGATGAGTGGAAAATAGCCTTCAAGACCAAGGAGGGTCTTTATGAGTGGTTAGTCATGCCCTTTGGATTGACGAATGCCCCAAGCACCTTCATGCGGCTCATGAATGAGGTACTTAAGAAGTTCTTGGGAAAATTTGTTATTGTCTATTTGGATGATATTTTAATTTTCAGCAAGATTTTGGAAGAACATTTACTACATATTCATAGTGTCCTTGAAAGGCTAAGGGAAGAGAAATTGTTAATTAATTTGAAGAAGTGTATCTTTGCAAAAAGGGAGTTAGTCTATTTGGGGTTTGTTATATCACCTGCAGGTCTCAAAATGGATCCAGAGAAGGTAAAAGCCATCTTGGAATGGCCTACTCCAAGGTCTACTACTGAGGTAAGATCATTTCATGGTCTGGTTAGTTTTTACAGGAAGTTTATTAAGAATTTCAACGGCATATGTGCACCCCTAACTGATACAATAAGAGGGGATAGAAAAGAGTTCAAATGGACTGCAGCAGCTGTGAGAAGTTTTGAATTGCTAAAGAAGAAGGTGACAGAATAGCCTATGTTGGCACTTCCAAATTTTAGAAAGGTTTTCCAGGTAGATTGTGATGCTAGTGGCAGTGCTATTGGGGCTGTATTAAGCCAAGAAGGTAAGCCTATTGCATATTTTAGTGAAAAATTGAACGATGCAAAGAAGAAGTATTCTGTTTATGATCAAGAGTTCTATGCAATAGTTCAGGCCTTAAAGAAATGGAGGCATTATTTATTTCCAAAAGAATTTGTTTTGTATACTGATCATCAGGCATTATAGTACCTAAATAGCCAAGGTAAATTGAATCAGAGGCATATGAAGTGGGTAGAGTTCTTGCAGAGCTATACATTTGTGTTGAAGCATAGAAGTGGAAAATCTAACAGGGTTGCAGATGCACTAAGTAGGAGATAGTTGTTGCTTACAGTAATGCAGGTTGAAGTAGTTGGGTTTGATGAACTCAAGAATTTGTACCCTGAGGATCTTGATTTTGCTAAAGCATGGAAAGCTTGTAAAGAACCTGTTGCTGTAGATAGAACCAAGTGGTTAGACTATTTGATTCAGGATGGCATGTTGTTCAAGGGTAGTCAATTGTGCATTCCAAGGAGTTCCATGAGGGAAAATTTGATTAAGGAGAAACATAGTGGAGGGATGGAAGGAAATTTTGGTCAAGATAAGACCATTTCCATTCTCAGAGAACATTATTTTTGGCCTCAAATTTCACAGGATGTGAAGAAGTTTGTACAGAGTTGCCAGGTTTGTCAAGCTGCCAAGGGGTTTAATCACAATACTGGCCTATATCAGCCATTGCCTGTTCCATCAAGGCCATGGGAGGACATAAGTATGGATTTTGTTCTTGGATTGCCAAGGACACAAAGGGGTAATGACTCAGTATTTGTGGTGGTTGATAGGTTCTCCACAATGGCACATTTCATTCCATGCCACAAAACTCATGATGCTATCCATATTGCAGACTTGTTTTTCAAATAGGTGGTAAGACTACATGGTCTTCCAAGGAGCATAGTTTCTGACAGAGATACTAAATTTGTGGGGTATTTCTAGAGGACATTGTGGAAAAAGTTAAGAATTGACTTGAAATTCAGTTCCATGCATCACCCACAAACTCATGGCCAAACAGAAGTGGTAAACAAAAGTTTGGGCAATTTGTTGAGATGTTTAGTTGGGGATAAGCCCAAGGGATGGGATTTAATTCTACCACAGGTAGAGTTTTCTTATAATAACTCTATAAATAGGAGTATTGGAAAATCACCATTCCAAATTGTATATGGGAGTAGCCCAAGGACTGCACCAGAGCTGAGGAATATAGAACAAGGGGAGAGGACAAGTGCTCAAGCTGAGGAATTTGTTGAACATATCAAGCATCTACATGAGGAGGTTCAAGCACACATTACCAAAATGAATCAAGAGTATAAAGCTAGGGCTGATCAAAGGAGAAGACATAAGGAACTCCAAGTAGGAGATTTAGTCATGGTGCACTTACGAAAAGAAAGATTTCCAGCTGGTACTTACAACAAGCTGAAAATGAAGAAATTTGGCCCTTAAAATTTTTTTAAGAAACATGACTCAGGAAATGCATATGAAGTTGAGCTTCCAGATGGTATTCACATTTCTCCCATTTTCAACATTGCAAATTTAATAGAGTATCATGATGATGGTGCAGATGAGGTGTTAGAGCCATGTCCAATTCTTGCTTCTAAGAAGGAGGAGATAGAAGACATTCTGGATCATCGTGTGGGTAGGAGTACCAGAAATAGGCAGTATGAAGAGTATTTGGTGAAGTGGAAAGGACGGTCGATCGAGGACTCAACTTGGATTTTAGTAGCTGAGGTTTCCCATTTGGAATTTCCTCTACCATTCATAAAGTGACAGGGTCACTTTTCAATCTACCCTAGGTGTCTGATGCAGGAGCATCCATAGGTATAAGGGCAATCCTGTGTCACCCAAAAAAATGTACTTAGACTTAGTTTCTGTTTCATGTGTTTTCATTTTTGGATACCCTTTTGGGCCAAATAAAGTTTCCAACTCTCACAGTTCCACTATCAGTGTGTTAGAAAATCTTGAAAAAATAGGAGCATGCAATTTGACCATCATTTTGGTGACCTAGAAGGTGTGAATTGGCTAGATGAATGTAATTGTGATTTATAGCATTCTAGAAAAAGAATCAGGTCAAAAGGCCCCACAGTTTGAAAGTTATTGCAATTTTTTGGGTTTTGGAGACCTCCTAAGAATGCTTCAAAGTCAAGTTAGGGGTATTAAATGACCTCAAAAAGGGCTGAAAAAGGGAGGATGAGTGAGGCTTGTCCATAGGGCTATAGAGTTCTTTGAGAGCTTTCTAAAAATGTAAATGGTTCGTCAATCGGCGCTACGGTTCAAAATTTATGCCTCCCAAAAGTTCGGTTACCATTTCTGGATTCTTCTAGATTTGCACCGACTTCTAACACAGATTTTGGAACCTTCTATTTGGTCGGTGGATGCCCACTAGCACTTTCTAGAATGTACTCCTAGTCCTTAACCCTCCGAGGTCTATTTAAGGAGATTTTTGGCATTGTAAAAGGCAGTTCAAAGTGGAGTTGAGAGGAGGTACTGAAAGGAGAAATTATCTCTAGATTTATGCTATTGTAAGCCCTTGGGGCATGTTTTGAAGTTTATTTTCTCTATACTATTTGTACTATCTTATTTTCTCAGTTAATACAATTTCCCTTTTCTGTTGTGTCCATTTTTTTCTTAGGTTGTGTCCCCATCATTGGGAAAAATATTGATTACATGGACCAACAAAAAGAAAAGTTGTACCTCAAAGTCCACTACGGAAGCTGAATATGTTATAGCTAGTATCAATTGCACCAATATTGTATGGATCAACCATTTGCTGCAAGGTATGAACAAAGAGGTGAATGAGCCTATGACACTTTATTGTGATAATACAAGTTCTATCAATATATCCAAGAACCCTGTAATGTATGCTAAGACCAAGCATAATGCAATCAAGTATCATTATGTAAGAGAGTTGGTGGAAGAAAAACAAGTGAAGATGGAATATGTTAGTTCAAAGGAATAAATTGCTGACATCTTCACAAAAGCACTACTAAGGATACTTTTGAGTATATTAGAGGTAACTTAGGGGTGATACTCCTAGCCAAGGCTACTTAAGAACAACCAAGACTACTTTGCATGAAATGAGTTGACCGCTAAAATATTACACATTGATGCAGAGGATACCTACTTTAGGATTCATGCCTAAAGTAATTGAAGTGCTGAAGTTCCAAATCAGTCACAAGTAAGGTGATAGAGGGAGAAATTGAATGAATCAAAAAATTCTACACTTGCACGATAAGATGCTAATATGTCTTTGGCATTGTTGTCAAAGAGGGAGAAATAGTAGGAAAATGGTCAATAGCATTTGATCAAAAGTATGAGGGAGAAATGTCAAGAAAATGTAGAAACTGATCAATTGAAGATTGAAGGAGATGATGAAGAGGCTGATCAGAATAGAGAAAGAATAGAAGAAGATAAGCAATGCATATAGAGGGAGAGAAGAAAAGAAAGGATACAATAGCTAAGAGGGAGAAATAGAAATGAAGTAATTAGGATAGTAGATCAATAGAGGGAGATGTGAAAATTGATGTGACACAATTACTTTTTGGCATTTAACTTACTATTCTAACCTAGTTAGCATGCTGATAATTCGGTTAAATAGTTTAGTTTGAAGGTTGATCAGTTTGGTAGATTGTTGGAAATATAATTGAAAAGATCATTAATGAAGAAGATTGAAGATCAAAGAGGGAGTAATGTTTTCAATTTTTTTTTGTCATTGATGTCAAAACTTACTATTTGTAGGAATGATATTTTCTTATAAGATCCAAGTACTATCACTTAGTTGATTGATGAAAAGGATTTGATCAACAAGATGTAACAAGAGTACTTAAGGGAAAGGTTGAGTTATAATTTTGTAATGAAGTGCAAGGATCAGTTAAGACAATGGTTAAATGATGTATTGATAACAAATTCAAAGATATAGAGGTTGGTCACACTTAGAAACATTGGAGAATAAGTTGTAACAAAGTTGATTGCAAAGCTTAAACTAAGTTCATTAGTGGGTGTAGAGCAAGCTAATTGAAGCTGAGAAAATTTTTAGTTGGAGCTAAGAAAAAGAAAAATCTAGTGTGTGCTAAGTAATCTTTAGATGTCGAGTGAAGTTCAAGTGTCGAGCAAAGTATTAGGTGTCAAGCATCAAAAAATCTTAGTTGGTGCCAAGTGAACTTCAGGTATCGAGCATCAGTAAAAATGTAGTACATGTCGAGTAACATAGTATGTGTCAAGCACCAATATGTCAATAGTGCCAAGCTACTGCATTATTTTAAATGACAAAGAATCACCAAATTCGAGCCAACATAGTTGTTACCTTGAATTTTGTGAACTAGTTGGAGGATAAGGATGATGAGCTGGTGGCAAAAAATTCTATGTAAACCATTTTTGGGTGAATTCAAAGGTATTATTCAAGAAGTTTCTAGAGGAAACAAAATATGGGTTAGATACAATGAATCCTACCTAATCCATACAAATTTAAATCAAAGGAAGGAATAATTGAGTGGGAAAGGAACTCCAAGACTTCTATTTAAGGAGTCATAGACCAAGAATAAAAGACCAAGAAGAAAATGTTGTTGTTGCTAAAGTGCCAAATTGCAAAGTGGTTAGAAGGTGTCAAGGAGAAGACATCTAGGTGAAGGAAGAGCACATAGGATTTGCTTCTGCAAGTGGTAAAGAAGAGATGATTGCACCGGTATAGTTGGCATGGAGACTCAAGAGATTAAGCTTAAAAGGAGGGCAAGCTGTTAGAGTTATAGAGATTAAAGGCCAGGCAATGTGAAGAGTTGAAGAAGTGATCTAAAATTTGCATGTTAAGTTGTATGTTGTAATTAGATCAAATATTTTCTAATACTCTCTTGAAATTGTATTAGATATGGAAATACTATGGACTTAGGTTGATTTAATAGCCATTTGTAAATCCTTTAATAGGGTTGCATTCCAAGTGAATGTTCTAAAGTCCTCTAACAAGGCCCACTTCTAACAGGGTGGATAAATCCTATAACAAGGTCACATTTAATAGTGTGTTGTAAGCCTTTAATAGGGCATGTCTTTCACAGGGCATCACTTCAAAAGAGTGAGAATTGAGTACCATGTTACTGGTGGTTTTTCCCAAATTGGGTTTCCACATAAATCACTATGTTATGTATTGATCTTTTATGTGTTATGCTTGCATGTTGATTTATAGTAATTTGCTAAATAGGAATGTTAAAATTGAATGAATGAATAGTTGAATGAGCTCAATACACTTATTGAAAAAGTTTGAATTGAACATGTTGGACCTAGAATAATTGATTCAGCCCCCCCCAACCCCCAGTCTCAGTTATTCTAAAGCATTTCTAACACATATTAATAGTGATATGATGTGATGTAATGCCTCTCCCATTTGACTTCTTTAAGCCATCCTGATGGATGCAACCTTGTTAATCTTTTGTTGTGATGGATCATGATTGTGACCATGAGTGATATACTAGTTGCTTTGATTATGTTTATGACTGATTTATGAGATTATGATGTGATTTATTGTTCATTGAGGTTTGTCCATTGGTTACCTAGATCAATGTAGTATCATGATGTTGTTCTATGATTACCCTAAGATGTGTATAGAGATTGCATTGTATACTATTACCATGCTACACAGGACTAGGTTCCTATAGTAGTGGTTAGTCATGTTTATGACTATATTCACTTATGTGTTTTAAGTGCCTTTTTAAGTTGTTTAAACAACCATTATTAAATGCTTAAATAGTTATAAATGGATTGTCCATGTTGGATTCATTTGTTATATCTTGTGGATATCTACTTGTGTTATGTTTTATACTTGAGATGACCTAAGGGTCAGATGTTATACCTTGACCTCAATATCATAGATTCTAGGCTACTATGTTGTTCATTTGATCACATTGCATGATGATGCCATTTTGAGATGATAGTATGTTTTATGATGAAATCTGGTTATCCAGTATTTGGACATATCTCTGATTATGTTAGGTGATGGATCTAATGCTATGGTTATTTACTTCATTCCTACATTGTTACACTTTATGCAAACATGAGTGATGTAAATAGATTATTTTAATATAATTAAATACATGGTTAAATTAGATGATTTAATGCATTTATTGCCTTGGATATGTTATTATATGCAATTGCACTTGATTGTGATGTTTAGTGTGTAGGATTTATATTCCTGGCAATGGAACATGTAGTTAGTGATTTAGCTATTCATATTTGACCAATGTCATCCCTATATGGTTGACATATCCTTATTTTAATTATTTAATTAATCCTTTCAATGATTATTAAATGAAAATTCATTTACATTATGTGATTAGACTAGTGAGTGTGTCTATGCATTTAGAGTTTCACATTGTCACAAAAGTTGTTAAGAAATTTTTTGTTTTTTTGGGTTTTTGAGCTTTTTATTTGATTTATTTTAATTTTTGGCAGCTTTTCCATAGTTAAATTCCCATTTCCAGGAATAGCCTATTTTTGTTTGGATCTATTATGGGTTTAACTAGGTTGGCTTGTTATTTTCCCTAATTAATTATTCACTCGAAAAGTGAACAAGTATCTAAAAAGGGATTTAATTCCTCACTTCTCTTTTTTGAATTAAAAAGTTGCAGAGTAAAACCCAAAATCCTCTTTATGAGGATTTAGTATTTTGTTCATTGTGGGAGCTACGAACATGGGATTATTGCGAGGTTGAGCTTGTTGGATCTAGTTCGGGCACACCTTGGATTGTCCTAATTTTTGGCAACTTCTATTGGATTTTTATTTTGTAGTTTAGATTCCTATTTTTCTCTTTTGGCTGCAAGGTAGGGCTCTCCTATTTTATTCTTTCTACTCCATTTTTGCTTCTATTTTTGGTAGCCATTTGGCTGGAGGTTGAGAACTAGTGTTCCCCTTCATTTATGTTTGTTGGTTTTGCCTGATTGGTCAAGTATGAGCATTTCCCTATTTTTTAGGATGAGGGTTTGAGATTTTGCACCGTTATACTAACTATTTTTATATATGGTGTTTGAACTTATTTATTTTTGAATTTTTGGGGGTTTTTGTATCCAAAGGCCAAATGGGTTTTAATTAAGAAGTTTTCCAATTTGGGGGATTTTACCTCATTTTGCATGTCATCCTATTTTCTCAAGTTTCTTTGGCATGAGATTGGTCATGGACTTGAATCATCTATTTGGATGTGAATCAGACCTTTATTGTACTTTTGTGTTTGCATTGGAATGCATGCCACATCTATACTACCAACTAGGATTTGTGTAGAATCCATGCTCCTAGATTGAGGCCTACTGAGTGAGTTCATGATGTTTAGTCTTGTTGCATCATTAGGATTTGTGTAGGATCCATACTTTTGGATTGAGGCCGATTGAGTGATTTCATGATGTATGGTTTTATTGGTTCTTGGGATTAATGTACAATCTATCCTCTCGAGTTGTTTTTAGTTGAGTGTTAATTTACATTATGTTCTCATCCAATCCTTATGTTATGATATTTATGATGGTGGTGTGCCACACACAACTACATGTGCATACATTTGTTAGAGGAGTTGCCAATTTTGACCTTCTGTAGTACTTCTAGAAGTTATGATCATTGGGGTTGGGGTGGTAGTATGCATGCCAATGGGAACTTATCATAGGATGAGTATGGGTAGGGTAGGGTAGCTTATGGAGGGGGCTTCTATCCCATAGCCTAGTGATCTTTGTGCCCATAGGGTTGGCGGAGGTAAGGAAGTTTTATATAAGTGATAACTAAATAAAATGTGTCAGTGTTAATAAAACTTAAGATAATAAAATGTATGTGTGAGAGCCTTTCCTATTGAGGGATGTTATATTTGCATGATTTGAGATTGGGCTTGTTGATGCTAAGAAACTCTCCATGATCTTAGCCCATACTTAGTAGCCTTATGAGTGTTTGACCAGGACTTGTACTTCTTGCATTGTCTTAGGTTCTTGGTTATAGCCTTCATACTATTTGGCATGAGTGCTAGCCATGGATTTTGTTTTAGTGTGTTTGTGGTTGGATCTTTATCTCTATCAACATAGTAGGTGTGGACTTACAAGTAGCACATGGTTGGTAGGCATAGGTACCTTCACTATTACTAGGGACTGGTGTACATAGACAATCTTTTATCCTAGTGCAACCATTGTTGGATGTTTTTTCTTGATGTTTCAGGTTTTGGAGTATGCTTTCTTTTGATTTATGCTTTCATTGGAATGCTTGGATATCATGTTTAGATGATGTTGGTTTATTTGATGCATTCCCATATTATGATGTTTAGCATATGACTAGATGATGTGAATTTTTGTATTGGATTATCTATTGCTTATTAGTTTAGCATGTTGGATTTCCTTATGATGATCAGCATGTGATAGGTGATGTTATCTACTTGAAGGATTATCGTATTCTTTACTACTAGCATGCTAGATTTCCTTATGCTATATTGTAGCATATTTTAGTAGTGACATCCCTATTTCAATAGTATCAATGATCTAATCTGTAGCTTGGGATTTTATGTGTGAGGGATGGCTAGGATCCATGATGGTCTTATGATGCTATTGATTGTTAGGAGGAACTACGTACTTAGTTTGGTTATTCAATACATTGCAATTTTATTTCTATACACTACAATGTTGCTTTCAATATGTTCTTTATTACAATGGTTTAGATGGATAGATGTTCCTCTTCCTTTTTTTTTGTGCACTCAAGTGTTCATTCATTGATTTGCGTGGATTTGATACTTGTTGGTGTGGAGGATTCATTTGCTTAGTTTTTGCCCTTGGTTTTTTTGGCATGCTGATGTGAATCCTTGCTCAAACTTGTGTTTCTTCATGCAAAATCATACTTTCTCGCATGAGAAAGTAGGATACTTGCATAGTGGTCTACATTTTCTTGCGTAGCTTGGGGCACATCATCACACGAGATCCTATACTAGTTTTGGGGTTGAGGCAAGTGCATCCTCACACGTAGTGGTGCATTCCCGTGCGCAAGAGTGCACTTCCTCATGTGTAGTGGTACACTTCATCACATGAGCATGTACTTCCTCATATGAGAATCTATCAGACTATTGGCCTCATGTGAAAAATAGGGGTTGTTTCCCTCAATTTTTAGGGATAAATTTTCATAGTTTCTAGTAACCTTTAAGATGCCTTAAATTACCATGCTATGAAATTTTTTTAGATTTGTTATTTTTTTGACATTTTGGCTTCAATTTCCTATTGTGTGTTGTCTTAGTTTAGGTGGTGGCATCAGGAGATTTTTTGGTTGTTGGGATGATCATTAAGACTTCTATTGCAATCTTTTTAATCGATGTATGTTGTTGTCTTGTGCACATACACTTGTTTCAAAAAAAATTATATTGGCTTGTATTGAATGCTTGTTCCAAGGACCTCTAAGAGGGGCATTACATCTAGTATTAGAGCCCATGTTCAAACATTGGAATCTCTATGTTTATGTTTCCCATATGGTTGTTGTTGCTACATTGTTTGAGTTCAAGTGTCTTGGTGAAAAGCTCATGATCTTCTATTGTTTTAGTGTCTACTAGGGATGGAATTTCTTGTCCAGTAGATGCAACTAGATTAGTGTGAGGAGAAGGAAGTGATTCTTCCCTTATTTTGTAGATGGTATTGATGTGCCTTTGTTTGGTTGCATGTGTAACCTTTTTGGGTGGAAACACTAATTGGTGTCCATGTGTTGCACTTGATTGCATCTTTTGTTCTCCTTGTGGAGTAAGGTGCATTGTTTCCCTATTTTCTCTTGATTATAAGTAAATAAACAAATCTTGTTTATGATTTTGGGTTTTTGAATTATAGTAATGAAATCCTTTCATTGAAAAATGAGTGTTTATTGTGAATTATTTTAAAGGAGTAGGTCTTGTTTTAGATCTTTTGGGTTAATGACTTAAGTCCCCAATTTGATTACTTCTTAAGCTTATTGAGATTTGCATTAAATTGATGAATATCTAAATGTTACATTGAATAGAAAATAATTAAGAAACTATTATTGTTGTTTGCATTTGCATGGGCTTGTTGATGGTATATTGCTTGATGTGTGTGAGTGTGTTCTCTAATACTGTCATGGTTGTTCCTAGTCATCACATGTAATGTGATTTGATTGATGACTTATTTCATTCACCTAGAGGTACTTTCCTCATGTTGTTGGGCTATCATTGGTTTTCAGTATTTTTCCTCTCTTGGAATAGTCATCAAATTTTATCCATCGCTCTCTTTGTGACAATTGTCACGTTTGACTTATTATTTAATGTGCACTTTTTGATATTTACTATTGGAATTGATAATTCCCCATTTAGGATTTTTATTTTGGTTCTTGATGACTATTCTAAATGTATTTTAACTATTGCCTAGTTGTGTGTTGTGATTCTACAATGTTCATCTCAAACCTCTGGTAGTACGTATAAGGCATAATATCATGGAGAACATGCTAGTTTGTCATTGATAGTTTTACATTTTTTAATGTAATTGGATGGTTTAAAAGATGAGTAAACATAATGTTATTCTTGACAGAACTTGAAATTTATGTACTTGTTTTATGGTGACTCTTGAACCCTTACTTTGAAATCCTTTCAGTTTCATTGTGTGTTAGTGCTTATGTTATGTTTAAGTAATGAAATTATGAAAGATAAGTAATGATGGTTTTTAGTGTGTGTGAACTACCTTTCATTCTATGTCTTATGTTGTTTTAGGCATGCATGTTCTTGAGTGGTTTTGGACATTTTGTCCATCGCTTGTCTTGGTAATTGGGACTATTGTTTTTGCCTATGTGGATTTGTCTTGAGTGGTGAATCAAACTCTTAGATCTTAGGACTCTCTTAGCTCCATCATGTTGTAGTCCTTGTTGTTAAATTTTTTATTCTTTTTGAATAGAGTCAATCTATTTCTAAACATGAAATTTATGGTCTCTAGAGTAAAGGAAAATTTTGTGTTGATTTGAAATTACATGCGAGAAACTGGTGGTCATGCTTTTTCTTTCCTGGTTCATTACACTTTCTTTCTTGGTTTGTTAAGAAACTTTGCACAAGATTGTTCTAATGAAAAATTTCACCTAGGGAACAATGAGAAACTTGTTAGCATTTCTAAAGGAGTAGATCGATGTTTTGAGTACCCCTTATCAAGTAGAGGCAGATTCAATCATGACATATCATATTTATGGCCATTGGAGAAGTTTAACTCTAAACATGTTATGCATAATAGAAGAGTTATCTAGTCTTCATAATCTACTAGGTACTTGCTAGAGTTCGTGTTTGGGTTTGTGTGTTTCCTATTGCATCGAGCCACCCTTGTGAGGTGAAGTGTGGCTTGTGAGTGTTCCTTGTTCAAGGTTGATTTTGCCTTGTCATTTGGGAGTGACTTAGTTTTTTGATGAGTCTAGATTCTCCTTTTTTGGATGTCAACTTAGGTTCATCTTTGTATCCTTTTTCTCTCTTGTGAGAGTAAACTAGCATGGTTATGCCACTAGCTTAATTAGTGTTTTTAGTTGAGTATGGTGATGGTTGGTGAAATTGTGAGTTCCCTAATGCATCTTGGGCTGATTTGATGTAGAGGTTAAGAGAGAGACTGCCTCTCAATCCTAATACTCTATAGTTATTTCTCCCTAAGCTTAAAGAATTGTTTCAATCAAGTTTCTCATTGACCATTGACTTGAGGCTAGAAATTGAGTTTAGTGGTAGGTTGGGTGTGGTATTCCCAACATGGTGCTAGAGGAACATGGTATGATTTGGCACATGTTACCATCTTATTTGTTGGTATGAGGATTTTACATGATTGTGTCCATTGATGAAAGTATTTACAACCTTGTGGGAAGGTGATATTTTGTCTGGTTGGGTTATGTAACCCTAGTTCCTAGTAGTAGTTGAGCTTTTTTACCTTGGAGAGGTGTTGTTCTCCTATGCTTGGTGGTGAGTAGTCTTTTGGAGTGTGTAATTTTTTTGGTAAATTGTCATCTACTTTGTTCAAAGGGTGAGTTTACATGGATTCCAGAATGATCATGTGTGACATGATAGTATTCTTGGAAATT
This sequence comes from Cupressus sempervirens, assembly GCA_028749045.1. Lineage (NCBI taxonomy): Eukaryota > Viridiplantae > Streptophyta > Pinopsida > Cupressales > Cupressaceae > Cupressus > Cupressus sempervirens. The sequence continues at coordinate 41,695,159 of CM053793.1, read as the reverse complement.
TTGGGATGGTTATTCCCCATGATTCCAACTCTTGTTGGAAGTGCATAGTGTGTTGACCTAGTTTTATCATCATGTGGTAGGTGCATGTTTAGTTGGGGCACCTATTGACAAGGTAGAGTGGCTTGTTCCTTACCTTGTATTGTTGACTTTATGGCTAGAAGTGTTTTTCCTAGTGCATAGAAGGTTCCTTGTTGGAGGACCTTGTGTCATTGTGACACCTTTTCTCTTGTGGATGACCTTTTTTGGGGGTTGATGTAATGGTTTGAGAATGTTGGAGTGATCTAGTTTGACTTGTCTAGATTTGGTTGAGTCATTCCTATTGCTCATTTTTGATTTTTGGTTATTGGTGTGTTTTGGTTTCTATTCTTGGATTGCAGGCTTCCAAGAGTAAGCCTAGTCTTTCAAGGAGGGGAGATGATGTAGCGCCTCTCCTATTTTACTTTTGTAAGTCATCCTAATGGATGCAGCCTTGTTGAACTTTTTTTGTGATGGATCATGATTGTGACCATGAGTGGTCTACACAGTTGAGGTGATTGGATTTATGTTTTTGTATAAGTTGCTTTAATTATGCTTATGACTAATTTATGAGATTATTATGTGATTTATGGTTCATTGAGGTATGTGCTAGTGGTTACCAAGATCAATGTGGTATTATGAGGTTGTTCCATGATTACCCTGAGATGTATGTAGAGATTGCACTGTGTACTATTACCATGCTACATGGGATTAGGTTCTTGTAGCAATGGTTAGTCATGTTTATGACTATGTTTTCTTATGTATTTTAAGTGCCTTTTTATGTTGTTTAAAAAACCATTATTAAATGTTTAAATAGTTAGAAATGGATTTTCCATGTTGGATTCATTGGTTATGTGCTGTAAATATCTACTTATGTTATGTTTTATACTTGAGATGACTTAAGGATCAGATGTTATACCTTGACTTTAGTATGATAGATTTTAGGCTACTATGCTATTCATTTGATCATATTGCATGGTGATGCCATTTTGAGATGATAGTTTTTTTTATGATGATATCTGGTTATCTAGTATTTGGACATATCTCTAATTGTGTTAGGTGACAGATTAATGCTATGGTTATTTACTTCATTCCTACATTGTTATGCTTTATTCGAATGCGAGTGATGTAAATAGATTATTTTAATATAATTAAATAAATGGTTAAATTAGGTGTTTTAATGCACTTATTTCTTTGGCTATGTTATTATATGAAATTGCACTTGATTGTGTTGTTTAGTGTGCAAGATTTATATCCCTGGCAATTGAACATGGAGTTAGTGACTTAGCTATTCATATTTTACCTATGCCATCCCTATATGGGCAACGTATCCTTATTTTAATTGTTTAATTAATCCTTTTAGTGATTATTAAATTTGAATTCATTTGCATTATGTGATTAGACCAGTGAGCGTATCTGTGCATTTAGTGTTTCGTATTGTTGTGAAATTTGTTAAGGAAATTTTTGTGTTTTTGGGATTTTAGGCTTTTTAATTGATTTATTTTGTTTTTTGGTAGCTTTTTCATAGTTGAATTCCTATTTCTAGGAATAACATGTTTTCATTTGGGTCAATTCGAGGTTTAACTAGGTTGGCTAGTTATTTTCCCTAATTGATTATTCACTTGAAAAGTGAATAAGTATCCAAAAAGGAATTTAATTCCTCACTTCTCACTTTTGAATTAGAAAGTCAGAGAGTAAAATCCAAAATCCTCTTCATGAGTATTTAATATTTTGTTCATTGTGAGAGTTACGAGTGTGGGATTGTCACAAGGTTGAGCTCATTGGATCTAGCTCAAGAATATCTTAGATTGCCGCAATTTTTGGCCACGTCTACTGGCTTTTTATTTTCTAGTTCAGATTTCCATTTTTCCCTATTGGCTGCAAGGTAGGGCTCTCCCATTTTATCATTTTTGCTCCATTTCTACTTCTTTTTTTAGTAGCCATTTGGCTAGAGGTTGAGAACTAGTGTTCCCTTCATTTATGTTTGCTGGTTTTGCCCGGTTGGTTGGGTATGAGCATTTTTCTATTTTTCGGAATGAGAGTTTCGGGTTTTGCACTATTATACTATTTATTTTTGCATGTGGTGTCCAAACTTATTTATTTTTGGATTTTTGGGGTTTTTATACCTAAAGGAAAAATGGGTTTTAATTTTGAAGTTTTCCAATTTGGGGTTTTTTACCTCATTTTGTGTGCCACTCTATTTTCTAAGGTATTCTTTGGCATGAGATTGGTTGTGGAATTGGATCATTCATTTTGATGTCAATTAGACCTTTATTGCACTTTTGTGTTTACATTTAGATGCATGCCACATATGTACTCTCAACTTTGTGTTTGGTTGAGTGATTCTATACCTAGTTTTATGGTTTTCTTTAGACCTTTGTTATTGTTTCGTGGACACTAGGATTCGTGTAGAATCCATGCTCCTGGATTGAGGCCGATTGAGTAAGTTCATGATGTTTGGTCTTCTTGCATCATTGGGATTCATGTAGGATCCATACTCCTGGATTGAGGCTAGTTGAGTGATTTCATGATGTATGGTTTTATTGGTTCTTGGGATTAGTGTAGAATCCATCCTCTTGAGTTGTTTTCGATTGAGTGTTGTTTTGCATTGTGTTCTCATCCAATCCTTGTTTTGCAAAAGCTATCAAGAAAATTTTTGTGTTTTTATGTTTTTAGGCTTTTTAATTTTTTTTTAAAATTTCAGATAGCTTTTCCATAGTTGAATTCCTATTTCTAAGAATAGCCTATTTTCATTTGGGTTGATTTAGAGTTTAACTAGGTTGGTTAGTTATTTTCCCTAATCGATTATTCACTCAAATTGTGAATAAGTATCTAAAAAGGAATTTAATTCCTCACTTCTTACTTTTGAATTAGAAATTTTGAGAGTAAAACCCAAAATCCTCTTCATGAGGATTTACTATTTTGTTCATTATGGGAGCTATGAGCATGGGATCATTGCAAGGTTGAGCTTTTTGGATCCAACTCGAGGACACCTTGGATTGCCATAATTTTTGGCCACTTCTATTAGATTTTTATTTTTTGGTTTAGATTCCTATTTTTCCTTTTTGGCTACAAGGTAGGGCTCTCCTATTTATTATTTCTACTCCATTTCTACTTCTATTTTTGGTAGTCGTTTGGCTGGAGGTTAAGAACTAGTGTTCCCCTCCATTACTATTTGCCAGTTCTACCTGGTTGGTTGAGTATGAGAATTTCCCTATTTTTTGGGATGAGGTTTTGGGGTTTTGCACCATTATCCTAACTATTTTTACATACGATGTCTGAACTTATTTATTTTTGGATTTTTGAGGTTTTTGTATCCAAGGCCTTATGGGTTTTAATTTTGAAGTTTTCCAATTTGGGGGATTTTACCTCATTTTGTGTGCCATCCTATTTTCTTAGGTTTCCTTCGTATGAGATTTTTCATGGACTTAGATCATCCATTTGCATGTTAGTCATACATTTATTGCACTTTTGTGTTTACATTGGGATGCATGCCACATCTGTACTCCCAACTTTGTGTTCGATTTAGTGATTTTATATTTGGTGTTATGATTTCCTTTAGACCTTTGTTATTGTTTTATGGACACTAGGATTCATGCAGAATCCATGCTCCTAGATTGAGGCCTATTGAGTGAGTTCATGATGTTTGGTCTTGTTGCATCATTGGGATTTGTGTAGAATCCATACTCCTGGATTGAGGCCGATTGAGTCATTTCATGATGTATGGTTTTATTGGTTCTTAGGATATGTGTACAATCTATCCTCTTGAGTTGCTTATGGTTGATTTTTGTTTTGCATTGTGTTCTCATCCAATCCTTATGTTATGATCTTCATGATGGTGGTGCACCACACATGAGTATGGGTGTATACATTTGATAGAGGACTTGTGGGTCTTGACCTTCCATGGTACTTCCAAAATTTATGATCATTGGGGATGGGATGGGAGTATGCATACCTATAGACACTTGTTGTAGGATGAGTATGGGTAGGGTAGGGTAGCATATGGAGGGGGATTCTATCCTACAACCTAATTATCTTTGTGCCTAGAGGGTTGGCAGGTGTGAGGTAGTTTTATAGAAGTGATAACTAAATAAAATGTGTGTGTTAATAAAACTTAAGATAATAATATGCATGTGTGAGAGACTTTGCATTGAGGGATGTTGTATCTGCACAATCTAAGCTTAGGCTTGTTGATGCCAAGTGACTCCATGATGTCAGCCCCTACTTAGTAGCCTTATGAGTGTCTAACCAGGACTTGTAGTTCTTGCATTGTCTTAGGTTCTTGGTTACAACCATCATACTATCTAGCATGAGTGTTAGCCATAGATGTTGTTTTTGTGTGTTTGTGATTGGATCTTTATCTCCATTGGCATGGTAGGTGTGGACCTATGGGTACCATGTGGTTGGGAGGCCTAGCCACCTTGACTACTGCTAGGGACCTATGTATAGAGAGAGTCTTTTATCCTAGTGTAACCATTGCTAGATGTTTTCACTTGATGCTTTGAGTTCCAGAGTATGCTTTCTTGTGATTTATGCTTTCATTAGAATGCTTGGATATCATGTTTAGATGATGTTATTTTATTTGATGCATTCCCATATTATGATGTTTAACATATGACTAGATGATGTGAATAGCTATATTGGATTATGTATTGCTTATTGGTTTAGCATGTTAGATTTCCTTATGCTATATTATAGCATGTTTTAGTAGTGACATCCCTATCACAATAGTACCAAAAATCTAATCAATGTCTTGGGATGTTATGTGCAGGGGATGGCTAGGATCCATGATGGTCTTATAATACTATTGATAGTTGGGAGGAATTGCATACTTAGTTTGGTTATTCAATACATTGTGATGTTATTTCTATACACTGCAATGTTGCTTTTAATATGTTCTTTACTGCTATGGTTTAGATGGATAGATGTTCATTTTCCTTGTTTTTTATGCACTTGAGTGTTCATTCCTTCATTTACATGGATCCAATACTCCTTGGTGTGGAGGATTTCATTTTTTTAGTTTTTTTCCTTGTTGTTTTTGGCATGCTGATGCTAATACTTGTACAAACTCGTGTTTCCTTGTGTGAAGTCATAATTTCTTGTGCGAGAAAGTAGGATCTTCATGTGGTGCTCTGGGGTTTTTTGCACAACTTGGGGCACATCCTCACATGATATCTGACACCAATTTTGGGTTTGAGGCAAGTGCATCCTCACACACAATGGTGTATTTCCTTGTGTGAGAGTGCACTTCCTCACACATAGTGGTACACTTCCTCACACAAGCATGTACTTCCTCATGCAAGAATTTGTTAGACTACTGGCCTCATGCAAAAAATAGGGGTTGTTTCCCTTAGTTTTGGGGGATCAATTTTCAGAGTTTCTAGTACCCTTTGGGATGCCTTAAATTACCATGCTAAATCTAGTTGTGTGTTGTGTTAGTTCAGGTAGTGGTGTCAGGAGATCTATTTTTTGTCAGGATGATGGTTAACTCTTCCATTGCAATCTTTGTGATCTGTGTATGTTTTTGTCTTGTGCACATACACTTGTTTCAAAATATATATCTTGCCTTGTATTGGATCCTTTTTCCAAGGATCTCCAGGCAGGGCATTACATGTGAATAACCACTGTCAATTATCCAATCAAATTTCTTTTCAACCTATGATACTAAAGCCATTTTCTCTAGACATTCTTTATTAATTGTTACAAATCCTATTTCATGATCACTGGCACTTACTACTTTTTAAATCAAAATCACCTTTTTTATTGGCATACAAACAATCTCTATCTCTTCTAGGTTTGAACTTTCCTCTTTATACTTTTTCTCTCTTTTAGGACACTTAGATGCATAATGACCAAACTCATTACAAGTCCAACATTTAATGATTTTATTACCATATTTTTATCTTCTTTCCAAAAGGGCTACTTCTTCTTCTATCTTTCTATCATCATCAAATATGCTACTGCTAGTAAAATCTCCTCCATCACTTGTGCTCTTTGATAGATTAGGTTGAATGTTTAGGGATCTAAAAGTTTTCTCTATTCTAGCCAATTCTCTAGATTTTCTAAGCTCATTTTCAACTACTTCATGTCTCTCAAGTAATGTTTCCTTGGTAAAGTCTTTGGTACAAGTGATCAACAACTATATCATTTGGTCTTCCTACTTAAATGGTGGTGTTAAACACTTCAATATCTTCTAGATCACCTCATCATCCTCCTTGGCTCCTCCTTGAGATCTGATACCTAGAATAATTTCTAATTTGTTTCCTACATATGTTCTTCTAGATTCATCTTCCATCATTTTAGAATCTTGAAATGCTCAAATCCAACTTTGTAGCATTAATTTTTTAGAATTTTTATCACCTTCAAAAATATATTCCAAAGCTTTTCAAATCTTATGAGAAGTATCAGGTATTTTTACCTAGTTTTACTCAATTTCAAGAATTGCATATTATAGTGCTTCTCTAGCTCTCATATTAAACACAAAAAGTTCTATATATTCCTCAGTCTCCAATGCACTTTCAACAATGATTGTCTTTTCTAATTTTTTCAAGATCCAATATCCTAGACCCATACATAATAGATATGTCTTCATCTTTTCCTTCTAGCTATCATAATTTGTTCCATCAAACTTAGGACTATCCTTTCTAAATATGTTCCCCATGGATCTCCCAAAGTTGTTAAACTTTATCTTTAAGGACCTAATACTCTGATACCAATTGTTACAAATAATAGTCCACCAAGATAAATGAGAGGGGGGGTGAATCGATTATCCAATTAAAACATTTATCAAACTTAATTAATCTTAATCATACAACCAATGTAAACAAAAACCATAACAAGATGCACATACACAATTACACCAAATTTTTTAACTAGGGAAAGCCTTGATTGCAAGGAAAACCCTAGTGGCAATGATGCCCACAAAGATATATATATATCTTTTTAGAGGATGGTCCCTATTAGGAGTCAATAAATACATTTAGTACATAAGTGTTAGAAGTAGGGATTACTGGGGGGAGTGGGTGAATTAGTAATCTATAAACTTTACTTGCCAACTGGATATTATTACTTACTTTAAACCATGCATAACAAAGTAATAAGGTAATGCTGAACAATAATAGTAACAATACACAAAGATAACTCATGATACCATATTTTTTTAACTAGGGAAAACCTAGCCAAGGGGAAACCCCGCTGGGGATGATACCCACTAGATAATAAACTGATATATATGTTCCTTGTTAGAGGATGGACCCTGTTAGGATTTGATGAGAAAATTTAGTATAAGAAATCCCTGTTAGGAGACTTTGAATCCCTATTAGGAGATTCCAACCCTATGAAGAGTTGTGCTAATCTTGTTAGGAATTGTAGTATAATGTATGCAAGATGAGCCCATTGCCCAAACATGCAATTTCAACTACAAGAAGAGCTCACTACTCAAACAAGTAATTTACTGTTATTTTCCTTCCTTGTTTGATATTTGATCTTCAACTTGATCTTGGATTACTAGATAAAACTTCACATATAAAAATTTCACACTTCGCATAACTTCACAACCACATACAAGCATGCTTTTCATTGCAAGAATTTCTTTGCATAAACAACATGCCTTTACATAAATTACTATTGGGTTTGTTAAGACCAAAATTCACTTTTCCAAGTTTGAGTAAACATCTAGGATGTCAGCCCTAACTAGACAAGTAATTATTGTGTAAAAAAAAAATGTTTCCTTCAATTCTACTATCCTACATGATCAAAACATTATTATATCTATTTTTTATAGTTTGTACAAACTTTTGAGTTTACACACATCATCACCAACATGTATACTATCTCCATGTAACTTCACTTATCATAATAAGACATCTACAACATGTTATAAACAAAACAATGCACTGTTGTAAACCAAATTCTATACTTAGACAATTTTCTGATTACCAAACACTAAGTATCTTTATTTTTAAGGTTTCCCATCAACATGTACATCATGTGTTTCCATTAATGAAAAAATAATAATATAATTATTAGCTAATTGTCAATGATCTCCCCCTTTGGTATTGATGGCATCAAAAAAGGGAAAATTGGCTAAGTAACAAAAACTTAACTATCAAATTAAACATTACATCTATTACAACTTGTTCAACTTTACATATAAGTTCCCCCTTACAATATACTTTACACTTTTACAATCTTCACATGTATCTCTCCCTTTTTTATTTCTCCCAATAATGACATGTATACAATTTTCATAGGTATATCTCCCCCTTTGACATCGATGACAAAGGTCAAAATGTTAAGATACTATCCAAAAATTGTCAAAAAAGTTGTCCTTATGCTGAAATAATCTTCATACAATCATCAAAAATAGTCTTTACGATATTTAGACCTTTGGTCCATGTCTCTTTTATAGACTCTATTGATGTGAGAATTGCACATAAAGCATATGATGCAATCTCAACTACAATGATATCTAAATACAAAAAGTTTGTATATGTGTCCTTGGCCTTGAAACATTCCTCTAACTACTTCTCAATAAAAAATAACTTCAAAGAAATAGATTCTCTGAAATCAGATGTTCTCTTAAAGATTTTCTCTTTTTGAAGTTCTAGTTTCCTAATCTCGCTATGAACACTAGCAACTTGACTCTCAAAATTATCAATTTTGCTAGATTAATGTTGGATCTGGCTGGATAAAACCTCTAGCTCACTCATCTTCATCTCTATTTTACTATCCAAATATTTATTTAGTTTTTATGATAAGGTACACTTAACATACAAAGCTTCCCCTTCCTACTAGCATTTTTTGAAGTTCTTTTATGCATGTATCAAGATTGACTGGAAAATGGTTCTAAACAAGTTAGCATCATGGGAAATTTGAGCCTTCACCTCTGTAACATTCATAAAATTAGTAAACTCTTCATTGAAAGACTTTAGCACTACGTGTGCTCTCTATTTGGGATCTGACTCAGTATATTGTACTGTCAAAGTGTTGTGCAATCTATCAATTACTTCCATTAATGATCTATGTAAACTTTTCATAGTTTTATTCTTTTGTATGAGTTTGGATAAGGATGAAATTAGATCAGTTTGATCATCATCATTAGTAGCTAAACTAGCAAGAGAGAGTAGAGTAGATAAACTAGATGGTTTAGTCTCATCCTCCCTCTATTTCTTTACTCCTTCTTGTGCTCTTTTCTCTTCCTCTTCTTTCTTTTCCTTTTCCTCTCTTTCTCTCTTCTCTTTTGATCTTTTCCTCTCTTCTTCCTTGATTTTCTTTATCCTATCTTCTTCTGTAATCCTTTTCTTGCCTTAATATTCCTTTCTCTTCCTTTCTTCCTCAAGCAATTGCTGCTTGACTTCTTCTATTTTCTTCTTTTCTACTTCTACTAGCCTCTTCTCTTCCTTAATTTTTTTCAACTTTTCCTCAATATCTTTAGTAATAGGTAAATTTGGTTTGGAACCACCAAATGGATTGGTATCATCAATGTTAAGAGTAAAATTGGTTTGATGAATCCTCATGGTGACACTACTTACTGATATTTTTGAGGTTCTAAAAGTTGGAGGAGATGCTACCTATGATTCTAACAACATCTTACTAATAGTTGTTGTAGTCTCCTTTCTTTATTTATCTGTCTCACAAACCATAAATAAGAATGGCCTCAACTTATTCCTCAAGTATGGTGTGAAGTTATTCAACAACTTCTTAATTTCATCTTTGTCATTAGTCTTGCAAATGGTCCTTAGCATAGACTTTAGAAGTTCAAGGTCTTCTTCTCTTGCTAGAGTTTTCTTATGTATAAGTCTCTCATAGAATCTTTGGTTCACTACTCCTTTGATATCCTTCATACTTAGATCATTTTTAATGATATGTCTCACAATAGATATATCAATTTCATCCACTTAAAATTATTATATAAATCATAAAACTTGTTCATCTGAACAAATTTTCTTTCATTTGCAATAAGTGTGTTAGTATCCTCAATTTTTAGGTTCCAAGGTTGCTGAGCTTTTCATGTTTCTTTTTTAGGTGGAGTCACTTTGCTACTTGTTTAGTTTCTTGTTCCTCCTATTCTTCATCACTTGACTCAATTTTCAATAATGTTTTTTTGCCTCTTACTAGGTCTTGTAGCCATCTATTTGACTCTCTTAGTCTTTCAAGATACTGCTTCAACCAATCTCTCTAATTTTCTCTTTTGCTCATTGGGCTTAACAAAAGACACTACTGCATAAGGATTTCTTTGTCCCAAAGATGTTTAGAAACTTTAAAAAAAAATGATTTTATGTTCAATACACCTTGATCTAATGTCTATCTCATAGCCTCAGATTCACTCTTTGACATTCTAGCCTCAAATAATGCCTTCTTCATTATTGACTCAACTTTCTTATGTGATTCCTTCTGCAAGGTTGCTTGATGAGAAAGTTGAATGATCTCATCAAATATGCCAAATATATACTCACCTTTATCTTTCTCTAAATTCAACAAAAAATTAATGTAGCTAACTACAACATAATCATTCAACTCATAGCTTAAAAGATGCAAATGTCTCTCAAGGTTCCACTGCTTGAATGTAAGTGTGATCTATATGAAATAACATACAAATGTCTTCCTTGAACCTATCCACAATTGCTGGTCAAATCCTAAATCTCTATTTCATCTAATTTTGAAAAGTCCTCATAATTAGGTTTCCACTATTAAATATCTTGTCAGTAGGTTGTCTTAAGCATACCTTTGATATCTTCTCCATAGTGCATCTTTCACTACACATTATATCTATTACATTATATATATTACTAATAAATAAGGAAATCTCTTTAGCACATGATAGAATATGTAATTTATCAATGATTGGAATCTAAACACACCATTCTTTGTTTTCTTAATATTTTTAAGGTTTTCCAAGACTTTCATCCTCAATACTTCACTTAGATTTACTTGCCCTTTCTCTACACATATCTTGTAAACTACATATATAAATCCAACTGAAAGGTCATCTATCTTAGAATTTTCACAAACTAAATAAACAATAATTTTGCTAAGACATCTCACATCATCCTACTTGATGTAGTTGATTACCATAGCCTTCCCATTATATACTGCCTTAGTATAACTATCTACTTTTTTTGTTACCAATTTCTCACCTATGGTTACATTTCCTTGTTTGCTAAGACCAGTTACCTCATGTATAAGGTGTTAGAAATAGGGATTACTTGGGGGGGGGGGGGGGGAGGGGGGGTGAATCAGTAATATACAAACTTTAGTTGCCAATTGGTTATTATTACTTACTTTAAACCACGCATAACAAAGCAATAAAGTAACGCTGAATAGTAACATTAACAATGCAAAAAGATAACTCATGACACCATTTTTTTTAACTAGGGAAACTTTGGCCAAGGGAAAACCCTAGTGGGGATGATACCCACTAGATAATATACTAATATATATGTTCCTTGTTAGAGGATGGACCCTGTTAGGAGTCAATGAGAAAATTTAGTATAATAGTCCCTCTTAGGAGACTTTGAATTTCTATTAGGAGATTCCAACCCTATTATGAGTTGTAGAGTAATGTATGCAAGATGAGCCCACTAACCAAACATGCAATTTCAACTACAAAAAGAGCTCACTACTCATACAAGTAATCTACTATTATTTTACTACCTTGTCTGATCTTTGATCTTCATCTTAATCTTGGATCACTAGATAGTTCATATAAAAGTTTTCTCATTTTACAATCTTACTTGATAGCACTTCAATACAAGCACTACACATCATATCTTCTTATCTCAAAAATTCCTTACATAAATACCGTGGCTTTACATAAAATATTTTTGGGTCAACTAAGAACACAATTCACTTTTCCAAGTTAGAGTAAACATCTAGGATGTCAGCCCTAATTGGACAAGTAGTTGTTTTGCAACCAAAACAATTTTTTCCTATAATTTTGCTATCATGCTTCAACAAAAACATGATTAACTCTATTCCATATAGTCCATACAAACTTTTGAGGTTATACATGTCATCACCAACATGTTTACACTCTCCATGTAACTTCTCTTGCCATAATATGACATCTACAACATGTAATAAACAAAATAATCCACTATTGTAAAAAGAATTCTAAGTATCTTTATTTTTGAGGTTTCTTGTCAGCATGTACATCATTTGTTGCTATTAATGACAACAATTACATATCACAATTATTCAATTGTTAACAATCTCCCCCTTTCGCATTGATGGCAACAAAATAGGGAAAATTGGCTAAGTGACAAAAACACCATCAAAATAAACATTACATATCTATTACTACTTTTATAACTTTACATATGTATGCTCCCCCTTACAATATACTTCACAATCTTCTCTACTATTACTGCCCCTTTGACATCAATGACAAAGGTCACAAAATGCCAAGATTATATCCAAAAATTGTTAAAACTATTGTCCTTTCCTTTATGCTAGAATAATCTTCTTACAATCTTCAAAATTAATTTTCAAGTTGTCCATACCTTTTTTCCATGTCTATTTTGTAGACTCTACTGATTAGAGAATTGCACATAATGCATATGATGCAATCTCAATTGTATTGATATCTGAATACAAAAAGCTAGTATATGTGTCCTTGGCCTTGATACATTCTTCTAGTTGCTTTTCTAAAAATGATAACTTCAGAGCAATGAATTCTCTGAAATTAGATGTTCTCTTCAATTATTGCTCTTTCCAAAGTTCTAGTTTCCTGATATTGTTGTGAAAACTTGCAATTTGACCCTCAATATCAACAACTTTACTTGATGGGTGCATGATTAAGTTGGATAATCTACTCACTCATCTCAGCCTCTAGTTGACTGTCCAAATCCTTAGTCAATTTTTATGATAAGGTGCACTTAACATACAAGGTTTTCCCTTCCTATTGGCATTTTCAAAGTTCTTTAATGCATGTATCAAGATTGACTAAGTCATTCTTGATATTCTGGCAAATGGTGCTAAACAAGTTAGCATCATGGGAAATATGATCTTTTCCCTTTGCAACATTCAAAAAATTTGTAAAATTTTCATCAAAGGACTTTAGCCTACTTGTGCTCTCAATTTTGGATTTAAGTCAATATGTTGTATTGTCAAATTACTATGCAATCTATCAGTCACAAACATCAAAGATCTCTGCAAACTCTTTAGCAACTTATTCTTTTGTAGGAGTTTGGATAGGGATAAAATTAGATCGGTCTAATCATCATCATCATCATCAGTGGCCAAACTTGCAAGAGAGAGTGGAGTAGATGAGCTAGATGGTTTAGTTTCATCCTCCCTCTATTTCATTTTTTCTTCCTTAGCTTTCCTTTCTTCCTCTTCTTTCCTTTTTCTTCCCTTTCTTTCTTCTCTTCATTTTTTTTCTTTTCTTCTTCCTCTATTTTCCTTTTCTTTTCTTCTTCTACAATTCTTCTATTATCTTCTACTTCCTTTCTTTTCCTTTTAGCCTCAAACAATTGTTGCTTGGCTTCCTCCATCTTTTTCTTTTCAATTTATATAAGCCTCTTCTCTTCCTCAATTTGCTTCATCTTATCTTCCACACCCTCTATATCAAGTACATTTGGTTTGGAACCACCAAATGGATTGGTATCATCAATGTTAAGAGTAACATTGGTTTGATAAATCTTTACAGTATAACCACTTACTGATACTTCCATGGTTTTGGGAGTTGGAAGAGTTTTTGCCTATGATTCTGACAATATCTTACTCATAGCTACTATTGTCTCCTTCCTCAACTTATCTTTCTCACCAACCATGAATAAAAATGGCCTTAATTTATTCCTTCAGTAGGGAGTGAGGTTATTAAGTAATATCTTGATCTCATCTTCATCATAAGTCTTGCAAATTGTCCTTAGCATAGACTTCATAAGTTCAAGGCCTTCTTCAATTACTAGACTTTTCTTCTCTATAAGTCTCTCATAGACTTTCTTGTTCATCTTTGAATTGAACTTGCTACATGCATGAATTTGTGGGCCTCTGAACCTCACACACACTTCAACATGGTCATTACCTGTGGAATCATCCTAGGACAAACATGAGATTGTTTATCCAATACACTTGATAATGTGACCTGTTGCCTTCTATCTAGAAGGATTTTACCTATGTGCTCTTAGAACGAGATGCAGGCAACCATGCTTTTCTAGAATGAAGGGTTTATGCAAAATATGAATGTACAAGTGATCTATATGAAATGAAATCTATTCTATTAAACAATAAAAGAAAAATAAATTAAATGTATGCATTATTTAATCTAAATGATACTAAGATATTAAGAAAAAACACATATAAAGGTTTATGAAAGTGAGTATTCAATCCAACAACAATTCAATAGCATAAAAATTCAACCTATATAATGAGGAATTAAGAGTCTCTGAAATATAATTCCTCGAATCCATCAATGGTTGAGGTCAACCAAGCTTGATGGTTAGGATTGAAGCTAAGATTCAGTCAAAGTGGAAGATTCCCAATACAGATGCAGTTAACTGACTCAGATCTTGAGCGCTAGAAATAGTTAACTCAGATTCACTTTAGTGTGAGAGTAAGTGAATTAAGTCACTTCTAATTCGAGAAGTAGTTAACTGAGAATTTCCATTTTGAACTAAGAAATAGAATTTGTGAAAGATATTCAATTTAATAAAATGAGATATGACCTTAGAAATATGTTTTCTATTTAATTGAATAATTACATTCAATTAATTAAAATAATCATAGTTATTAAATTAAAAAAAATTAATTCCTTAGTACATTAGCCTTAAGAGATAATTTAATTGAATTAAAGTATAAATACTTTTAATTAAATTAAATTTTAATTAATAGGTTTAATGTGACTAATACAAGTCAATACCATAGGAATTAAATAGGTAGTATGATTAATGATGATTTAGGATTTTTTGTATTTGACACTTAAATCGAGTAGAGATTATCAAAATTAGAATTGCCTAGTAAAATAGGACTTTAGAATTGATTAGAATAGACCAGAATTTCTGACCATGGCAATGAGCCAATTTTGGGGTATTACAGTTCACTACTCTGATATCCTATAAACACTTAAAATTGACCTAAATACTATATTAATTGATTTAATATCTCCCTTGACACTATAATTAATTAATTATATTTTTCATATTCTTCTACTTATTTAATTAAATTTATTTAATTAAATAGGTTCATTTTCCTAATGTATTTAAATTTAATTTAAATGCATCCCCTCTAATGTGTTAAATTTATTTAATACATAGTGCTCCACAAATCCCCTTTTAAATAAATTCTTATTTATTTAATTCTCTCCACTTTATTAAATTCTGTAATCTTGTGATTAAGTTAAATCATATTTAATTTAATCCTAATCCCATCCTAAAACCTAGTCTACACCCATCACTCTAATCTTTCTAAGCTTACCCACTACTTAATCCCACTTATTTATCTTAAATACCTTTTAGCTCGTAATGTTTTCTTGCACATGTGTTAGAAGCCCATGATCCAATAAAGCTTCCACTTCATTTATACCTCTTACACCTTTGTCTGCCACTCCTTCCCCCAAGGTTGCTCACACATGTGTGAGCACACCTTGAGCCTCTCAACCATAAAGGCTCCTTTTGACTTTTGAATGGCTTGTCCTTTAGCCCATGTGTCTCCCTTGTGGCATCTATGTGGATGCCACATAGATTCCATGTCCCCAAGGCTTCTCTCAAACCTATAAATAGAGCCCTTATCTCAAGCATTTTACATCTCCCTCATTTGCATTGTTATCATGCTAGTTTAGCTTTTGAGTTTTCTAGAGATTTTATGCTTAAAGCTAACCTTTTGTAGTTGTTTGAATTGTTTGAATTTCTAGACTTTGCATTAGTTTCATGGTTGTATGATATTGCTAGGTTTCTTTCTTGATTGCATTCCATTCACATTCACATCTTAGAATCCTTTGAGGATTGGCTCACTCATAGCTATTTCTTGAAGGTAACCTTCATTCATTTAGTCTAGATTCACTCATTTCATTGTAAATATCATTTATCAGTCAAGGGATTCAATAGTTGTGTCTAGGGAGCACATCCACATCCCTCCAATCTAAAGAACACCAACAAGGCCTCTTATAGGTGCCCTTGTTGAGTTGCTTTGATATTACATGAGAACTTATAATTTGTGGTTGCATAAGTTGTTAAACTGAAGCTTATTTTAGTTGTATTTTAACTTGTTTCTAATCTTTCATATGCATATATCACAACTAACATTTTCTTGTTTATGCGTGCACTAATAGGTTAGGTTTTTGTGTATACATATCCTTCATACTTAAATTATTCACAATGATATGTCTTATAGTAGAGATATCAATTTATTCTTTATTGAAGTTATTATAAAGATCATAAAACTTGTTAGTTTGAACAAAGGTTCACTCATTGGCAATTGTTGTGTTTATCTTTTCAATTTTTGGCTTCCATGGTTGTTGAGCTTTTCATGGTGCTAGTTTAGGTGGAGTCACCTTTTTAGCTTGCTTGGTTTCCTTTTCTTCAGCTTCCTCATCATTATTGGATTCAATTGTCAACAATGCCTTCTACTTTTTTCTAGGTCCTAAAGCCATCTATTTGACTTTCTAAGTCTTTTTTGGGATTGCTTTAGTTAGTCTTTCTAATTTTCTCTTATATTCACTAGGCTAAACACCAGATACTACTTCATATGATATACTTTGTCCTGAAGTTGTTTCTATAACTAAAAATGACAAGGGTTGAATATCCAATACAACTTGTTTCAACGTCCATCTTACAACCTCAGATTCACTCTCTATCATTTCGGCCTTAGATAATGCTTTCTTCATAATTACTTCAACCTTCTTATGAGATTCCTTCTCCAAGGTTTCTTGGTGAACATGTTATGTGATCTCATCAAATGTACCAAATTTGTACTCAAATTTATCTATCTTAGAATTCAACAATAAATCATTGTAGCCAACTACAATATCATCACTTAACTCATAGCTCAAAGGATCCAAAAATGTTTCCCGAGGTTCCACTACTTGAATGTATGTAACGTGAGTATCAACTAAAATACATATGTCCTCCTTGAATCTATCCACAATAGTAGGTGAGATCCTAAATCTCTAATTCATATCATTTTGGAATGTTCTCATAATCAAATTTCTATTGTCCAATACCTTGTTTGTAGGGTGTCTTTTGCATATTTTTGATATCTTTTCCATAGTGCATTTGTCACTACTCATAATATTAGTTACTAACAAGGAAATCTCTTCAGCACATGAAAGAATATGTGGTTAATCAATGATTGGAATCTACATACACCATGCTTAGTTCTTTCAATCTTCTCAAGGTTCTTCAAGAGTTGCATTCTTAGAACTTCACTCAAATTCATCGATTCTTTCTCAACAAAAATATTGTAAGCTACATATATAAATTGTGCTAAAAGTTCATCTATCTTAGAACTTGCACAGACTGAGTAAATTATTATTTTACTAAGAAATCTCACATCATCCTACTTGATGGAGCTAATTACCATAGCCTTTCCATTATAAACTACCTTAGTATAGCTTTCTACTTTCTTCTTAACCAAATTTTCTCCTATGGGTACACTGCCTTATTTGCTAAGTCTTGTTACCTCATGTATAAGGTTGGTAGAAATTTCTACTACATTATCTTGCATCCATAACTTTCCATTATATATTCTACTTAGTATAATCTGTGTCCATTCATCTATATATAGTTCACAATAAAAATGATATCTAAACAAGTCCAATTGACTAAAATGTTCAAATTTGGCCTTCATTGTCATGTCGTGGTCAAAGACTATTTCCATATCCTTATTCATGTATTCATTGCCAATAGACTCAAACTTGTAATTCAAATAGTTTTCTACATCTTCCAAATAGACTACATTGTTTAGAGTAATAGACAATGCAGAATTAGGGTTTCCATCAATAGGTTTACAAAAACTACCTTAAACTTAGGTCTATCCTCATTCTCAACACTATGAACAATTGACATATCCATAACTCTTTATCAATAATATTCTTTATCGAACAAATATTATGAAAAAATGATAAAATAACTCTTTCTAAAATTAGGTCTTGCTTCAAAATTGCTCTAAAAAGTTGCTTTAGAATGAACTTCACTTTAAATGTGTTTGTAATGAAGTAAAATAAATTATATACTCCATTGATGCATCAACTTGAAATTGCATTAATTCTATACTTCACAAATATGAAAAAGTTGTTATTTTAACTCTGTAATCAGATAATTGGACAAACTAATCTATCCAATCTTTAGATGTCACCCATGGTTTACTATAGCCTCCATCATAACAAACAACCTTAAGACTTTGGATAATGAAATTATCTACAAAAATGTTCTTTTCATCTTCATTACACAATCAAATTTTACTGTCATATTAGTAACTTTGAATTTCATCACAACTTTTACTATAATATTAGTAACTCTAAATTTCATCATAAATTTTTTAGATGAGCTCCAAATTATAAGAAAGCTTAGGTACCATCTAAACTCAACTCAATACATATTTTCCCAACTTTTCTACCTCTACTTCAATCTCTACACAAAGTTTTGAAATTCTAATGCTATGAACAAGTTCAATTGAACTTAATTGAATCAAACTCAACAACTTACTTTGATCTTCCTATCTCATCATTTTATAATTATTCTTTTGAGATATTTGTACCTTTCATGAATGCTTCATTAACTTTTTCTTGAAGTTCACTCACAATGTTTGATTGTTCTTCATTGCTAGATCTTGTGTTCCTTTCATGGTTCCTTCTATCATTCCTTATGTTTTCAAAGTTTCTTACATTTTTCCTTCTATCTCCAAAGATTTTGTCCATTCTATAGTACTTCACTATGTGTCTAAAGTTATTGCATAACTAACATAGAGGTTCTTTGCTTCTAGGATTTAGTTTTGATCATTAGGTGTATGACAATTCTGAGCGATGTGTCCTAAGTTGTTAAACTTATAGCACATAATCTATCTTATGTCATCATAAGATCTTTTTTCTCTTCATATCCTTTCATTATATCTTCTTCTATCTATAGGGTTAGTATTTCTAGACATTCTACTATTTCTTCTATCATTATCATACTTAGGTTTCCTACAATCAATTGCATTATTACCCATACCATGACAATTATGAAAATAAAATTCCTTAACATGATTAAATTACTTATTAGCACAATCTATTTTCATATGACCTATTTCATTACATAAAAAACACTTACCTTTAAATTCATACCTAGTTTCCTTGGGAGTCTCCACTTGCTTTGGTTCATCCAAGATTTTAACTTCATTGATTTTCTCAACTTCTTTAGGTTTCTTAGAGGATTGACTAGATTCAATCTTATCATTAGATTTGTCTTTTGCTTTTAGATCTAATTTAATCTTAGATTTCTTTGCATACATGTTAATCAGATAACCAAGACCAGTCTTATCATAAGTAGGTCTTTCTATAGAAATAGAATCATCAAGTTTTTCTCTACTAGAATAGAGCTTCTCAAGCTACTATTTACACTACGTCAATTCACCTTTCACAATAGTATTGTACTTATGGAGTTCTTCATGATCTTCTTTCAATGTTTCAAACTTAGATGTTATCTTTACCAGACTTGCTCTTAGATCTACATTTTTTATCTTCAAAACAAATTTAATTTTTCTAGGATCACTTCTCAAAGTCAACTTCAAATTTGTAATCTTCAATTCATGCTTCAAGATCTTGTACTCAGTGTTCAAATTTTAATAGTCTTCATTACTAGTTCTAGATTCAATAGATTCAAGCTTGGGTTTCAGATGTTCAATCTTTTCCTTCAATAGTCCAATGTATACTTTGAAGTCTTCATATCTATCCTTCAGCTTATCTCTTTCTTTAGTAAGGAGATCAATTTATTCAAGAGCTCCTTTGAGCTTCTTTATCAAACTGTTCTATGTCCATAGGGATCTCACTTAAGATGTTAAGCCTTTTCAAATTACCTGTGCTTTGATACTAAACGTTAGAAATATGGATTACTGGGGGATGGTGAATTAGTAATCTACAAACTTTAGTTGCTAACTGGATATTATCACTTATTTTAAACCATGCATAAAAAAGAAATAAGTAATGTTGAATAGTAATAGTAACAATGCACAAAGATAACTCATGACACCATATTTTGCTAACTAGGAAAACCCTAGCCAAGGGAAAATCTCGGTGGGGATGATACACACTAGATAATATACTCATATATATGTTCCTTGTTAGAGGATGGACCTTTTTAGGATTCAATAAGAAAATTTAGTATAATAGTCCCTTTTAGGAGGAGACTTTGAATCCCCATTAGGAGATTCCAACCCTTTTAGGAGTTATAGAGTAATATATGAAAAATGAGCCCACTACCCAAACATGCAATTTCAACTACAAGAAGAGCTCACTGCTCATACAAGTAATCTACTATTATTTTCCTTTCTTGTTTGATCTCTAATCTTCATCTCGATCTGTTGGAGTTGATGAAATCCAACTCTAAAGATCCCTAGGATCACCTGCATGCAAATAACCTATCAAAGGAAAGCTGAGGAAGGAAGAGCATGGAGCTTGGGAAAAATGCTAATTGGATATGAGAGAGAAAATATGAAAACACAAGAAAATATGTATTTACAATATGAAAAATGTGATGATATAGAATGAGGGATCTCGAATATAAAGAGCTCTAAGAATCTCTTAGAACAAGCTAGAAGATGCTAGGAGATAAGTGTGACAACTAAGCATACATCCACATGAGGTGGAAAGTCCTTGAACAAGGTGAGAGGATAAGTATCACTTAGGAGAGAACAAACTCCCGTATTGTCAACAACTTCTAACAAACTCCTAGACTACAATTAATAAATGCATTTACCTAAGTAATCTTAAGTAAATAGTATAAATAATTAATAAATTAATTATTTACTCTAACACCCCCCCTTAAGTGCAACTTATGAAAATTCCTTAAGCTCACAAAACTAAGATGAATGCAGAATGGGTCCCAGAAACGAGGCCATGTTAGGTACCCATGAACAATGCAATCTCTATAACTTGAGAAAAGGACAAAACCTAGTGGAAAAAACCCTTCTCCAAAAAGAGATATCTAAAAATCTAGTGAAGGACTGAAGAAGCCTCCAACTAGAGAAGTGTCCCCACAAATAGGAACAAGAAAGTGATCATGTAGAGTAGCTTCACTGAAGCATGAAGAAGCCACAAATTTTCCATCAGAAAGAAACTACAAACTACTGATCTGAAGTACCACCAAGGAAGAAGATGGCATGAACTGAGTGTGTCTATATGGTAGATGATCCATCTCACCAAAATGCATAGGTAGTTAACCACTACAATCACCTTGTATATAGGATCAACCACTAAATACATAGCTCACACTAATGAACCATCAAACCATAAAAGCATTAGAACAATAGAATAACCACCCCTTATTGAAGACGAGGTGAGATGACAAGCAACTAAAAAGATGGGCCAAAGTCTCCTATAGATGAACCAAGAATGAAGAGAGAGGGAAAGAGGTATGAAACACCCATAAAGACATGATCAAACTAACTCTTCATGAGGCAAAGAAAGAAGAAGACACAAAAGTAGCAAACATCTATCCCCCCATGGTGCTTTATAAAAATAGTGTAAGTACAACTATCTCAAAACAACTTTCATGACCCTTAGAATGCAAGAGTGGCACTTTATCTTTGTGTGATACATAAAAGTGCTTCAAAATGATAAAAAAAGAAAACAAGCTACAACAAAACATAGTACAACCCAAAACAAAGGATCCCATACCAAGAAAATGATCCTTGGACCTAAAACACTCGAGATTTCCACCATGAACCAAAAATGCCAAAATAATGATAGAAAGAGCATGGAGTAGAATCTAAATAAAATGACAACATTTCTAAAAAGTAGACAAAATCAGCTTTCCAAAAATATAATGTTTTCAAAAAATGGACATAAGACACAAAAGAAAAGCTTGCTGGAGTCAAAAAAGGGACTGTGGAATTTGACTACAAAAAAGTAGTATCAAAATACATCAAAAGCTGAAAATACTTGCACCAATGTCTCCATCTTGGAAACAACTTTTCGATGCTTCTTTTATATTGGAAAAATACCTTCGTATGCTCAAGTTATGGTCAAAAAACTAAAGGTAGGTCCAAATGACCTTGGAGAGGTGTAAGGGCTAATAAAGGGATGACATCATGCTGATGTCAGTAGAACACAGGCCTAAATTTGATGGCCTATAGCCTTTTGAGGAAACAAAGAAGCCACATGGCAACCATGTGGTAGAGCCATGTGGATGCCATGTGGCAGAGTAGATGACATGGTAGGGTCCACCTGGCAGCCCTGCCACATGTTAGGCACTAGAGTTGCTGACTAGCTATCCATGTACTACACACAGGTGTTGATAGAGCTGCCAACTAGGTCGAAGAAGCTTAGGCTACAAACTGGTGGTGGAGCTACATATGTTAGAGGTGCATTGGAAGAGAGGTGCAGATCATCGTCTAAGCGGTGTGCAAGAGGGGAGGCACTGTCGATGATAGGAGGAGGTGGCTCCATAGTGGGAAATGGGAGGTACAACTAGAAACAAAGTTGACACAGTAGAG
This sequence comes from Cupressus sempervirens, assembly GCA_028749045.1. NCBI lineage: Eukaryota > Viridiplantae > Streptophyta > Pinopsida > Cupressales > Cupressaceae > Cupressus > Cupressus sempervirens. Next base: position 41,672,515 of record CM053793.1, on the reverse strand, counting down.
TAGACTAGGGGTAGCCACCTAAAGAGTACTGTGTGGGCAGCCTTACGGTGGCTGCTGGGCAGTGTCATGGTGGTGCACCCATAAATTATATTTTTAAATTTTTTTTTTTAAACTCTAAATCATCCATACAACAATACAAAAGGGCTTGCCCCTAAAATTTTTTACCCTCTCGAAGCTTGATCCCCAAAATTGAAATTTTTTATATGGATCCTACCTGAAAAATGCCTTTTGAATCGAATGGCAACATCTATTTGGGCCCAATGTGCTCTAAAAAATTTCTTTACCCTTGATTTGAAGAAAAATGCACAAAAAAATTAAGGTTTGTGACTTCAAATCATGGCTTCAAAAACCCTTCAATGAAGTAGTAGCAAGAAGGCTTTGATACCATGTTGGAGTTGATGAAATCAAACTCCAAAGATGCCTAGGATCACCTACATGAAAATAATCTATCAAAGGGAAGTCGAGGAAGGAAGAGCATGGAGTTTGGGAAAAACCCTAATTGGACATGAGAGAGAAAATATGAAAACACAAGAAAATATGTATTTATAATATGCAAAATGTGATGATATACAATGAGGGAGCACGAATATAAAGAGCTCTACAAATCTCCTAGAACAAGCTAGAAGATGCAAGGAGATAAGTGTGACAACTAAGCATACATCCACATGAGGTGGAAATTCCTTGAACAAGGTGAGAGGATAAGTATGACTTAGAAGAGAACAAACTCCCATATTGTCAACAACTCATAACAAACTCCTAGACTACAACTAATAAATGCATTTACCTAAGTAAGCTTAAGTAAATAGAATAAATAATTAATAAATTAATTATTTACTCTAACACGATCTTGGATCACCATATAGTTTATAGAAAACTTCACATATATCACTTTCGCAAAAGTTCTCTCATTTTGTAATCTTACTTGATAGCACTTCAATATAAGCACTACACATCATATCTTCTTATACCAATAAGTCCTTTACATCAAATATTGTTGGGTCAATTAAAAAAATAATTCACTTTTCCAAGTTACGGTAAACATCTAGGATGTTGGCCCTAATTGGAAAAGTAATTGTTTTGCAACCAAAATAATTTTTTCCTATTGTTTCATTGTCTTGATTTTACAAAAAGATGATTATCTCTATTCCATATAATTTGTACAAACTTTTGAGGTTATACATGTCATCACCAACATGTATACTATCTCCATGTAACTTTCTTTATTGTAATATGATGTCGACAACATGTTATAAAAAAAAATACACTACTGTAAACCAAATTCTATATGTTGCGACTAAAAATTGCATGGTCAATTTTCAGTCACATATTGAAAATTTTGAAGAATTAATGCCCTAAAGTGTTTTTTATGCATACGTAGTCAATTGTTAATTTGAGGCCTAGATGGTGTTTGAGTGGCTTAACACCTTTCATTTGACATATGCATGTGATCTATAATGTTATTTTTCCATCCTAAATCATTCGGTGAAGTCTCATTTTTAGCTAGTGTCAAAACTCACAATTCTGCCTAGTGTTAAATAGCAACAAGAGGCCTAGTTTGTCTTTGAATATGTTTTACCTAGCAATGTTTCATAACCCACCACTTTGGGGATGTTTAGTATGCATATCAAAAAACATGTGTTCTGATTTTCAGCCCATTTTGAATCCATTTGACTAGGTTTCAAACCCCTCAAAGTTGGTCATTTACTATTTCATGCATTTGTATAGTTGTTCAAAATTCTAGGAAGCCCTGTTTGACGAATTATATCTTTGACCTAGTTGACCAAAATGAAGAAATTATTTTTACATTTTGTTTTAGGGATTAGAAACTTCATATGTTCCAATTTTGAGATCATGAAAAATCCATTTGATCAGTTTGCTAGCATGATTAAAAACCTAGTTTACATTGTTTTGTTATGGCTAAGGTATCCAAATTGATCTGTACCCCTGTTTAGCATGTTAGAACTTTGATCCCATGATTGGTAAGCCTAAATAGATTATACCATCATTTTGTGTCCTGAATATTCTTGAAGTATCCCAATTCTCAAGTCATGATGAATCCATCTACAAACATTCTTATGTCCATCTGTTTACCAAAAATTACTTTTTGACACATTTCCCAATTTAAAATTTCCAAGTGCCTGTTTTTGGAAATTTTCCAAATTCTTCCTGTTATTTTTCATAAACCCTAATTATGGATTCTTATCCTTTGAATGGTAAGGAACTATATCCTAGTTTTTAGAACCCCAAGTGAACAATAACCTAGTTTATAATGCCAAACCCGAGCCTAGTTTATGTTTTTCAACATTGTTTGCCTGCAAGATAATTAAAGTATGGATGTTCAGAAATTAAAATATTTTGATTGGGATTTCATCATGGGATGAGAATTTTTATTATGATAGATTGTATAGGATTGAACACTCATGCCAATTTTTGTGGCCTAGTTACTTGATTGAATCAGTTTTTAAGGCCCTCTGGCGAGCCTCTAGACACAACTTCACAATTTGTAGAATTGATTAAAAAATCCTATAGATGCCTTGAGTTTTCTAAAGTGATATTGATTTATAAAGAAATCACACGAGGAGATTAAGTGGAGAATGTGATTTTTTGAGGGCAATCAAATGTGTAGAATTATATTGATGGTAGAAAGTAAAGCATGATATTGATTAATAAGATTGGTACTCCAACCTTATTATAACTTCATAAAAGTTTTAAATGATTGAAATATTTTGTAAAGGAGAAGAGAACGAATTATGATGACCTTTAAGTCATATTTTAAATAAAAGAGAGAAAATATGGTGGCAGGGCATATTTTAAATAAAAGAGAGTTCCCACGTTGAATTAGAAGGGATGACAAGACTAGAAGCCACATTTTTTAATGAGAATTTTCAATGCAAAGAAGAACACATGCAGGCAAGGAGAAACCAAAAGAATGGAGATGTCCCTTCATTAATTAAATAGAAACATTAGCAGCTGTAGGCCTTAGAGAAAAAACTCCATGCAAGATGAAGAAACTGCTATAGAGAAGGGAAATGTGTGAGTGGAAGGTTGTAACAATGTTAAAAAAGGAAACCGCTAACGAAAAAGAAGAGCAACTCACAACATTTGAAGGGAAGCTAGAAAAATGAGTAGTAGAAAGGAGAGGACGAGTTGTGGTAATTATTAGATAGCCAAATTTCATGCAATCTAGATTGAAGCATATCATCTAATGGCTTCAAGAATAACAATTCTTCGAAAGGATTAATGATGAAGAAGCATCACTCCATCCTTTACAAATTCCCATGATGTCTAACTTCAAGGACTCTCACATGAAATAGGAGCCTACAACATGAGAAAATAAGCTACCTTAGAATAGAGCAGCCACATAGAACAAAATGTTGGGAGCTAAGGTGAAATGTTAGGTAGCTGGTTCTACCTTTTTTCTAACATGAAGCTCAATTTGTGAGCTAGAGGAGTGCTCAACCTTTGGCTCATTTTGATTTCCTTTTTCATATCCTCGTTGATTGGGTGAATATGCTATAAATCTACCATGACTCTACTATAACTTTAATGCAGGTGTTTTTTCCATCATGGAAACTAAAGTGAAATTGGTAGCTTCAAAAAGGGCCACTATAGTCTAGAGAAGAGGGGATTTAATGGCCCCCAACATATAGCCACCAGGAAATCCATGTTGAAAGGATAAAGAAATCAATGATAGTGAAGGCATGAAAATAGGGAGATAACCATAAGAAACGTTTGTCCCACATTGGTTATGTGGTGGAATATTAAAGTGTTTATATATTATCCCACACATAATGTATAATGTCTAATAGGATGACACCTTTTTGAAAATGCAAGGCTTGTAGTTGCTCATGTGGGCCCATGGTCAGCCAAAAAGAGATAAAATTTTGAACAAATAAGTGTGCAAAAATTAATGATGTTAGCATTATCAGGTGCTAGAAGAGTTGAAAAGTTGCCAAAAAAGCTAGGAATGTTCACCGAAAAAATGGAGATTTTCGATGGTTGCCATGTCGCCACCAAAAAATGGCAAGATTTTCTAGCAAGTGACTTTCTAGAAAATCACAAATTTAGTCTGAAAAACCTAAAACTCAGTGAAGGAAGATGTAAGTCCCACCTGGATATACAGCACAAATTAGATAATGACAAGTGGTAGCCAGGTAGTGAATGCAGTGACAAGATGATGATGTGACAATTAGATTGCAACAATGAATAGGATGGTGACACGTGGTAGATCCAACGGATGTTGCTATGTCACTAAGGTGAAGTTGCACACTAGTTAACATAGTGACATAGCGACCATGATGTGGCAGATGAGGTGGTGCCAGTTGTGAAGGTTAGAACCAATGTAGATGTGACATGTGGCACATTGTGGATGAAAAGGTGGTAGGTGCTATACCAATGAGATGATGCCACATGGCATCTAGGTTGCAAGGATGGATGGCTATGTAGGTTCTACCCAATCACGTATCAACATGTGGTGAGGATGCTCAAACCAATAAGTGTGCAAAAATTAATGATGTCGATATTATTAGGTGCTAAAAGAGTTGAAAAGTTGCCAGAAAAGCTAGGAATGTTCATCGAAAAAATGGAGATTTTTGATGGTTGCCATGTTGCCACCAAAAAATGGTGAGATTTTCTGGCAAGCGACATGGCAACTTTCCAGAAAATCACAAATCTAGTCTAAAAAACCTAAAACCCAGCAAAGGAAGATGCGGGTTCCACTTGGATATAAAGCACAAATCAGATAATGAAAAGTGGCAATCAGGTAGTGAATGCAATGAAAATATGATGACATAGTGATCAAATTGCAATGATGAATAGGATGGTGACACATGGTAGATCCAACAAATGTTGCTATGTCACTAAGGTGAAGTTGCATGCTAGTTAACATAGTGACATTGCAACCATGATGTGGTAGATGAGGTGGTGCTAGTTTTATAGGTTAGAACTAATGTAGATGTGACATGTGGCACATTGTGGATGAAAAGGTGGTAGATGTTGGACCAGTAAGACAATGCCATGTGGCATTTAGGTGGTAGGGACAAATGACTATGCAGGTTCGAGCCAATCATGTATCGACATGTGTTGAGGATGGTCAAACCAAAGGAAATTTTCAAAATCAAAGGTTTATTATTTTAAGTTATCTCCTCTCAAAATCATGTGCATCTCCTTTTAAATAAATTTGGAGTTATTTTATAGTTTGAAACTATATAAAAGGATAAATTGTTGAAATAATAAAATGTTGTGCAAAGTCATGAGATGGAAGCCTGAATTTTAGAAGGGGATAATGGGGGCATTTTTTTCACCGAAATGGGCACTCCAATATACCATCGAAACTAGGAGGAAATAAGCTATCCATTTTTGAAGTCAATTTTTATACAGGTGCTCACTAGCTTAGTCTGTAAGTGAATTTGTAAATTCTGGGGCATTCTCAACAGAATAGGTAATTTTTACCATGGAGCATCAAGAGTGGTTAGAGGGCAGATGTAAAGGCTTGTTGAAGTTTGAATGTGGAGAAAATCAACTTTAAATAGCTTTCTTGCATTCTAGAGGCTGTTTAACTAATTTACACTTTTATCTTGAGTTCATTTTGGCATCAAAATTAGTTATGATGTTCAATCAAATATCTCAGATATTTCTTGCTTTTGGAAACCAAATGATGAGGATTTGATTTTGCAATTAAGGGGAGAGATTAGAGAGATGTTTTTAACATTGCAAGGAGGTTTTCCAAGTGGACACATGTTGTCTTCGCAATAGATCCAAAAATTTACCTCCTCCTATATCATTTTCTTTCTTTCTCCTTGTAGAGGTTCCAGTTTTCATTGTGAAATAAGTTGGTTCCAATTTTGAGGAGAAAATTACTCACTACTAAGATACCATTCTTTAGCAATTTCTCTTGTATTGAGCAACATTTTAGTTTTAATTAGATAGTTTGGATTTGTTAGTTGATTTTTGAGTTATTCTCTATACATCTTTCATGTATTCATTTTCAAGGAGAATGAATATAAAAAAAACAACAAGGAGTTTTAATTTTAGTCTAAATCTTGTCTCACAAGAGACACTGGATTTAATGTGGGAATCCAATATCAAAATGCCACCAATCTAACTAGCTACTAATTTTCACTCTTTTGAAGTGAGCCCTATTAGGAGCCAACCTTGTTAAAGGTTACAAAACACAATATTAGGTTTGACCCTATTAAAGGATTTAATCACCCTATTAGGAGTTGCCTTGTTAGAGGTCTTTAGAACAATTCAATGGAACTGTCACCTTGTTAGAGCATTTACAAAATGGCTGTTAGATTGACTCTGTTAAGACATTTTGGAATCACTACTACAATGATTAAAAAGTAACAATGAAATGACCTAAATGTGATGCAACTGAAATTGCTGATTACAGATCTTTATTTTGCACCATTAGATCCTTCCTGATTGAATATAACTTTGCTACTCCTCAAGGATATTTGACCATCCTTCAAAATTTCCTCTCACAAACAATCAGTTCACCTTCACATTCATTTCACTTTCATATCAATTGCACATATTTGATTTCTCACACTTAGAATTTTCCATTTGATCTTTCATATATACCATTCAAATTATCAAGTCATCTCATTCATAAGTTACAATCACTTATAATCATTACCACAGTCAGCTAGAAATAATACTTTAAAAAATTAAGCCTTAATTCACAATTTTAACAAATTTCTTCATTGGCTAACCCTACTCGCTAAACGCTATTCCAAAAATAATTTGTAGAGTTAACCATTAGAAGCTCGGTTAACACTGCAAATTATGTGAAATCCTTTGGTTATTGAGTGAACTTGATAAACACGAACTTTCCTTCGCTAACCTTGAGAGCTTGATAAAAACTATTTTCTACCATATTTTCCTTTGATGATCAAGTAATCTTGGTAGACACTTTATACACAAGGTAATGTCCAGGAATGCTCAGTAGACATTGAAAATCATCTTTCAAACCAACTGAGCTTGGTAAACACTGATAGGTAACCAGTATGACATTTTTGTAACATCAAAGACAACACACAATTGGATAATTGTATCCAACAATCTCCCTCTTTGGCATTGATGGTAACACAACATGTCATAACATAATAAAATTTGAGAACAAGACTTTCTCTAATAAATTTTTTTCTCCCTCTAGGATTTTATACCTTAAATCTCAATTATCTAAATGAGTCTCCTTCTATGGTAGTAAATTCTCCCTCATTCTCAGTAATCTCTCCCTTTGACTAATTCTAGAAAGATATAATAGTAAACTCCCCCTCTTACAAATTTCAAAAAGATATGACAGTAAACTCTCTCCCTCTTTGACAACACATGGCAAAGACAACACATATCAATTAAATTTCAGTGTACCTCAAGTACTAATTCAATGCAATATTTCCTTGACTCTATTGCATCAACTCTTAGATCTTCAATTTAGTTCACGTTGATGCATCACTAAAAATTTATTTTAGTGCACTTCAGATAGGGGAATGACCCCTAGCTTATCTCTTAGATACAGAAATGCATCCTTAGGTAGTGGCTTAGTGAATATGTTAGCAATTTGTTTCTTTGTATGGACATATTCCAATTTGATTTCTTTGTCCTGTACCAATTCTTTGAAAAAGTGATATTTAATAGCAATATGCTTGGTTTTGGAATGCATCATTGGATTCTTTGAAATGTTAATTTCATTTGTGTTATCACAAAACATAACAACTGGTTCTTTCATCTCTACCTTCATGCCATCCAACAACAATTTAAACCAAACAATGTTAGTACAATTTACTGTTGCTGCAACATACTCTACTTTTTTTGTTGATTGGGATGTACAATTTTTCTTTTTACTTGTCCAAGATACCAGTCTTTTACCAAGAAAGAATGCCCCTCCACTTGTACTCTTTTTATCATCAATATTTCCTACCAATCAACATTAGTAAACACTTTCAAATCCAAATTTCCTCCAGGTTTATACCGTAATCCATAATCTTTAGTACCTTTCAAGTATCTCAAGATCCTTTTTACTACTATCATATGATTTTCTCTAGGTTTAGCTAAGAATCTTGCTACTATACCAACTACTAAAGCAATATCAGGTCTTGTGTGAACAACATATTACAATTTTCCAATCATTGATCTATATAAGGTTTGATCTACCTCTTTTGAATCATCATCCTTTGTAAGCTTTAGTCTTGTACACATGGGAGTTGCAACTGGTTTAGAGTCTTCCATACCAAATTTCCTAGGTATCTCCTTGATATACTTTGATTGAGTAATGTAGATTCCATTCTTGCTCTGCTAAATCTAAAGACTAACAAAGAATTTAATCTCTCCAAACATAGACATTTCAAATTCTTTGCTCATTTTCTATGAGAATTCTTTACATTGATCACCATTCCATGTAAACAAAGTATCATCCACAAATATTTCTACCAAAACAATCTTATTATCTGGTCCTTACTTCCTGTACAAACTATTGTTATCATTAGTCCTTTGAAAACCAATCTAAATAAGGTAATTGTGCAATCTTTCATATGGTTCTCTAGGAGCTTTTTTCAGACCATACAATACTTTGTGTAACTTATAGACCATGTCCTTCTTTTTTGGATCAATGAAGCCTTTAGGTTTCTCAATGTAGACTTCTTCATCAAGAATACTATTGAGAAATGTAGACTTGACATCCATCTAATATACTTTAAATCCTTTATGTGCAGCATATGCAAGTAGTGTCCTGACACCTTCCAATCTTGCAATAGGAGCAAAAGTCTCTCCATAATCTACACCTTCTTCTTGAGAATATCTTTTTCACACCAATCTAGCCTTGTTTCTTGATACTTGTCCATCTTTATTTATCTTGTTTCTAAACACCCACTTAGTTCCAATCACATTTTTGTCTTTAGGCCTAGGTATAAGAGTCTGAGTTTTGTTCTTCTCTATTTATTCTATTTTTTCATTCATAGCCTCAACCCAACTTTCATTTTCCAATGCATCTTTGACACTTTTAGGTTCAAAATTAGGAAGTAAACATGTATGTTTTAGCTTACTTCTTGTCATGGTACCTTCAAATTTGTCTCCAATAATCTGATCTAGTGTGTGATGTCTCTTGACATATTTGGCCAACATAAGTTTCTTGCCTTTCGAATGAAGTGCATTGTTATCTTCTTGAACTTCAACTTTAGGTTTTGGTTGCTTGGGCTCGGTAGCTATTGACTCTATAGCTATTGACTCAATAGCTTTAGGTTGTGACTCGAGTCCTTGTGACTTGGTAGCTATGGTGGGCTTGGTAGATGCAATCTTTCTATTGATAGATGTGTCTAGTAATGTCTCAATGAAAATAAATCTCCTATAATCTTAAGGTTCTTTCTTGCTTTCTTCTTTTGTCTTTTCTACAAACTCATCAACTTTCACATGTGCACTTTCTATAACTTTGTGAGTAGACAAATTCAAACATCTATATGCCTTTCTTTTGAAAGAATATGCTACGAATATTCCTTCATCACCTTTAGCATCAAAATTTTCTTTTCTAGATTCTTTCAAAATGCAACATTTACTTCCAAATACTTTAAGATAGCTTGCATTAGGTTTGTAGCCATACCATAACTCATAAGGGGTTTTGAATGTTTCCTTCTTCAATTGTACTTAGTTCAAGGTATGAACTGTAGTACTAATAGCTTCCTTTCAATATTTGATAGCAATGTTCTTTTCATTCATCAAAGGCCTTGCATAATCCATGATGGATCTATTCCTCCTTTCAGCTATTCCATTTTTCTCAAGAGTTCTAGGAGCTAATACCAACCTTTTGATTCCTCTTTCAATGAAAAAGTTATCGAATTCATTAAATATGAATTCACCACCTCTATTTGATCTCAAGCATTTCAATCTTTTTCATGTTTCCTTTTCAACTCTTGCTAAATACCATTTAAACTTCTCAAATGATTCTAACTTCTCTCTTAAGTACATAATAGTCATCATTCTAGAGTAGTCATCAACAAAAAGAATAAAGAATTTTTCTCTAGTATAACTTTCTACTCCAATGGGTCCACATAAATTAGTATGCACAATTTTCAAAATATCTTTAGACTGATAATTTTTACTTTTAAAAGTAGTCTTTCCCATCTTACCAATCTAAAAATTCTTGCATAGACCAACATCAAGTTTCTTCAAATTAGGAATGCCTCTTACTTTCCTAAATTTTCTTATTTTCACCATATTGTCAAAGTTTACATGACACAACCTTTTATGCCATAACCAACTTTCTTCAACTTGAGCAATAAAGCATGAGCATTCACCAAGATCAAGATAAAATAAGTTACTTTTTATTTATTTTCTTGATCTAATAAGCTTTCCTTTGTCATCCAACAATTTTGATTTTCCATGCATGAATTCTATCTTCAGTCCAATGTTAATCAGTTGTGTTGAACTCAATAGATTGTGTTTTAGTCCTTCAACCCAATATGAATTATCACATACAAGTTCTTTGGTTAAAGAAATGATGCCTCTTCCTTTTATACAAGGTTCATTATTTCCAAACCTTACACTACCACCATCATAGTCTTCAAAGTTTTCAAATTTTTCTTTGTCAGCAGTCATATGATGTGAACATCCATTGTCTATAATCCATGTATAATTTTTTCTCACATGAGAGATAAGTGCCATATCATCATCTTCTTCATCATCATTATTAGATTCATCTTTTACAACAATGTAAACAATTTCATCTTCACTACTATCTGAATCTTTAGAATCTTTAGCCATAAAGCATATCTTCTTCCCTTTATCCTTGAAAGATTTGTGACTTTTGAAGTTCTTCTTGTCATTGCACTTGTGACTTTTCTTCTCATCCTTGTTTTGCTTATTTGGACACCTAGCTGCAATATGACCTATTTCCCCACACAAAAAATAGATTAAAGGAACTTTACCTTTGTATTTTCCTCTTCTTCTTGAATATTTCTTTGCAAGCAATGCTTCAACCACTTCAAAATCACTGTCAAAACTTTCTTCTGATTCTTCTTCACTATCTAACTGAATTTTGTTAATCTTCTTACCTTTCTCCTTGATTGAAAGCTTGGCTTCAAATGCAGATTCATTGTTCTTTGAGGTTGGAACATGATTGTCAAAATTATCTAGTTCAGATACTATCAGTCTTCCCACTATGGCATCCAGATTATCTTGTTATTATCTTCACATCTTCTTTCTTGAATTGTAGATACCTTTATTGAATAAATAGGAAGTAATGTTCTGAGAACTTTACTTATAATAGTCTCATCTTCAATTTTCCTTCCTGAAGCTTTGATTGCACTAATACTTCTTTGATCCTTTCAACATATTTGGCAATGTTTTCATCCTCTCTCATTCTCATCTAATCAAACTATCCTCTTAGGCTTTCTACTTTGGCTATCCTCACATTTTCATCACCTCCATAGATTTCCTTTAGCTTGTTTCACATTGCATGAGTAGTCTTGCAATCCTTGATTTCATCAAATTCTTCATAACTTAGGGCAGATGCAATATCTATCATCATGTTATTATGAGTCTTTTTCTCAGCAATGTCATTAATAGATAATGTGCCAAAAGGTTCTACATATTCTACATTAAGATACTTTTATCTTGTATCACTAATGGAAGCTAGATGAAGTCTCACGAGTCCCTGTCATACTTAAAAGTTGTCCCTATTAAGCATTGGAATTTCTCTCTTGTAAGACATCTTGATCTTTAGCATAGGTCATTGAAACTTTTTCCTATAAGCACCAAAATCTCTGATAACAATTTTTGGAAATGCAAATGGAGTAACTAAGAGGGGTGGGGTAGGGAGGCAGGGTGAATTAATTACCACAAAAAAAAAATCCACAGATCCCTTAGATTTCAGATAAATCACTTACTGTTGTCACTCGATAAACATTCATAAAAATGTTTTAACTTGATAAATGTAATGAATGTTAACTTTAACAGAACTTAAACATGCATAAGATAATTTGTAACCATAAAGTAATAGCATGAACACAAGAGACACCAGATTTAATGTGGAAACCTAATATGGGAAAAAACACCAATGTAACTAGCTATTGATTTTCACTCTTCTGAAGTGAGCTCTATTAGGAGCTAGCCCTATTAAATGTTACAAAACACACTATTAGGTGTGACCCTATTAGATGATTTAATCACCCTATTAGGAGTGACCTTGTTAGAGGTCTTTAGAAAAATTCGGTGGAACTGTCACCTTGTTAGAGGATTCACAAAATGGCTATTAGATCAACTCTATTAAGAGATTTTGGAATCACTGCTACAATGATTAGAAAGTAACAATGAAATGACCTAAATGAGATGCAACTAAAATTGTTGATTATAGATCTCTATTCTGCACCATTAGATCCTTCTTAATCAAATATATCTTTGTTGCTCCTCAAGGATATCTGGCCATCCTTCAAAATTTTCTCTCACAAACAATTAGTTCACCTTCACATTCATTTCACTTTCATATCAATTGCACATATTCCATTTCTCACACTTAGAATTCACCATTTGATCTTTAATATATACCATTCAAATTATCAAGTTGTCTCATTCATAAGTTATAATCACTTATAATCATTACCATAGTTGGTTGGAAATAATACTTAAAACAACTAAGCATTAATTCACAATTTTAAGAAATTCCTTCATTGGTCGACCCTATTTGGTAAACACTATTCCAAAAAAAATTTACTGAGTTAACCATCAGAAGCTCAGTTAACATTGCAAATCATGAAAAATCCTTTGGTTTCTAAGTAACTTTCCTTCACTAACCTTGAGAGCTCGGTAAAATCTTTTTTTAGCCATATTTTCCTTTGATGATCGAGTGATCTCAGTAGACACTATCTGCACAAGGTAATGTCTAGGAATGCTCAGTAGACACTAAAAATCATTTTGAAAACCATCTAAGTTCGATAAACACTAATAGATAACTAAAATGACATTTTTGTAACATCAAAGATAACACACAATTGGATAATTGTATCCAATAACGCCATGTAATTGCTTGATGTTTATCATAGGGTTTGTAGATTTCATGATGGGATTTATTTTGATGCAAAAGTCTTTTCACAAGGTGAAAGATAGATCAAGGATCTTTATGTAGGAATCATGTCAAAGATTTCCAAGAGATGTATGGTTGTAATTCATGTTATTTCTGAATAGATAAGGCGATGATCAAAGATAGGATTATTAGGTTTTGTTGTTCATACCTGGGTCTTGCTAATATCAACATATTAAATCATCTTTTCTCCTTTATGTTGAAATTTATTCAAAGCTTAACCCTCACTTAGCTTACTAGTTTCATGAGTTATGTTACTAGTTATTTCATGTTTGTGATTTCATGATTAAGTATAGAAGATTTAGGGGTATCATCTATTATTCTAGATCCTAATTATTCTTATTGCACTAGTCACATAATCAGATCTTAAGAGGTTCACATGCGTAGATTTTATAGAGCCTGAAGTAGAAGAAGGGTCTAGCCTTATAGTTTGCCTGATGTTTGAAATGACATGTTGAAATGGGAGTTAGCTACCCTTAGATGTGTTTTGTTCTCATCGGGGTAATTAAAAACTTATAGCATTTTAAAACACCAAAATTATACTTAGAAAACTTTTTGATAACCAAACACTAAGTATCTTTATTTTCAAGTTTTCTTGTCAACATGTACATCATGTGTTTCCATTAATGACAACAATTACATATCACAATTAGCCAATTGTCAACATAAGGTCGATGGAAATGTCTACTACATTATCTTGCATCCATAGTTTTCCATCATGTATCCTACTTAGTATAACTTGTGTCCATTCATCTATATCTAATTTATTGTAGAAGTGATACTTGAACAAGTCTAATTCACTTAAGCATTCAAATCTAGGCTTCACTATCATGTAATGATTAAGGACTAGTTCCATATCCTTATTTATATATTCACTACCAATTGACTCAAACATGCAATTCAAATAATTTTCTACATCTTCTAGATAAACTACATTGTTCAAAGTGATAGACAATGTAGAGCTATGGTTTCTTTCATTAAGTTTAACAAAAACTATCTTAAACTTGGGTATATCCTCATTCTCAACACTGTGTACTAATGACATATCCATGATCTTTATCAATATGAACTTTTTACCAATTTTTTTTTTTGAAAAAATGATAAAATACCTCTTTCCAAAAATAGGGTTTGCTTCAAAATTTCTCTGACAAGTTGTATTGATATGCTCTATGCTTCAAATTGTTTGTAATGAAGTAAAATTCAATTTTGTACTCCATTTATCCATCAACTTGAAACTGCATTAATTGTGTACTTTACAAATATGAAAAAGTTGTCAATTACTTTTTGTAATCAAATAACTTCTCAAACTCATCTATCTATATTTAGATGTCACCTGAGGTTTACTATAGCCTCCTTCCATCATGAAAACATCCTCAAAACTTAACATCACGAAATTCTCTACAAAAACTTATTTTTCATCTTTTGTTAGAAAATCAACCTTTATTGTAATACCAATAACTCTGAATTTCATTATAACTTGTTTAGATGAGCTCCAAAACAAAAGAAATCTTAGTTACCATCTAAAAATAACTAGATATACCTTTTCACAACTTCACTATATCTAATTCTATCTCTGGATGAAGTTCTCAAATATTGATGTTGTCAACAAGCTTAATTCAACTTAATTGAATCAAGCTCAACAATTGACATTGATCTTTCTATCTCATTATCATCTAAATTTTGTTTTGAGATATTTGTTCCTTTCATGAATGCTTCATTGAGTTCTTCTCAAAGTTCACTTGCAATGTTTCTTTTCTCTTCATTGATTCTACTAGTTTCGGAGTTCCTTTGCTGGTTCTTTCTTGTTGGAATGTTCAAATGGGAAGAGTTCTTGTAAGAGGGGGCATGAATCAAAAGTAACAAATTTTTATCCTTTTAAATCCTTATTCACACATAATTGAAATTAAAGTGCATGCAATTAAACATATAAGCAAACATGAAATGAAAGCATGCATCACCACATATGACACAAAAGATTTGGTAACCTGAAAACCCTCCAGGAATAAGAAGGTAAAACTAGGGTGGGGATGACACCAAAAAAATCACTACAGTAATGAGTTCAACAAATTTTGATGGCTTTCCCTATTAAAGGCCTACCCTATTAAAGGATTTACAAACACTTTACAAGAAGTGTCACCCTGTTAAAGGATTTACAAATAGCTTGTTAAACCCACCTAACTTAATAGTATTTTCATCACCTTCTCCAAAGGCTCTCCTATCTAGCTATTAAGCTAACCTATCAACATAGGATTTGAATCTCTAATACAATGGCAAGAAAGTATTAGAACATTTGACCCCATAGAATGCAATATCCAATTGTTGGATTCAAGTACTAGATCTACTCTTCCTGTTTCGATCCCTTCTTGATCTGATCTCTTTGTATATCCCATGTTCTATTCTATTCAACTAGATGTGTAGTTGCTATCCATTTCACTAATCCTTGACACCTCTACTAATTTCTCTATTCTACAATTTGATAACTCCTTCAAACAATCTTCTTAACAACCTTTCCAATGACCTTCAATATGGTGTCATAATATCCTTATAAAGATAATGTGGACTTAGGGTTTTCTATGCAATCACGAACTTAAAATTTCTACTCAAATCCTTGGATTTCACCTATTGGTTGCATGTTGTTTTCAATTTTTTGATTAGCTACATGTTGATTTCATAGGTAAGTGCAAAGGATTGATCTTATCTTCTTATCCCTTTGTGAGTCATGCAAAAACTATTTTACATCTTAGTTTGTGAAGTCACAAACTATTATGATGATCTTGTGTTACTTGGCACTCATTGCATTATTGATGCTCGACATGAACTAATTATGGATTGCTTGACACCTATTATATTCCTGGTTTTCTCGACACCTATTACTTCATATTTCTCAACACCTGTTATATTCCTAGTTTTCTTGGCACCTATTACTTTGCATTTCTTGGCACATATATATTCATGGACCACTTGGCATTTGAAAATTTTTGAATCACTCAACATCTGTTATATTCTCTATTACTCAGCACTTGAACTTTCCTGAGTCACTCGATACATACTACGTTATGACTTTCTCAACATGAGTTGTGACTTGGCACCTATTGAAATTTTGACTCGACATGCATTGTGTACTCAGCACACATGGTGAAAATGGTTAAGTGTATTGACAATCAATTGTCAAAACCATTCTTATCACTAAAAATATCCCCCTTTGACATGAGTGTTAAAAACACTTAACTAAGCCTTGATGGTCTAGCCTTATTGAGTACATTCTTTATTTGCTGGGCATACGTGTAAAATTTCAAAAATTTGTGAGTAACAATTAAACCTTATGAATATCCTTGATTTGATTCTACCTTATCCAATCTTGAAACAAAAATTGTGTGTTGGTGTGCTTGATTCTCTATCCTTTGTCCTATTTCTACATTTTGAGCCTGTATGTTGTATCTAATCTATATGAAGTCCCTATTTTCCATATGATTGCTAAAATTTTGCAATCTCCCCCTAACTTCTTATTACTTATCTCCCCTTTTGGCTATTTAAAAACTTTCCACTTTATTTTCAAAATGAATGAAAGCATGTAATAAAAAATGATTCAAAATTTGGTATTTTCCCATATATCTATATATACATATCTCACCCTTTGTATATTTCTCCACCTTTTTGACATTGATGTCAAAGGGTTCTATGGAGTAATACCATGCTTAGCCAAAAATGTGCTATTTACCTCTAGGAGTATTTTTAGAGCTGCATCCCAATTCTCCATTGCATTGTCCAATGACTTATATTGGAAGGCAATCTCTATTACAAGATGTACAAGTCCATAAAGTGTAGAAATATTTGAATCTTTCTTGAGGACTATCTCTGCATACACTTGCTCCTTATGGAGTACCTCTAAGTGAGGGGTTATAGAGGACTAAATTTCCATCAATTTTTCTTTTGTATTAGCCTCCTCTACTATCAATACAACTAACACCCTTTGTGTGTGAAGTGTTTGAGCAAAATGCTTCTCACTCTAAGCTAGATTAGTTGGGAGTTGCATACTAGAGAACTTTAGATTTCTCTCCAAGCTCAGTATCCTCTGGCTAGTCTCCTATGTGAAGTTGGAAAAATCACACAACTTGTTGTACAGGGAGAATATATTCCCAAGTAAAAATTTTACTCTATCTAATTTCTTAGCCAAATCTACTTCAGACAATGTTATATCATTAGATATCTTCTCATTTACTTTACCTTGGAACTTCCTTTCTGACCATTCCATCAATTTTGCATTTGTATCATGGTCTTCATTTGTCACCTGGTCAACTATGTCAGATAGTTTCTCTACTATTGGCCTTGACTCATCTGGTGTCTCTAAGCTAAAGGCATCCATGAAGATATCCTTTATCTAATTTAATGCTTGCCTATACTTATATTCTCTTCTCAATACATCTTTTCTTCTTCTGTCTAGTGCACTTTGTATTTCATTAATTCCTTTTTCAATGAGAGTGCTAGATTTAGAGTAAGGTATTCTAATTTCTTCATCAAGCTCAAAAATTCCATACTGAAGTGTCCTGGCTACTTTTTTTGAGCTCATGCCTAGTGTTTGAACTTGCAATGCTAACATGTTAGTACTCAAATTCTAAAGAGTTTGAGTGGGAGTACCTATCTTTGGTAATTCTACCAAGGTTTGTATGGCAGTCTGCTCCTCCTCTCTTGTCTCTTCCTTCTCCTCTTCTTGTTTCTCTTTTTCTGACACACTTGCTAGGGGTGATCCTAGTAACTATTCTGATTTTCTTGTGTCTTCCCCTGCTACTATACTCGGCACTTGAAGTGCATCTATAACTTCTTTTGGTGGAGATGGTGGTGGAAGAAATAGTAGTCTAGTAGTTTGAGTGGTCAAAGGTGGTTCTTGTATTGGCACCTTGACTTCCTTTGGATCTTCTATTGACTTCTGCAACTCATCAACACTGAGCAATATTGGACTTGAGGATAATCTTGTTGCTTCTGTTGATTGGTCAAGGATCTTTGTAAGATCCTTTATAGTAAAAGGATTGATGTTTTGACAAGAGGTGTCAATAAAATCCTTTATCTTGATACTCTCTACACATGTGATGGTAGCATGAGGAGGGCTAGGAGGTGGCAGTTGTGTGTCTTGCACACTTTTCTCTTGGTTTTCATCTAATGCTTTTTTCTTCTCCTTTGTCTGATTCCTCCTCTTTTTCTTCCTTATTCTCCTCTTCATCTTTCTTTTCCTCTTCTCCTTTCTTCTTTTCTTCCTTCTTTTCCTCTTCCACAACTTTCTTCTCCACTTTGCTTCCTGATTCCTTCATTTCCTTTTTCTTGGCACTTACTTCTGCCTTATATTCTTTGTCAAAAACATAATCAATTTTCTTATATATAATCTTCCACAATTTTTTGGATTTTTCGACTACATCCTCAATTTTATTTTGCAAAATACAAAATTCCCTATATTTTGAAGTAAATCTACTATTGTGTCTTTTATTTGCATTAGCTATTTGACTCTTAGTCAAATTAGGAAATAATCTAGCTAAAGTAGATTCTCTTATTTCCTTCTCCATCTATAAACAAAAATACCATTTATCTTCAACTATTGTATACACCTCCTTGGGCATTGATACATCTAGCTCAAGAGGTGTGTGCTTGTACTCAACCATCATTGCATATACACAGATTCCTCTATCTTATTTTTGTCTTCCTTAGTGAGCTTATTAAAATCTAAATTATTTAAATCTTTTAAGTCACCATTTCTAATCTTTGTACACAATTTATCTATGGTAGACTTGAGTGGGTGACTTACCACCTTGAATTGGCTATTATCATCTAATTCAGTCTTCTCTTCATCTAAGTTAGGTTGGGCCACATATTTTCTTATTTTTCTTGGCTCCTCTACAATCTTCTATTTTCTTCTTTTATACCTCTTCTTTTTCCTTTTGAGTTGTTGCTCTGGTGGTGGCTCTGGTAGTAGGCTTCTTTAGTGTAGGCTTAGCCACTTTCTTTGATTTGGGCTATGCTATAGGTTGAGCTTTGGCCTTCCTCTTGGTGGATTTGGTTTTGGTAGGTGCCTCCTTGGCTTCTTCTTCCTCTCTACCTTCTTCCTTGTCCTCACCTAGAAGCTCTTGTTTAGGCTCATCTCCTTCATTTTCACTATCATCCTCTTCTTCTTTTGCTTCCTCTTCCTCTATAGTGCATGGTTCTTCAACACCAAATCTTTTCTTGATATTCTTTATTAGTTTATCGTTCTTCTTTACTGTTGTGGCTATTTTTAGGTCTATGACCACCCTAAATTTAACAGCATCATATGTTCCAAAATGGTTTGCACTCTTGTCAATTTCTTTAGCAAGTAGAGTTATTGTAGTTGAGGCCTGATCAACATCAAGTTACTAACCCAATGGCCTAAGCCATCTTACTCTAGGGATGACTACTTGGATGTATGTGTAGTCAATATCCACCAGGAAACAAATGCCTTTCTCATGCTACTCAACCAGTGAGACTGGTATTCTCATCCTCTATTTCATGGACTTCTTGAAGTCCTCAAAATAACTAGTGATTTGGGCATCAAAATTATCACCCATTCTCTTGATGAAGTCATTGATTTGTTCAATAATTATTTTATTATGATCCCAATTCACCTTTCCTACTAAAAGGAATTCTTTCATAACATAGAAAAACATAAAAACCAAAATTGATTCAAATTTACATTGAGCTCCCTTGGATTTCCTTATAGCTCCTAGATTCTCATTAATTTTCTATAACATGAGCTCTACAAGATCATATGTATGATCTTTCTTCACCAATTTATATGCCACATCCACTGCAATACATGGTACACTATTTAGTCTACTTGACTGGTAGAATTTGTGGGATATGACTCTTACAACAAAGTCTAATGGAGGTTCTATGATAGTATCAATTGTCATTCCCCTATTATTCCACTTTGCACCTATATTCTTCTCTATGCCTTCCCTTTTGTCACTTCTCAGGGTCGCAGGCTGATCTAGGGTTGGAATACTAGTAATCCTATGGACGGTTTTCTTGGTAAACTTTACTAGCCCAGTCTCTAACCAAAAAGCTCCATCATGGACTTAGCTCAGCACAATTTGAATCCATTTGGTCTTTAAAATAGTAGGGAAAACTAGGGCTTTGGTCAAACCCTTCTTCTCAACTATGGAGAACTCATCTTTCAGCGTGCCATTATCACATAGTTTTATCGAAGGCATTAATAATTTCCAAATCTCCTATGGCTCCAACTTTGAAATTGTAACATTTTCATATGTCTTGAACCATGAAAACTTTATCAAGTATAATAGATAGGGCACTAGCTAGATCATTCTTATAGGAAACTTCAGGGATGGGCTTGAACTTTGGCTATTTCACTTCATTATTGACAAGTTGAATTTCATGTCCATCCTTCCCCTTAGTTTTTTTGGACCTAGATGCCATTGTTAACCGAACTAGGGTTTAAAATTAAATAGATTTTCAAATTCTGCATAGCTCGACACTTGAAAGAATACCTATGAATTGATGAATTTGAGTTGGGTCATTGTTGAAATTTGTGAAAATCATTGTTGAATCGCTATGTGATTGCTCCTTAGCTCTACTTGTCTTCACTTTGTGTTTGAATGATTCAGAAATGAACAATTTTGAACTTTATTAGGTTCAAAAACCTAGTATTTATTGCATTTGTGATTACAACTATACACTCAGCATTCAAAGGTTTCATCAACTCAGCATCAAACAGTATTCCATTAGCTTGGCATCCACTATCACATTTCACTCGACATCAATTGATCTTTTCAATTGTTCGGTAGCCACTAGCATAACTTGGCATCCACTAGACTATTCAACTTGACATATACTGGAGTTTCACTTGATAACCAAAGGTAGCTTGACATTGTCTTCAAAATTTGAAGTTTTAATCGTGGCATATTTTCTCATGTAGATTCCTTCTTTTTAGCACTTCTTTGTTCTTTTGGGCTGATGTAGATACATCTTTATATGTATCAGCCCTCATGCATCTCTCTTGTGCTTACTTCGATGAGGTGTGATCACTTGACCTATTGGTTGAAAAGATCCTTCCATTGGATGTGCTTGGTCCATCTCTCCTTTTCCATGTCTTCTTCATTCCTACCTTGAAGTGTTCCACATCAACTTTTTCTTTACCCTTGTTGACTTTTGTCTTGGGTGCCTTGGCCTTTGTTGAGCAATACCTACTAACATGTCCAGTCTTCAAGCAACTAAAACATGTGGTTTGATTTGGCCACCTACCATAATTTTCCTTGAAGTGTGTTCTTATGGAGTTTTGAGGTACATGACCATATTCTTGATAGTAGTGACACTTTTGCCTTGTATTGTAGTCCCAATTGTAGTTGTTTGCATAGTTATTTCTCATTGTAGGCTGATTAGGTGTCCACATAGGCTTTGATGTGCACTCAAAATCTCTATGTCCATACTTTTTGTAGTTGTAGCAGTGACCATCAAATCTTTATGTCTTTGTGACTTTGTTCCTATGATCTTGTGTTAGATGTCCTTGTATGTTGTGCTTGTGACAATAGCCTTTTTTTTAGGTGTGTTCTATTGATTGGTCTTTCTATTCCTAAAAACATTAGTAGTGTGCCCCTTTTTATTACAAAAATGACAAGTGGGTTTTGAATTCATACCTTTGTAACTCCTTTGTTCAGCACTCTTTAATATTTCACCTTCTTTAATACTGGTGAATCCTAGTCTTGAAGTATCATTGGTTGATCTTGGTGATTTCAGCAATTGCTCAAAGTGCTTGATGGCTTCACTTGACTTGGTGAAGCTCCTTACTATCTCATTTTCTCTTTTCAACTCATTCTACAATTGTTCATTTTTCATTTTCAAAGTAGATATCTCAATGTCCATGTTTAGCTCATGATGAGCATTCACCATTTGGCTAAGTGTATCCAACTACATGTTTGAAATCTTTGTGAGTTCAGTGGACTTCTTCTCAAGTCTATTTGCAAGGTTTCTCTTATCATCCTCAAGCATGGCTCTATCATCAATTTCTCTTTTCTTTTGTTCATTAATCTCACATAACTTGTTATTCTTGTTCCATCTTAAGAGATCTTATCTCTTCTACTTGAGCCCTATTTTTCTCCATCAATTCTACTATTACTACATCAAACTCTTTAGAATCTCCATTAGCAAACTCTTGTGTGATGTCAATCTCCTTGTAGTGTATGTCATTCTTAGCTATGGTTATATCTTTTCTTCTTTTTAAGGATTCTCTCAGTTCCTCTCTGGCTTCCTCTACCTTGTGTAGAGTGAGGTGCACATCAATCACTTGATTGTCAATAATCTTCCCAAGTTGGAAGACTTCCATCTTCTAATCTTTTTCTCCAAGCTGTTAGGATTCTCCTTGAGAGAACCTAGCTTTGATATCAATTGTTGGAATGTTAAAATGGGAAGAGTACTTCTATAGGGGGGGTGAATCAGAAGTAACAAATTTTTATCCTTTTAAATCCTTATTCACACATAACTAAAATTAAAGTACATGCAATTAAACATATAAGTAAACATGAAATGAAAACATGAAGCACCAAATATGACACAAGAGATTTGGTAACCCAAAAAACCTCCAGGACTAAGAAGGTAAAACTGGGGTGGGGATGACACCCACAAAATCTCTACAATAATGAGTTCAACCACTTCTGGTGGTTTTCCCCATTAAAGGCCTGCCCTGTTAAAGGTTTTACACTATTTCAATAGTGACCTTGTTAAAGGATTTACAAACACTTTACAAGAAGTGTCACCCTATTAAAGGATTTACAAATATCTTGTTAAACCCGCCTAACTTAATAGGAATTTCATCACCTTCTTAAAAGTTCTCCTACCTAGCTATTAAGCTAACCTATCAACATAGGATTTGAATCTCTAATACAATGGCAAGAAAGTATTAGAACATTTGACCTGATAGAGTGAAATCCCTAATTTTTGGATTCAAGTACTAGATTTTATCTTCCTATTCTGACCCCTTCTTGATATGATCTCTATGTATATCCCCTATTTTTTTCTGACCAACTAGATGTGTGGTTGTTGTCCATTTCACTAAGTACTTGACACCTCTATTGATTGCTCTATTCTACAATTTGATAACTCCTTCAAAAAATATTCTCAAAAACCTTTCTAATGACCTTAAACATGGTGTCATAATCTCCTTATAAAGATAATGTGGATTTAGGGTTTTCTATGCAATCATGAACTTAAAATTCTTGCTCAAATCCTTGGATTTCACCTATTGGTTGCATGTTGTTTCCAATTTTTTGATTGGCTACATGTTGATTTCATAGATATGTGCAAAGGTTTGATCTTATCTTCTTATCCCTTTGTGAGTCATGCAAAAAATGTTTTACATCTTAGTTTGTAAAGTCACAAACTCTTATGCTAATTTTATGTTACTCTGCACTCATTGCATTACTAATGCTCGAGATGAACTAATTATGGATTGCTTGGCACCTATAATATTCCTTGTCTGCTTTGTGCCTATTACTCTATATTACTCAGCACCTATTACTCTATATTTCTCAACACATATATGTTCCTAGATCACTTAGCATCTGAATGTTTTTGAATTACTCTACATCTGTTATATTCTCTATTACTTAGTACTTGAACTTTCCTAAATCACTCAGCACATACTACATTAAGACTTCCTCAACATGAAATATGACTTGGAACCTATTGAAATTTTGACTCAACATGCATTGTGTACTCAGCACACATGGTGAAAATGGTTAAGTGTGTTGACACTCAATTGACAAAACCATTCTTATGACTAACACTTTCTATCATTCCTTTTGTTTTCAAAGTTTCTTCCATTGGTCCTTCTAACTTCAAAGTTCTTATCCCTTCTGCAGTACTTTGTTGTGTGTCTAAAGTTATTGCATAACTGACATACATGTGCTCTACTTTTAGGATTCTGCTGATCATCAAGTGCATGGCAATTCTGAGCAATGTGTCCTAGGTTGATACTCATAACACATGATTTATTTTCTATCTTCATAAGCTCTTCCTTCCTTTGATGGTCTTTCATTAGATCTTCTTCTATCTGTAGGGTTAGTATATCTAGACATTCTACTATTTCATCTATCATTATCATACTTAGGTTTCCTACAATCAATTGCATTATGACCCATACAATGACAATTATGACAATAAAAGTATTTAACATGATTAAATGACTTATTTGTACAATACCTTTTCATATGGCCTACTACATTACATAAAAAGTACTTACCTCTAAATTCATACTTGGTTTTCTTAGAAGTTTCCACTTACTTTGGTTCATCCAATATTTCAACTTCCTTATTTTGCTCAACTTCTTTAGGTTTCTTAGAAGATTGACTGGATTCAATCTTATCATTATATTTATCTTTTGGAACTGATCTAATCTTAGATTTTTTCACAAACATGTTATTTAGATAGCCAAGATCAATCTTGTCATAAGAAGGTCTCTATATAGACATAGCATCATCAAGATTTTCTCTACTAGAATAAAGTTTCTCAAGGTTTTGTTTGCACTATGCCAATTCACCTTTCACAATAGTATTATACCTATGGATTTCTTCATGATCTTCTTTCAATGTTTCAAACTCAAATGTTTTCTTTGCTAGACTTGCTCTTAGATCTACATTTTTAGTCTTTAAATCAGATTCAATTTTTCTAGGATCATTTCTCAAAGTCAACTTCAGATTTGTAGTCTTCAACTCATGCTTCAAGATCTTGTACTATGTCTTAAATTTTGAATAGCCATCATTACTAGCTCTAGATTTAGTAGATTCTGGCTTTAATTATAGCTGTAACTACTACTTTAATTGTAGATTTTGGCTTTAATTATAAATAGTAACAAAACGGACACTTCCTCATGTTAAAGAAAATGCAATGTTTTTATTAAGCCTCTAGTTTTGTAGGATGGAATTCAATTGACAAAGACTAATGAGGGACTTGGAAAGGTTGATAAGGATGGGAACAAAAAAGAAGAGGAACAAATTGTAATGACTACACCATTGGAAAAAAGATTCAAAACCTTGGAGGAAGGAGTCCATTCTTTCTCTAAATTTGCACTGAAGGTCACCCATGCAGTGACTACCACCCTCCAATTGTTGGCACATGAGAAGGATGATTCAAGGATGGACATGGAAGATAATAAGCTCCTCTACAAGTTTCTTGCTAATGATTGGGTCTGAGTCCTATTGGCCAAGAAAAGAAAAGAAAAAGAAAAAAATTGAATGTTTTTAAGAGATTTAAGGTTCCTAGTTTTTGTTTTTTTTTCGCTACAACATAGTTTTTGGTTTACTACTCTTACTAAGACTTGGGTTGGCTTGTTTAAGCCAACAATTTTTATTTAGAATTCTATAGTGTGTTTGTGTTGTAGTTTTAGGCTACTATGTTTGGTTATACAATCCTGAACTTCAGTTGGTTAGTTTATTTTAGACTTCTGATAGTTTTGCTTCCTTATTACTAGTGCTTTTTAGTTGATATTTCCTATGTGACTGGGTGACACCTTGTTAATTCTGTAGGTGTTTTCTAGTAGTGTGTTGGTTACCAAATTTTTTTTGTAAGGGTCAACCCCTTTGTTTTGGTCACTTTTTATTTCAAAAACACATAGATTTTATCAATCTATCTGACTCAATAGTGTGCCATTTGATGTTGTGGACCTAGGTTATAAAACTATCATGAGAGATCATAGCTATGACCTAGGCAAGCTACATCTTCAATAGTTGTTAGAAAACCTAGAAGGCATCAGGAAGGCAAAAAATTCACAATGTAAGTTTGGATCACTCATTATCTACACATTCTTCTATGTCCAAAATATATTTCCTACATGAGGAAAAATACTATGGAAGATCAATTGGTCAATTACCCTAGAGATAGGGGAGTTCATTGAGCAATTAGGTGAAAACTTTAATTCAATAATGATGAGTTACTTTGAAGACTTTAAAAAATCAATGAAGCAGAGATTAAGGATTCCTATGTATCTAGTGGAACAACATTAAAATGATGTTTTTTCCCTAGTAGATATCGCGTATACTTATGTTCAAGTAGCTATTCCAAGGGTGAGATGGTTGAAATGCTTACCTTATGAGGTGTACATTGATGAGGCATATGTAGCCATCACTACATTATTAGCGGACAACATAGATGAGAATGTCAAGGGATTTAGAAATTGTGAAGAAGCTAAGGCAAGGATCACTATCAACTTGAAAACTACAATTGTTCATAGGAAGAAGAGCAAATTGATGAAGAAACTGAAGGAACAATTTGGTGATGGAGAAGAAGAAGAAGAAGAAAGTCAAGGACCTCTACAATTGACACAAGGACAATGTGAGGACCCAGGTAATGATGAAGAGGAAACAAAGGAAGAGTCCAACAAAATTGGAAGGAAGAGGAAGGCATAGAAGAAAGTACAAAAACCTAAGAAGGAAGAAAAGAAAAGAAAACAAAAGCCAACTACACCTTTGACAAAGTCAAGCAAAAGGGCTTCCCCTGTACAAGCCAAGGAAACACAATCTACCAAGAGGAAAAGGAAGGATGACATAGCAGAGTCCAGAATGCCTGCTAAGAAACTAAGAAGGAAATATAAGCCATAGGAGGAATCAAATGATAAGAGGACTAAATCAGATGACATCAATCAATTCAAAGTAGTAAGCTACAATCCTTCATCTGACATTGACAACTTATGTGAGAATGTTAAGAACAATGCAGATTTAACTAGATTTACCAACATTTCTTTTGATAAGTTAGATAAAGGAGAGTAGAATAATATTGAAGAAGCTATTTATGATATAACGGCTACTTTTAAGACTACTCCTTTAGAGATTGCTAACTCTATTCCTAAAAGTCTATATGAGAGAGTTGAGAAAAAATGGAAGTTTAGTATGGCTATTGAAAGGTAGATAAGAACAAAATTGTAGCTCAAGTTATGCCTATTCTAAATAAGTAGAAAATTACCAAAGCTATCAAGAAGTATAAAGGAAGATTTAATCCAAAACACAGAGCTTTTCACATTCTAAAGAAGCAAATTAAAGAGGTGGTAACCCAAGATACATTACTTTAGAAATCAATCTATGGTTTGACCTCAAAAGCTATAGAAGAATAAGAGAATACTATAGGAGAGAAGGCCAAGTAAGTGGAAGAGAAAGGAGAGACAATAAAATTTGTAGAGGAGAAAGAAGAATCAACTAAGGATGAAACAAATGATGACACATGACAGGCCACAACTATTAATTTTCTTGACATTTGTACTCCACAAGGAGAGAAAGAGAGTCAACAAGACTCTGTCACTATCAAGAAAATCACTAAAAAACTAAAAATAATGTGAATCCACTCAGTGATGAACATATAAAGAAATTGCAGCAAGTATCCACCAATACAAAAATTCCATGCATAAATCATATATTGTTTAGGATTGATGAACATGCAAAGGAACCCAACGAGACACAAAAATAAGACACATCTATTGTTCCCCCACTTATTGCAAAGGCAAAGGAGAAGAGTCAAACAAAAAAACAATATGACATGATGAAGTTTTGGAGAGGAAAGATGATCTTGTAAATGCA
Source organism: Cupressus sempervirens (assembly GCA_028749045.1). Taxonomy (NCBI): domain Eukaryota; kingdom Viridiplantae; phylum Streptophyta; class Pinopsida; order Cupressales; family Cupressaceae; genus Cupressus; species Cupressus sempervirens. The sequence continues at coordinate 41,644,873 of CM053793.1, read as the reverse complement.
CCATCTTCAATGCCAAAATTTTCTATTGAGATGAAATAGAAAGAGGTAGATACACTAGCTATATCATTACCAATTCTACAAAGCTCAGGTTTATCAACAATTGTGGTAATTGACAAGGAAGGAAATGGAGAGAATAAGGATAAGGAAGCCAATCTTGTACCCGCCTTACCAAAACTTGTTGAAGATTAGAAAGAGGAAGATCAAGTAGAAGAGGATAAGAAGACTTTTGATCCAAAGGAGAAAATTTATATGTAACACTAGGTACCTTACTAGTTATTAAACATCCTCCTAGTAGCCAAGCTCTTCACAGACTAAGTATTCAGGTCACACCATTGTAGATATCAGTGTTGAGTACAAGAACACCAAAGTGTGTTGAAACTACATCACTAGAGGATGTAAGTTTAGATGAGGTGGTTGTTCTACCATATTTTAATCCAACAAAAATCACATTGGAAAAGATGGAGATACTACAAGAGGCCCTACAAAGGAAGTCAAAGAAAGAGAAGCTCAAAAGGAAGCACAAGTAAAAATAGGTTTTACATGAGATAAAGGATTTTTTATTGATAATTTTGATATTTTAGACTCATTGTTAAGTAATCCTATCTTAGAGAAAATTTTACACATTGTTGATAAGATTAAAGATGAAGATATAGAGATGAATGTAAAATTATTGGAATGGTTTGAGAAGAAATTACACATTGAGGTCATCGATAAGATATCCAATGCTATAGAACCAAGACAAGCTGATTTATCAACTAAAATGGACAACATTTACTCTCTATACAATAAACTATGAAATGTTGATAGCTTTACCCAAGAGACTCAACAAACAATTGAGAGTTTTCAAGGAGATCTAACGTCTACTAGATCTTAATTGAAGACATCTCCTAGTACTACTCAATTATATTTTCGAAGACTAATGCTGACATAGGGAAGGCTTATTGAGTTGCAAGCAAAAGATGAAAATATAAGATCAAATCTTATCAACATAGAGTCCATGTTGACTCCACACATGGAATTTTTACATAAGGAACTAGCCTTTGTAAAGACATTGATGAAGAAATAATCTCATATTTCTACACATGAAGGCTTAGTTGATATGGCAGAAAATTTAGAAATACGATCCAATAACTAGATGTAGCCAAAGACAATTTGGATTATGCATTAGGAATCATAATGGAAGTATACAAGCCATTCTTGGATAAATTTATAGTAAGTGTATAACCCTCATAGACATAAGTGTCAAAAAAGGGGGATTTTAATGATTTTGTAAGTCTTTCAAGGAAGATATCTACTACAAAGAAATTGTAGAACATAAGTAAAGTATTTACTTAGGGGGAGTAACATAACAAGTTAACAGAAGCATTTTTTGCAAATTTTGAAGATTTTGATTTTGTACAGAGACTGAACAAAATATATACATTGCCTGACTTATGCATGAAGAAAGAGTGTATATGCCATGACAAAGTGTTTTTTCCACTCATGTCAGAGGGGGAGATTGTTGATCTCATTATGGTTTTGACATTGTAGTGACAAAACACATAGTCATCATCTAGCATAGTTAGTTGGTCATCAAGTTATGAATGAGCTACTATTTAAGCTAAGTGCATAGTGCATGTTCAGTGAAAAATGTGGGTTGAGCAATTAGAGCATGTCAAGAATAATCTCTTGATAATACATGTCAAGTGATATGATAGCTAGTGTTGAACACTAGTAGGTGTCGAGCAATCGGTATGTGTCGAGTCAGTCAGGTGCCAGGAAAACAATGTATGCCAAGAAGTTAGCGTGTGTCGAGTGATGTAGGTGTCAAGAAATAGTATGTGCCAAGCCATTCAGATGCCAAACGAACAACATTAGAGCACAGTTAAGTCCAAACATCATGAGCCTATAGATGTTGAGTAACCAATCAATGACATAGATGTTTGTAATGGTAAAAACTTCTATGTAAACCATTTTTTGCTGACATAAACATGAATTTTTTATGTAAAGAGATAAGAAATAATTCATATCAAACATCCCTATGTGACCCATGTAGCCAATCAATAAAAGGGAAGATTAAGGTAGAAATAATAATCAACTAGAGTCATTGATTATGAATTAAGTTCATCTCCATGATTCCTATTTAAAGAGGTAAACCTTAAGGAGAGAAGAATGACAAAGATAGATACAAAGAAAAGTATCTTGTGTGAATGGAAGCATGGAGAAGATGTTTAATTGATGAATCATTATTACAGAACTAGTTGATGAGAACTAATTAGTTGAGATGTCAAGTAGTGAAAAGTTAGTAAAGATACATTAGATCATAAGGATCAAGATAAAAATTGGAAGGTGGAGACCTAATATCTAGAAAAGAGGTGCTAACTAAAGGATTAGGTACTAAATCATTTTGACAAGTGATACAAGGTAAATCTCTTAACAGAGTAGTCCTATCAAGATTTTGTAAATCTCCTAATAGAGTTCCTACTTAATTATGAAATGCAATCCATTAGTCAAGGTGGGACCTAATAGTATTTGTAAGCCTTTACTAGGGAAGAGCTCTCAAAGGGTAGATCATAGTTTAAGATAAAAACTTTGTAGCCATAATTGGCCACACTTTATTGATATAGTAGTGAAGATTTGTGGGTGTCATCTCCACCCCAATTTTACCTTCTCCTTGGATGGTTTCTAGGTAACCAAAATATTTTATGTTATGTATTGATTTATATTATGTTATGGATGTGATGCATGCTTACATATTTCAGTTTACATGTTAAGTTATGAGATGGATGATGGTGAAATTTTTTATGGTTAGAAGTTTTAAGTATTGATTCACCCCCCCACCTTTAGAACTTTGCAATTTTTATTTCCAAAAAATAGAGCATGCAAAATTAGAAAAGTATAATACCATTGTGAAAGGAGAATTAACACAAACTAAACATCAATTAGACAAGCTTTAATCCAATAATGAGAAAATTGATGAAAAAATATTTCACCAGAGACCTTCATATGATAAGACAAGTCTTGGACATCTTATAGGAGAAAAGTTAGCCAAGAAAGTTGAAATTAGTAAAGAACTAGATCTAGTTGTTGAAACCCCTAATCCTAAAGAAAGTGATCAAATTAAGATTGAATGAAGCATATCTAAAGAAGTTGAACTAGTTGATTTGTCTATAAAATATGATGAACCAAAGAAAATAGAACAAGTTGATGAACCTAAGCAAGTTGGATCATCTAAGGAAGTTAGACATGAATTTGAGGGTAGATGTTTCATATGTAATAAAGTTGGTCATATGAAGAGAGATTGAATAGGTAAGTCTTTTGAACCTATCACTAATTTGTATTGTTATAATTGTGATAGGTTTAAGCAATGAAGGTTGCAATCCCATAATTAATAAGAATTTAAAGAAAAATATTGAGATAATCTTGAAGATTAAGTTTGATGGAAGGAACATGAGAGTGGATTTGATTATGAATATTGGAGTTAGATTATTAAGAAAGATTGTAGGATATAAACTAAACCACAATTCTAGATTGAATTAACTGCCAATAGCATTCTTACATGCAACCTATGTAATGACAGTTGAGAAGAAGAAGGTGAACATGTGCAAAATCATTAGAGTACAACTTAGAAAAAATTATGAAGTTAAAGAAAATAAAGAATGTAGTTTTCATATTCAAATCACTATTGAAACACTTTTTTTTCCATGCAACAAAGCATTTTTCTGGAATGACAAATTGGGATGATAATGAATGTTCTATGAAGACAGTCACCCAGTGTTGTAGGGCAAGACTTGATGATGTTAGAGATATAGACATTGATAGGTTGAAGAAAGGTTTCCAATCAAAGATGAAGTAGAGATATAAAATTTCTCCCTCAATGGTACAAAGATGAGATTTATTTTATGGTAGAGACTGACACAACTTGTATGGAGGCATTAGAGCCTAGAGTAAAGTTTATTGAACCTATGGGCTATGCAAGGATTATCCTATAGTTTGAAAGGGATATTGAATGTCCAAGATGGGGTACTTATGAAGAGAAGATAAGGGAGTTTATTCTAAACTTCACAACAAGAAAATCAAGATGAATAAGGAGAAAAAGGTTGAATCCATCCTTAAGGATACATGCATGACAAGAGAAGATTTTAATGAAATCAAATGTATTTCCTTGGAGATAAATGCTAGTGGGAAATCTAAAGTGTTGGAAACTATACCTATTGCCATTGTAGTACAATCTAAAGTAGTGGTAGTAGTATGACCTACTGCATAGATACCTACTACACCTTATGCAGTAGCTGTACAAGATCAACTAGTCAAGGTACAATTTGGTCAAAAAAGAGAGGAAACCTAAAGATAATGTAATAGATGAATAGAGGAAATGAAAGAGATTAGTGACGGTTAAGAAAGAACCAATACAAAACCCTAAGAAAAGGGTCAATCAAACCATTAGTAGACCCAAAAATAGAAGGAAGACACTACAAGTCAGTGAGTCTAAAGAGTCATATGAAGAGACAGAAAAGGCATTAGAATAGGTAGTTGGATAAGGAAGGACACCAATTGGTAAGAAATCTTGGAAGCCTAAAGTAGAAAATCTGAATATGAAAATTATAAATAATGACAATTTTGTTCAATTAAATAAGTATTATAGTTTGTATAGTAATATAGATAGAAGAAAATTAGAAAATGCTAGACGGAGGAATATGATTTTAAGAAATAAGATGCTTGATAGTATCCAAAATTGGTGTTAGAATTTTCCTAAGGCAATAATTCAACACCAAGATCAAGAAGCTCAATAGATAGCACAAGAGAGACTAATGATGATCAAATGAGAATCTCAATAATGATCAAATGATAATGGATATCAATTGATTTGATGAATACATCATGGAAGTGCCTATATATAAAGGAAACTAGAATGACTAAGAGTCAGCAAAGAGATAAACATCACAACTAAGAACATGTCCACCAAGAGTGGATTATCCTCCATTGAGCATAGGATTTTGTGCGATGATGAGAGGATAAGTTTACATAGGTGTATCTCATAAATAGATTTTGTAGACACCATGTGCTCAAATAAATTGCTAACTCCTGTGTTTTCAATAAGACAACTCATATGACTATGCATATTTCTACGTAAACTTAAGTAAAGTGTAATAATAATTAATTATTTACACTAAAACCCCCCCTTAAGTGCAACTTATGGGAATGCACTTAAGCTCACAAAGATAATTGCAAGATGCAATTTGGGTCTTGGCTATTGGAAATCTAATTGAAAAATATTACTATCAAAGAGGGAGTTTGTTGTAAAGAAGGAAGATTGTTGATGAAGAATGTTTTCAATCATTATTTTCTCATTGATGTCAAACCTACTATTTTCTAGAATGACAATTGCTTATAAGATCCAAGTACTATCACTTAGTTGATTGATGAAGATGATTTATTCAAAAAGATGTAACAAAAGTACCTAAGGGAAAGATTGAGTTATAGTTTTGTAATGAAGTACAAGGATCGGGTAAGACATTGGTAAAATGATGTATTGACAATACACTTGAAGATACAAAGGTTGGTCACACTTAGAAACACTGGAAGGATAATTTGTAACAAAGCTATCTTCAAAGCTTGACGAAGTTCATTAGTGAGTGTTGAGCAAGCTAGTTCATGCTGAGCAGATTCTCAATTAGTGTCAAGCAAATAAAACATATAGTGTGTGCCGAGTGATACAGAAAGAGTTGAGCATGTTCAAGTGTTGAGAAAAGTAATAGGTGGCAAGCATTTGAACATTTAGTGGAAACCAAGAAAATCCATAGTAGGTGTCAAGCATCAGTAAAAATGTAGTTGGTGCCGAGTAATGCAGTATGTGCCGAGCACCATAATTTCTATAGTACCAAGCTGCTGCATTATTTCAAAACTCAAAGAATCACCAAATCTAAGTCGACAAGTTTGTTACCTTGAATTTTGTGAACTAGATGAAGGATAAGGATGATGAGATGGAGGCATAGAATTTTAGGTAAACCATTTTTTGGAAAATTCAAGAGGATTCTTCAAGATGTTTCTAGAAGAAACAAGATATGGGTTAGATTCATTGAATCCTACCTAATCCATTGGAACTAAAATTAAAGGAGGGAAGAATCAAGAAAGAAAATCATTTCCAAAATTTTATTTAAGGAGTCGTGAACGAAGAAGCAAAATTTTCTAGGTTGAAGTAGTTGAAGGGTGTCAAGGGGAAGATATTGAGAGAAGGAAGAATATAGCACAGAGACTCTGTTATGATAAGTGGTCAAATAGAAGATTGCACTAGTATATCAAGAATGAAGACTCAAGGAGACAAGCTTGAAAGGATAACAAGTTGTTAGAGGTGAAGAGACTAAAAGCCAAGAAAATTGTAAAGAGCTAAACAAAGATCTAAAATCTACAAGTTAAGTTGTGAGTCATATCAAGTCAAAAGCCCTCGTTGTTACTCTCTAACAATTGTGTCAACTAGGGTAAAATCCTATGTACTTAGGTTGGTTTAATAGCCATTTATAAATTATTTAACATTTTGGCATTCTGAGTTAATGTTCTAAAGTCCTCTAACTAGGCTCACTTTAAAAAAGGTGGTTAAATCCTTTAACCAGGTCACATTTAACAGTGTGTTGTAGCCTTTAATAGGGTAGGCCTTTCATAGGGCATCACTTCAGAAGAGTGAGAATTGAGTACCATGTTACTAGTGGTTTTTCCCAAATTGGGTTTCCATGTAAATCACTATGTTATGTGTTGATCTTTTATGAGTTATGCTTGCATGTTTATTTTTAGTAACTTGCTAAGTAGGAAATTCTAAGCTTGGATGAATGAACAGTTTGATGGGCTCACCTTACTTGGTGAAAAAGTTTTATTACGGTAATTGGACCTTGAATAACTAATTCAACCCCACCCCACTTCTTGTGCTCTCAGTTATTCTAAATCATTTCTAACAATTGGTACTAGAGCCTTTTGCTGATTTTGTTTAAAGGTACTAGAAGCAAGAAGATCAAAGATGTCCAAGATAGAAGTTCCTAAGCTAAACAAAGATAACTTGATTGCATGGAAAGGTTGATGAAGCTGCATCTTGGATCAATAAGTGACCTTACACAAACCTCAATTGAAGTAGAACATATTGATTCATTTGTACCCACTATAGAAGATATGAAGAAAAAGAAGGAGCACAATCAGGCAATGTTGGAGATTTCCTCTGCCCTTAATTATGCTAAATTCAATGACATCAATGGATGTGACTCTGCATTCAAGATGTGAAAATCATTGACTAATATTTATGGAGGATATCATAATGTTCAAAGAGCAAAAAGGGAAAGCCTCAAAGAAAATTTTGATGACATGAAAATGGAGGAAGGTGAGAATGTTTTGCAATATGCCTCTAGAATGAAAGAAGTAGTGAGTGCAATAAGAATTGTGGGTGCTCATTTGGAAGATGACACTATTAATAAAAAATACTTAAGAACCCTACTCCCTATCTATGCAATTAGAGTTTTAGCCATACAAGAATTAAGATGTGTACTAGGAAACACACTAACCTTTGAAGGTATAGTAGGAAGACTCACTGCATTTGAGTTTTCCAAATTTGACAACTACAAGCCTAAGAATCTTGAATCTGCTTTCAAGGTCAAGCTATCATTGAAAGATGTTGAGGAGGTGAAACCAAAGAATAAGGAGAAAAAGGTAAAGTATGCATCTAGTGATAGTAGCACAGATGAAGAGGATGTGGAACAATTGGAAGCACTAGTGGCTAGAAGATTTCACAAAGTCAAAGGATAATTCAAAGATAAGCTTCCTATCATTTGTTTCAATTGCAATGAAGTAGGACATATTATTGCAAGATGCACATAGAAGAAGAATTATAGAGAAGGAAACAAGAACAAGAATAGAAGAGAAGATGATAGGAGAGATTACAAAGATAAAGGTAAAAAGTGCTACATTGTTGAAGAAGAGGACTCTAATGAAAATGATGATGAGGTAGTCTATGTAGCCATGAAGGATGAATCAAATGAAGATAAAGAAATAGTACTAGTGACCTATGTGAACAAGAATGACAAATGGATCATAGATAGTGGATGCTCACATCAGATGATAGGAGACAAAAGTAAGTTTATTACCTTTACTTAGTATGATGGAAATAGTGTTAGATTTGGAAATGATGCTCCATGTCTAATCAAAGGAAAAGGTCCTATTAAACTTACAAAAAAAATATCATGTGACAATGCATACTATGTTGAAGGCTTAAACTATAATCTACTAAGTGTAACACAATTAGGAAATAAAGGTTGCAAAGTAGAATTTGGAAACAAAACTGCCAAAATCTATAACACTGATGGGAATCTAATAAGAAAAGGAAAATAGACTAGGAGTAATTTGTTTTACCTAGATATGGAAGATGCAAACTGTCTTATTGTAAAACTTGATGATGTGTGGCTATGGCATAAAAGGTTATGTCATGTTAACTTTGATAATCTGATTAGCATTAGCAAAAAGAAGAAAGTCAGAGGTTTTCCTAAGTTGAAGAAGCTCAAAAATACAATGTGAAAACAATGTCAACTCAGAAAGATGACCAAGTCAAGTTTCAAAAGCAAAGTCTACTCTTCCAAAGAAGTACTAGAGCTAGTCCATACTGATTTATGTGGCCCAATAAAAGTGCAAAGCTACCAAGGAGACAAATACATAATACTATTTGTAGATGACTATTCTAGGATGATGGCTGCCATGTTCTTAAAGAAAAAATCTGATGCATTTCAAATGTTCAAGTGGTATTTGGCCAAGGTTGAGAAGGAAACAAGAAAGAGTCTAAAGTACTTGAGATTAGATAGAGGAGGAGACTTTACATCAAAAGAATTTGAGACATTTTTCAATGATAAAGGAATTAAAAAACAAACATCAGCACCAAGGACTCCCCCATAGAATGGCATTGCAAAAAGAAGGAATAGATCAATGATAGACTATTGCAAAACATTAATGATGCAAAAATATGTTGCTTTGAAGTACTGGAGAGAAGCAATAAGTATTGTTGTGTACACCTTAAATCAAGTACAAGTCAAGAAAGGTACAAATGCAACACCTTTTGAACTATGGTATGGTCACTCATCCAATGTAAAACATTTCAAAGTGTTTGTTTGTAAATGCTATACTCGCAAAGACTCTAGGAATGGCAAGTTTGATTCAAAGAGTGATGAAGGCATATTCCTTGGATACTCCACTAGAAGAAAAGAATATGAGTGTTTGAATACTAACACTAACAAGATTGTGGAAAGTGCAAATGTAAATTTTGATGAACACGCAGAAGTCCAAGTTGATGAATCCAAGAAACTAGAAGATTTTAGATCTTTTGTATACTTCTATGAAGGTATGACTATTGAAGATGAAGCTGCAAAGAAAGTTTCAATATCAGCAAAGTCACGGATAGTGAATGTCAAGTTGCATTCAGAAGCTAAGTTGCAAACTGAAGAAAATACACATTCTGATTTTGAAATCAGTACACATGAGAGAGATGATGAAATACCAGACAAAGATGTGCACAGTGACTATGAAGTTGAAGGACCAAATATGAAAAGAAGGATAGAATCAAGATGATCCAAATATGTGAGAAGACATCACTTTGTAGAAAAAATCATTGGAGACAATGAAGCTAGACCAATGACAAGAAATGGACTAAGGAATGAATCAAGCCTACTGAGCAAGATTGAGCCCAAAACAATGAAAGATGCACTACAAGATGATAATTAGCACAAAGCTATGGAAGAAGAGATAGATTAGATTGAGAAGAACAAAACTTGGACCTTAGTCCCAAGACAAGCTGATAAAAATGTGATTGGTACCAAATGGGTGTTTAGAAACAAGCTAGATGAGAATGGTGAGATTACAAGAAATAAGGCCAGACTAGTCTGCAAAGGTTATCGAAGGATTGGATTATGGGGAAATATTTGCCCCTATTGCAAGAATGGAAAGAGTAAGGACATTACTTGCATATGCTACCTACAAAGGTTCCAAGGTCTACCAAATGGATTTGAAGTTTTCTTTTTTGAATGGTATACTAGAAGAGGAAGTCTACATGGAACAACTAGGGGGATTTGTAGATGACAAAAACAAGGATATGGTCTAAAAATTGCATATAGAACTCTATGGTTTGAAGCAAGCACCTAGAGCATGGTATGAGAGACTTCACAAATATCTTGTGAAGATTGGATTTGGGAGAACAGATGACAACAACAACCTGTATATCAAGGTAGAAAAAGGTAAAGACATTTTGATATCTAAAATCTTTGTTGATGATATAATATTTGGAGAAAAAGATGCCCTATGCAAAGATTTTGCTGATCAAATCAAACATGAGTTTGAAATGTCAATGTTTGGAAAAATTAAATTCTTTGTTGGATTGTAAGTACACCAATTGAAGCATGATATATTTTTGACTCAATCAAAATACATCAAGGAGATACTTAATAAATTTGGCTTAGAAGATTCAAAACCAATCAGCACACCAATGGTAATAGGACATAAGTTATACAAGAATGACGAGTGAGCTAAAGTAAATCAAACAATGTATAGATCAATGATTGGATAGTTGTAGTATGTTGTGCATAGTAGACTAGACATTGCATTATCTATTGGAATAGTGGCAAGATTTTCTACAAACCCAAGAGAAAATCATCGAATGGCAATAAAAAGAATATTGAGGTACCTAAAAGGAATAGATTAATTTGGCTTATACTACAAGAGGAGTGAAAATTTTGAGTTGAAAGCCTACACTGATGTAGATAACGGAGGTAATATTGATGACAAAAAAAGTACCAGTTGAGGAGCACTTTTCTTAGGTAAAAGATTGGTTACTTGGAATAGCAAAAAACAAAGTTGTACCTCATAGTCAATAGCAGAAGTTAAATATGTTGTTGTTGCTATCAACTACAATAATATTGTATGGATCAAACGTCTGCTACAAGGTATGAGGGAAGAGGTAACTAAACTTGTGATAATCTATTGTGATAACACAAGTGCAATCAACATATCAAAGAATTATGTGATGCATGCCAAAACAAAGCATATTGCAATTAAGCGTCACTATGTAAGAGAATTGGTGGAAGATAAGCAAGTAAGGATGGAATATGTCAGCTCAAAGGAACAAATTGTTGACATTTTCACAAAATCACTATATAAAGATGCATTTGAGTATCTTAGAGGTAAGTTAGGAGTGTTTCATGTCCCCTTTTCAAATAATTAAAAAATAATAATCTTTGCTAAGACAGGCAGGCCCAAGAAAGTGAAGTTTCAGAAAAAGGGGGTTAATCTTTGGAAACCGTTAGACTAATAAATAAAAATTATTATTAAAATATGTTTCATTAACCTCTCTTGGACATGAGTTACAGTTATGCCCTCTTTTAAGGGGTTTGGAGGCATTTTTGGGCTGATTCGAGAACATGATTTTTGCTCATTCTTTGTTATTCTTCAGAGGTTGCCAAACCTGTGGAGAAGGAGACCCAAGAATGGGAGTTTGCAGGTTTCCACGGAGACCCAAGAACGAGAGTTTGAAGCCATTCCATGTGCATGCTCAGACAGAGTTTGCCTTTGTGCTGAACAGTGCAGATTTGTGGGTTTTTGGGTGTGTTTTTTGCATGAGTTTGGTGTTTTTAGTTGAGCATTTCATATCAGTTTTGGTTGCTGCTGTATTTTAGACTTTAAGCTATTAAAATAGATTTGAATATATGTATTTGGATGTGATTAAACTTCTGAGATAGTTTATTAGTTTTTTTGTGGTGTTTTCGGGCATATTTTGTGCTATTTCGGGAGCCCGATGAGCATAGTTTTTGTCCTACATTTTTGAGCTGTTGTGTAAAGGCTATACAGATCTAGAATGTCAATTTGTAGGCTGTTATTTTGCTGAAAGTTCTGTAAAAATTTCCATTTTCAGATTTATTAATAATTTGTGAAGTTGTGAAGCTTTTAGCACTATTTTCAGCATACCCAATTTGGGGTTTCTTGAGAAATTTGGAGGATCTTTGTGATATTAGTTGTTTGATCTTAAAGATCTGATTAAAGGTTGGAAATATCATACAAAATGAGAAAAGGGACATTGTAGTGGTATCAGAGCCATGATCTTGCCAGCCTGAGGGTTTGTAGAAGTTTGCAGGTCAGTTTTGACAACTACCCAGATCTTGCATTTCAGTTTTGAGAACTACCCAAATCTTGCATGTCATAATTTATGGTTGCATGTTGCTTCTAATCAGATACATGTCAAAATTTATGGTTGCATGCTACTTCTAATCATTTTCATGTTAGTTCCTAGTGAATTTGGTGGTTGTAGAAGTTTGCATGTCAGTTTTGACAACTACCCAGATCTTGCATGTCATAATTTATGATTGCATGTTGCTTCTAATCAGCTACATGTCAAAATTTATGGTTGCATGCTACTTCTAATCATTTTCACGTTAGTTCTTCATGAATTTGGTGGTTGCATGTTACTTCTAATCAGTTGCATGTCAAAATCTATGGTTGCATGATACTTCTAATCATTTGCATGTTAGTTCTTGGTGTTTGAAGAAGTTATATCCTATTGGGGTTACACTCTACTTTATCTAGAATGGACAGGTATAGTACAGAGTCTCAGAGGACTCGATCTTGGAAAATTGATAACCAGAGTCAAAATAGTAGAAAGGATGGTTATTTAGACATTCAAGATAAACTTATGAAAATAAGCCATGACATGTCTGAACAGTTGATTAAGCACCATCGTATAATGAATGACATGTTTTCTGACCTAGCTAAGGTGGATAAGTTGACTGAATTTCTATTTGGCAGATTTTCTCATAAGACAGATGACACAATTCCTAAGAATTTGCATGAGGAGTTTGAGAAACTAGCTGATAGCCAGGTAGAGGTCTCAGATTCTACTCTGCCACAGGAGGTGGTGGGAAAGGATATTACATTGATTGATAGTAACGGTCAACTTGATACTCAAATTGAGACAATTGTTTACAGGTCGTCAAAGGGTGATGCCACAGGTATTCAGGATGGTATAGTTACAATAGGCAGTGACTACAGTGTAGTGGGTTCAGATGATGATTATGAGGATGTTGTTGTGTAGGATGGTGAGATACATGGTAGAGATGAGCAGACATTGAGCATTCATGACTTTGCTGAGAAAGAGTACCAGGAATAGTTAGATGCTTCATCACATGAGGTTGAGGCTGGTAGTACTTCACATGATTTTTCCAGCCAGCTGAAGGTGAACAAAGATAGTATTGTGACTTCATTATCTCATCATGATAGGTATGTGGAGTTAGTTGGTATTGGTCATATTACTTAGGTGAGGAGTTTGCTTGAGTTACCAGTTGATTCTAGTTTACAGATATGGACTCGAGATTTTTATATTGGCATTTGGGATTTATTTGACTGGAGATCTTTAACACTTTTTGGTAGCAGTGTTTGTTTGGGTGCTATCATGGATTTGATTAGCAGATTACATGGTGTTGTCTTTTCTTGTGCCAGTATCTTGTCTGATGTTGGTATTAGTTTTTATACACCAATGTTGGGCTTTGTTCATATATCTAGTCGACCATACTTGCCTGAATGTGCAGATGATATTTCATATTTGGCAGTGTGTATAGACGAGTCCCAGGATCATATTGGCATTGATGACATCCAGGAGGATGCAGTGGGCAGTTTTGAAGACTTAGTTTCCTTGGGTATAGAGGAGTTGGACAGCAATGCTAATGTTTTTGATACTCCGTATGTTGATATGAGCTTTAGATTTGATTCACAGAATATGGATGGTAATACTCTAGAGACTAGTAACTTTGAGGATACTCCTTTAGACAGTGCATCAGAGGAGATTTGTAGGAGACAGTCAAGCCAGTGCCATCATGTGTCTAATCAGTTGAGAGTTAGTGACCAAGACATTGCTATCACTTCCCAGCATTTCGATGTTTCTCGTCAGTTGTTAGCAGTTTATGGATGGTGTTCTCCTACTAGTGATGAGCAGGGAGGCAGTTATCTTTCCTTGACAGAGTTCCACTCTTTATGGGAGGCTATTTGGATTTTGAGACAGAATTATATGTAGTTGGTAGCCGATAGAGATTATCTTATGGAGTGGGGTAGTACAACATATGATGCATTGTTGGCCAAGGAAGATGAGGTGAGTGAGCTTACTGAGAAGCTTGAGGTGACTTCTAAGATTCTTGAGAGTACCCAGTTGGCTTTCAAGGAGTCACAGTTTCATTTGGCTAAGGTGACCATGGAGTTAGAGCAACTACAGTCTTTACTTGATTCTATACAGTCACAAGCTATGGTGTTTGGTGATCCGAGGATGTCCATGGCCGAGATTGTCAGAGACAGTGGAGATGGGGATGCATACATCTTTGATACTAACATTGGCATATCAGGTTCATTCCCACTAGAGTCAGGTTTAGTTGAGTTGGGCATTGTAGCAGATTGTTGTATGCCTGACATGGTGGTGGCCTCTAGTACTGATGGCATGAAGACTAGAGATGTATCAAAGATCATGTGTGATGTTGGTGAGTTGGCAATTAGCATGGTTCCTGCTAGTAATACTACTCCCTTGGTGATATCTTCGGAGGTAGTAGTCAGTTCCAACATGGTTAATGATCAATTGCAGTTAGTTTCATCTAGATTACAGTCTCAGCCACTGACTAAGATTGGCGCATTCTATCGGCATTACACTATGAGGTATGCTCATCCATTTACCTTTGATGACCATGCTGATGAGATGATGATACAAAGATGTACTTTGGTTCCTAGTGCTTGTCATCAGTTATGGGATAGTTTGACGTCTCAAGATGAGAGTTGTGATGGGCATGACATGGTGATAGGTTCTACAGTTGATAGCTTGATAATACATGACTTAGAGCAGGAGTTTCAGAGTGATGCTTCAGCGGGTGTTGTTATTGATTCTAATCCTTTGGCTATGACATCTCCTGACTTAGCTGGTGATCAGTCACAGTGGGTTGTATCACTTGTTCATGGTGAGCTGTTGACTCAGGTTGGTTTGTTTTATCAACTTTATATTGCAAGGTATGTACATCAGTTAGCATTTGATCCTTGTGTTGAGGAGTTGATGGCAGGAAAATTTGGTTTGGGTTCCAATTCTTGCTAAAAACCTTGTGATGGCTTTTCACCATCAGGGGTGCATGGTAGTTATGGTTATGAGATAGTGGTTGGTGATCTACAAAGTTATGTTGACTGCAGGCGTTGTATAGTGTGTGGATTCTCCATACTTGGTACAGTTTCATTTGGGAGCATTCACCATTGTTGCAGAGTTGGATTGTACATTTCATATAGGCCAGTGGAATGCATTGATGGTATTTACTGTGTTGGTAGTCCACTTTACTTGGATTTTGATGTTCTAAGAGTTTGTGTCTTATGGGTTTCTGACTGTGGAAGTTGTGATTTTGGAGTTTGGTTGAGCTATAATTGTCAGTTTTATTATGGATTCCTCTTGGTCATATTGCAGAGGATATTGCAAGAGCCTGTGTTAATTGGTAGTAGTATAGTTCATGACTACATTTGGGATCCAGGTGGATTGATTGGTTTATTGTTTAGCCATTGCTTGAGGACAAGCAATGTTTGGGAGGGGAGGACTTGTCATGTTACCTTTTCAAATAATTAAAAAATAATAATCTTTGCTAAGACAGGCATGCCCAAGAAAGTGAAGTTTTAGAAAAAGGGGGTTAATCTTTGGAAACCGTTGGACTATTAAATGAAAATTATTATTAAAATATGTTTCATTAACCTCTCTTGGATGTGAGTTATAGTTATGCCCTCTTTTAAGGGGTTTGGAGGCATTTTTGGGCTGATTCGAGAACTTGATTTTTGCTCATTCTTTGTTATTCTTCAGAGGCTGCCAAACCTGTGGAGAAGGAGACCCAAGAACGGGAGTTTGTAGGTTTCCAAGGAGACCCAAGAATGGGAGTTTGCAGGTTTCCAAGAAGGCTAAGGATGGGAGTTTGAAGCCATTCCATGTGCATGCTCAGACAGAGTTTGCCTTTGTGCTGAATAGTGCAGATTTGTGGGTTTTTGGGTGTGTTTTTTGCATGAGTTTGGTGTTTTTAGTTGAGCATTTCATATCAGTTTTGGTTGCTGATGTATTTTAGACTTTAAGCTATTAAAATAGAGCTGAATATATGTATTGGGATGTGATTAAACTTTTGAGATAGTTTATTAGTTTTTTTGTGGTGTTTTCGGGCATATTTTGTGCTATTTCGGGAGCCTGATGAGCATAGTTTTTGTCCTACATTTTTGAGCTGTTGTGTAAAGGCTATACGGATCTGGAAATATCAATTTGTAGGCTGTTATGTTGCTGAAAATTCTGTAAAAATTTCCATTTTCAGATTTATTAATAATTTGTGAAGTTGTGAAGCTTTTAGCACTATTTTCAGCATACCCAATTTGGGGTTTCTTGAGAAATTTGGAGGATCTTTGTAATATTAGTTGTTTGATCTTAAAGATCTAATTAAAGGTTGGAAATATCATACAAAATCAGAAAAGGGACATTGCAGGGTGATACCCCTATCCAAGGCTATTTGAAGAAAAATAAAGACAAACCTACATCAAATGAGTTGCCCTAAGTAATCAAAGTACTAAAATTCCAAACAAGTTACAAGCAAGGTGATAGAGGGAGAAAATTGGAGTCCCTACAAATACTTGCAATTCAAGATGCTAAAATAATATGTCTTTGTCATTGTTGTCAAAGAGGGAGAAATAGAAGAAATTGATCAAATCTACAAGATCAAATGGACAGAGGGAGAAGTAGCTGATACCAAAATAGCAGAAAATGATCAATGCATGTAGAAGGAGAAATAATGTAAGAGGGAGTTAGGAGTAGTACAAGATCAAAGTGAGAAATAGTAAGCCACAGAAAAGAAGGAGAATAAGAATATTTAGATATTTAAAGGGGAAATAGCAGCTTAGAGAGAGAAAATAGTGTAGACAAGAATCAATTAGAGAAATAGCAAAACAAAAAGAGAGAAGACAACTTATCAGCAAAGAATTCAGAGGGAGTCATATGCTAGTTGTTGATAGAATGAATAGTTTTGAATAAAATTTATTTTTGGTATTTGATTTACTATTTTAACCTAGTTAGCATTTTGATAACTTGGTTGATCAGTTTGGTTTTCCATCAATGCCACAAAGAGGGAGATTGTTGGAAATGTGATTGAAAAATATTACTATCAAAGAGGGAGTTTGTTGCAAAGAAGGAAGATTTTTGATGAAGAATGTTTTCAATCATTGTTTTTTCACTGATGTAAAACTTTTTATTTTTCTAAATGAGAATTGCTTATAAGATCCAAGTACTATCACTTAGTTGATTGATGAACAGGATTTAATCAACAAGATGTAACAAAAGTATCTAAGGGAAAGGTTGAGTTATGGTTTTTTAATGAAGTACAAGGATCAGTTAAGACATTAGTAAAATGATGTATTGACAATACACTTGAAGATATAGAGGTTGATCACATTCAAAAACACTAGAAGGATAAGTTGTAACAAGGCTATCTACAAAGCTTGACTAAGTTCATTAGCGAGTGTCGAGCCAGCTACTTCATGCCAAGAAGATTCTCAGTTAGTGTTGAGTGAATGAAAAATCTACTATGTGCCAAGTGATATAGAAGGAGCCAAGTGTGTTTAGGTGCTAAGCAAAGTAACAAGTGTCGTGCATCAAAAAATTTAGTGGATGCCGAGCAAATCCATAGTAGGTGTCAAGCATCAATAAAAATGTAATTGGTGCCGAGTAAGATAGTATGTGTTGAGCACTAGAATTTCAATAGTGCCAAGCTGCTGCATTATTTGAAAAGTCAATGATTCACCAAATCTGAGTTGACAAGTTTTTTACCTTGAATTTTGTGAACTAGATGGAGGATAAGGATGATGAGCTGGAGGCACAGAATTTGAGTTAAACCATTTTTGGGCAAATTTAGGAGGATTCTTCAAGATGTTTCTAGAAGAAAAAAGATATGGGTTAGATTCATTGAATCCTACCTAATCCATTCAAGCTAAAATTAAAGGAGGGAAGAATCAAATGGGAAAAGCATTTCCAAACTTCTATTTAAGGAGTCACGAACCAAGAAGCATGATTTTTTGGGTTGAAGTGGTTGAAGGGTGTCAAGGAGAAGACATCGAGAGAAGGAAGAACAATGCATAGAGACTCTACTTCAATAAGTGGTTAGATAGAAGATTGCACCAGTACATTGAGCATGAAGACTCAAGGAGACAAAGCTTGAAAGGAGAACAAGTTGCTAGAGGTGAAGAGACTAAAAGCCAAGAAAATTGTAAAGAGTTGAACAGAGATCTAAAATTTGCAAGTTAAGTTGTGAGTCATATTAGGTCAAAATCCCTTGTTGTTACTCTCTAACAATCATGTTAGCTAGGGTAAAATCCTATGGACTTAGGTTGGTTTAATAGCCATTTGTAAATCCTTTAACAAGGTGGCATTCCAAGTGAATATTCTAAAGTCCTCTAACCAGGCCCACTTTTAATAGGGTGGTTAAATCCTTTAAGCAAGTCACATTTAATAGTGTGTTGTAGTCTTTAATAGGGTAGGCCTTTCATAGGGCATCACTCCAAAAGAGTGAGAATTGAGTAGCATGTTACTGGTGGTTTTTCCCAAATTGAGTTTCCACATAAATCACTGTGTTATGTGTTGATCTTTTATGAGTTATGTTTGCATGTTAATTTTTAGTAACTTGCTAAGTAGGAAAGTCTAAACTTGGATGAATGAATAGTTTGATGGGCTCACCTTACTTGGTGAAAAAGTTTTATTTGGAAAATTGGACCTTGAATAACTGATTTACCACCCACCCCCCCTACCCACCCCCCACACCCCCCCCCCCCTCTCAATTACTCTAAAGCATTTCTAACACCAAGCTACTAGGCTATGTTAGGTACCCATGTAAAAATGCAATGAAATACATACAATATGATGCAATGCAATGTAATGCAATCTCTTTGAAAATGGAGAAAGAGGAAAAACCTCATGGAAAAAACCTCCTCCAAAAAGAGAGATGAAGAAATACAAGATGCATGCAAGGATGGAGTAATCAAGACCCCCCTAGTATGGCATACATCAAGCATGTTTAAGCATATATCCCCCATAAGAAAAATACATGATGATATCCCCCCCATATTAAATAATCTCTTGCAAGGATTTCATGAAGATGAAAAAATATCGAATGCCTAAAAATGACATTTCTCCCTTTAGGAAGAAGATACACCAAGTATAGGTGCAAGTATACTTCCCATTGTGGATAGGAAGATGGATGAAGAGTCCATATGTAGTATGCTACGGAAGTTGGATCTGAAGTTTTCTCATATGTTGACAAGTCCTTGATGAATGTAGATGCCACAAGACAATCTAGTGGATACCCAAAAGAAGGTGGCAAACAAGGTAAGATGTCCATGCATGAAAGTGAATCAAACTCCAAAGATAAGGAATCATCCTTATAGGAAGATATGGGAAGAGAATCAATGTAGCCTCCCCTCAATGATGAATGCACACCCATGAAAGAAGATCTTTGATGACTAATGAAGTTGCACCATGAAAATTGATTGATGTTCCTCCTTGTAGGAAGAAGTGATGTTATAGGTGTAGTAGAGAATGCTCCCCAATTAGTAGGAAGAATCCTCAAAAGTTATGATGTCTAAGGAAATTGGAATACAATCTCCAAAGATTGATATGTCTCCTTTGAAGTAAAAGAGTCCTCCTCCAACTATTGAAAAGAAGTGTCCATAATCATGTCAGTCTCAAAAGAAAGATCAAGTGGTTGAGGGTCATAGTGTTCCCTTGCAACAAGTGAAGAATAATTCTCCTCAAAAAAGAGAAGATGGATGTCATCAATAATGTCTCCCACATCTTCAATGTAAGACTCAAAAAACAATAGTACAATGTCTGGAAGGAAGTCATCCCATGAAAACTTAAATAAGAAGACATGGTGTTTCCTATTGCACTAAATCAGGAGCATCTATGGAAGGAACTAGATCAGTAGAAGCAAAAGGAGCATCAGGAGGTATGGTCTCAACTAGAGTTTTAGGTATCAGAAATAGAGCAACTAGTGGTAGCATGTCCTCTAGTAATGGAGGGACTCGTGGATCTCCATATGCTTCCCAAAGACACATCTAAATGTCATGAGGATTACTTGCCTTAATAAGAGGAGAAAAATATTCCTTACTCGTACTATTATAAATAAAGTGAAGAAGAACGGAAATATGTCTCCAATTAGTATTAGGTGGAAATATCTTCAAATATAGATAAGGAAATAGTTCCTTATGTTCTCTTAAATGATCAATAATCAAAGCACCCCATTTCTAATAGTTCTTTTTTGTCAATTTGAATCTTAAACCAAAGTGACACTTTGGACATGACTCCATGAGATCAAATAATGTATGCACCTCCAAAATGTAAAAAAGAAATCAAAGAAACCCCAACCCCCCCCCCCCCTAATGCATGACTTGGAAATTTATATTTATTGCAATTACAAAGGCCACTTGCCAATTTAGGGCCTAGGTGGACTTCTAATTTTGCTAGTTACAATAACAAATATGAAGCTATATCATACTCAACAATATAACACACAAGATATCTCAAGGATCTAATTAATTAAAAGTGCCAATAGGCCAAAATGAGACCAAAATTGGAAAGTACTATGTCTACTAAAAACTACTCCAAACTGATACTAGATCTTGAAAGTAGACAAAAAATCATGCACTTTAAAAAAAAAGCACTTGAATATGTGTCCAAATGAGCCTAAACTAATCTTTTGAAGTTGCAAAAATTGGGATTTTCAGTTTGTAGAAAAAATTAGGAACAAAGATCTCAAACATCTTGCACGATTGTGTAGATCACAAAATTCTACCAAAAAAAAAAAAATTACTCTAAGAAAGGAGTCCATATGAGGGAGATATCACTGTTTGAAAATCACCTCTATAATTATTTTTCCTAAATCACCATTGTCACACCTCCAAAAAAATAAATGACTCTAGATTTCACCTTAGATGTTTGATTTTGATGAAACAAAAGTCAATTTGGGGGTTTTTCGACCTTCTTAATGTGATACCAATATCTAATTTGCACTAGCAAGCTCCAATCTTGACTTGGAAATTTTTTTTCTTTCTAATGGTTATGCAATGAAGCTCCCATGGCTCTAATACCATGTAAGAATTTGGTATAGCTTTGGTACCATGTAAGAATTTGCCTAAGGAAATAATTCAACACCAAGATTAAGAAGCTCAATAGATAGCATAAGAGAGACTAATGATGATCAAATGAGAATCTCAATAATGATCAAAATGATAATGGATATTAGATGATTTGATGAATACATCATGGAAGTGCCTTTATATAAAGGCAACTAGAATGACTAGGAGTCTACAAAGAGATAAACATCACAACTAAGCACATGTCCACCAAGAGTGGATTATCCTCCATTGAGCATAGGACTTTGTGCAATGATGAGAGGATAATTTTACATAGGTGTATCTCATAAAGAGATGTTGTAGACACCATGTGCTCAAATAAACTACTAACTTCTATGTTGTCAACTAGATGACTCATATGATTACACATATTCCTAAGTAAACTTAAGTAAAGTGTAATAATAATTAATTATTTACATTAGCAATAAAATACTAGAAGATCTATATAATAGAATGATAAACAAGAAGGGAGGAGTAGTGGAAAAAGATACAAAATCGAGAGAGAGTATGCTTGAGAAATTGTGTGAAGTTAGCACAAATAAGGATATAGAAAATATTTTGAAAGGAATTGAGCCTTTGTTGAGGAATAAAAGAAGAGTAATTCTTCTTGTGGGTGGAAACTATGAAGAAGTAAAGAAGGAGACTAAAGAATTTATAGTGAAGTATATGAATTCTATGCTGAAGACCACTAAGGAGAGTGTGCAGCCTAAAACAAAAAGTCTTGTATATGTTGAGGCTAGTACTCCTAGTGATGGTGATGAAGAAGGTCAGGAAATTTAGTTGACTAACTCACCTCCTCATATAGTCATTGGTATTGAACCCATGCAAGTGGATAGTATGCATATAACTATAGATACTAAAGAGAACCATTTTGCAATATATGGGATAAACATATTTGGCAATATTATTGCCTACTCTAGCTCTCATGAAGAGGATGGTAGTGAGCAAGAAGAGAGAAAAGAAGAGGAGAAAAAAGAAGAAGAAAAAAAGGAGAAATAAAGAGAAGAGGAAGAAAGAAAGAGAGAATAAGAGAAGGAGGAAAAGAAACAATGGGAAGAAAAGAAGAGTACCAAACTGAAAGTAGTTACCCTAATTCCACTAGAAACTCTAGTAGTAGCAGCAATAACAACAATAGTCACTCTATTACCTATAATATCTGATGAGAATGATTATTAGAAAGGATTATTGAGCTCCTTGATCAAGTTACTTGAAAATAATAAATCAATGAAGACCTTGGAGATAATATTGACAAAAGTTTTTGAAAGGATGTAGAGGACAATACAAACAACTATTGCAAAACTAGACTTACAAAAAAAGGCAAATGAATTAGGAAAATCTTTTGATGCATAATTCACAACCTTGGCCCAATATTGCTTCAATAAAAGTGCACAAAAAAAATGATGTGTTAGTATTTGATGAAATATGCAAAAATGTCAAAAATGATTTGAAAACATTGGATGTGTGCATCAAAGAACCAAGCAAGAGCATAGATGAAGGTGAGAAATTGTATGGACAATGCACACTATCATACAATTATTTATCAGAGTTTGATAATCTACTCAAAAGAGAAATGGGTGAGCTTCAAACACTCACTACCAGATTATAGCAACCATAGGTAAATATTGAAGATATTGGGATAGAAATGGAGAAGATTTACAATTCTATTAGAGGCATTGAGTCTGATAAGGAAAAGGTAATAAGGAGATTCTATATCCTTCAAGAATATTTGTCACCCAAAGTAATCATTTTGTAGAGGTAATGTGAGGAGTGTCTTGCAGCTAAGGTATCCTATGAAAAATTTTCCTACACTAACTTAAGTGGAGTTGAACTGGCATCCTATGCACTTTGCACAGTCATTAATATATCTGGCATAGTTAAAAAGACTTGGAGGAAGGACCTTCAAAAACTACAAATTGGCTTTGCATATTGTATATCTTGAATGTCAAGTTGAATAGAAGAAGTCAACAAATTTTGTTTGTATAGATTTTTGACACCTTTGTCATTGATGTCAAAGAGGGAGAAGTAATATATGTAAGGGAGAAGTATGTATATGTATATGTAAGGGGGAGCTTAGCTATGTATTTAAGGATGCATTGTAAAGGAGTGATAATGAATGTAATGATCCATCAAGACATGAATAAAATTTTCAAGTTTTGAAGGAAACTTTGAGTAGTTACTTTTTGAATTTATTATTGTTTTGCATGACATCATGTTGTTGTTAATGCCAAAGGGGGAGATTGTTGGAAATATGGCTAGATAGATGTATGTGTATTGTCACTTATGGAAATATATATTTATTATTTCAATTATGTAATTAGAGTTAGAAAATTGACTAAGTGTTGGATAGTTTGTAGCAATACAGAGATAGATATGGTATGTACATATGTCACTGCATAGATCTGTATGGACTATATGATGTAAGGTACAAAGGAAATACTCATATAGGTAATTATCAAAGAAGATCAAAGCATGTTAGTAAAAAGTAAATTTTATGGCTTAAGGAATCATTTTGGTAACAAAATAGTTACTTAATCATGATAAGCCAACATTCTAAGTTATAATTAGTCAAGCATGTGAAAGAATAAAGGCCCACTTAGCATAGTTTTGTTAATTTGCAAGGCATAAGTAAAGATCATATCTTACATAGTAAGTCTAGAAGTATGCATGTGATGCAAACTTTTGTGAAGAAAGTACAAGTGATATGCAAGCCTTATGTGATATGAAATCTGATGTATGATTAGATCAAGTGTGAGATATGACAGTAAGACAAGTATTGTATGCATACCTATTCTTGTGAAGAAACTTATTTGTATATTGCAGGTTAAGGTAGTGGGCTCTTCTTGCATACATTGTGTTTGATCTAGACCAACTCCTCATAGGGTTGAGGCTTTTAACAGGGCCTAGTCCTCTAACAAGGACTCAAGAAACTATATGTATTTCATAGACTCCTAAAAAGGTCAATATCCTTAACAAGATTCTTTTATTTAGTGAATCATCTTATGGGTATCATCCCCAGCAGGGTTTTCTCTAGTTAAACGATAATTCTCTCTATGTATGGCTATATTTACTATTCAACATTATTGATTTAGTTTCATATGCAAGTTATAAAGTAATTAACAATATTCAATTTTGGGCAAAAGATTGTAGAATATTGATTCACCCCCACAAGCCCCCCCCACCCCCCCCTTTAGTATTATCTACTTCTAACAAGAGAAATAGTAGAATTTTCTTTCCCAAACTATACAAAAACATAGAAAGGAAAAATACATGCATAATTCACAAGAGAAGAACACACTAGAACTTATTGTGATTCACTACAATTGCAGCTATGTCTACATTGAGCAAAGGAATTGAATTAAATTAAAAAAATGGAGTTTATAATGATACTACAACAATGTGTATGAGAGGGTATATTTTAAGAAACCCCTGATTGGGAAAACATGTAAAAACTTGGCAAAAGGTGTAAAACTCCTGACATGAAAATTAATTTTATTGGCGAGAATTTTGATTTACAAAGAAGAATCAATTTTAATGGTGAGAAGCCCTCTATGAATAGTTCTTTACCTTCCAATTCAAACATGAAATCTTATTTAATTAGAATATAAATATACTTATATTTTTACCAAAATGCAATTGCTAGTCATGCTCAAAGAAATTCGATACATAACAAGTAAATTTAAGAAGAAAAATGTCCTTAATCAAATTATAAATCAAATTATAAATAAATTATGTATCTCTCTTTTAGCTATATGTCTTTATGAGGATCTAATTATAACTAACTTACAAAGAAAAAATTACATTCATGTAGAAAGGACTTGAACACGAAGATTGACATTGATAAGAAAAAATTCAATAAACATTACCATAAAGAAATGGGGCCAATGCAAAGAAAAGTCTTCATGTATGCCACATTTTTTATCCATGATTTATGTTACCAAAATTGATGACTAATAGATGAAGGGTTAGAATTAGTGTGAGAATTCACAAACATCACTCTTAATGTAGAAAATGAAAGAGTAACAAACAAATGATTAACCTATGAGAATCACATAAGACTATGTTGATGACAATCTTTTCTCTAAATGCATGAACAATAAATGGAAGGGGATGTTTTGATGTAGTTTATTCTCCATGGATGAAGACAATTTATTGATAATAGAGGATGGAAACTAGTCACATAACACACAGATGTAAACTAGTTACATAACACACAAATGTATGTGGTTTGGTCGTAGCCTACGTCCATGGGAGAAGGAAGAGAGAGTGTTATTATTCATAGTAGTAAGAATGGAGATTAAAATAGCTCTATATATAGAGATACATTAGCCTTAATTAGTGGTAGAAAAATTAGAGGCACAAATTAAGGAGAATCACACAAATTATATGCTCTCTATAAATAGCTCAAGTAACCAACAATCTATAGATAGAAACAAATCCCCTATATATCTCTCTTCTACAACACTCACCCTCAATTTGGTGTGAAAATATCAATAGAGCCCAACTTGGACAATATTTCTTCAAACTTGAGAGATGGAAGACCTTTTGTAAATATATCTACCAACTGCTGAGTTGTACAAACAAAGGTTGTGTGGATGATGTTGGCTTGCACATTCTCTCTAACAAAATGACAGTTGACTTCAACATGTTTAGTTCACTCATGAAACACTAGGTTTGAAGCAATATCTATAGTGGCTTGATTATCACATAATAATTGATTTGGTAGAGATGAACCATAACCAAGATCGTGCAATAGAGCTTGAAGCCATATAATTTCAATGGTAGTTGATGCCATTGCTCTATATTCTACTTTAGCACTTGAATGAGCAACAACACTTTGTTTTTAATTTTTCCATGTGACCAAGTTACCTCCAAAAAAAAGTACAATTTCTAGTTGTAGAACTTTGATCAATGGGACATCCTACCCAATCATCATTATTATAGGCAATAATAGAATTATGATCATTCTTGCACATCCATTTACCTTTACCTAGTGACCCTCTCAAATATTGTAGAATTCTTGTAGTGACATGCATATGTTGAGCCTTGGGAGCTATTGGGCAGTCATTTTACACGAGGTCAATGGAAAGAATCCATTGCACAATTCCTCTCTTGAAAAGTAAATCTTTTTGGGATCAACTCCAAGGTTCAATAGTTGTCTTGCGACATACCAAAATCCGCTCAATTTAAGATAAATGTAATTGTTCATGAGGAGGCCTTTTCTGGTTCTATTATGACATCAAAATGAAGTAAATCTATTTTTTGTCTCAAAATTACACACAAAGGAACAATATTTTTGTATTTTCTAGGTTTTTTAATGACTGCAATCTAATAGTGCAACTAAAATGAGTTCCTATTCTAACAAGGGGTTAGCAAAGAAAATAATGAAACTAAAAGAAAATAACATGAAATTGAAATAACTTGAAAGTGAAATCCTAAATGGACATAAGCTACAGAAAACAACACACTGTGAATTAAGCTTTTGAATTAATCGGTAGGAAACCAATGAAAATAGGAGCAGCACTTCCTAGAATCCACAGATGCAATTGTTGGTGAGAAACTTTAAAAATCGTATGATATTTCACTTTTCATCAAATCGCAAGGCCACAAAAAGTGTGCTCAAGTGAGACAAAAGGATATGTAGACACAATTTGATGATCTCTTCTCAAGCTTGTTACGTCAAAAATTTTTGTGAATCTATAGCAAACACTAGAACTAATAGATCACACAACTAGAAACAACACAATAAACCTTGGCTCAATCAAAATCTCATGAATAAAATCCACAAAATAATGACACATTCAGGCATGAATCACTACACTCCAAATGCAAGCACTAAAAGCATAATTTTATTGCATAATGGCGGCCCTGATTACATATTGCAATGGGGTATTTAAAGGAAATTGTCTCCTAAGTTTTTGTTGACAATGAGAGATATCTTCATGCAATAAAATTATTTTAACTAATAAAACAAACTAATTATATACAAACTATCTATAAAATTGGTACTAAGAGGGACTCCATCCATTTTATATTCATTAATTGGATGCATGAGCCCTTTACATGCCAAAAAAAAAAAAAAAATATGAGAGAGAATATAGGAGGAAGCCATAAGTCAAAGTGAAAGTGCATCGAGACACCAAAAATAGAAGTTGGTCCTTCACTAGGCGTGTGTCAGAGTTAAACTACTGTCAGAATGCACTCCTAATGCATGGAAGGTGCTATTTTTGGAACTGATAGTTTACTATCGGTGCACTTCAGAATTACAGAGCTGTAGACCTACAAAGCTATGGAACTACATGAAAATGTGAAGCTACGAACCTCGATAGGGTCAAAATCTCAAAATTTTACTGTGTCAAAATTAAAATTCTAGCATTGGGGTTTTGTTCTTCCTCATCCCAAAGCTATGTTTGGATGTTTTCCCTTGAATTTCTCTATTATCTCAATAATTTTAGCCACATCTAGAAGATCTAAAGGTTTATACTTGTCCTTGACCTTATATCTATAATTTTCTACCTCAATTCTGGTATCTACAAAATCCCTAAGTTTGGTATATAATTCTAACAATGCTTCTTTAGTTTTAAAGGCCTATCATATATCTTCATCATCAACAACTTCCACAAAAATATTCTTGAAATTCTCTACTACTATCTCTATGGGTAACAATTTCTCTCACTCATTATCTTCAAAAATATCCAAGCACACATCGCTATAATGTTTTTCTACTTCCAAAATTTGCTATCTAGCTTGGTCTTTGAGCCGATGAATTTACTCATGTAATGTTTCCATTAATTTATTGCTATATGATATTTTCTCTATCCAATCATTAATCATATCTAACTCATCCCCTATATATACATCAATCAAAATCTGGTACCTTTGCCCCTTTATGGCTTGTAGAGTTTGCAAATCCTTTCTCTAGGCCTGTACTTCACCCATGATACTGAAGTCCTACTTCAAAATTGCTACTATCTTATTCATGCTCTCCTACGTAGCATGTAGTAACTTCAAATTCCCTGTGATTATTTGGATACGTTTATTCTCAAAACTTTCTCTCCACTCTTGAAAAGCTCTCAAAAATGGGTCAAGTTGCACACCTCCCCCTTCTCTAAGTATAGTGTTCAAAGTATGCTCTAGGTGTTTAGGATCAAGAGGACCAATGACTTTGGCTAGATATCCCTTTAGGATCTCAACTTGCCTTCAAATTGCTTGGAGTTCAATCTCCTCTTATTCCCTATACTTAAGAACCTCTTTGACTCCCATAGTCATCATTTTTCAAGCTAAATCCCGTGTAGGTCTTCCTTGTAGGGGCACTTGTTCTTCCTCTTCCTCTTCTGATTCTATTTCTTCTTCTTTATCTTCTTTCAAAATGCTTTTAGGAATAGATGGATTATGCACTAATCTTCTACTGATCCTTTGCCTTTTCTTCATCTAAATCTTAATCCTTTTCTTTTTTTATCTTGGAGCTAGTAGGAGAAGCTCGCTCATCATGCATAGGAGGAATGGAAGCTTGTGGAATCTCTCCCTCTTCTAGTTGGCTAGACATAATGGGAGGCAACGATAGTTCATCTTGGACTTGGGTAGCTACAGTATCTTCAAACCCTTGTGGACTTTATTCCTATTGCTGGGGAAATGCCTATTCTACAGCTTGTTCTACCTAAATCCTCTAGGGGGAGGTCCTCTTCCTTTTATTCTTTCCCTTCCTTTTAGGAGGGTGATAATATCAAATTGGGTGATCAAGTTGGTACACTATTTTTGGCTTGATAGGAAACTGAGCTATAGGAACTATTACTTTCCTTCCTTTACCCCTTTCTAGGTGAGCATGTGCATGGAAGATTATAGTATCAAGAATCGGATCAAGTGTAAAAGGTTTCTTGATCCAATCCTTTGTCATTTTAATGACATGTCTCACTCAATGATTGATGTTATCTCCTTCCTCTCTATCAACCTCTGCATTTAGAATGGCTCTTTCATTGACTTTATTTGCATTGAGCAGGGGATCCAATAATTCTTTAGAGTCTTGTAGCCTTATCTCATCGGGGATATTCAAATGGAGAGCCTTTTCTACTAAATACAAAGTCATCCTACAATAGTCCTTGATGCAACATCGTAGTTGTTTGTGGCATTCATCCAATGATCTTCAATGGCATCATCATCATGGAAGTCCTTCCCTACCAAGATTTCTACTTTACCCACATTGTCAAAGTATGACCGAGGAGAGTTGTATTCTTCAAGAGGATAGTTCTCCCATTTGAACTTGAAGGTTAGAATGTCCTATTTCCACTTCACCTAATACGACCCAATGGCCAATGGCCATTCCTAGCAAGGTCTCCATTGTCTTTTGATCCTCTCATAAGCTGACTCAATCTACTAGGAAATCTCCAATAGGAAAAACTTGTTACTTGGATATCTTGGGAGCTTCTTAGGATTGATCGATGCACCACCTACCCAAATATATGTAAATGCCTTGAATTGGATGAAGTAGGCTTCGAGAGCTGTGATCTGTGCCTTGGCTTCATCGAACAACCTCTTCCCATAATCTCCTTCAATAAATTGAATAATTGCAAAGATGAATGCATCATTCACAATCCTATACTCCTTACTCTATGTTGAGAGCTTCTTCTTCACCAACTGAGGATAGACTATGTATGGCCAAGCATTAGGGTCCTACATACTACCTTTCTTGTACAACCCAGGATAATTTGTTGCCCTTGTTGCAAGTAGGTACACCATATAAGAAGTCATATAGAACTTCTTCTTGTCCTTTACCATTTTCCCCTACTCATAGAGGTTTTCACTTAGTGTGGTGGCCCAATCCAGTGGTATCTTTGCATGCCTAATGGTCTTAATGAAGTTGACCATGAATGAAGTGAGATGACCTATTGTAGGTAAGCCCATGACTCTGCTCAAGAGAATGATAGAATATCTGATGTCATCCTTTATATATCCTCGAGTCATATCCACTTTTTTGGTTATCCTTCCCCTAGGAGGCTTCTCAATTAGGTATGAGGATTGTATAATGTCAATGGCCTCTTGTTGATGCTCCTTGTACCATCTCTAAGTTGCTTCATAGGAAAGTTGGATGAATTGGTCTGCTCTTAGTAGGTGGAAAACCCTCTCAATGTTGTGTTTATTTATTCTTTTTGTGTTTGAAATTTTATTATTATTATTATTATTATTTTTTTAAATTTTAAATTTTTGTAATAATTTAAATTTAGTTTTTTTTTTTTTTTTTAAAAACCCTTTTCAAAAAAATAATAATAATAATACATAGGCACGTGCATTGAGGCATGCACGTGGTAAGCAAAACCCACATGCATGAGTGGTAGGCAGGGCGAGAGCATGTGGCACTACTGCAATGTGAGCCATACACTACACAAATGGTGGCCAATACCACTGCAGCACAAGCCATGTGCTCGCACGATTGGCAGTTGGCACCACTATAGCATGGGCCATGCACTCCCACACGTAGCGGCCAACACCATGGTGCATGGGAGCATGAAAGAAGGGGGGGAGGGGGGAGTTTACCTCTCTAGCCTCAAGTTCTTGCAAAAAAGAATGAGGAGGAAGGAGGGGAGGGAGGTTTTTATAACCCTCATCCCCTTATGTGTGTCGTGCCTTGATGCATGCAAGCATAGGTCAAGGGAGGTTGAGTTTTTCTTCTTTTTTCTTTTTGTGATTTTCTCATTTTTTGAATTTTTTTTTTTTCTAATTTTGACGCAACTTATAAAAAAAAATTCTTCTTTTGACTCTTGAATCAAGAGTCTAGGAGTTGAAAAAGTAGGGGGTCCCCATTTCTGACTAGGAATGGGGCATGTGTTGTGGATACCACAAAAAATAGCCCTAAAAAAAAGGAAGAAATGACCAAGGCATTTCTTCATCAGAAAAAATCTCTTTGATGTGTGTCAAACACCAACCAAACTTTGGACATCTCGAGTGTCTTTCAAATGACTCTTCGGTCAAAATCTTAGAGCTTAAAACCTTCCAGTTTAGTGTGTGCTTTGTGTATTCATTCCTTTTGATGTGTCAAAATGCAGTCAATCAAAGTTCTCTGATAACTTGAAATGATATTCTGTTCCTCCTAGTCCATTCATTTGAAAAATTCACGAAGACTTTTGTCAATCAATTGCTTGACCAGATGAGAGAATCAGTTTGAGGGCTCTTGGCAGGATGCCATGTTCTTTTGAATTGTTGGCTTTTGAATAATCACTTCATGTCATTCAACATATTACTTTTGATGAAACAATACTTTGAATACAAGATACTTCATTTTGAGAACGTATCTTTTACCTTTTTAGATTCTTAGAATCCTTCTATATCCTGACTATGCTTAGACTATGTAGTTAGAACATCGGTGTCATTTCTTGGATTTGATCTCTTATGAACATCCCTTGCATTCCTCTTTTAGAACTTTTGAAAAAATCTCATACCAAATCATTGATCTTAGTAACCTTTCGAGGAGACCCCTCTTGTTTGAACTAGCTAAAGTTTGGATTGTCTCCTGCCATCTTTGACTTCAAATCAACCATATCTAAAACAATCAAATCTTTAAATTTGCAAAGCGATGAGAACTTGGTGGTCTAGGCCTCTGATTTCCAAATTGAGAGTCTTGTATTTCCACAAGAAATATCCATCGCTTGGTTGGTATAAGACATGCAATCATCTAAATGTTTTGATAAAGAAATACCTCTTCCTGAAATTGAAACCAAGAAGTGGTTAGTGAAATCTTAAGAGAAAACCTCAAGTACACCTTACCCCCTTGATTCAACTTTGAAAGGAAACACATGATTGAAAGAAAACATGCAACATGAAAGAAAACACATTCGCGGAAATAAATAAACTTGTAGGAATGAAAATCTAACTAATTTTTTTGGTGTCTTTTAGGCTTCAAAATAATGCTTTAGAAACTGCCCATTTATGGGCAAGGGAAGGATTCCCCCTGTAAGGAATTGAGTCTAAAAGTGTTTTCTCCTAGAATTTCCACGATTTGATAAGGGCTTGTCCACAAGTGTTGAAACTTGGTATGTATGCCCAGTTTTTCTTTCACCTTATCCCAGAGTAGAACAAGGTTGGAAATCCTAAATGATTTGATCTTGGGCCTCTTGTCAAACAATCTTTTCACAACAACTTGATGTTTAGCCATGTGCTCCAATGCAGCTATCCATTTTTCGTCCATCTCTAAGAGATTCATCAATCTAATTTTTACTTTATCAACATCTTCAACATACCTACTCATGAATTTCAAAACTAGAATCTTGAGATTGAGTAGGAATACTAGTTCTTGTTTGTAGACAAGTGTATATGGAGAAGTCCCCAAAGTTTTTTTGACTCTCACTCAATCTATCCATAAGGCATATTTGAGTTATGTATGCCAATCCCTAGGATTCTCTTTCAATAATCATCTTATCACTATAATCAGGTTCTTATTTGTAGATTTTGCTACCCCATTTCCTTGTAAGTAGTAATTCGAAGAGAACTTGATAATGACTTTATTTTCAAATGCCATTGGATCAAGAATGTAGACGCAAAAGTAGACCCATTATCACACATGAGGGAGAATGGCATTCCAAACCTGGTAATAATGCGTTCTTCTAAAAAAATCTGTCACCACCTTAGCAGTGCAATTTCTAAATGTTTATACTTTCATCCATCATGTGTAGCAATTTGGAGCTATAAGAATAAAAGTATGTCCAGTCAACGATGGTGGGTTACTCAAACCAATAAAATCTAGCCTTGACTTTGTGAAGGGGTGTATCTCATACACAAGTTGTAAGGGAATTGTCAGATTCCTTTCTCTATTGGCACTAGTTTGACAAACATGATAAGAGCATACATGCTCAAAAGTGTCTTTGAATATTGAGGGCCAAAAATAACCCGATCTTAGAATCATGTGAGCAATTACTTCTACCAAACCATGTCCTATACCATACTTTTCATGGAAATGTTCCAAAACTTCTTTTGCTTCTTCATGACCCAAACACTTTAGATAAATCCCTTCATAGTTTCTCTTGTAGAACTTGTTGTTATGTCACATATAAGATTTAGACTTCATTTTTAAGTCCCCTACATTGTGAAATGTTCATCCACTTGGGGCATTGGTCCTGTAGGAGATAATAAACAATGTCTTGGTACCATACATATGTCACCACTCCCTGATTAATGTCAACTTGTGATACAACCATCTTCTTTTGATCATCCTTATGTGTCTCATCGTCAAACTTGAATTCCTTTTCCTTTCCATCTTGGTTATCAGCTATCATTTTTGACAACCCTTAACCTCTGACTAACCTCATAGATTGAATTTTGAGGTCAAATTCTTGAATTATGGCCATCCACTTTCCTCTACTTTCACCAAGTTCATTCTACATCAAAAGTGTCTTTACTATTGGATCAAGTACAATTGCATACACCTTACTTCTCAATATGTAGTGGTAGAACTTTTTTACTGCCTTGATCAAAGAAAAATATTTTTTTATCAAGGTTTGAATAGTTTAACTCTACATTCTTCAAAGGAAAACTCATAAAAGTGATTGGTCTCTCCTCTTCCTTCTCTCTTTTTTTTGTCAAGATCCCTACACAAGAATGTTCAAAGGAAAAGGAATAAATCTTGAAAGGGAACTCATAATCTAGACTCACCAAGACCAAGGCTGTAGAAATGGCCACCTTGATATCTTCAAATGACTTCTTTATCTCTAGAACCCATTCTATTTTAGCCCCCTTTTTGAGTAAATCGTTAAGGGGATGAACTATCTCTACAAATCCACTTATGAATTTTTGTACAAAATTTATCTTCCCAAAGAAAGACTTCAATTCCCTTTGACTGTGTGGAGGTGCCAACTTCAAAATAGACTCAACTCTATTTGGATCAATGGATATTCCAACTTTAGAAATAACATGTCCTAGGAGCTTTCCTTTAGTAACACCAAATGAACATTTCTTGGGAATGAGAGATATGTCATATTTATGACATCTATTGAATACCTGTCTTAGATCAGCAACATGGGTACTTTGATCTTTTGAAAAGATATTATCACACATGACATCCTTATACTCAGTGAGAAATTTGAGCATATCTTCCCTTTCTTATGAGTTGCATTCTTTTCCTATCCTTACCATCCTTGGCTCTTCATCAATACCCAAATTGTATGAGTCACATTCTTTGATTCCTTTTTCTTGGATTACCCTACTATTGAGTGTTGATTCATCATGGTCAAAGATGCATTCAAGTTCAACCATTCCTTTTGGAATAGTGTTGGTTTTTAGATTAAGAATCCCATCTTCATCTTCAAGCTCATCATCTTTAGGTCTGTCATCTAGTGTATCATCAATCTCTTGTCCTGCAAAATGGTGACTGCACATGATAAACTCAAGTATATGTTGATCATCTTGAAAAACCTAAAATTTGGTGATATTATCAAGAATAGACGGAACTACAACCAATTCTACTGAGAATATTTTCAACTTGGTTCTCTCAATTGGTTGCAAGGAACTTGTTGAGATGGCAAGAGCATCTGCTACCATATTCTTTCTTCTTGGGATGGATTTGATGTTTAAAGCTTCAAAGTCATCCAATATATCCCAAACCCTTTTTCTATAAGCAAGTAATCTTTTATCATTGCAAGTGTATATGGATTTTACTTTCTGTATAACCAGTTGAGAATCCCCTTCAATTTTAAGAGCTATGACTCCATTCTCCAGTGCAAAGAGAAGTCCTTAGATTAACACCTCATATTCTACAACATTTTTAGTGCATCTAAACTACAATCGATATGTGACATAGAAAGACCTACCTTTTGGGTTAACCAATTTGATAGCTGCACCAGCTCCTATCTTGCACCTAGAACCATTGAAGTGGAGTGTCCAAATTGCATTTTCCTTGGGTTTCCTAACTCTATGCTTATTTGTCCTTAATTTCTCTTTCACTTGGGCCTTGAATGGCTATTTTTTAGGAACCCATTGTAACTTTCCTTGTGTAGGACTTGATGAGTCCCTTTCATAACCTATAGGTAGAGGAAGTGTGCAT
Organism: Cupressus sempervirens; assembly: GCA_028749045.1. Classification (NCBI taxonomy): domain Eukaryota; kingdom Viridiplantae; phylum Streptophyta; class Pinopsida; order Cupressales; family Cupressaceae; genus Cupressus; species Cupressus sempervirens. The sequence goes on along the minus strand of CM053793.1, from coordinate 41,609,658 downwards.
TTTTCTTGTATATCTTGAATCTCCCCTATTAGCTCTTTGATTTCCTTAACTTTAGGTTCAAGATGAATGACTACTGAAGTCCACCCTTTACCTTTCACATACCATCTTCTTCTTTGGACTTTGATCATTCCAAGAGGAGGAGAAGACAAGCCTCCACCATCTGAAGAGGTATCACTATATGACACATTTAGCTCTTCACTTTCTTCTTCAATCTTTTCAATGAGGTTGAATGAGTTCACTAGATCTTGACTTTTTTTGAGTTCAGTTGTTGAGATCATTTTATCCTTGTTTTCCATTATGTGTGTCAGTACCTTTGCAACTACTTCTTGGCAAGATGAGCATTCAAATTTAGAGTGACTAACTTTCTGTAACCAAAAAAATCTTGGAAGGAGAAGGATGCTAAGATCGGCTTCTTCTCCTAAACATTGTAAATTAGTCACCATACTATCTATGAACTATCACAGTTTCACTTTTGGGTACTAGCACCTTAGGTTCTTCCTTTTGATCTTCAAAGTGTATTGTTTGGAACCACATCCAACACCATCACTTTGTATGAACCTAGATCCAGTTGTAGGAATGCTATCTCATTTGGGGCATTGTAATATGTGATCATTGTTTTTAATTTGGGCTCAACATCTATCTTGATTTGATTATTGAATCCTTTCCATGGAAACCATGATTGAGTGAAGTTAGTAGAAAAATATCCTCTCAGACATTTCATCCATTCTCTGCTTAGGAGTAACCCATATGTTTCTGGGATATCAACCACATGTATGTCAATAACATCCTGGATCCAAGGATCAATTGTTAACTGTATCTACACATCTTTCAATACACCAATGACTTTTACCTCTATTTTATCCAACTATATCACAACTTGATTAGAGGGTTGAGGACTAACTCCTAGCCTTTGAGCTATTGATAATGGCATTACATTACATGAAGCTCTTGAATCAATGAGGCAATTGTGAAGATTCTTCCCATATATCCTGATGCTAAGAAAAAATGGGGGTACCTCAATTTTTTCTTTGAACATAGTGGGCATTGCTTATGCAACATTCACTTGTTGAGATACTGTCTTTTGAGGAAAAGCATTCATAGTGTGGGAAACCTTTGTATGATCCAATGTCTTCATAAGAGCTTCTCATTGATGTGGGCAATTTTATAGCATGTCGCACATGGACATATTTGCCTTAGTCCTCTTCAAATCTTCTACCACATTTTACTTTTTAGTGGACCAAGTAGGATTCTTCAATATGGTTGGTATATTCACTTGATTTAGATTTTGTTGTCCTCCCTACACTAGTCTTATTGGTGGCAGATTGTTACTCGCTCTTAGATCGGGTGGAGTTGGTTGCAAACTTTGAGGAATACCATCTATCAAAGGTTCCTTTCTATTTCTCAAATTATATGTATTTTGATTATCATTATGAAAGGAAAACATCTCATCATGTTGAATATCAAGTTCCTAACTGAATGGGAAAGAGAACTCTTCACTGGCTGGGTGCTCTACCTACACATTCTATGTAGAATCATAGGATTCTAGTAACATAGTGTTAAACTACATAGGAGGAGCATTATCATTCACTTGTGAACTTTGAGCCATCTCTTCATTCCCATTGTAATACGAACCATCATTGTTAGGCACATTTTGGCTATTGTCATATTGATTGATATCAGCATATTGAACGTTGTTATTATTCTTATCAAAAGGAATGCTTCCATTATTTAGTCGAGTGTTCCATTGTAAATTTTACCTTTGGAATCCATTGTTACTATTAGGAGGATTGAAGTTGTTTCCTCTGCGATTGTTGTTTCTTGCATTGTTGTTGTTATTCGCATTGAAGTTCCTATTGTAATTCTGACCAAAATTGTTGTTATAGGGGCTAGCATTATTTATTTGGAAGTTATTATTTTGTCCTTGTGACATTCTAAGATGTGTTAGTTTGTTGCTCATTTGGGAAATAGTTTTTTTCATTTGACCAACTTCTGAAAGAAGATTATTATTTGCTTCCATAGGAACAGTTGCTTTTTGTTCAAAGAACATTGTTTTTGGAGGCTCACACCCTGGATGTGTTATCACTTGAGTTTGTTGAGTGGGTTCCTACTATAATGGAATTGGGTTCATAGGTATGAAATTGCTAGGCATGGTGGGTGCTCCCATGGGGTATGCTAGTATTGTAGGGATTACTTGTGCTGGAAGCATCATTCCTCCTCCATTAGGATTGGCTTGCTTCCTAAACATGATTGCTACTATGAAGACTTTGTCCAATGTGTTGATATTTTTTGCATGAAGTCTTCTCAAAAAAATGGTAGTGAGATGGTCCATGGCATTCAAATAAATCTAAATAGCAACTTCAATCGGTATGGTGTATGGCATCTCTAGCTTGCGATATGCCATATGAAAGTAGTGATTGAAGAAAGAAACTGTCTTAGCTAGATCCCTTTTGATTGATATAAATTTTTGATGTATCACAGTTGGGTTGATGAATGTTTTAAATTGTTCCAAGACCAATTTTTTGAATGTATCCCAATCTCCAATGCACCCAGGTGGCAAATTGACATACTAATTGAATGCGATTTCCCCCAAAGAGTAGGGGAATAAATGAAGAGCCACATTCTCATTAGCAACCTACTTGCAATTGAAAATTTCCTTGAACACCTTGACATGATCTTCAGCAATTCGAGTCTCACCATAGATGAATCTAGGGCAAAACTTCTCAGGATTCTTAGGGAGGCCATGGAGTGCACTTCTCAAGTTTATTGGTGAGTCCATGACATTTGTGAAAAAGGCCATTGGAGGGTTTGGTGGACCTAATGGTGGTTGTTGAGGAGTAGCTATTGGAGTATGTGGTGGTCCACCAGGTGGTTGAAATGGAGGTAGAGCTGAAGAAGATGATGAAATGTTGAATGGAAGTGGTTGAACTCGAGATGTTCTCTTGTCACTATGTGTTTTATAGAAGTGGGTAAGCTCAAGAAACTCATGTGCACTTGGTGTAGACCTTAATACTCACTAAAATGTGGATTTTGGATCAATATTCTCCAGCTTGCATCAACTCTTGGAAAAAAGTGTACCTCTACAAAAGTACACTTTCTCACTATTCTGAATTTTGCACACCACAAATTTTTGCATACCTACAAAGTTGCAGATCTACGATCTTGCGTAGCTACAGACCTATAGACCTACATACACGTGGATCTGTGGAGTTGTGGACCTAAATTTGTCAAAAACTCAAGAAATTTTTTTTGAACTTTTGTTAATCGTAGATTATTGTAAAAGTGCAAAATTCTAAAATTTAAACAAATTTTCTTGTTTTCTAGATGTCAAAAGGGGCCCTCCTTCTAGCACCACTTTTGTTGGGCTAGTATTTTACATGAGGTCAATGGCAAGAATCCATTGCACAATTCCTCTCTTGAGAAGCTAATCCTTTTGAGATCAACTACAAGGTTCAGTATTTGTCTTGTGATGTACCAAAATTTGTTTAGTTGAAGATAAATGTGATTGTTCAAGAGAAGGCCTTTGCTGGTTCTATTATGATCTCAAAATGAAGTAAATTTGTTTTCTGTCTCAAAATTACACACAAAAGAACAATATTTTTGTATTTTTTGGGTTTCCTAATGAATGCAATCTAAAATGCAACTAAAATGAGTTCCTATTCCAACAAGGGGTTAGCAAAGCAAATAATGAAACTAAAAGAAAATAACATGAAATTGAAATAACTTGAAATTGAAATCTGAAATGGACATAAGCTAAAGAAAACAACACATTACAAATTGAACTTTCGAATAAATTAGTAGGAAACCAATGAAAATAGGAGCACCACTTCTTAAAATCCACTGATACAATCGTCAGTGACAAACTTTAATAATCATATGATATTTCACCTTTCATCAAATATCAAGGCCACAAAAAGTGCACTCAAGTGAGACAAAAGGCTATGTAGACACAATTTGATGATCTCTTCTCAATCTCATTACACCAGTAGAATTCATAAATCTGTAGCAAACACTAGAACTAATAGATCACACAACCAAAAACAACACAATAAACCTTTGGCTCAATCACAATCTCATGAATAAAATCCACAAAATAATGACACATTCAGGCAAGAATCACTACACTCCAAATGTGAGCACCAAAAGCATAATTTTATTGCATAATAATGATGGCCCTGATTACATATTGCAATGGGGTATTTAAAGAAAATCATCTCCTCAATTTGTGTTGAGAGTGAGAGATATCTTCATGCAATAAAAAGCTTTTAACTAATAAAACAAACTAGTTATATACAAACTATCTATAAACCTAACGCTAAGAGGGACTCCATCCATTTTATATTCATTAATTGGATGCATGAGCCTTTTACATGCCAAAAAAAAAAGAAAATATGAGAGAGAACATAGGAGGAAGCCTTCAGTCAAAGTGAAAGTGCATGGAGATGCCAAAAATAGAAGTTGGTCCTTCATTAGGCATGTGTCAGAGTTAAACTAATGTTAGAATGCACTCCCAATGCATCAAAGGTGCTATTTTTGGAACTGGCAGTTAACTATTAGCACACTTCAAAATTGTAGAGTTGTGGACCTAAAAATTTCTAGACCTATAGAGCTGCATGGAAATGTGGATCTGTGGACCTATGAACCTGCAGAGTTGCAGACCTCAACAGGATCAAAATCTCAAAATTTTACTAATTGTCAAAATTGAAATTCTGGCATTTGGGTTTTGTTCTTCCTCATCCCAAGGCTATATTTGGATGTTTTCCCTTGAATTTCTCTATCATATTAGTAATTTTAGCCACATATCAAAGATCTAAAGCTTCATACTTGTCCTTGACCTTCTGTCTATAGTTGTCCACCTCAATTCGAGTATCTACAAAATTCTTGAGTTTGGTATCTAATTCTAACAATGCTTCTTCAGTTTTAAAGGCCTGTCGAATATCCTCATCATCAAAAAATTCCACAAAAATCTTCTTAAAATTCTCTACTACTATCTCTATAGGTAAAAATTTCTCTCGCTCATTATCTTCAAAAATATCCAAGCACACATTGCTATAATGTTTTTTTGCTTCCAAAATTTTCTCTCTAGCTTGGTCTTTCAACTAATGAATTTCCTCATGTAATGTTTCCATTACTTTATTTCTATCTACTATTTTCTCTATCTAATCATCAATCATATCTAACTCATCCCTTGTATATACATCAATCAAAATTTGGTACCTTTGCCCCTTTATGGCTTGTAGAGTTTGCAAATCCTTGCTCTAGGCCCATACTTCATCAATGATATTGAAGTCCTACTTCAAAATTGCTACTATCTTATTCATGTTCTCCTATGTAGCATGTTTTAACTTTAGATTCCCTATGATGATCTACATCCCTTTATCCTTGAAACTTTCTCTCCACTCCTGACAAGTTCTCAAAAATGGGTCAAGTTGCACACCTCCCCCTTCTCTAAGTACATTGTTCAAAGTATGCTCTGGGTGTTTAGGATCAAGAGGACCAATGAATTCAAAAATATATCTTTTTAGGATCTCAACTTACCTTCAAAATGCCTGGAGTCCAATCTCCTCTTGTTCCATGTACTTAAGAACCTCTTTGACTCCCATAGTCATCATTTGTTGAGCTAAATCTTGTGTAGGTCTTCCCTGTAGGGGCACTTGTTCTTCCTCTTCCTCTTTTGATTTTGTTTCATCTTCTTCATTGTCTTCTAGAATGCTTTTAGAAATAGATGGATTAGACACTAATCTTCTATTGATCCTTTTCCTTTTCTTCATCTGAATCTGAGTCATTTTCTTTTATTTCTTGTAGGTAGGAGGAGAAGCTGGCTCATCATGTGGAACCTCTCCCTCTTCTGGTTGGCTAGACACAATAGGAGGCAACGGTGGTTCATCCTAGACTTGGGTAGCTCTAGTATCTTTAGACCCTTGTGGACTCCATTCTTGCTACTGGGGAAATGCCTATTCTGCAGCCTATTCTGTAGCTTGTTCTGGTTGAATCCTCTAGGGTGAGGTCCTCTTCCTTTTATTCTTTCCCTTCCTTTGAGGAGGGTGATAATATCCAACCAGGTGATCAAGCTGGTACACTATTTTTGGCCTAACAAGAGATTGATCTGTGAAGGTAGGAACTGTGACTTTCCTTCCTTTACCTCTTTCTAGGTGAGCATGTGCATGGAATATTACAGTATTAAGAATTGGATCAAGTGGAAAAGGTTTCTTGATCCAATCCTTTGTCATTTTAACAACATATCTTGTTCGATGATTGAATTCATCTCCTTCCTCTCTGTCAACCTCTACATTTAGAGTGGGTCTTTCATTGACTTTATCTATATTGAACAAGGGATCCAATAATTCGTTAGAGTCCTATAGCCTTATCTCATCGAGGATATTCAAATGGAGAGCCTTTTTTGCTAAATACAAAGTCATCCTAAAATAGTCCCTAATGTGGACATTGTAGTCATTTGTGGTGTTCATCCAATGATCTTCAATGGCAGCCTCATGATGGAAGTCCTTCCCTACTATGTTTTCTACTTTACCCACATTGTCAAAATACAACTAAGGAGAGTTGTATTCTTCAAGAGGATAGTTCTCCCATTCCCCTCAAAGGTTAGAATGTCCTATTTCTGCTTCACTTGATACGGCCCAATGATCAATGGCCATTCCTAGCAAAGTCTCTATTTTCTTTTGATCCTCTCATAAGCTGACTCAATCTACCAGGATATCTCCAATAGGACCAGCTTGTCACTTGGATATCCTGGGAGCTTCTTAGGATTAATGGATGCACCACCTACCCGAATATATGTGAATGTCCTTAACTAGATGAAGTAGGCTCCAAGAGTTGTGATCTATGCCTTGGCTTCATCAGACAACCTCTTACCATAATCTCCCTCAATGAATTGAATAGTCACAAAGATGAATGCATCATTCATGATCCTATACTCCTTACTCTACACTAAGAGCTTCTTCTTCACCAACTGAGGATAGACTATGTATGGCCAAGCATTGGGGTCCTGCATACTGCCTTAATTGTACAACCTAAGATAATTTATTGCCCTTGCTACAACTAGGTACACCATATAAGAAGTCATATAGAACTTCTTCTTGTCCTTTACCATTCTCAGCTACTCACACGAGTTTTCACTTAGTGTGGTGTCCCAATCTAGTGGTATCTTTGCATGTCTGATAGTCTCAATAAAGTTGACCATGAATGGAGTGAGAAGACCCACTGTAGGTAAGCCCATGACTCTGCTTAGGAGAATGATAGAGTATCTAATGTCATCTTTCATATATCCTGGAGTCATATCCACTTTTCTAGTTATCCTTCCCCTAGGAGGCTTCTCAATCAAGTACAAGGATTGTATAATGTCAATGGGCTCTTGCTGATGCTCCATGTACCATCTCTTAGTTGCTTTATAGGAAAGTGGGATGAAGTAGTCTATTCTTGGTAGGTGGAATACCCTCTCAATGTTGTTAGGTCACAAATCCAATTCTACTTCCCCTATGACACTCTTGACCACCCTCTCATCAGGAATGAAGTGTCGAGACAAGGTCATGACCAATTCAGCTAATTATACTTACACAGGATGTGATGCTGCACTCACCAATCTAGAACTAATCAATGCAGATACCAATTTTGAAATTTGTGTCAGATTATTGCAAACTTTCAATAAATTTCCTAAGTCCATGTGTCTGAGGTTAGTATCTTTAATCTCAGCATAATCATCATGTAACCTTGATTTTGGGGGTACACCTTGGAACTTGAAAGCAACTAGTTTCACTGCTACTCCGGATGTGGATGCCATCTGATCACATTACTTGTGCATCACGAGAAAGAAAAAATCATCAGTCACTAGATAGTGAACAAGAAAAAAAATGTAAGGGAAAAAAAAAGTCCCCCTTGGGGCTTATTTATTCTTTTTGTGTTTGAAATTTATTAGTATTATTATTATTTTTTATTTTATTTAAATTTTTATAATTTATTTTTTTATTTTTTTTATTTTATAATTTATAATTTTTTTTTTTTTTTAAACCCTCTTCAAAAAAAATAAAAACAATACATGGGCACGTGTGCTAAGGCACGTGCACATGAATAGCAAGTGGTGTGAGAGCACATGATACCACTACAATGTGAGCTACGTGTGGTGCAAATAGTAGTCGACACCACTACAGTGTTGTCCATGCAATCACGTGCATGATGCCAGTGATGGTTGGTGCCACTGTAATGCAGGCCACACACTCGTGCACATGGCTGTCAGTGCCATGACATGGGCCGCAGTGCCCGACGTGTAGAGCATGAAAGAAGGGGGGGAGTTTACCTCTCCCTCCTCAAGCACTTGCAAAAAAGAATGAGGAGGAAGGAGGGGAGGGAGGGTTTTATAACCCTCCTCCCCTCGCGTGCATCATGCCTCGATGCACGCATGCAAGTCAAGGGAGGTTTTTTTTTTTTTTAGTTTCTCATTTTTTGATCTTTTTTTTTGTTTTTTTGAATTTTGACACAACTTATAAACAAATTTTCTTCTTTCGACTCTTGAATTCAAAGTCTAGGAGTAAAAAATGTAGGGGGTCCCCATTTCTAACTAGGAATGGGATGTGCATTGTGGATACAACAACATGAGCATGCATGAAATGAATTACCAAACTAACTACGTAAGAAATGTCAGGTTGAGTAATGGTCAAATAGATTAACCTACTGACCAACCTCTAAAATTGACTAATATGAGATGACAATGCACCAGTATCATCCAATTCTCCTCCGCTATTTGTTGGTATATCTAATGGCTTGATTCCAAATTTATTTGTTTCTTGTAATAGATCCAACACATACTTCTGTTGATTAAGAAAGAACCTGCTTTTTGAGTAGGCAATTTCTAATCCTAGCAAGTACTTCAAAGTTCCCAAATCTTTAATGGCAAATATATTCTATAGTAGAATCTCAAGCTTGGAAATTGCATGTTGATCATTACTAGTAATGAATATATCATCAATATAAATCAAAACAACAACAATATTGGAGTTACCTCTTTTAACAAAAAAAGAAGGATTTTCATTACTCTATTTCAGTTCATTCATCATAAGGATAGAACTAAGCCTAGCATACTAGGCTTGTAGAGATTGTTTAAGCTCATAGATTGCCTTTTTTAACTTAAACACTAAACCAAGCTTGGCCTCTTATAGATGCTAGGGTGGGATGCTCATGTAAATTTATTCTTTAAGGTCATTACAAAGAATGCATTTTTATCTAGTTGCAAAGGAGGACCCAAAATGTGTTCATCTTTGCAACTGGTGCAAAATTTTCCTAGTAATCTACTCCATATGTTTGTGTGAATCCTCTAGCAACAAGTCTTGCCTTATTTCATTCTAAGGAACCATCACTATTATAATTATTTTTGTACACCCATCGACATCTAATATTTTTCCTTCTCGAAGGTAGCTTAACAATCTCTCATGTCTTATTTTCATCTAGAGCTTAGAGCTCATCTTGCATGGACTTCCTCTGAATTGCAATGGAGTTAGCTTCTTGAAAATTCTTAGGTTCTTGATTATAAGCAATGATACTCAAGAGAGTTAGACAAGACTAAGAAATATTATTATAAGATAGGTGTTCTTGCATAGGATAAGAGGCAACATGATAAGTGAAGAAATATTTCATTCTCTCAGGAGGGCAATTTTCTCTACTTGATCGTCAAGTAGCTTGAGATGATGTCGGGACTAAGGTTGCTTCAATAAATTTTGCATTTTTATCAGTAGAAACATCCTCATTGGTAATTGCAGAAAGTGAGACTGGGTTAGAAAAAGACTCCCCCTATGAGCAACTCCCAAATTCAATATGAGCTCAAAAAAAAATTCAATCACCATAAAATGTACTTCACTTGAAACAATAATTTTATGAGTGATTGGATCATAACATATGTACCCTTTCTTAGTGGAAGAATACACAAAAAATAAACACCGAGTAGAGCGAGCTTCTAACTTATCTCTGTGTATTGCTTGTTGGTGCACATAATAGAAACATCTGAATACCCTCAAGTGTGAGATGTTAGGTGTCTAATTTTTTAGTATCTCCAAAGGTGACTTGAACTCAATAACTTGGTTGGGAAGTCATTTGATCAAATACATAATATTAAATACACCATGAGACCAATATTGTTTTGGAAACTTCATTTGAAACATAAGGACCCATGCAGTTTCTAGGATGTGTCAATTTTTTCTTTTAGCTACCCTATTTTGTCAAGGAGTTCCAACACAACTTATTTGATGAACAATTCCTTGGCTTCAAAGGTATTTTGAGAAAGATCCTTTCACATACTTGGTACCATTATTAGACCTAAAAGTCTTTATTTTAGCACCAAACTAATTAAACACCATAGTATGAAAAATCTTTGAAGACAGAAGCCACTTCAATTTTTTGTTTTAACAAGTATAACTAGGTACCACAAGAAAAATTATCAATGAACAACACAAAATATTTATATCCATCATAAGAATCAATAGGTTTAGGTCCCCATAAAGTTAGAGTGAACTAATTCAAACAACTCATTAGAAATAGAAGATGAATTAACAAAAGGTAAACACATTTGTTTAGAAATTTGACAAACATCATAAACATAAAAATCAACAGAAGCAGAGGGACAAAGTCTTGACAAGATATGGTTGGATGGATGTCCAAGCCATTTATGTAAAGTGTGACTTTCAATTACACCACTTGTATGACACACCTTATTGAGGGAGTTTAGAAAATAAAGTCCATGTGAGTATGTTCCTTTACCAATCATCTTCTTTGACTTTTGATCCTAAAAGATGATAGATTTTGGAGAAAAAATTACATCACAATTTAAAGAATTAGTAATTTTTCCAATTGACATAAGTTGAATAGGAAAGGATGGAACAACTAGAGCACCAGATGAAGCATTATGAGAAAAGAAACTAATTTCACCACCCCTAAGGCAAGAATAGTAGTTCCATTTACAATAGAAATGTCATGCTTATCAGTTTTTGGAATAAAACTAGTCACTGAAGAAAGACTATTGGCCATATGATTAGTAGCTCTAGGATCAATAATCCAAGAATTAATTTTGGAATGGGAAGTAAGATAAGTATGAAGATTACCTGACACATGAGTGGAAGTGAACTGACTACATTGTCAGAAGAGATAGTATTACTAAGTTTTTGAAGAAGATGACCCAACTAATTGATTGAAAAAGGTGTTTGGGCTATAGAAGCATGATCCTTTCGACCCTTATATTCAAATTTGAGATGTGGGTGTGATTCCCAGAAATGATAGAGTTCCTTGCTATGCCCAATTTTCTTGTAGTGATCATAATGATACAGTTCCTTCTTACCCTTGTAGTGAGAAACATTCTTGTTTTTGTTGGTATAAATAAGTATGTACTATTTACACTTTACTTAAGTTTACTTAGAATAATGCATATTCATATTCATTTTCATGTAGATACCTAGGAGTTTACATATTCACATGAGTTGTCATGTAGACAACATATTAGTTTGCAGTCTAATTGAGCACATGTTGTCTACTACATCTTTTTATGAGATACACCTTTGCATTCTTATCCTCTCATTTTTGCACGTACATTCATGCACAATGGAGGATAATCCACTCTTGGTGGACACGTGCTTCGTTGTTATGCTTATCTCTTTTCTGACTCCTAGTCATATCAATTGCCTTTATATACAAGGTACTTCTATAATGTATTCATCGAAATATCTGATATCCAATTATTTGATATCCATTCTCATTTGATCATCATTTCTCTCTCTTCTGCTATCTACTAAGCTTCTTGATCTTGGCTTTAAATTATTTCCTTAGGAAAATTCTTACATGGTATTAGACCTATACTAAATTCTTACATGGTATCAAAGCTATACCAAATTCTTACATGGTATCAGAGCCATAGGAGTTTCATTGCATAGCCATCAGAGAGATTTCTTTTGCAGGTCAAGATTGGAGCTTACTGGTGTAAATCAAATGTTGGTATGACATTTAGAAGGTCCAAAAACCCCCCAAATCAGCTTTTTTTTCATGAAAATTGGACATCTAAGGTGAAATCTAGAGTCATTTGATTTTTGGAGGTGCAACAGTAGCAATTCAAGAAAAATAATTATAGAAATGATTTTCAAATAGAAATATTTTCAAATAGAAATATTTTCAAATAGAAATATCTCCCTCATATAGACTCCTTTTTTTGAGCAAATTTTTTTGTTTTGGGTTAGAATTTCTTGATCTACACATTGGTGCAAGTTGTTTATGATCTCTATTCTTGAATTTTTCTAACAATTACCAATCCTAATTTTTAAAACTTTAGAGGCTTCATTCGGGCTCATATGGACACATATTTAGGTGCTATTTTTTTTTGAAAGTGCATAATTTTTTGTCTACTTTCCAGATCTGATATCAGTTTGAAGTAATTTTTAATGGACATAGTACTTTCAACATTTGGTCATTTTTTAGCCTATTTTGGCACTTGTAATCAATTAGATCCTTGAGAGGTCTTGTGTCTTATCTTGTTAAGTCATAAATAGCTTCATATTTTTAGTTGTAAATATCAAAAATTAGAAGTTCGCGTTGGTTCATTTTGATAAGTAGCAATTGTACATGCACCTAGTATAAAGTGCCAAAATTTTATTTAGGGGGGGTTGCATTGATTAGTATATTATGGATGTGGAATATTTAATTATCTTGACAACACAAAACTATAAGAAATGGACTAAATTAGTTCTCACTTATCTTAGTGAGCATAAAGAATTACCATATGTGAAAGGACTTTCATACAATGGTGAAACTATTACAATCATTTGGCATGCACTCTTTCTACATATGGATATGGAGGTTATGGATTCACTTGATGACATGAAGTCAACTAATTTTTATGATATTTGGATCTATCTTTGGGAGATTTATGGAGATCCACATGTTCCTCCATTCCCAAAAGATCTTTTACCTCTATTTGTAGCTACATCCTCTCCAGTTGATATCGTTGCATCTACTATTTCTCTTGATGATCCTTGTCTTCACACAGCCATGGATTCACATGATTCAATTCCTTGGGATGACTTCTTGATAGACATTGTAGGTTTGTTTGTGGAGTCTTGTATTGAGGATATGGGAGACACTATTCATGATATACATCTTCTCCTTATTGAGTATGATACTTCTTCAGTTGTTGTGAGGGAACACTCTAACCCTCATGATTCTCCACTTGATCTTTCTTTCAAGTTTGACAAGATTGTGGATACTTTCTTACAATATTTGTAGGAGGTCCTTTTCACTTCAAAGAAGACCTTTGAGTCTTTGGACATTGTTTTACATGAATCTCAAACTTCACTTAAGATGTCAATTTGCATGGTTGATCATACTCATGTGTTGTAGATTCCTATGTAGTTTCCTAAGACATATTACATTTTGAGATTTCTTCCTATTGATTGGGGAGGATTCTTTTGTATACCCATGACACCATTTCTTCCTTAAGGGAGAAATATCATTTAGTTTTCATGGTGCAACTTCTACATTCATTTTGGAGCAACTATCATTGATGGGCATTCTACATTGAGGGGGAACTACCTTGTCTCCTTTCTTCTTCTTCTACTTCTTCTCTCTTATGGGGGGCAGACCTTTTCATCGTATTGGGTTTTGTCCTTCTCATACTTATCTATTGTATATACATGATGTATGTTGTAATGGGGGGGGGGGGGGGGTCTTAATTACTCCATCCATCCATGCATTTTATTTTTTCATCTCTCTTTTTGGGGGAGGGTTTTTCCCATGAGGTTTTCTCTCTTTCTCTGCTTTATGAGAGATTGCATTGCATATCATTTTTACTTTCAATTTGTACATGGGTACCTAACATGGGCTAGTAGCCAAGACCCATCTTGCATTATTTTCTAGCTTTTGTGAGCTTAAGTTCATTTCCCTAAGTTACACTTAAGACCTATCTCTTTATGAGATACACCTTTGCATTCATATCCTCTCATTATTGTATATACATTCATGCATAATGGAGGATAATCCACTCTTGGTGAACATGTGCTTAGTTGTTATGCTTATCCCTTTGATGACTCCTAGTCATATCAGTTGCCTTTATATACAAGGAATTCTATAATGTATTCATCCAAATATCTGATATCCATTCTCATTTGATCATCATTTATCTCTCTTGTGCTATCTATTGAGTTCTTGATCTTGGTATTGAATTATTACCTTAAGCAAATTCTTACATGGTATCAGAGCTATACCAAATTCTGACAGTTTTTATCAAAATAATTTAGCTTTCTTTTATCATCCTTTTCAGCCAAAAGGAAATTACATTCAATCTTCTCAGTTGATGTTTTGGATTCTAAGCTCGTAGTCTTTCTCTGAGTTTCCTCTCATTGAATAGTAGCACAAACAACAACAAGGGGGGGGGTAATGTGGCATCCATCAAAATTTTTCTCCTTATGTATTCATACTCAGGCTTCAGGCTACTAAGTAGTGAGAAATTTTTATCCTCCTTAGCTCTTTTCAAAAGAGTTTTGACATCAGTGGTAAGTGGACAATATAGGTTCAATTCATCCCACAATTTTTTTAGTCTCCCAAGGTGTTCACTAAAGTTTTTTTTTGACCTTTTTGGGCTGCAAAAATGTCAAAAGTGAGTTCAAAAATATGGGCAGCATTCTTTTGGTTCCCATATAATTTAGCAATTGAATCCCACAGTTCTTTTGCCGAATTAGAAAAAGTAAAAATTTTGGCAATATGAGGTTCCATCGAATTGAGTAACCATGACTAAACAAGCTAATAATTGGATATCCAATTGTCATATGATAATTTAGTATTTTTAGGACACTTTTTATCACCATTAATGAAACCCAATTTTTTCTTGCCACCAAGCAACATCATGTGACATAATTAATACCACTTAACAAAACTGATGAAAGTCTCCAACTAGGATTCGAGTCAAACTCAACCATGAAAAGAGTAGGTAAAATAGAAATTGCTAAAGCAACTTACAATGAAAGTCTCCATAGTAAATTTAGAACACACCAAATTTTTGATGAAGAGTATAAAATAACTCCACATGAACTAGTAGAAAGAGCAGGTGCAGTATCAAATAGGGTAGATCATGGGGCAAGGCTTGTGATCTCATGGAAAGGAAGAAAACAAACCCTCTATCATAGGATTCTCAAAAAAGGAACAAATATGCAAGCAGAATAATAAATTGGATTAGATCCTCTCTAATACCATGTGGAAACTAGTCACATAACACATAGATGTAAACTAGTTACATAACATACAGATATATGTGATTCAGCCAT
Source organism: Cupressus sempervirens (assembly GCA_028749045.1). Lineage (NCBI taxonomy): Eukaryota > Viridiplantae > Streptophyta > Pinopsida > Cupressales > Cupressaceae > Cupressus > Cupressus sempervirens. Next base: position 41,594,365 of record CM053793.1, on the reverse strand, counting down.
AGCCTACATCCATGGAAGAAAAGAGAGAGTGTTTTATTATTCATAGTAGTAAGAATGGAGATTATACAACTCTATATATAGAGATACATTAGCCTTAATAAATGGTAACAAAATTAGAGGCATAGATTAAGAAGAATTACACAAATTATGCACTCTCCATAAATAGCTTAATTAACCAACAACCCATAGATAGAAATAAATCCCCTATAAATGATGCGTGAAGCTCCCCTTAATACCATAAACTCATAAAAAAAATATAGAAACAATAGAAAATGCAAGAAAAAAATATAGATTATTTGCATTACAAATGCCAAATTACAAAATTCATAAGTACAATATTCTAACCCACATGGGTGCCTTTAGTACAATAATTTTCAAGACAAGCTATGAACTATCACCCAGAGCTATCCTAGACAATGTTCGAGCCTTTCTTAAATAGGAAGTTTTATGTCACCCAAGAAATTTCTAGATTCTCAAACTTAATACCTAGGGCTGATAGACCCTTACAATATCCATAGAGTCAGCCAAATACATCTTTGACAAATTAATTTAGAAATTTTGATAGCCCAACTTCTAAAGGCCATAACTCATAAACCATTTCTCTGATTGGCTATTATAACCACTTTCTGGAAATACTAGCTCCTGATCTATAGGCTTAAAACTATGATAGCACCCTTTTGTTGAGTTTTTGAACCTCATCCAAGCACTCTAAGGCCTCCAACAGTGAGCCTAAAGATTTTTCTACAAATTTTTCCACCAAAAATCCATAATAACTTCTTTGATACTAATGATCGGGCAATGAGATTTTTATGGTAGGCTTACAACTCTAAAATGAACCTTCCTATAGAAAATGAGAACATTTCAAGCTCATATCACAAACTTACTAAAAATAGTATGTTACCATAAATAGTAACCACCTTGTCTACTAGTCCTTATTAAAATAGAAAAGACTAAAAATAAAATATTTTTGGGTGATGCAAGATTTCCCTTGTACCCAGGATGCTTCGGCATCAGACACCCGAGGTGATTTGAGAAGTGACCCCATTGTGTCTCAGGTGTTTAGAGGAAAACCAAGATGGTTAACATCCTCCTTTGCTAGCCATGATGAATCCTCAATCAATCTCCCTTCCTATTTGACTAGATATTCCTCATAAGTTTTGTTTTTGGCACTTTTTCCAACATGACTATCTAGTATCTCCTCAATCTCCTTTGTAGCCGAACTAGCTGTTAGAATGCTCCACTCTGCTTCTGCAACTTCATCTCCATCACCTCCTTCATAATACTCTATCAAATCTAAAATATTAAATATTGGTGAAATATTCAATTCAACAGGCAACTTCACTTCATACACATTGCTAGAATCATGCCTCTTCACTATCTTGTATGGTCCAAACTTCTTCATCTTCAACTTATTATATGTACCCATTAGAAAATGCTCCTTTCTCAAATGAACCATGACTTCATCTCCAATCTAAAATTCCTTATATCTCCTTTTCACATGTACCTTAGCCTTATACTATGTATTCATCTTTATGATGTGCTTCCTCACCTCCTTATGGATGTTCTTCAATTTTTTAGCAAAATCTTCTACTTCAGCACTACGTATCTCTCCTTTATCCAACTACCTTAGTTCAAAAGCATTTTTGGGACTACTCCCATATACAATCTGGAATTGTGATTTACCAGTACTCCTATTGAAAGAATTATTTATGCAAATTCCACCTATGGTAAAATCATATCCCATCCTTTTGGTTTATCTCCAACCAAGCATCTTAGAAAATTTCCTAAACTATGATTCACAGCTTCTGTCTTTCCATCAGTCTATGGATGATGTGATGAACTAAACTTCAAATCTATCTTCAACTTCTTCTGCAATGTACACCACAAATACCCAACAAATTTGTTATCTCAATCTGAAACTATACTATTTGGTAGACTATGTAATCTCACTACTCGTCCAAAAAAAAAAAACTATGCTACATGAACAACATCACTAGTCTTCTTGCAAGGAATAAAATGTGTCATCTTTGAAAACCTATCAACCACCACAAAAATAGAATCATGCTCGCACTATGTCCTCAGTAATCCAAGAACAAAATCCATGTCGATATCCTCCCATAGCTTCTTTGGTATAGGTAATGGATGATACAACCTTGTATTCTGCTTCACTCCTTTTGCCATCTAACATACTCTGCAACTTTGTACAAAATTCATCACATCTTGCTACAATTGTGGCTAGTAGTAATTTTTAGCAACCAAAGCTATAGTTTTATCTCTACCAAAATGTCCAGCCAATCCTCCACTATGCCTCTTCTTGATGAGATTCTCTCTCATTGAACTTCTAGGAATCCACAACTGACTTCCTTTGAACAATATATTATCCTAGATCATTAAATCCAACCACTTTTTCCTATCAATTAACAAGTTCTATACAAGCCTTCCACACTTCACCAAAATCAAGATCATCTGGATACAATGTATTGAGTTCCTTGAACCCAACCACCTCTATCTACATTTTTGTCAGCAAAAGTTGTCTTCTACTAAGATCATCTACAACTTTGTTAGACTTCCCACTCCTATGTTTCAAAATAAATGTATAACTCTACAAAAAATCAAATCATTTTAAATGCCTCAGTTCAATTTTCCTTGACTATTCAAAAATTGCTAAGCTTGATGATTAGTATACTAAACAAACTCCTTAGGAAGAAGATAGTGTCTCCACTTCTTCAATGCTTGAACTGTAGCATAAAATTCTTGATCATAAATAGAATATTTTATTTTTTCATCATTCAACTTCTTACTAAAATAAGCAACAAGTCTACCTTCCTGGCTCAAAGTAACTCCTATTCCAGTACCACTAGCATCATAGTCTACTTGAAACACCTTGTTAAAATTAGGAAGTGCTAAAATAGGTTACACAATAACTTTCTATTTCAACAGATTGAAACTCTTATTTTCTCCTACAGTCCACTTAAACTCTTTCCTATCCCCTCTCATTGTTTCAATCAAGGGTCCACAAATACTTCTAAAACTTCTTATGAACTTTTTATAAAATGATGCCAGTCCATGAAAAAATCTTACCTCTGTTGCACTCCTCAGAGTTGACCATTCAAGGATAGCCTTTACTTTCTCTGGGTCCATTTTTAGACCTTCTCCTAAGACTACAAATCCTAGGTACACCAACTCTTTCTTTACAAAACTACATTTCTTCAAGTTTATTAGCAACTTTTCTTCCCTCAACTTATAAAACACCTTGTGAATATGAATCAAATGCTCCTCTAATGTCTTACTAAAGATCAATATATCATCTAGGTAAATAATGACAAACTTACCCAAAAACTCCTTCAGTACCTAATTCATGAGCCTCATGAAAGTTCTTGGTGCATTGGTTAGCCCAAAAGGCATGACTAACCACTCATATAGTCCTTCCTTTGTCTTGAAAGTAGTCTTCCACTCATCACCTTCTATGATACAAATCTGATGGTACCCACTCTTCATATCTATCTTTGTGAAATACTTAGCTCCACTAAAAAATCTATAATATCATCCATCCTCGATAATGGAAATCTATACTTTATTGTGATCTTGTTGATATCATGAGAATCTTTGCACATCCTCTATTCTCCATTCTTCTTTGGGGCTAATACTACTGGTACAACACATGGACTTAGACTCTCTCAAATCAACCCCTTCTACAACAACTCATGAACTTGCCTATTCAACTCTTCACTTTCTACTGGTGTCATTTTGTGCACTACCTTGTTTAGAGAACTAGCTCCTAGAACCAAATCCATCCGATGACTAGTCTTCCTTACCGAGGGCAATCCTTAAGGTACATTATTTGATACTATATCAAAAAACTCTCTCAACCTATCTGCAACTTTTGCAAGTGCCTCCTCTACTTCTTCTTTACTATCTTAAGGAATTATAGCAAAACACATGCTCATGCTTCATACCTTTAAGAAACTCTTTTCCATTAACAAAACATATTTCGGCAGCACTACATACCTTTTCTTCTTTATCCCTCAATAGCTTCAACTTATGTTTCACTCCATCCTTAGTTAGAGTGTAGGTAATTGTTCACCCATCATGTACAACATGTTTGTCAAACTACCACAACCTACCCAACAACATATGACATATGTCGATAGGTATGATACCACATAGTACCTCATCCTAGTAGCTTCCAATCTTGAACTTCACTGAGCACTACTCATTAAGCATGACCTTGTGGTCATCTTGCACCCAAGCAATACCATATGGACATGGGTGTTTCTTCCTTTTCAGCTTCAACTTGGTGACCATCATTTCTAAAACTAGATTGTTAGTACTTCCACCATCAATGATCACTTCACAATACTTATCTTCACATGTGCACCTTGTGCAAAACAAGCTTCTTCTTTGTTCAAGTTCATTCTCACCACTCAGCAAGACTCTTTGGTTAATTGGGACTTCTCCTCTTTTAGCATCTTTAGAATGTGAGGATCTAGCATTTTCATCAATATTTACAACTCTTGCCTAACCTTTTGTTCTTTGATCTATCCTTCCATGGCACTGGGTACATTCAAATGCTCTATGCCCTTCTTCTTTGCAGTGAAAATATTTTCTACAGAAGCCTCCTCTTCTAGATCCTTGTCCTTTGCCTCTTCCTCTCTAATCTCTATTGTTCTTGTCATGGAAATTATTAAAATTGTTTCCCCTTTAGTTCTAAATACTACTTCTAACCTCGTCCTTATTCTTTTGATCATCATTATGACCACGATAAGATTGTCTACTAGATCTTCCACTGCAACCCCTTCCACTATTCTTATTGTCAAACTTCTTGCTCAGTTTCTCCTCAACTCTTAGGGAAAATTGGTATGCCTCCTCAATACTACTCATTTGAACCACACTTAGCTTATCCTAAATGTTGGGCCTTAACCCATTAAGATAATGGGTGACTTTCTACTTATTAGCTTCTATATGGCCAGTTCTAATGAGAACTAGGTAGAACTCTTTGGTATACTCTTGAATAATTTTTTTTGCTTACTTCAACCCTTGCATCTTCTTCAATAGATCAAGATCATAGTCCATGGGAATGAATTATCGCTTCATTTTATCTTTCATCTGATCCCATTTGGAAATTTTTTCCTTTCCCTTTCTATTTCACTCCAATTGAAACTCCTACCACCAAATCTTTGTATGTCCCTTTAGTTTTGATTTTGCAAACTTGACCCTATCAGGATCATCAATATCTTCATACTCAAAGTACTCCTCTAGTTCATTGATCCAATCAATTAGCTCTTCTAGGTTAAGATTTCCCAAAAATGTGGGAACCTCAAACTTAGGTCTTTTTTCAATCTTGGAGATGGCCCTAAAAAGCCTCCCTTCCTCTGGATTTAGAACTGCCTCTACTTTGGCATTTTCTTCTACTTTATCCTCATCCTCCCTTTCATCTCTTATGGGAAGATTCATTCTTCTATGCATATTTGCTTCCAATGCTTGCATCTTTCTTTGGAGGGCTTAGAAACCCTTAGGTATAACACCCACCACTCTTCCACCATACTCTCGTTGTGGAGGCATTTTTGTGCTTTCGCTAAAACCCTAGTGCAAACTGCCTCACAATCAATGATCTGTCTACACACTCAGCCCAAACCAAAGTCCTAGAGAAAATTGCCTCATAGCCAGTGATCTATCCACACACTCAAGAACTCTAGCTCTGATACCACTTGATGTAGGAAACTCCCCTTAACACCATAAACTCATAATGGAAACATAAAAATAATAGAAAATGTAAAAACAAAATATGGATTTCTTATTTGCACTACAAATTCCAAATTATAGAATTCATAAGTACAATGTGCTAACCCCCATGGGTTCCTTTAGTACAATAATTTACAAGACAAGCTGTGAACTATCACCTAGAGCTATCCTAGACAATGTTCAGGCCTTTCTTAAATAGGTAGTTTTATGCCACCTGAGAAGGTTCTAGATGCTCAAACTTAATACCTAGGGCTAACAGACCTTAACAATACACATAGAGTTGGCCAAATACATCTTTCACAAATTATTTAGAAATTTTGATAGCCCAACTTCTGAAGGCCATAACTCACAAACTATTGCTCTGATTGGCTATTATAACCACTTTTCAGAAATGCCAACTCCTGATCTATAGCCTTGCAGCTATGCTAGCACCTTTCCATCAAGTTTTTGGACCTCATCTGAGTACTCTAAGGCCTCCAACGGTGAGCCTGTAGATTTTTCTACAAATTTTGCCACTAAAAATCTGCAATAACTTCTTTGATACTTGTGATTGAGGAATGAGATTTTTATGGTAGGCTTACAACTTTAAAATGAACCTTCTTGTAGAAAATGAGAACATTTTGAGCTCGTATGACAAACTTACTAAAATAGTAAGTTCTTATAAATAGTAACCACCCTGTCTACTAGTCCTTATTAAAATAGAAAAGACTGAAAATAAAATATTTTTGCATGATGCAAGATTGCCCTTGTACCCAAGATGTTCCTACATCATTAAATCTCTCTTCTTCAATAGGGTGTTGGAAATATGAGTGAGTTCATGCATCAGCTCTAAGTCAACAATGCAATCCATGGAATGGAAAGTGAAACATAATCATATCTTGCATAGTTTCCAAAGAGAATGAGTGCAATGAGATATTTGGAACATCTCTCACTATAGAATTTTGTAGTGGTAGGCTAGATATTATGTTTGGAAAATCTCAAGTACCTCTATTTAAGAAATTGTCACTACAGTGATTATCTAAAATTAGACTCAATGCCTAATCTAGGGAATTTGTGGTTGAATGGAAATGATATGTGCACACAACTGCCAAAGGCATTTGGAAAATTAGGTGGGTTTCCATAGATCTATTTTCAAGTTACATATATATATTCTCTAATTTGGAAGAGTTTACAGAAACAAAAGATGGAACGATGATGCGACTTGGGAAATTGGAGATATTTAATTGTTCCAAACTAAATAAAATGGTAGTAGGGCTAGATCAATTGAAAAGACTCAAGGATATCAATCCTATAGCTTGGAATTGAGGGAGACATTAAAGGAAGGAGTGAGGCACTCAAGAAAATTCAAAGTTGTGAGTGCTCATATAACTTTTGTCATGTAATTTGACAAATAATTTCTATAAATAATATTAGTTTTAAAATTATCACTGAGATATGTTACTCTATAAATTCCTGTGACTATATTTTATTGTATTATTTTTTATAAAAATATATTAAATATTTAAACTTAAGTATATCTTGGGAAGGAAGAATAATTTTTTAATTAATTAAGAAAAAATAAATGAATAGATTTTTTAGAAAAATTTTAATATGATTTTGATTTTTTAAAAATTAAAATATTTAATTTTTTTTATTTATATAATAATCTAATAGTAACATCTTGTGAATAGTTATGTTTTGTTTTATAGTTAAGAATTATTACTTTTTAGTTTATTTTGATCGGAACAAAAAGGTTGAACATTGAAAGTTTCTAGTTCTATAGTCAGAGCTAGAATAGTATCAAGACATCATTGAAGAAGTCATTTTTTGTGCTTGGAGGAGGAAATTCATTCCTCTAATCCTATCCTACATTAATTACTCCGTTAAAAGGTTGGGTTTGGGTATGTGCTTGTAAGTGACATCTTTTTGCATTGGCTAGTGTGCTTATATACTACTCTCTAAACATTCAATCTAGACTTCTCATTTTGCACAATATTATATGCTGACATAAATCAACAAATTTTGGCATAAATATCTTTATTTCATCATAATCTTCTAGACAAATTTGGTGTATTTGGTACAGTTTCATCAAGGAGAATTAGAAGAAGATTTCATGAATGTTGAGCATCAAAGTCAACTATGAAGTATAACCTTAATTGTATACATCAAAGCCTTAATTGAATGTATTTATAATTGAATTTAATATAAGAAAATCAAAAAATCACTATATTAGATAGTAATATACATCTATTTATATTGATGATATTAATGTTGATTTACAATTTATGTCTCAATGACATTAGAAGGAAAGAGCTAAGGAGAGAAAAAATTTGGTCTTTTCCAAGAACATATAAATACATGTATTTGAAATTTAAAAGTTAAAATTAAATACTTTCATGATTACATTCAATCTAATAAACTAGTAGGATCTTCTCTACACTTTGTTGTTTCAAGTATTGCCTCATGGTCTGATTCCCAAACCTTCCAAAGATTCTTATTATGTGGTTTTCTAACATATTTGACCAAGTGGACATTTGATACAACAATAAATTTGAGAATAATAAAGAATCTTCTTATTTTTCTTCCAATCTTCAAATTACCACTAAGGGATTTGAGAAATATGCAATACAAACCTACAAAACCTGATGAAAACCAGCATGTAAAAACCTGTCACGGAGAAAAAGACAAGAGGAGGCAAAGGTTTTGCTCTAAAAATATGAAAATTTTATTCTTGGAAATGAAAAAGATAAAAGATAATTACAAATGATCTATCCTTATTGAAGGAGATCGAAACTTGAAAATGGTAACCTAAAAGGTAAATGCTATTTAATAATTATTAATTAATTCTTAAATAAGAATGAAAAAGGGTCATAAAGTGAAATCTTAAGAAGGGAGAAAAGGTAATTTAATAAATGAAATGAAATTAACCTTTGTTCTCTAACACCCCCCCTTAAGATGAGCAACAATGCAGCTACAAACAATGCAATGAAACTAAAATGCTAAAAGAAAACTTGGGTCCTAGCAACAAGGCCTGATGAGGTACCTAATCACAATCAAATCTCTATGAAATAGAGAAATAGAGAAAACCTAGTGGGAAAAACTCTACTCCAAAAAGAGATAGAAAAGAATCTACAAATGAAACATCTCAAGAGAATCTCTCAAGACCATAAGTAGAATGAAAGCCTCCATGATAGAATCTTGAGATTCCATAGCCCACCCAAAATGTCAGAACTCCTATGTTGATGAACATACCAATGTGGCACCAATCTGAAGGAAACAAAGGAAGTGGACAAGGATGATAAAACCTATATATGTAAGGTGCAACTAGAAATCCTAGTTGATGCTCACAGGAGAAAGCATGAGAATCCTAAAATAGAATCTCCAATGGAGGTGGAATAATAGGTGTGCTAAATCTATCATCTAAGAGGAGATGTGTGACCTCTAATATATCCTCAACAATTGAAGAAGGTGGCTTGTTGATTGGAGCTACAATAGTAGGCAATGTTGAAGAGTAATCTTGTGCAAGAGATGTGATCTAAACATGAGGTGGAGGTGTAGAAGTCACAAGACCATTCTCAAGAACAACACATAAGTTCAAGAAAATTGACTTGACCTCAATAGACTCTCATTAAAAAAAAGAGTGAGTCTCCAATAGTGAAGATGGTGGACCAAAATGTGAGAAGGAATATAGGTGTGAAGCATGGTCAATAATCCCTATAGCACTAATATTTCCTATCTCACTATCTCTGATGTGCATTGAATCCTATGCAAACTCAACTATATTCCCTGTCCCATAGTGTTGTTCCCCATCAAAATGTGTGGAGTAGGAGAAGCCTCAAAAGAAGAGAAAAATGAGCATATGGTGTGAAGTATCTAAATCCATTAACCATCTAGAAGAATGAGGAATATTGTTTGCACATAGTGCATGACCCTTTCCTATATTTTTACCATCTAAATGAAATGATGATGATGATGAAGGTCTATGAGAAGTAGAAGGAATATCAATGTTGCTCTTCTAAAGGGGAGATGTCAAGTTTGAAACCTGTTTGGCATAGCCATCTAACTTAATCTAATATCAATGTGACTCATTATGATTAGGCTTATTATAATAAGCATAGTTCAGTCTTTCTAGCTTTGATTTACCTCCTTTAGGAGGAGGTAGCCTTGATGAACTATGAGTGCTAAAATCAATCTAAGACTCTGTAGAATGATATTTTTATGTCCTCTCCTTCATCCTTGAAGATGGTCAAGCTACCAATGCATGAGTTTGGAAGTCTATGAGAGAATCCAACTAAGAGAGCTTAGCTTGCTCTTGAGTCAAATGATCATAGAAAACCCAAAGCATCTTTGGTGGAATAAAAGGTAGAAGAAAAAAATTTGAAAGTTTCCATGAATCTTAGAAAGAATTAGGTAGATACACTAAGTGTCAGTCTTTGTCTTTCTACACCCCTATAATAAAGGTTTATGTTGATTGAACTTCATCAAGAAGTCCTCAAGGAAACAAAATGAATCTGGTATAATAGAGGTAAGTTTTGACTCAATCTAAAGTGCCCTAAACTCATTCACTATACCAAACAAGCCTTCAAGCGTGGTTCACATATAGCTAGAGGGGTATTGCACCTATCAAGATGAAATTGTAGACTATCAGAGATCTATAAAGTAATCAGTACTATTGCCTTGGAGAATCCATCTTGTTCCTATGTTGCATGATCTCAAAAGGTCTCTATAAAAATTGTTGTAATACGTCTAAACAAGACCACAACCCTTTTGACCAGAGAAACTGTGTCATCAAGGTCTTCCACGTGTGATAATTATGAGCGGTCAGAAGTTCTACGCAAGTGTATATGAGAAATGTTAGTATGCTAATAGAAACTAAATTTGAATAAAGCTTCTACAAACTAAACAAAATTCATAAACTTCAAGATAGACTAAGATGAGCTCTCAATTGAGAATATGAGCCATTAATGGACTCTCTCAATAAGAAGCTCTCTTGTTGAGTAGCTTTGTCTAAATAGATAGGATGTATGCTCAAGCTTTATGCTTCAAAAAGGCTTCAATGGATGATTGTGGATTTTTGGTGTGGATAGATGGCTTTAGTATGGATTTGGCTCTCAAAATAGCATTATAACTTTACTTCATGGATTGTGTTGTTTTGCAAAGGGGAAGGATCCAATTTATAGGCAAGAGGCTTGAGGGATTGAGGGCTAAGATGCAAGGATGGGAAAAAGCTCATGGAGGGCTTAGATTGCATGAGAAGAGAGCACATGGATTGTGCTTCCTTATAGCCAATCAAGGAGTGACACATGTCACATGGTGAGAGGATGGAGGAAAGGGGAAGGATGAGTCAAAAAAGGAGGCTCAAGGGATAAAATCTTCATAAAGACCCTCATAATGACTTGTAAGAGCAATAAAAGGGCTTGTAAGAGTCATTTATGACTTAGTGGACTTCATAAAGTTTTATGGTTGAGATATTTTGAGGGTGATGAGAGAAATTTTGACTTGGACTTGATTAGGAGGGTTTTAAGCTTGCTTAGGCTTGTGCAAATGATTAGAGGATGGATTAGGATGGTTTAGGATTAGCTTAGGGATAGGCAAGTGGATGGCATTTAATGAGGGTGGGTGAAGGAGGAGATATTTGTTAACTTTGGCTTGGGTTAGAAAGTTTTAACTCATGTTAAGGGAATGTGACAAGGTTAGGAGGGGATTAGGATTAGGGTTAAAGACATCTTCTAGAAGAGTCTAGGCTTTGGATGAGGATAAAGACTTTCTAGAATAGTCTAGAATTTCCTAGGATGAGGATGAAGACTTTCTAGAAGAGTCTAGAACTTCTTAGGATGAGGATAAATTAGATTTTTAGGAAATAAATAAAGTTTTATTTATTTCAAGGGTTTGGGTTGAGGAGATATTTATTAAAACTTTTTTAATAAACATGAGGATTAATATTTAATCTTAATTAAATATTTTGAGTTGGGATTAGAGGTAGGAAAGGATGGGATTAGCCTTTAATCGAAATTAAAGAAGGATTAGAATATTTTGGAAGAGGTTATTGGTCATAAGGAAATTGTCCAAGTTTTGGGCAAAAAATAAATTTTTTATTTATTTTAGGATTTTTGGTCAATTTATTAATTAAATAATTAATAAATAAGGAAATAATGTTTAAATAAGATTTAAACATTTTTGGGAGGGATTCCTTAATTAAATATTTTTAATTAAGATAAAGGGATTTAATGGCATAAAAATTAATTAATTAATTAATTAATTAATTAATTAATAAATGATGATGTCATCAAGACTTTTTCAGAAAATAAAAATACTTTATTTTCTAAAGGTTTTTAGGTGTCTACAGCAAGAAGAGGTCTTAGCCATTGTTTTAGAAGGTGTTTGAATTATTTTTTGAATGTATTGCTGGTTTACATAAGTAAACAACAAAAACAATATGACAAAACAACCCTCATAATGCAAAAAATTGAACCCCAACTACTAGAAGGAATGCGTAAATGAGAGAAGAGAAAGAAAACTTCAAATATGAATCACAAATACCTATTTTTTGTAGGCAAAAAAATGACCAAATGTTGAAAGTACTATTTCCACTCAATATTACTCCAAACTAATACCATATATGGAAAGTAGACAAGAAATCATGCACATTAGAAAAAAAGCCCCAAATATGTGTCCATATGAGCCCGAAAGAAGCCTTTGAAGTTGCAAAAATCAAGATTTGCAATTTTTAGAAAAATTTAGAAATAGGGATTAAAAACAACCTACACCAATGTGTAGATCCTGAAATTTTACCCCAAAACAAAAAAAAATTGCTCAAAAAAAGAATTCCGTATGAGTGAGATATCGCTATTTGAAAATCACCTCTGTAATTATTTTTTCTGAATTGCTACTATCACACATCTAAAAATGCCCAAAAAATGTCAAATTTGTTCTGTCAAACCCTTGTTCTCCTTTTTTTGTGAATTCTAAACAAGCTACAATAGATCCACCATGAAGGATTTGAGCCATATGCAATACAATTCCATAAAGCTCGACGGACACCTACATGTAAAAACCTATCACAAAGAAGAAAAAGACAAGAGGATGCACAGGTTTTGCTCTACAAATATGCAAATTGTATTCTTAGAAATGGAAAATATACAAGATAATTACAACTGATCTATCCTTATAAAAGGAAATTGAAACTTGAAAATGGTAACCTAAAAGGTAAATGTTATTTAAGAATTACTAATTAATTATTAAGTGAGAATGCAAAAGGTGCATAAAGTGAAATCTTAAGAAGGGAGAAAAGAAAATTTATTAAATGAAATTAAATTAACCTTTTTCTCTAACAACCACAACTTAGGGTTCTTCAAACCATAACATCTAAGTCATGTATCTATTACAATGACTACTCTTATATGGTATTCCAAACCTTCACCATCTATAACTAAGCGATTCAATTTATTGTTTCGCTCAACACAATGACACAAATAACAATATATTCCTTTTTTAGTGTCTTTAGGTGTAATAATAACAAAAATATGGGTTACAATGATAGAAACATAACATGTGCCCATTAATTTTACCAAACAATTTGCTTAATTTGACATTGATATATTACTTGGTTACACCATATAAGACAAGTAGTCAAAGTAGATGAACAATTTCATCTCTACCATTTTTAGTGCTCGTGGGGGAGAATAGGAGTCAACTAGGTCAAAATATGTATATGTCATTTATCAACCCATTCAATCAACTCATACCTATTCCAATATTCATTTTCCCATGATGGACAAAAACATGTTATTCATTGTGTGAAAATACTCCATAAACCTACACTAGAGCTTCTAAAAGAGTGTATCTCACTTGATATTGTTAGTATACAATAATACTCATAAGTTACAATGATAGTTTGATCTATCAACCAAAAACATTTACACACCATAGGCTCAACATTGTTACCTGGACATATTGTAGTGTTACACCACTCGATGATACTTCTCGTATTCGAAAATGTTGCTTCATTTTTGTACTTCAATTCCTCACTATAAAAGATAGCTTTAATATATGCACCTACATCATCATTCTCTCCCCTTCCATGATTAGCCTCTATGAAATTCCAAATATAATGAGTACAAATGATCCTATGCATCCTGCCAAACAAATAAAACATCCAATAACTTTTTAATTGTGATGCAAAATTATTAAACCAAATGATGTGGCAATGATATGATATGCCCGTGTTAGCCAAATCAGCATAAAGTAGTAGGTGAATGCATGAATGCTATATAAATAAATATGTAAACCCATTGAGAAGTAAAATACTTTGGTTGCACCTCATTTTTTCATTGTAGTGTGCTACTCTCTAAGAAGTCTAAAACTGAAATAATAGTATCCAATATATTAACATTGTCTAGAATGCCCTATTAGTATCACTATCAAACACTTAAACAATTGAACAATGTGTCTCTTAAATGATGTTGGCAATATAAGAATGCTTTTCAAAAGGGCATGGTACAACCACATATTATAATGCAATCATTACTTGATTTGAGTAAAACAACACTATAACAAATAGAAAACATACAAATAAATGATAATTGGTCTAAAACATTAGACATCTACAAAAATGAGAACAACATGGACAATATGAGTCCTAATGATTCAGAATCACAAAGTTAAATAGAAATTGATAATCCTATTGACACAATACTACATGGGTACATAGATTCTAGGAGTATCCATAGCATGGGTGACAAATTTATTGAAATTGCACCTGCCCAAGAATCTTATCCAATTAGGATTTTCAAAGACAAAAATGCAGAGGAGATGAATTTTCCAAAACTTATCTTCATTGAACCAAGGAATTTTGACATTCTACATAACTTTAGCTATCAAAAAATCACACAATAGGAACTACTACATTATCATCAATATTTTGCACTCCATACAACAAATCTATTTTTCAAAACAATAAAACTATTGATACAACAAGTTTTGTCAACAATGTGGGTTCAAATTAGAAAAGGACAATTAAAAGGAAGGAAGTTTCTTGCAAAGAATGTTAAACAAAAACCTAACTTAGAAAAAATATTAAAATTTGATATTCGATATATTGATTTCCAAAGAATCAGAATATCCCTAGACTATATGGACAAATTGAAAAAAAATGTCTTTGCAATGATATGTCAACTTGGACCTCCTACATTTTTTTCTCACTTTCACTAGTGCTAAACAAAAATCTAATCCTCTAATGACAACTCTTTGATATTTACATGAATTGCATCAAGAAAGACTGGACAAAAATAAGATTGTTGATTGCATAGACATTGACAATGACCTATTAGTCTAGAAGGATCCAATTACATGTGCAAGATATTATCGACATAGAATTAATGTATTAAGAAAACTAATACTCATCGACATTTGTTTCTTTGGAAAAGTTAGAGATTATTTTTTAATGCTTTCTGTCCAAAATGCCAACAAAAATTTGAAGGTTATGGAGTACTAGATGAAGATTTTGCCCATTGTTCCAGATGTAAGCAGGATATCAACTATGTGCACAAGCTCTATCTAAAGACATTGCTAACTTCTTAAAATAAGCAACCAATCCACTGCTCTATTGATAACAATTGTTGATAATGATATAGTGACAATTGAAACAACATTTATTATAATTGATTGATATTATAACCAACTGATAATTGTAATAAGCAAGAATTGATAAGTGACTTTTTAAATGTGACATGTTGATAAATAATAATAAAATTTATTTTCAATAATACATCAACTTGGACCTCCTACATTTTTTTCTCACTTTCACTAGTGTTGAATGAAAATGGAATCCTCTAATGAAAACTCTTTGATATTGACATGAATTGCATTAAGAAAGACTACACAAAAATAAGATGGTTGATGACAACCAATTGTAGTAAGTGATAATTTAAAAGTGACAAAATGATAAAGGACAACTTAGAAGTGACACATTTATTGCTTATTATAATGTCATTTATAGAAATGATATTTTGAAACACCTTTTGTATAAGTAACATTGACAAATGTCGCTTATAGAAATGTCATTTAGAGAAATAAAAATTTGAAACACCATTTTAATAATTTATAGTGATAAAAGTATAAGTCATTTTATAAATGAAACTATTATGAATGACATTAAGACCTACAAAAGAAGTTCCTGGAGGTGAAAGAAAAGAAGACACCAAAAAATAATGATTTATCCAACATAGCTCATGTATAAGCCATGCTAATAATTAATCAAAAACACCTAGAGATGCACGAAGAAAAGATTGGTGAAATTCACTAGGAAAGAGAGGTCTGGAAATAAAGGATCAGATATCTTGGTTTGCTGCATCAATCAGTTATCTCCACCTTCACTACTTCATATGAGAGATAGAAATTAGGAAAACTTGTCATTGCTATTGTGGAGAAATCTTAGGATCTTAATTAAATGCAACATGTTGATAAATAATAAAAGTAACATTTGAAACACCATTTTTATAAGTAAACAAAAATGGGTAAGCAATGGATTGGGTAAATAGTAGATTTTAGGTAAACAACAATTTTTTGGTAAACAACAGATTTAGGTAACCCACAGATTGGGTAAAAAAATGACATTGGGTAAAATACAAACTTTGATTAAACAAAAGTGTGGGTAAACAACACTGTGGATAAACTGCAGTTTGGGTAAACACCTCATGTTCACTATGGACTTTCCCTAAATGTACCTTAACTTATACTTACCAATGATGGGATTTTCTCATTTGGCAATCAAATTCTACCTGAATTCATTAGACTCTTTCTTGTGTAAGAAATTCACTATGCAACAGCTTCCAGTTGCTTGAGTTGCTTATGTTGCTCAAGCATTTCAGCAAGACAATGTTTCTTTAAAGGTGCCACTTATTAATGTCTAATATAGACTTTCTTGGTATAGTTTATTTATGATTTAAATTTATTTATATCATTTAAGTACAACCTTCTATATAATAAAATATGTATAAAAACACCACACAGAAAAAAGTAATTACACTATGGCATACGAGTATAAGTCACTTGATAAATGGAACTATTATAAATGAAAATTATTGATAATGATAGAACCAACAACTAAAATACCATTTATTATAAGTGACAATCAATTGTAGTAAGCAACAATTTAAAAGTGACAAAATGATAAAGGACAACTTAGAATTGACACATTTATTGCTTATCATAATGTCATTTATAGAAATGATATTTTGAAACACCTTTTGTATAAGTAACATTAACAAAAATCACTTATAGAAATGTCGTTTAGAGAAATGAAAATTTGAAAGACCATTTTTATAATTTACAATGATACAAGTATAAGTCATTTGATAAATGAAACTATTATAAATGACATTATTACATTACATTGATGCTTATAGAAATGGTTTTTAATTTGTAATAATGATATAGTGACAATTGAAAAAATATTTATTATAAGAAACAAATAATAAAAGTGACAATTGAAACAAAATGATTATGGGTAAACATTAAATTTTGGGTAAACAAGAGTGTGGGTAAATAGTGTTGTGGGTAAACTATGGTTTGGGTAAACACCTCATGTTCCTATGGACTTTTCCCTAAGTTTACCCAAATATATACTTACTAGTGTTGGAATTCACTGATTTGGCAATCAAAATTTACTTAGATCTGTCAGACTCTTTCCTACGTAAGACATTTACTATTCAGCAGCTTCTAGGATCTTTAGTTTCTTATGTTGCTCAAGCATGTCAATAGGACAATGTTTCTTATAAAAGTTCCACTTAGTAATGTCTAATCTATAGACTTTCTTGGCATAGTTTAATTATGATTTACATTTATTGATATTATTTAACTACAACCTTTCTATATAAGAAAATGTGTATAAAAATACCATGTAGATAAAAAGTAATTACACTATGGTATATGATTATAAGTCACTTGATAAATGAAATTATTATAAACAAAAATGGTTGATAATGATATAAGAAACATGGAAACACCATTTATTATAAGTGAAAATCAATTGTAGTAAGTGACAATTTAAAAGTAACAAAATGATAAAGGACAATGTTAGAAGCAACACATTTATCGCTTATCATTATGCCATGTATAGAAATGATATTTTGAAACACCTTTTTTATAAGTAGCATTAACAAATGTCACTTATAGAAATGTTGTTTAGAGGATTGAAATTTTGAAACACCATTTTTATAATTTACATTGATACAAGTATAATTCATTTCATAAATGAAACTATTATAAAAGACAATTTTTGATAATTATATAAGTGACATTGTAAAACTAACACATTATAAGTAACATTGTAAAACTAATACATTATAAGCAATATATTGATAAATTTAATAAAAGTGACAAAAAATGATGCAGGAGCATCCAGAGGTATAAGGGCAATCCTGTGTCACCCAAAAAAATGTAGTTAGACTTAGTTTCTATTTCATGTGTTTTCATTTTTGGACACCCATTTGGGTCAAATAAAGGTTCCAACTCTCACAGTTCCACTATCAGTGTGCTAGTAAATCCTGAAAAAATAGGAGTATGTAATTGGGCCATCATTTTGGTGAACTAGGAGGTGTAAATTGGCCAGATGAATGTAATTGTGATTTAGAGCATTCTAGAAAATGAATTAGGTCAAAAGGCCCCACGGTTTGAAAGTTATTACAGTTTTTTGAGTTGTGGAGACCTCCTAAGAATGCTTCAAAGTCAAGTTAGGGGCATTAAATGACCTCAAAAAGGGTTGAAAAATGGGGGACAAGTGAAGCTGGTCCATAGGGCTACAGAGAACTTTGAGAGCTTTCCAAAAATGTAAACAGTTTTTCAATCGGAGCTACAGTTCAAACGTTATGCCTCCTAGAAGTTCGGTTACCAATTTTGGATTCTTCTAGATATGTGCCGACTTCTAACGTAGCTTCTGGAGCCTTCTATTTGGTTAGTGGATGCCTAGTAGCACTTTCTAGAATGTATTCCTAGTCCTTAACCCTCTGAGATCTATTTAAGGAGATTTGTGGCATTGTAAAAGGCAGTTTGGAGTGGAGTTTGGGAGGAGATACTGAAAGGAGAAATTATCTCCACATTTATGCTATTGTAAGCCCTTAGGGCATGTTTTGAAGTTTATTTTCTCTATACTGAATGTACTAGCTTATTTTTCAGTTAATACAAATTCCCTTTTCCTATTGTGTCCATTTTGTTCTTGGGTTGTGTCCCCATCAAGTGGTATCAGAGTAGGTTTTCCTAAGTGTGTAGACAAAGCACCGACTGTGAGGCAGTTTGCACCAAGACTGTGTTATTGTGGGTTCGAGTAAGAAGATGCCTCCATGAAGAGAGCATGGTAGAAGTTCTAGAGCTATTAATCCTGAGGAGGTTAGAGCCCTCCAAAGGCAGGTACAAGCATTGCAAGAGGAGCTCCGTAGAGGAGGAAATGTTGCCGCAAGTGACGACAGTGAGGATGACAATGAAGAAGAAGAAATGGGACCAAAAGGGGAATTTGACAAGAAAGTTCTGAATCATGCAGAGGAAAGGCTTTTTAGGGCCATTAATAAATTTGGGAAAAGACCTACAATTGAAGTGGGTGTATTTTCAAGAAATCTAAAACTAGATGAGTTGATCGATTGGATCAATGAACTGGAAGAATACTTTGAGTATGAAGATATCAGGGACCCAGATAGAGTTAAGTTTGCAAAGGCCAAACTGAAAGGCCATGCCAAAATTTGTTGGCAAGAGGTTCAATTGGAAAGAAATAGAAGAGGAAAGGAGAAGATCACAAGATGGGATTGCATGGTGGACAAATTGAAGAAGCAGTTCATTCCTGTGGACTACGAGCTTGATTTGTTTAAGAAGATGCATGGATTAAAGCAAGCAGGAAGATCAGTCCAAGAATATACAGAGGAATTTTATCGAATCTTGATTAGAGTGGGGTATGCAAAAGCAAATAAGGAGAAGGTTTCTCGTTATATCAGTGGGTTGCAACCTAGCATCAGGGAGGAATTAAGTCTGGTAAGAATGACCAGCATTGAAGAGGCATACCAGTTTTACCTATGAGTTGAAGAGAAGCTAAATAAAATGTTTGAAGGAAGACAAAGAGGGCATGGTCAAGGAGGAATGGGAAGTGGTAGATCATTTGGAGGCCACAATGAAACCCAAAAGAAAAATGAAGATGTAGGTACTAGAAGGAACCAAAGGAATGAGGTTTTCAACTGCTCCCATGGTCAAGACTTTGGAAATTAGAGAGGAAGAGGTAGAGGACATGGACAAGGAAGAGGAGGCTTCTGTGGTACCTGTTTCCATTGCAATGAAGAAGCTCATCATGCCTTTGAATGCCCTCAATGACAAGGAAGGATAGATAGGAGAGCTGAGGGCCAAGCTAGGGTTGCTCATGTGAATGAGGATGCACAATCATCACATTCAGAGGATGCAGAAAGAGGAGAGACCTTGGTAAATGAAATTGTCCTACTAAGTGGTGAGATTGAACCAAGACAATGAAGGAGTTTGTTCCATAATAGATGCAAGTGTGAGGATAAATGTTGTGATGTGATCATTGATGTTGGTAGAACTGATAACTTGGTATCAGAAGAGATGGTCTCTAAGCTAAAGCTCAAGAGGGAGAAACATCCCCAACCCTATCAAATTGCTTGGGTAAACGATGATCATAAAGTCCTGGTAAGTGAACAATGTTTAGTGAAATACAAAATTGGGAGTTACCATGATGAAGTTCTTCGTGATGTTATTCCGATGGATGTTTTCCATCTATTGTTGGGTAGACCATGGCAGTTTGATAGACATGCAAACACATACTCTTTGACAAAGGATGGAGTTTGCCACAAATTGAAGCCCATGAAAAAGGAAGGTGAAAAGGTATGTAGAAATGCTAGAATTTGTCTTGTTGATGGAAGGAAGTTTTTAGATGGCATGAAACATTAGCATATGTGCTATGGTTTGATTCCTAGGAAACATAAAGAAGGTAGTAGTGAAATACCACTTGAAGTTTTAGATTTACTAGGGGAGTTTGGAGATATTATCTCTGATAATGTTCCAAATGGATTTCCACCAGTAAGGCAAATCAGTCATCAAATAGATCTGATTCTAAGAGCTAGTTTTCCTAACAAGGATGCTCACAGGATGACTCCTACTGAAACAAAGGAGCTAAATAGACAGGTTCAGGAGCTTTTGAGGAAGGGCTTGATTCGAGAGAGCCTGAGTCCATGTGTAGTACCTATAGTACTCACACCATAGAAGGATGGAGAGTGGATGATGTGTATAGATTCTTGAGCTATAAATAGGATAACCATCAAGTACTAGTTTCCTTTGCGAGGGATGGTTGATCTTATGAACTGCTTGAGTGGAGCTTAGTACTTCACAAAGATAGATCTCAAGAGTGGCTATCATCAAATATGGATTCGAGAAGGAGATGAGTGGAAAATAGCCTTCAAGACCAAGGAGGGTCTTTATGAGTAGTTAGTCATGCCCTTTGGATTGATGAACGCCCCAAGCACCTTCATGCGGCTCATGAATGAGGTACTTAAGAAGTTCTTGGGAAAATTTGTTATTGTCTATTTGGATGATATTTTAATTTTTAGCAAGACTTTGGAAGAACATTTATTGCATATTCGTAGTGTCCTTGAAAGGCTAAGGGAAGAGAAACTATTAATTAATCTAAAGAAGTGTATCTTTACAAAAAGGGAGTTAGTCTATTTGGGGTTTGTTATATCACCCGAAGGTCTCAAAATGGATCCAAAGAAGGTAAACGCCATCTTGGAATGGACTACTCCAAGGTTTGCTATTGAGGTAAGATCATTTCATGGTCTGGTTATTTTTTACAGGAAGTTTATCAAGAATTTTAGTGGCATATGTGCACCCCTAACTGATACAATAAGAGGGGATAGAAAAGAGTTCAAATGGACTGCAACAGCTATGAGAAGTTTTGAATTGTTGAAGAAGAAGGTGACAAAATAGCCTGTGTTGGCACTTCCAGATTTTAGAAAAGTGTTCTAGGTGGATTGTGATGCTAGTGGCAGTGCTATTGGGGTTGTATTAAGCTAAGAAGGTAAGCCTATTGCATATTTTAGTGAAAAATTGAATGATGCAAAGAACAAGTATTTTGTTTATGATCAAGAGTTCTATGCAATAGTTCAGGCCTTAAAGAAATGGAGGCATTATTTATTGCCAAAGGAATTTGTTTTGTATACTAATCATCAAGCATTATAGTATCTAAGTAGCCAAGGTAAATTGAATCAGAGGCATATGAAGTGGGTAGAGTTATACATTTGTGTTGAAGCATAGAAGTGGAAAATCTATCAGGGTTGTAGATGCACTAAGTAGGAGATAGTTGTTGCTTACAGTAATGTAGGTTGAAGTAGTTGGGTTTGATGAACTCAAGAATTTGTACCTTAAGGATCTTGATTTTGCTGAAGCATGGAAAGCTTGTAAAGAACCTGTTGCTATAGATAGAACCAAGTGGTTAGACTATTTGATTCAGGATGGCATGTTGTTCAAGGGTAGTCAATTGTGCATTCCAAGGAGTTCCATGAGGGAAAATCTGATTAAGGATAAACACAATGGAGGGATGGCAGGACATTTTGGTTGAGATAAGACCATTTCCATTCTGAGAGAACATTATTTTTGGCCTCAAATGTCACAGGATGTGAAAAGGTTTGTACAGAGTTGTCAAGTTTGTTAAGTTGCTAAGGGATTTAGCCACAATACTGGACTATATCAGCTATTGCCTGTTCCATCAAAGCCATGGGAGGACATAAGTATGGATTTTTTTCTTGGATTGCCAAGGATACTGATGCATGATGCTCCTGCATTTCATTCCATGCCACAAAACTCATGATGCTGTCCATATTGCAGACTTGTTTTTCAAAGAGGTGGTAAGACTACATGGTCTTCCAAGGAGTATAGTTTCTGACCGAGATACTAAATTTGTGGGGTATTTCTGGAGGACATTGTGGAAGAAGTTGAGAACAGACTTGAAATTCAGTTCCATGCATCACCCACAGACTGATGGCCAAACAGAAGTGGTAAATAGAAGTTTGGGCAATTTGCTGAGATGTTTAGTTGGGGATAAGCCCAAGGGATGGGATTTGATTCTACCACAGGCAGAGTTTGCTTATAATAACTCTGTAAATAGGAGTACTGAAAAATCACCATTTCAAATTGTATATGGAAATAGCCCAAGGACTGCACCAGAATTGAGGAAGATAGAACAAGGGGAGAGAACAAGTGCTGAAGCTGAGGAATTTGTTGAACACATCAAGCGTCTACATGAGGAGGTTCAAGCACACATTATCAAGATGAATCAAGAGTATAAAGCTAGGGCTAATGCAAGGAGAAGACATAAGGAATTCCAAGTAGGGGATCTAGTCATGGTGCACTTACGAAAAGAAAGATTTCCAGTTGGTACTTACAACAAGCTGAAAATGAAGAAATTTGGCCCCTGCAAAATTTTGAAGAAACATAACTCAGGAAATGCATATGAGGTAGAGCTGCCAGATGGTATTCACATTTCTCCCATTTTCAACATTGCAGATTTGACAGAGTATCATGATGATGGTACTGATGAGGAGCTGGTTTTAGAGCCATGTCCAATTCCTGCTTCTAAGAAGGAGGAGATAGAAGACATTCTAGATCATCGTGTGGGTAGGAGTACCAGAAATAGGTAGTATGAAGAGTATTTGGTCAAATGGAAAGGACGACCGATCGAAGACTCAACTTGGATTTCAGCAGCTGAGGTTTCCCATTTGGGATTTCCTCTACCATCCATAAAGTGACAGGGTCACTTTTCAATCTACCCTGGGTGTCTGATGCAGGAGCATCCAGAGGTATAAGGGCAATCTTGTGTCACCCAAAAAAATGTACTTAGACTTAGTTTCTATTTTATGTCTTTGCATTTTTGGATACCCATTTGGCTCAAATAAAGGTTCCAACTCTCATAGTTCAACTATCAGTGCATTTAAAAATCCCAAAAAAGTAGGAGCATGCAATTTGACTATCATTTTGGTGACCTAGAAGGTGTGACTTGGCCAGATGAATGTAATCAAGATTTAGAGCATTCCAGAAAAAGAATCAGGTCAAAAGGCCCCACGGTTTGAAAGTTATTGCAATTTTTCGGGTTTTGGAGACCCCCTAAGAATGCTTCAAAGTCAGGTTTGGGGCATTAAATGACCTCGAAAAGGGTCAAAAAATGGGGGACGAGCGAAGCTTATCCATAGGGCTATAGAGCGCTTCGAGAGCTTTCTGAAAATGTAAACGGTTCGTCAATCGGAGTTACGGTTCAAAAGTTATGCCTCCCGGAAGTTCGACTACCATTTCTGGATTCTTCTAGAATTGCACCGACTTCTAACGCAGCTTCCGGAACCTTCTATTTTGTCGGTGGATGCCTACTAGCACTTTCTAGAATGTACTCCTAGTCCTTAACCCTCCGGGGTCTATTTAAGGAGATTTCTGGCATTGTAAAAGGCAGTTCGGATTGGAGCTTGAGAGGAGGTGCTAAAAGGAGAAATATTCTCCAGATTTATGCTATTGTAAGCCCACAGGGCATGTTTTGAGTTTATTTTCTCTGCACTGTTTGTACCAGCTTATTTTCTCAGTTAATATAATTTCCCCTTTCTATTGTGTCTATTCTGGTTGTTGGGTTGTGTCCCCATCAAGTGGTATCAGAGCAGGAGTTCCTGAGCATGCGGACAGATCGCCGAACGTGAGGCAGTTTGCACCAGGACCTTGAGTTGGGTGAAGTTTGTGAAGAAGTTCTTGATTGTGTAGAAAGAGTGCTGACTATGAGGCAGTTTGCACGAGGTTCTTGTGTTGCATGAGATTTGTCTTCTAAAGACTTGACTATGGAGAAGGGAAAGAAGAAGATGACTTTTGTGATTGGATGGATTCTGAGGATTCCTCGACTTGAGAAATTTAGAGCAAGAAATCAACAATCATTGCTAGTTGATTTGCAGAAGCAAGTGAATAAATTAGAAGCTGAGTTGTGGAAACAAAGAGCATGTCACCAGAAAAGAGATGTTGATAATTCCTTGGATGTGGAAAAGAAAGATGATCCAGTGGAAGAGCAAGTGGATGAAGAGGAAATCATTTGCGAACCTAAAGTTGAAGAAGATGAAAGACAAGAGGAAGAGCATCAAGATGACAAGATTTATGAACCTGAAATAGAGCAAGATGATTTGAAGATTGCAACAATGGAGGAAGAATATAGTGCCTTCGTTGGAGATCAAGCAGGTGGAGTAGTTACGTGCATTGTTGACAACATAAAAGAGGCAAGCAAAGATGAAGCTGTCAAACAGGTAAATTCTTATGAATCATGGGATGTTGTCTTTGATATGATTTTAAAAGATATTGATGATTTTTTGCATGAGGATCTTGTTAGTCATGTGTGGTATGCAAAGGAAGATTGGTATGGTGTTGCTGGATTTATTACAGGTGTGATTAATTCAACAAGATTGAATGAGGATGAGAGTTATACTTGGATAGAGTTCATTGCGAAGGAGCATTTTCAGCAACAAACACTTGTTCTAGCTAGGTGTTGGAAAAGAAGAAAGAAGGAAATATATCGGCATCGGATACTTGTTCCAGCTATGTGTTGGAGGAAAAGAAAAAAAACTTTCAACAGTGGCTACTTCATTTTGTGAATCCATATTCACAAAATTTTTCCTACCATGGGAGTCGGATGCAGGAGCATCATGCATCAGCAAAAAAAAATGTGGAAGCCTTTAGTGAAGATGAAGATGGATGTATATCTTTCTTTTGGCATCAAAGTGTGGGACACACTTTTCTATCTACCAAGGGAGTCTGATGCAGGAGCATCTTACATGGGAAAATTAAATTATTAGAAAAAAAAAAAAAAAAAAAAAAAAAAAAAAGAGGAAAAAAAAAAATTTTGGAGGAGAGAGAAAGTGACGAAAATTAGAGGAGAAATAATAAAAAAATAAAAAGGAGAAAAGAAAGGAAAAGGAGATTTCTATTTTCAAGGTGCATGGGTGGCATAAATAGAAAATAATAAAAATAATTGTCATTCCATTAATCGAGGTGTGTAGGTGGCATCTTAGAAGTTTGTGGAAAGATCCTTAAATCATGTATTTAATATTTGTTGGGTGTTTAGTTGTATTTGGGTGGGAATTTAATATTTATTTAAAGGTAGTTGTATTTACCTTTTATCCCACATTGGTTGTGTTTGTAATGTCTTGGGTTAGAAGTGCCTATTTAAGAAAGGCCTATTATCATTTGTAATCAAGTTGAAGAAATGGAAGTTCAAGGAATGGAAGCTCTTCTAAAGGAAGTTGGAGAAATGGAAGCTCTTCTAATGGAAGTTCGAGAAATAGAAGTTCTTGAATTGTAAGCTCTTCAAATGTAATCTCTTCTAGTGGATTTCAAGTATTAATGGATGCTTTATGAAGCATTTTTTTTATCATCTCTCTATCTCCATCTTGTTGCATTTTTGGTTGTGAGTTGGTACGGGTGGTGTGGCCCGTCATCAGATACAAAGGGGTAATGACTCAATATTTTTGGTGGTTGATATGTTCTCAAAAATAGAACATTTCATTCCATGCCACAAAACTCATGATGCTGTCCATATTGTAGACTTGTTCTTCAGAGAGGTGGTAAGACTACATGATCTTCCAAGAAGTATAGTTTCGGACAGAGATACTAAATTTGTGGGGTATTTCTGGAGGACATTGTGGAAAAAGTTGAGAACAGACTTGAAATTCAGTTCCATGCATCACCCACAAACTGACGGCCAAACAGAAGTGGTAAACAAAAGTTTGGGCAATTTGCTAAGATGTTTGGTTGGGGATAAGCCCAAGGGATGGGATTTGATTCTACCACAAGTAGAGTTTCCTTACAATAACTCTATAAATAGGAGCACTAGAAAATCACCATTCCAAATTGTATATGGGAATAGCCCAAGGACTGTACCAGAGCTGAGGAAGATAGAACAAGGGGAGACAATAAGTGTTGAAGCTGAGGAATTTTCTGAACATATCAAGCGTCTACATGAGGAGGTTCAGGCACACATTACCAAGATGAATCAAGAGTATAAAGCTAGGGCTGACCAAAGGAGAAGACATAAGGAATTCCAAGTAGGGGATCTAGTCATGGTGCACTTACGAAAAGAAAGATTTCTAGCCGGTACTTACAACAAGCTGAAAATGAAGAAATTTGGCCCCTGCAAAATTTTGAAGAAACATGACTCAGGAAATGCATAAGACGTGGAGCTGCCAAATGGTATTCACATTTCTCCCATTTTCAACATTGCAGATTTAGCAGAGTATCATGATGATGGTGCAGATGAGGAGTTGGTGTTAGAGCCATGTTCGATTCCTGCTTCTAAGAAGGAGGAGATAGAAGACATTCTAGATCATCGTGTGGGTAGGGGTATCAAAAACAAGTAGTATGAAGAGTATTTGGTCAAATGAAAAGGATGACCGATCGAGGACTCAACTTGGATTTCAGCAGCTAAGGTTTCTCATTTGGGATTTCCTCTACCATTCATAAAGTGACAGGATCACTTTTCAATGTACCCTGGGTGTCTGATGTAGGAGCATCTAGAGGTATAAGGGAAATCCTGTGTCACCCAAAAAAATGTACTTAGACTTTGTTTCTATTTCACGTGTTTTCATTTTTGGACACCCATTTGGGTCAAATAAAGGTTCCAACTCTCACAGTTCCACTATCAGTGTGCTAGTAAATCTTGAAAAAATAGGAGTATGTAATTGGGCAATCATTTTGGTGAACTAGGAGGTGTAAATTGGCCAGATGAATGTAATTGTGATTTAGAGAATTCCAAAAAAAGAATTAAGTCAAAAGGCCCCACGGTTTGAAAGTTATTGCAATTTTTTGAGTTGTGGAGACCTCTTAAGAATGCTTCAAAGTCAGGTTAGGGACATTAAATGACCTTGAAAAGGGCCAAAAAATGGGGGATGAGTGAATCTAGTCCATAGGGCTATAGAGCGCTTCGAGAGCTTTCCATAAATGTAAATGGTTTGTCAATTGGAGCTACGGTTCAAAAGCTATGCCTCCCGAAAGTTTGGTTACCATTTCTAGATTCTTCTAGATTTGCGCCGACTTCTAATGTAGCTTTTGGAGCCTTCTATTTGATCGGTGGATGCCTACTAGCACTTTCTAGAATGTATTCCTAGTCCTTAACCCTTCGAGGTCTATTTAAGGAGATTTCTGGCATTGTAAAAGGCAGTTCGGAGTGGAGTTTGAGAGGAGATACTAAAAGGAGAAATTATCTCCACATTTATGCTATTGTAAGCCCTTAGGGCATGTTTTGAAGTTTATTTTCTCTATACTGAATGTACTAGCTTATTTTTCAGTTAATACAATTTTTCTTTTTCTATTGTGTCCATTCTGTTCTTGGGTTGTGTCCACATCAAAAAATAGGGATAAATTGATAAGCGACACACTTAAACAAATGTTAGCTATATAACTAACACATTATAAGTGATATTATATAACTAACACATTGTTATTTTGATAAGTTTTTCACTTAAATATGTGTCACTTGTGAATTTGTTGCTTATAATGTGTTACTTATCAATTTGTCGCTTATAATGTGTTAGTTATATAATGTCACTTTTATAAACTTCATTGTTGCAAATCTTATACAAATGAAACTTGTCGATAATGATATAAGGGACAACAGAAACACCATTTTTGATAAGCAACATTATAAGTGACATTGTAAAAGTCACACATTGTAATCAATAGGTTGATAAATAATAAAAGGGATAAATGATAAATGGCAATGATATAAGCAACATTATAAAAATAACACATTGTAAGCGACATTGTAAAACTAATACATTGTAAGCAACATGTTGATAAATAATAAAAGTGACAAATTGATAAGTAACACATATTTAAGTGACACTTAAATAAATATTAGTTATATAATAAAGTGTCACTTATCAAATTTCACTTATTACATTACATTGTCACTTATAGAAATGGTGTTTAATTTGTAATAATGATGTAGCAACAATTGAAACAACAATTATTATAAGTGAGTCATAATTTTAATAAGAAACAATTTATAAGTGACACTTTAAATGCAATATGTTGATAAATAATAAAACTATTATAAATGATAACTTAAACATCATTTCTATAAGCAACAATGAAGTTTATAAGCAACATTATAAGACAATGGTTGGGATAAACAATGATATAGGTAACCATTGGTTTAGGGTAAACAACAATTTGGATAAATAATGATATATGTTAGTATTAGTTTGGATAAACAATGATATAGGTAAGCAATGGTGTAGGTAAATAGCGGATTGGGTAAATAGTGGTGTTCATAAAAAATAATATAGGTAAGCAACATTTTGGGTAAACAACAAAAAGGTAAATGAGGTTTCTACATATGTGGAAGATTACTCTTCCATTGCTACTATTTTTTAGGTTTAGGGGTTTTTGGCCCTCTCTTTAAGCTTTTCATGCTTGGATCTCCAAATTCTGGGAAACAATCATTTTGAAATCAACTCAAATTTACCTTGTGGCAAGGGATTTTTTATTGTGAAATTTTATAATGTTGATGATAGAAATTCTATTCTGGGTTGTGGCTTCTCTTGGGAGGAAAGGATCCCCCTAATGGCTAAGGCTCAGTATCTAACTTCTAATCTATTATTGACTCTATCCAGAACTCTACTCTTGCAACGAGGGTTTTAAGGGTTAGTGGGGATTGGTAGAAAGTTGCTAGAAAGGTAGAGGATAGTTAGACATCAGTTAAACTAAGAAAAGGAAAATCCTCAGTTACTTCATTTGATATGTCTTTACATTCTCAAAAGTCAAGACCAAAATGTAAATCTTGATGGTTTGTGGTTTCTTGGGTTGTTTCCCTCTTGTAGGGAACATGGTTGTGTCCCTCTAGTTTTTCGGGTGGTTTTCTATAGTTATTTTCTGATCCTCATAGTTATATCTTTCTTGTCCCTTTGTACAAGGTTTTAGGTCCTTTCAAAATCTATTTTTACTTAATCAAAACAATGAGTACAAAAATAATGTCAAAAAGAAGAACTCTAACAATAATAGACAATTATATAGCTGAAATAGAAGATACATCAAGACATGCATGCTCAATCTGTCAACAAATGAACTTTAAGAAAAATATGAAAAAAATTAAGATAAGACACAATGATGAACAATACAACCCAACTAAATCTAGCTCATCATTTTTCAATGACAATATATGTACAATGTGCAAGATTTCATTGAAAAAAAATACCAAAATTTGTCATGCCTACCAATATTAGGAAAAATGATCCAATAAACAATGTCCAAGTTTTAACACAACTAGAGGAACATTTGGTGTCATTAAGAATTGTATTTTCTTAGATTTGGGAACTGGACTACAAAAAATCATAAATTGGTTTGGCAGGTTCCGTCACAAATGTTTCTATCAATATTGACACTATCTAAAATGCTCTGCCAGTATCACTATTAAACACTTACACGATTGTTGTGTCTCTTAAAGGAAGTTGGCAATATAAGAATTTTTTTCAAAAGGGCATGGCATGACTACATATTATAATGCAAGCATTACTTGATTTGAGCAAGACAACACTATACAAAATGGAAAACATACAAATAAATAATAATTGATCTAAAACATTAGACATCTACAAAAATAAGAATAACATGGATGATATGAGTCCTAACAATTGAGAATCACAAAGTGAAACGTAAATTGACAATGTTAGTGACACATTACTACATGGGTACATAGATTTTAGGAGTATCCACAACATGGGTGACAAAATTAATGAAATTGCTCCTGCCCAAGACTCTTATCCAATTGGGATTTTCAAGGAAAAATACGAAAAGGAGATGAAGTTTCCAACACTTTTCTTCGTTGAACAAAGGAATTCTAACATGAGGCATAACTTTAGTTATCAAAAAATTGTACAATGAGAGCTACTACATTATCATCAAGATTTTTCACTCATACAAAAAATCTATTTTTCAAAACAATAATAATATTGGATACAACAAGTTTTGTCAATAGTGTGGGCTCAAATTAGAAAAGCATAATTAAAAGGAAGGAAGTTGCTTACAAAGGATGTTAAACAAAAACCTCACTTAGAAAAAATATTAAAATCTGATATTCGATATATTGATTTCAAAAGAATTAGAATATCCCCAGACTATATGGACCAATTGAAAAAAAAAAATTGCAATGATACGTCAACTTGGACCTCCTACATTTTTTTCTCACTTTCACTAGTGCTAAACAAAAATGGAATCCTCTAATGACAACTCTTTGATATTTACACAAATTGCATCAAGAAAGACTACACAAAAATAAGATGGTTGACTGCATAGACATTGATGATGACCTATTAGTCTAGAAGGATCCAATTACACGTGCAAGATATTACTAACATAGAATTAATGCATTAAGAAAACAAATACTCATTGACACTTCTTTCTTTGTAAAAGTTAGAGATTTTTTTTTAGTGCTTTCTATCCAAAATGCCAACAAAAATTTGAAAGTTATGGAGTACTAGATGAAGATTCTGCCCATTGTTCTAGATGTAAGCAGGATGTCAACTATGTGCACAAGCTCCATCTAAAAACATTGCTAATTTCTAAAATAAGTAACCAATCCACTACTCTATCGATGATCATTGTTGATAATGATATAGTGACAATTGAAACAACATTTATTATAATCGATTGATATTATAACCAACTGATAATTGTAATAAGTGACACTTTAAATTTGACATGTTGATAAATAAAAAAAGGGACAATTGAATCACCATTTTTATAAGTAAACAAAAATGGGTAAACAACAGATTAGGTAAATAGAGGATTTTAGGTAAACAATAGTTTTTTGGTAAACAACAGATTGGGTAAACAAAAAATTTAGGTAAACCATAGATTGAATAAATAAATGATTTTGGATAAACAATAAATTTTGGGTAAACAACAATGTGGGTAAACTGTAGTTTGGGTAAACATCTAATGTTCACTATGGACTTTTCCCTAACTATACCTAAACTTATACTTAACAGTGTTGGAATTCTCTAATTTGGCAATCAAATTTTACCTAGATCCATTAGACTCTTTCCTGCACAAGACATTTACTATGCAATTGCTTCCAGTGGCTTGAGGTGCTTATGTTGCTCAAGCACGTGAGCAGGACAATGTTGCTTATACAAGTGCCACTTATTAATGTCTAATATAGAATTTATTGGTATAGTTTAATTATGATTTAAATTTATTTATATTATTTAACTACAATCTTTCCATACAATAAAATATGTATAAAGACACCACATGGATAAAAAGTAATTACACTATGGTATACGAGTATAAGTCACTTGATAAATGAAACTATCATAAATGACAATTATTGATAATGATAGAAGCAACAACTAAAACACCATTTATTATAAGCGACAATAAATTGTAGCAAGTGACAATTTTTTAGAGTAAATAATTAATTGTTAATTATTAATTCTTTTACTTAAGCTTACTTAGGTTAATGCATGTAGTTAATAGTTGTAATGATGAATTGTTGACAACATGGGAGTTTGTTCCCTTCTAGCATGTTCAACCTTTTTGTGGACATATGCTTAGTTGTCAACCTTATCTTCTACCACCTTTTAGCTTTTCCTACAAGCTTCCTTAAGGCCTTTATATTTAGTCTCTCTCTCATTGTAAATTCATTCATTCACATAGTAATTTCATTTTGTCCTATTGTGAAATATTTTCTCTTGCATTGTTTGCTTCAAGCTCTTGCTCCTTTGGTTTCTCTTTAGCAAGCTATTTGCATGCAGGTGATCTAGGCACAATGTAGAGTTGGATTTTATAATCTCCTACATGGTATCAAAGACTCCCTATTGTTTCTTGTTCAAAGGATTTTTTAAGTCATGATTTAGAGACACAAACCCTAGTTTGTTTGTCCATTTTTCTTCAATCCAGGGGTAGAGCAATTTTTCAAAGCACTTTGGGCCCAAATAGACACTGCCATTGGATCTAGAAGGCTAGTTAAAATCAAGATTCATATAAAATTTGTCAATTTTGGCTTTCGGGCATCAAGGAAATTTTTTTAGCCCCCCTCCAGGTAGTCGTACAAGTTGTATAGACTCAGTAGTTTTAAAAAAATAAAAAAAGGGTTGCCACCACAATAGCACTTGTGCACCACCGTAGGGCTGACAACACACCACCCACACTCTATCAAGGATCGATCACACTACCCATGTAGCACTCAGTCCCAACAGCCACCAGCGCACAACCCCTGCTTCACCTCTGCCACTAGCGCGCTCGCTACACCACCGAGTTTTCCTCCCAAGTGCCACCACTATTAACACTCTCCCACCTATCACCACTTTGGTGGTGATGTCACAATTTTCCAAGCTTACATCAGCATTTCATGACCATTGACGTTACTTTTAGATGCCACATCACCCTTTTTTGGTCGCTAATGTCATTACTGCCAAACCCCATGCTGATGTCATTTTTTCACTAGGTGATGTCATCTTTTTGGCTACTGACATCAAAAAATTGATGACCAAAATATTTTTTGATGACGACCATACGGGCATCAAATTTAATCCAGTGACTATATTTTTCCAAAAAGGTGGTTTTCTAGAGTAGTAGTCAATTTTTTGGCCATAACTTGAGCATACGGAGGTATTTTTCCAATCTGAAAAAAGTGTTAGAAAGATGACTTAGAGATAGAGACAATGGTGCTAGTTTCATCACATTTTGAGTTCATTTGAGATCCCATTTTTGGCATCAAAGTAGAGGCTCCTATTTCCTTCTTCTCTGAATCCAAAATCCAGGTTCTTTTTCAGTTTTTCTTGCTTTCCATAGTTGTTTTCTGCAGTATTTGAGGGATATCGTTATCTATTCCTGGGGTAGGGGGTATTTTCTTTTTTTTTAAATTTAATTTAGAATAAGACCCTTCTACTTTCATCTTCTTCTCTCTCAATGGTGGATCCATCTGTGACTCGTCTCACACCACACAACTATCACACTTGCAAGGCACAAATGACTAGGCTTCTCATGTCAAAGGGCTTATGATCATGTTTGGATGAGAATCAACTTATTCTCACACAAGATTTTGAGGTTCTTCAACATAAGAACAAAATGGATGAGGCCATGGGATTGATTGCACTAAACATTTCAAATAGTTTACTATTTCACTTGGATGGATTGACCACTCCATGGGATTATTGGCTCAAATTTTAGACTTTTTTTGGCGTGAATGAGTTCTGGGCACTTCAACTTGATGCAGAGTTGACTTCTTTGTCACCAACCATTTTTCCCACCATTGAAGACTTCTTGATGAAGTTCAAATCTCTACATGAAATTTTACAGGGATGTGGGAAAACCAAAACAGATGATGAGTGCATTTTTTTGACACACTCAAAGTTGTGGGGACAATATTAGATTTTTTCTTCTACTTTCTACTCCACTATGGATCCCCTTGGCGATAGACATAGGATGCCTACATTTGAGACATTTTGTGATCAGTTGACATGGGAACAGTCAAAGATCCAAAAAGTGGATGCCTCTGGCTCTTCCAGCCAAGCATTGGTTACTCAAAATTTTAAGGGGAAATCAAAGAAGAAAGGAAAATCAAAGAAAGATACATAAAAATCTTTTCCTAAGCCTCTAGCTAATCCTCTAGCAAACCCTTCAAAGGGTAAAGATTCTTCAAAGTCTACTAAGTCTACCTCCAAGACTAAGAAGAAATCCAATGAGACCTACATTTTTTGTGGCAAGGATGGACATCCTATTTCTAGGTGTTGGAAACATTTGGGGGCTTTAGAGGAAGCCATGAAGGAGCATCATATTTCAGCCCCTTAGTCTTCATCCCCCCCTACAGGGAAAGGTCATGCTCTTTCTACTTGAGCTACAACTTTAGGCCCTACATGAATTCTTGATTCTAGTGCCTCTCACCATATGACAAACACTTCTAATTTTCTTACTTCACTTGCTCCTTGTGCTACCACACATATTGCTATTGGGAACTCATCGCAACTTTTAGTTCTACATTCTAGTTCTATTTCACTAGCTAGGGGCTCTCCTAAGGATGTTCTTTATGTCTCTGACATTTTGATGAACCTATTATCTATCTATCAGATTTTCCACTCTGGATCTTGTAAGATACTTGAGTTCTCACCACATGATGTGGTTAGCTAGGACTTACATGATTCTTAGATGATTATGGCTACTGAGAGTGTTGATTTTGCATCTTGCCTCTATAGATTTGATGGATTTCAATCTTTTGATGACACAGGTTCATGTTTAGTTCCACATGTAGATTTAGTAAGAAGACTTTGGCATGAACATTTTGGGCATGTCAATTATATATATCTTTAATAGATGAGCACACAAGCACTTGTTCTTGGGCTTCCCAAAATGTAAGGCCCACACTAGTACTCATGTCTAGATCTTGATGAAATAAAACTGGTTAGGAGATAATTGAGTTATGCTTTATACTTTGTTTTATTGCAAATCATGATTTAAGGGTTCCTATACGAGAGTAATGTGGATTTTGATATTCTCTCTAGTAACATTAGGTCTATAAAATAAGACCACATGGACATGAGATTTAAAATGTTTAAGACAAGAACCTGACCATGAGACACTATGGACGATTTACTAGGTAGTTAGAAAGGATAAAATAACATTCAACCTACTAGGAACAACTATGAGTATAGGTTATGATGATAATCACATACATGGCTATGTTTGAAACTTGGTTCTAAATTATTATGACATAATTATTGAAACATTCTAACAGTCTAAGGAGTTAAACTTAATCAAGTTATGAGTTAACCAGTCAGCACAAATCCATTTTATATTGTTTCTATGATTTACTAAAGATGATTCAGAGTTTCATTGTTATGTAAGAAAGAGTTGTGATGATACTCTAATTGAAAATAATTTATATTTAGAAAGATTACTGTTGATCCACATATTCGATATTTCAATGTTTTAAATCTTTTATGGGAATGATAATGAAATGTTTTGAATATGCACATAGATGAAAGTTAAATGGAATATGCGGTTGTAATTACTTAGAATAGAAATGATTAGATGATACTTACTTGTATACGTTAATGAGTAGTACGAGATATTGGATTTATGTTGTATGTGTTTGTATGGATCCTGTATTATCTTATTGGGTTACTAATGTTTAAGTTGAGTGTGCAGGAAAGTGGAACCATGGTGATTAATGGGGGAAACAAGGTTCAATCTTATGTGAACACAGTTAAGCCAAGGTGAATCTTTGGAAGATTCAAAACCTCATTGTATTGTTTTTATTTTGTACTGTGACTGTGTATGAGTGTTGTAATCAGAGAGCATGGTTGATTAGTGACATGCCATCATAATGTGTGAAGTGTTTTTATGTGCATGTGTGTGTCATTTGACACTTGTATTGTCTATTTGTAAATGACATGTCCAATAGGATTCTTTGGCGTGAATTCACTTAACCTAAGCCTAACCCTCATCGCAAAATCAATTAAACCACCTTGGAGAGTGTTAGGAAGAATCACCTTTCTGACAGAATGCAAGTTACAAGTGATAGGAATTTTGGAGAGCCTAAGTGATTCTTAAGCATTAATTTTGTGGAAACAAGTCACCCACATGGTAATAGTATGGGTTGGGGGGTTAAATATTATAATAAGTGAGTCTAGGGGACCTAGGGGACCCTCAAAAAGAGTCATTTCCAAGCCAATTCGAAAATCATATTGTAACCTAACTTCTTTCCTCATGACACCACTTGGTTAAGTCCTCATTGGTGGAAAAACACAAGAGTAAAAGAGGTAGGTGGAGGATGAAAGTGAAGGTCTTTATAGGGAAGTTATGCCAATCTTGGGGATTCATTCACCCACTCTCTAATTTTAGAGACAACCAAGGAATGGAAAGGAGAAGTTTGAAATCCAAGCAGGAAGAGGTCTTCATTCCATTGCCATAGCTTGTAAGAAGGTTAGTCCTCCATGCCATGCTTTCTTTATATCTCATAGCTGAAATGGAAAATTGTAAGAGTGCCTTTGGTAGGAGTGTTCTTGGTATTCTTGTGTTGTGATAATGTGAAGTACTCTTGAAAATTTTTGGTTTTATTTCTACTTGGTTTTGTTTTCTTCTTTGTGTTTAAGCATTGTTATGGGTGTGGGACTTGCACTCACCCTTGTGGAAAGGGAAGATGAGTCCAGGGTGAATGGGCAGCAATTGGATTGCATAGTTGAGGACCTTGGAGTATGGGCTCCATTGTATGCCATTGTCATATTCATATTTTACCTTGGGAGAGAAAAAAAAGAAAAGGAGAAATGGTGAGGAAGGAAGTAACTGAAGTATGGATTTGTAGGAAGCTAAAGCTGTTGGTTGTGTGTGGTGGAGGATGTTGTGTTGGTAGTGTGTGTGGTGGAAGATGTTTATGAAGCCCCAAAAGGGCATGATATTATGAAGCCCCGAAAGGGCCTGGTATTTTGTTGATTTAGCCCCGAAAGGGCATGATTTTTATGGAAGATATGATATGAAATGGTAAACCTCCTTGTGTTTCCACCTTCACCCAATGTTTATGATTCCATTTGTGAATCATTGTGCAAGCCTTGGTTGGGAATTGTAAATGTGTTGTTAAACTATGATTTTCATGTTGAATTCTTGTTATTATGATGATGTTTGAATGTATCCCCATTGAGCCTTGTTTCCCCTAGCGCGGGGGTGGCCTCCTTGAGGCCTAGGTTGGGAGGTGAGCCTCAATGGTTCCCTAGTTGTTTCTCTTTTGTGCAGGTATTCTTTGGAGAGTTTTGGAAACTTGATGTTATGGAGTCCATTTCTTGCTTAGGAGCAGATGTATTATTATTGTGTCAAGGGGAGAGAAATCCTCCTTGGTTATGTGAAAGAAATTTTATTGTAAAGTGTGGTGTTGTTTCTATTTCATATGTTCTGAAGAAGAGAAGTTATTGTATCAGTATTATATATGATCTTTCTATTGTGCTCAAGTTGATAGAATTCATGCTTGATATTGTATGGAAAGAAATTTGTAAGGATCATATTAGAGAAGGTATGCTGCTTAGATGTTGCTCCATTTATATTGAATAGGAATATGCAGGAAGGAGAATTTGAGTATCTTGAGATTACAATAGGAATGTAACTGGACCTGGCCACCTTGATATCTTATTTTTCTATTGCATAAGGAATAATTAAAAGTTTGATGTTTAGTATTGGAATTGATAAAGAAGTAAGGTATGCAATTGATAGTAAGAATGGTAGAAAGTTTTAAGTCTTGGTATTGAATGATATGGAAGATAATGAAAACATTGGTTGTATGAAAGATTAGCTCAACACTTCCTAAGTTCTATTGTTTTTAATTTGACTTCTCTACATATGTTGTTTTAAATGGCATCTCTTGTCTAAAAGATCTAATGAGTTTAGTAATTGAAATGGTAAGAACAAGTTTAATAATTCATAATATATCATTATAATAATCCATGAAGGATGAGTCCTATTAAGGGAGAAGAAAATCAGAATAATACACATAAGTGTAAGGAACATAAAAACTATCTCACTGAAAGTGCTCATTTATCTCTGGAATTTATATGGAAAGGTAACTAATTCCTTTCTTCTATTACAGAGTAATATTTTATTGGCTAGGAGTTTACCTAGGACTCTAGAGGATTAAGAAATTCCTAGCTAAAAATACTATCAAATAAACTATGAGCTATAAAACCCAAGTGTCAAATCACTCTCTATAAGACAACAAATTAAATAAATAAAAAATCTACATATAATATTGCTAACATAAATGCTATCCCTTATATTCTAAGGTGTCACCTTTTTAATGATGGCCAAAGTCAACAAAAAAATCCATAAATAAAATAAAAAAATAAACAAATGCAACTTGCTTCCAATGCTAGGCGTACAATCTAAGAACATGAAAAGAAAGGGATTTAGAAAAAGTCATAAATTGCTGCTATGTAATGAGAGCCTTGTCACCTAGGACAGAAACATCACCCTTGTAGTTTATGGAAGGAAAAAGCATGCTTAAGTGAGGAGAGGTCTTGGGGAACACACATACTCCTCTACTTGCTCCCCACCTACTTCCTCACTTTCCTAGGCACTCATATGTGGGGCAGCAAGTTAATGCGATGGAAGTTGAAAACACTTTTTAATCAAACAAAATCTGCCCCAAATCAAACCAACTCAAAAACATGCATTTGAAAAAGAGGATAGACTTAAATTGCATAAGGAAGTGTGATGGGACAGCTTGAAAGGACATAATGATGAAAGACTAAACCCTCTAGCTTAGGTGTTTGAAGTAGGGGACAACAAGATAGGACTAATGAAGTGATGGTGATATTCAAAGAAATTGAATATATAATCATAGGTGAAGTTTAATATTTTATTTAGTTGAATATGATACATGAAATAATAAAGTAGTCCCTATTTTAATGAAAACCTAGATGTACATAGGCAGATTTGAAATGTAGTTTAATTATCCATTAAATGTGACATAAAACTAGCAAGTCATGGTTGTAGGGATTATTTATATGGGTTATGCATATGTAGTCATTTCTATAATTATATTTATATGTTATTTACTTTAAAAAATGGGTAAAGGAGATTAAAGTGTGTGGATATATATGTTAGTTTATTGATAAGACAATCCTAAACATACTCATGATGCAAGTCTAGACCATTAGCCTAGGCAAAATAGATGTAATTTAAGTGGTATTTTTAAGTAGAGTTAAATAGTAACTTAGTTTTTTTTGTGTTTGGAATTTAATTATGGCATGTAAATAAAGTTATGTTTTAGTGGAAATTAATATATAAATAGGTTTAATTCTAGTATAAGGATAGAATGGGTAACTAGGGACATGTCTTATATTTCTCTTATTATGTAAGTATATATATATATATATATATATATATATATATATATATATATATATATATATATATAAGTTGAGATTATTTAGGTATATACCATTTAAAATTATATTATATCATTTTGATCTATCTTATATTAATTAGTGGTTATTTAGGTCGAGGGTAGTATAGTCAAGATGACCAAGATGGGTACTTAATTTTAAATATGAATTAACAATTTTTTAATGTCAACATAAAGAGATACGAGATTGAACACTAATCTGATCAAGATAATGATTGCACAACACTCCAAGCTTCGTAGTTGATAATTGAAAATAATAATGTAACCTGTTCGTGAAAAGATGCAAACTAAGAAAGTATAGGCGCTGGTAAGGTATAACTATAATAGTAGTAAAATCATAATAGAACATATAATAATAATGGAAACCCGAATACTGATGGAGACACACTGAGTAATAACTCATCCTCTTGTTGCCATCTTCTATGTTATCATCGCCACATTCACATAAGATAAATCACATCTACCCATTAGAGTGTCTTGGTTTGAGTGTAGAAAACTAAGGGCTCATAACTTCATTCCTCGAATAGAGCCTTTTGATCCACTAACGAACCTTATCAACTCCAAGTTTAAATACGGATAGTGTATCTTTTTATCTGATCAACAAATTTAGCTAGGTAATTACCGAAGCTTCATCATAAACTCTAGACTTAGAATGCAACTCACATTTTTTTAATCATCCAAAGTAACAATCAAATATAACTGCGATTGAATAGAAGTAAAATCCCTCTTTACAATGCACACGAAACCATTCATCTAGTTAGGAAAACGTTAATTTATTCTACAAAAAAAAAAGTTGGTTGTGTTCTCGCATTAAAATTTCATGTTAAAATTTGTGGCATGACATTTTGGTATCAGAGCCTAGTTATACAACACTGGGCATTAATGAGTCCACAAATGAATATACCATTAAAGGTATCGTAATATTATATTACAAATATCAAATAGGTCTTTATAATTGAAATCATATTGATTGGCAATTAAGTTAAACACCCTAATACTGATGGACTATGGTAAATAGCTAGAGCTATTAAGAATTAGGATATGATAAGATGTTGGTCTCACTTTTGTGGAAATCTATTTTGATTTAGGATCCCCATGTAATTCCCTCTCAATAGTCGTGAGACTTAACAATTATAGACCTCAGTACATGTGGAAATATACATTAAACAACAAAATAAAAGGAACATACTGACATTCAGGATGGAATGGGTGGTTGTGTATCTTGATGGTGTCTAGGTATTGGTAAGAGCTCAAACCCCCTTGGAAATATAGATCCTAGTCCTTATCTTATTAACAATACCTAAAGGAAATTTTAGACTAACATGAGATCGAATGATAGAACCCTTCCCAAATACTGATACATTTGAATGATGCTCAAAGGAAGGAGTGACAGACGTAAATGAGATAACCCTATCGATCTCTCTTATAGCAACCTGTTACCTTATATTTTCGATAA
The DNA here is from genome assembly GCA_028749045.1 of Cupressus sempervirens. Taxonomy (NCBI): domain Eukaryota; kingdom Viridiplantae; phylum Streptophyta; class Pinopsida; order Cupressales; family Cupressaceae; genus Cupressus; species Cupressus sempervirens. Next base: position 41,553,245 of record CM053793.1, on the reverse strand, counting down.
GGGGAACTTATCATAATCTTATGCTTGTGTAACGGATCCCCAATGTAATTCGAAAATAAACCTTGGCCCTAGACTACATTTGTTGATTCTTGACAGTAACAAGTAGGTAGGTAAGGAAACATAAGAAATTAAGGACCTAAATCTCTAAGAATTGACAATCCCTTAAGTAACAGGGGTATGGATCACTCTCTTGACCTATTCTTAGAAAGACTAGAAATACTAAGGAATCATTTTGCATATTTTCACTTAATCTCATAATCCTAGGACAACCCTTCCTCTTCTCTCTCTTAGGAAGACCCAGGTATGACCGCATTGTTTTTTTTAAGAATTTGAATTGTGGTAAATTATTGTTGATGTTTTTAATGTTGCATTTTTTTTTGGAATGTTCATTTATGATGGTTTCTTGGTATGGTTCCCTTTTCCTCGGGACACGACTTGTTGAAATGAAAGATTTACCAGTGTGGCCACACTTATATTTAATTGGTGATTTTACTTATTTTTATTTTCTATTTCCATTTTTATTTTTGAGGCATTTTTCTATGAGAGTGTTGTATGATACCTTTAAGACGGTCATATCAGGGAATATCCTGGATGAACATCACGAGAAAGTTAGAATATCACCCTTCCATTCATTATGAGTTATGAGTTCATTTAATCCTATAAACTTGGAAATATCTTGACTCTTAAACAAATATACTTCAATTTCACGCTACGTTGAAGACTTTACGTAAAGGTACTAAATGTGAAAGACCTGTAAAGACTATGACCAAGTCGTGAAATTAATGCAACTAAAAGGGAGCACAATAACCATTGAGCATCTAAAAATGAAAGCATATAAGTAGACCATGATAGTAAAATAACATGTATGAAATTCTTGGAGTTAACAAAGGATATCAATCCTCTATCGATAAGTAAAGGTCAGATGAATATTGTAGGATCAATCAATGCTATGATGAAAGAATGTTTTGACACAAATAAAGAGTAAGGTTAGTCGATAAGAACTAATAAAAATAACTAAGATGATAATGGGAAATAGATGGTCACCCAAGCAAGAGAGCGAAGAGTAAGTAAGTATGTTAACTAAGGTACAATATAGGAGGATAAGTAACTTCGATCTATAAATGGTAATGAAACTAATTAAAACAAGTTGACAATGACAAAGGTAATAAGATTACACCATGAAATGACTAAACTAATAACCAAAGAAATATAATTACAGATTTAGCTATTGAATATATTAATGTGATAAACCATTCTTAATTGTCAAAAGGCTAGGAATGCTACAATGGGTCTATAAAGTTTAAAATATAACAACAATTGCCCTATTTACTCTAGAAATATGATTATATCAGGTATTGGTAGAAGTCCTAACTTGAAAAAAATGAAACTCAAACCAACCAATGGTGAATTAATAAATTCTTCCCCTAGAAGCTATGGGGCCATATTCCATAATTCTACATTTCGATTGTATGTAAGATTGTTAGGAACATGACTTGATGTTAAGGCAAGGCCCAAGTGGAATAATCATAATGAATCAAGGTAAACCCTCATGTGAGAGTTATGTTCTGAGTACAAAAGACTTCCAAGAGGAAGTCGAGAGCAAGGGGGGGAGGATGTAAGGCCCACACTAGTACTCATGTCTAGATCTTGATGAAATAAAACTGGTTAGGAGATAATTGAGTTATGCTTTATACTTTGTTTTATTGCAAATCATGATTTAAGGGTTCCTATAGGAGAGTAATGTGGATTTTGATATTCTCTCTAGTAACATTAGGTCTATAAAATAAGACCACATGGACATGAGATTTAAAATGTTTAAGACAAGAACTTGACCATGAGACACTATGGACGATTTACTAGGCAATTAGGAAGGATAAAATAACATTCAACCTACTAGGAACAACTATGAGTATAGGTTATGATGATAATCACATACATGGCTATGTTTGAAACTTGGTTCTAAATTATTATGACATAATTATTGAAACATTCTAACAGTCTAAGGAGTTAAACTTAATCAAGTTACGAGTTAACCAGTCAGCACAAATCCATTTTATATTGTTTCTATGATTTACTAAAGATGATTCAGAGTTTCATTGTTATGTAAGAAAGAGTTGTGATGATACTCTAATTGAAAATAATTCATATTTAGAAAGATTACTGTTGATCCACATATTCGATATTTCAATGTTTTAAATCTTTTATGGGAATGATAATGAAATGTTTTGAATATGCACGTAGATGAAAGTTAAATGGAATATGCTGTTGTAATTACTTAGAATAGAAATGATTAGATGATACTTACTTGTATACGTTAATGAGTAGTACGAGATATTGGATTTATGTTGTGTGTGTTTGTATGGATCCTGTATTATCTTATTGGGTTACTAATGTTTAAGTTGAGTGTGCAGGAAAGTGGAACCATGGTGCTTAATGGGGGAAACAAGGTTCAATCTTATGTGAACATGGTTAAGCCAAGGTGAATCTTTGGAAGATTCAAAACCTCATTGTATTGTTTTTATTTCGTACTGTGACTCTGTATGAGTGTTGTAATCAGAGAGCATGGTTGATTAGTGACATGTCATCATAATGTGTGAAGTGTTTTTATGTGCATGTGTGTGTCATTTGACACTTGTATTGTCTATTTGTAAATGACATGTCCAATAGGATTCTTTGGCGTGAAGTCACTTAACCTAAGCCTAACCCTCATTGCGAAATCAATTAAACCACCTTGGAGAGTGTTAGGAAGAATCACCTTTTTCACAGAATGCAAGTTACAAGTGATAGGAATTTTGGAGAGCCTAAGTGATTCTTAAGCATTAATTTTGTGAAAACAAGTCACCCACATGGTAATAGTATGGGTTAGGGGGTTAAATATTATAATAAGTGAGTCTAGGGGACCTAGGGGACCCTCAAAAAGAGTCATTTCCAAGCCAATTCGAAAATCATATTGTAACCTAACTTCTTTCCTCATGACACCACTTGGTTAAGTCCTCATTGGTGGAAAAACACAAGAGTAAAAGAGGTAGGTGGAGGATGAAAGTGAAGGTCTTTATAGGGAAGTTATGCCAATCTTGGGGATTCATTCACCCACTCTCTAATTTTAGAGACAACCAAGGAATGGAAAGGAGAAGTTTGAAATCCAAGCAGGAAGAGGTCTTCATTCCATTGCCATAGCTTGTAAGAAGGTTAGTCCTCCATGCCATGCTTTCTTTATATCTCATAGCTGAAATGGAAAATTGTAACAGTGCCTTTGGTAGGAGTGTTCTTGGTATTCTTGTGTTGTGATAATGTGAAGTACTCTTGAAAATTTCTATTTTTATTTCTACTTGGTTTTGTTTTCTTCTTTGTGTTTAAGCATTGTTATGGGTGTGGGACTTGCACTCACCCTTGTGGAAAGGGAAGACGAGTCCAGGGTGAATGGGCAGCAGTTGGATTGCATAGTTGAGGACCTTGGAGTATGGGCTCCATTGTATGCCATTGTCATATTCATATTTTTCCTTGGGAGAGAAAAAAAAGAAAAGGAGAAATGGTGAGGAAGGAAGTAACTGAAGTATGGATTTTTAGGAAGCCAAAGCTATTGGTTGTGTGTGGTGGAGGATGTTGTGTTGGTAGTGTGTGTGGTGGAAGATGTTTATGAAGCCCCAAAAGGGCATGATATTATGAAGCCCCAAAAGGGCCTGGTATTTTGTTGATTTAGCCCCGAAAGGGCATGATTTTTATGGAAGATATGATATGAAATGGTAAACCTCCTTGTGTTTCCACCTTCACCCAATGTTTATGATTCCATTTGTGAATCATTGTGCAAGCCTTGGTTGGGGATTGTAAATGTGTTGTTAAACTATGATTTTCATGTTGAATTCTTGTTATTATGATGATGTTTGAATGTATCCCCATTGAGCCTTGTTTCCCCTAGCGCGGGGGTGGCCTCCTTGAGGCCTAGGTTGGGAGGTGAGCCTCCATGGTTCCCTAGTTGTTTCTCTTTTGTGCAGGTATTCTTTGGAGAGTTTTGGAAACTTGATGTTATGGAGTCCATTTCTTGCTTAGGAGCAGATGTATTATTATTGTGTCAAGGGGAGAGAAATCCTCCTTGGTTATGTGAAAGAAATTTTATTGTAAAGTGTGGTGTTGTTTCTATTTCATATGTTCTGAAGAAGAGAAGTTATTGTATCAGTATTATATATGATCTTTCTATTGTGCTCAAGTTGATAGAATTCATGCTTGATATTGTATGGAAAGAAATTCACAAGGATCATATTAGAGAAGGTATGCTGCTTAGATGTTGTTCCATTTATATTGAATAGGAATATGCAGGAAGGAGAATTTGAGTATCTTGAGATTACAATAGGAATGTAACTGGACCTGGCCACCTTGATATCTTATTTTTCTATTGCATAAGGAATAATTAAAAGTTTGATGTTTAGTATTGGAATTGATAAAGAAGTAATGTATGCAATTGATAGTAAGAATGGTAGAAAGTTTTAAGTCTTGGTATTGAATGATATGGAAGATAATGAAAAAATTGGTTGTATGAAAGATTAGCTCAACACTTCCTAAGTTCTATTGTTTTAATTTGACTTCTCTACATATGTTGTTTTAAATGGCATCTCTTGTCTAAAAGATCTAATGAGTTTAGTAATTGAAATGGTAAGAACAAGTTTAAAAATTCTTAATATATCATTATAATAATCCATGAAGGATGAGTCCTATTAAGGGAGAAGAAAATCAGAATAATACACATAAGTGTAAGGAACATAAAAACTATCTAGCTGAAAGTGCTCATTTATCTCTGGAATTTATATGGAAAGGTAACTAATTCCTTTCTTCTATTACACAGTAATATTTTATTGGCTAGGAGTTTACCTAAGGCTCTAGAGTATTAAGACATTCCTAGCTAAAAATACTATCAAATAAACTATGAGCTATAAAACCCAAGTGTCAAATCACTCTCTATAAGGCAACAAATTAAATTTAAAAAAAATCTACATATAATATTGCTAACATAAATGCTATCCCTTATATTCTAAGGTGTCAACTTTTTAATGATGGCCAAAGTCAACAACAAAATCCATAAATAAAATAAAAAAATAAACAAATGCAACTTGCTTCCAATGCTAGGCGTACAATCTAAGAACATGAAAAGAAAGGGATTTAGAAAAAGTCATAAATTGCTGCTCTATAATGAGAGCCTTGTCACCTAGGACAGTGACATCACCCTTGTACTTTATGGAAGGAAAAAGCATGCTTAAGTGAGGAGAGGTCTTGGGGAACGCACATACTCCTCTACTTGCTCCCCACCTACTTCCTCACTTTCCTAGGCACTCATATGTGGGGCAGCAAGTTAATGTGATGGAAGTTGAAAACACTTTTTAATCAAACAAAATCTGCCCCAAATCAAACCAACTCAAAAACATGCGTTTGAAAAAGAGGATAGACTTAAATTGCATAAGGAAGTGTGATGGGACAGCTTGAAAGGACATAATGATGAAAGGCTAAACCCTCTAGCTTAGGTGTTTGAAGTAGGGGACAGCAAGATAGGACTAATGAAGTGATGGTGATATTCAAAGAAATTGAATATATAATCATAGGTGAAGTTTAATATTTTATTTAGTTGAATATGATACATGAAATAATAAATTAGTCCCTATTTTAATGAAAACCTAGATGTACATAGGCAGATTTGAAATGTAGTTTAATTATCCATTAAATGTGACATAAAACTAGCAAGTCATGGTTGTAGGGATTATTTATATGGGTTATGCATATGTAGTCATTTCAATAATTATATCTATATATTATTTACTTTAAAAAATGGGTAAAGGAGATTAAAGTGTGTGGATATAGATGTTAGTTTATTGATAAGACAATCTTAAACATACTCATGATGCAAGTCTAGACCCTTAGCCTAGGCAAAATAGATGTAATTTAAGTGGTATTTTTAAGTAGAGTTAAATAGTAACTTAGTTTTTTTTGTGTTTGGAATTTAATTATGGCATGTAAATAAAGTTATGTTTTAGTTGAAATTAATATATAAATAGGTTTAATTCTAGTATAAGGATAGAATGGGTAACTAGGGACATGTCTTATATTTCTCTTATTATGTAAGTAGATATATATATATATATATAAGTTTAGATTATTTAGGTATATACCATTTAAAATTATATTATATCATTTTGATCTATCTTATATTAATTAGTGGTTATTTAGGTCGAGGGTAGTATAGTCAAGATGACCAAGATGGGTACTTAATTTTAAATATGAATTAACAATGTTTTGATGTCAACATAAAGAGATACGAGATTGAACACTAATCTGATCAAGATAATAATTGCACAACACTCCAAGCTCCGTAGTTGATAATTGAAAATAATAATGTAACCTATTCGTGAAAAGATGCAAACTAAGGAAGTATAGGCGCTGGTAAGGTATAACTATAATAGTAGTAAACTCATAATAGAACATATAATAATAATGGAAACCCAAATACTGATGGAGACACACTGAGTAATAACTCATCCTCTTGTTGCCATCTTCTATGTTATCATCGCCACATTCACATAAGATAAATCACATCTACCCATCAGAGTGTCTTGGTTTGAGTGTAGAAAACTAAGGGCTCATAACTTCATTCCTCGAATAGAGCCTTTTGATCCACTAACAAACCTTATCAACTCCAAGTTTAAATACAGATAGTGTATCCTTTTATCTGATCAACAAATTTAGCTAGGTAATTACCGAAGCTTCATCGTAAACTCTAGACTTAGAATGCAACTCACATTTTTTTAATCATTCAAAGTAACAATCAAATATAATTGCCATCGAATAGAAGTAAAATCCCTCTTTACAATGCACACGAAACCATTCATCTAGTTAGGAAAACGTTAATGTATTCTACAAAAAAAAAAAGTTGGTTGTGTTCTCGCATTAAAATTTCATGTTAAAATTTGTGGCATGACACCAGATTTCCTATCTTGATGGTGTTTGTCAGGGTTATGCACTTGGCAAGCAAGACAGGGATTCTTTTCCACATGGACAAGCCACTCATGCTTTGGCACCTTTGGAGTTGATTCATAGTGACCTCATGTCATTTCCTACTCCTTTTTAAGGTGCTAGTTATGTGCTTACATTCATTGATGACTTTTCCAGATGAACATGGGTGTACTTTCTCAAGTACAAGTCCAATGTCTTTGATTCATTTTGATTCTTTAAGGCATTTATAGAGAAGTAATCTGGTCTTTCTATTCAATCGATATGCACAAAAAATGGGGGGGAGTATGTGAACCAAGCTTTCATAGATTTTTGTTTTGAGCATGGTCTTCAACATCAATTTTCAGTGCCCTACACTCCTTAGAAGAATGGTGTGGCTGAGAGAAAGAACAAAGCACTTTGAGAGATAGCTAATTATATGATTTAGTCCAAGTCCATGGATTCATGTTTTTAGGCAGAGGCAGTCAATTGTGCCAATTATATTTAGAATCAAATGCCTCACAAGGCACTTTGACATGTGACTTCTAAGGAGGCTTGGTCTCATGTCAAGCCTAATGTATCGTCATTCCATGTTTTTGGGGGGTGCAACATGAGCATTTGTAGCTGATGCTCAGATGAAAGCAATGGAATGGAAGAGCCAACCACTCATTTTTTTTTTCTACTAAAAGGATGTTAAGGCTTATAGGTTGTTTGATCCTAATTCTAGAGAGGTACCATTTTGATAGGATGTCCAGTTTGATGAGAGCCCTCCTGTAGTTCATAGCTTGTTTCCAGCGTCTACTTCACCTCCCACTACTCCCTCCTTTTTTCTAGGTTGTTCCACAGATGATGAGGATGATGATCATGGTGATCCCCATTTAAATCCACAATAGGATCCTCCCCAAATGCCTAAATGGGCTTGAGCTATGGTTGAGGCTACAGGATCTCTAGCTGGTGACCCTTCCACTTGTTGTCACACTCGTTCTCATACTACGGGTTCTAGTATTCTCAGTCATGCTATCAGTGATGATCCTTAGACATTTTTAGAAGTGATAGGACATTTTCAATGGGGCAATGTAATGGAGGAAGAATATTTTTCTTTGATGAAGAATCACATATGGGATCTGTCCTCTTCCAAAGGGGAGAAAGCTAGTGTGATGCAAATGGATCTATCATACTAAGTATGCTACTAATGGTTTGATTGATAAGCATAAGGCTTGTCTTATTGTGAAGGGTTTTTTGTAGGTTGAGGGTATTGACTACACTGAGACATGTTCCCCTATCACCAAGATGAATTCTATCTTCCTTGTCTTATCCCACACAACTTCACAGGGGTGGCCTATTTATCAAATAGATGTGAAGAGTGCCTTCCTACACTATGATATCACTATGGAGATTTACATGGAGTAGCCTCTTAGATTTGCATAGGATTCCTCCTTGAATTATAGATTTTGATGCTCATTATATGGTCTCAAGCAAGCCCCTAGGGCTTGGTATGAGAAGATGGACACTTTTCTACTTTCTATAGGCTTCACTCGCTACCATTTCGATCCCACAATATACATTCAGCATCTCGAAGATGAGATTTTGATTCTTGTTCTATATGTTGATGATCTTATCCTCATGGGTAGCTTATCCTATATGTTTTAGGATGTTAAGCATGCATTGATGGACCAGTTTGAGATGACTAATCTTGGTTTGCTATACTATTTTCTTGGCCTCTAGATTGTTTAGTCCTCTACTGGGATTTTTGTGTATTAGTAGAAGTATGCTCTTGACATGCTTCACCACTTTTCCATGCTTGATTTCAAGCCTAATCCCACACCTTTTTATTCAGGTTTCACTTTGTCTATCTCCTACTCTTTTCCTTTCATGGATGGTACTTTGTATTAGTAGTTGGTTGGTAGCTTGTTGTACCTAACACACACTCATCTTGATCTTTCCTTTGTAGTTGGCCTTGTCTCTTAGTTTTCTCAAGACCCTTATGAGAGTCACTGCCAAGCTGCCAGGCATATTTTGAGATACATTCAAGGCACACACATGTATGGCATTCATTACACCATGGGGACTCCAGAAATTGTGGCTACACTGACTTAGATTGGGCCGGTGATGTTGATGATCAAAAGTCTACTTCTAGCTTTGTGTTTTGTCTTGGCTCTGGTCCTATCACATGGTCATACAAAAAGCACCATGCTCAAGAACTTTCATCTACAAAGGTTGAGTACCAAGCCATAATACTTGCTAGTCAAGAGGCTTTATGGCTTCAACAGTTGATGACTGAGTTTGGTTTTCCTCTTGATCATCCCACTATTTTGTGGTGCGATAATCAAAGTGCCATCCACATTTCACACAACTCAGTGGAGAATCAATGTACCGAGCACATCGAGTTGCATATGCACTTCATCCATCAGTTGATCTAGGATGGTGTTATTGCATTGGAGTACATTCCCACCAATGCACAGCTTGCTAATATCTTCTCTAAACATTTTGCATCACCATGCTATCTTCAGTTGTGGTCTATTCTTGGGGTTATGGAAGTTGTCCTTGGGGGGGCTGGTTGAGGCCTTCCTTCCTTCACTTCATGTATTTTTTAGCATGTTTTTAACCTTTTTTTGGGGGAGGATTTTTCCCATGAGGTTTTCCCTATTTCTCCATTTCTAGAGGTTGCATTTTTTTGCATTGTTCATGGGTACCTAACATGGCCTTGTTTTCAGGACCCATTCTACTTTTTCTCTTAGTTTTGTGAGCTTAAGGCATTCTCCTATGTTGTAGTTAAGGGGGGGTGTTAGAGTAAATAATTATTTATTTATTTATTTATTTTTACTTAAACTTACTTAGGTTAATGCATGTAGTTAATAGTTGTAGTGATGAGTTGTTGACAACACGAGAGTTTGTTCCCTTCTAGCATGTTCCACCTTTTTGTGGACGTATGCTTGGTTGTCAACCTTATCTTCTACCACCTTCCAGCTTGTTCTACAAGCTTCCTTGAGGCCTTTATATTTAGTCTCTCTTTCATTGTAAATTCATTTATTCACATAGCAATTTCATTTTTTCCTATTGTGAAATATTTTCTCTTGCATTGTTTGCTTCAAGCTCTTGCTCCTTTAGTTTCTCTTCAGTAAGCTATTTGCATGTAGGTGATCTTGGCACACTGTGGAGTTGGATTTTATAAAATCCTACATAATTTAAAAGTGAAAAAATGATAAAGGACAAGTTAGAAGTGACACATTTATCACTTATCATAATATCATTTATAGAAATGATATTTTGAAACACCTTTTGTATAAGTAACTTTAACAAATGTCCCTTATAGAAATGTTGTTTAGAGAAATGAAAATTTGAAAGACCATTTTTATAATTTATAGTGATACTAGTATAAGTCATTTGATAAATGAAACTATTATAAATGACATTAAGAATTGCAAAGGAAGTTCATGGAGGTGAAAGAAATGAAGATACCAAAAAAGAAGGATTGATCAAACATAGCTCATGTGGAAGCCATGCTGATAATTAATCAGAAATGCCTAGAAATCCACGAAGAAAAGATTAGCAAAATTCACTAGGAAAGAGAGGTCTAGAAATAGAGGATCACATATCTTGGTCTGCCGCATCAAATAGTTACTTCTACCTTCACTACTATATACCAGAGATAAAAATCAAGAAAACTTATCACTGTTGTTGTGGAGAAATTTTAGGATCTTATAATTAAATGCGACATGTTGATAAATAAATAAAGTGACAATTGAAACACCATTTTTATAAGTAAACAAAAATGCATAAACAATGAATTAGGTAAATAGAAGATTTTATTTAAACAATAGCTTTTTGGTCAATAATGGATTAGGTAAACAATAGATTTAGGTAAACCACAGATTGGGTAAACAAATGATTTTGGGTAAATGACAGTGTGTGTAAACAATGTTGTGGGTAAACTATGGTTTGGGTAAACACCTCATGTTCACTATAGACTTTTCCCTAAGTGTACCTAAACTTATACTTACCAGTGTTGGAATTTTCTGATGTGGCAATCAAATTTTACCCAAATCAGTTGGACTCTTTCCTATGCAAGACATTTACTATGCAGTAGCTTCTAGTGGCGTGAGGTGCTTATGTTGCTCAAGGATGTCAGCAGGACAATGTTGCTTATAAAAGTGTCACTTATTAACGTCTAATATAGACTTTCTTGGTATAATTTAATTATGATTTAAATTTATTTATATTATTTAACTACAATCTTTCTATATAATAAAATATGTATAAAAACACCACATGGATAAAAAGTAGTTACACTATGGTATATGAATATAAGTCACTTGATAAATGAAACTATTATAAATGACAATTGTTGATAATGATAGAAGTGACAACTAAAACACCATTTATTATAAGCTACAATCAATTGAAGTAAGCGACAATTTAAAAGGGACAAAATGATAAAGGACAACTTAGAAGTGACACATTTATTGCTTATCATAATGCCATTTATAGAAATGATATTTTTAAACACCTTTTGTATAAGTAACATTAACAAATGTTGCTTATAGAAATGTCATTTAGAGAAATGAAAATTTGAAACACCATTTTTATAATTTTTAGTGATACAAGTATAAGTCATTTGATAAATGACATTATTACATTACATTGTTATTTATAGAAATGGTTTTTAATTTGTAATAATGATATAGTGACAATTGAAACAATATTTATTATAAGTTACGAATAATAAGAGAGACATTTGATAAATAATAAAAAAGACAATTGAAACAAAATAATTTTGGGTAAACAGGAGTGTGGGTAAACAACATTGTGGGTATACTACAATTTGGGTAAACACCTCATGTTCACTATGGACTTTTCCCTAAGTGTACCCAAACTTATACTTACTAGTGTTGGAATTTTCTGATTTGACAATCAAATTTTACTCAAATCTGTTAGACTCTTTCCTGTGCAAGACATTTACTATTCAGTAGCTTCTAGGCTCTTGATGTGCTTATGTTGCTCAAGCATGTCAGCAAGACAATGTTTCTTATAAAAGTGCCACTTATCAACATCTAATCTATAGACTTTCTTGGTGTAGTTTATTTATGATTTAAATTTATTTATATTATTTAACTACAACCCTTCTATATAACAAAATGTGTATAAAAACACCATGTGGATAAAAAGTAATTACACTATGCTATATGAGTATAAGTCACTTGATAAATGAAACTATTATAAATGACAATCATTGATAATGATATAAGCGACAATTGAAACACCATTTATTATAAGTGACAATCAATTGTAGTAAGTGATAAAATGATAAAAGACAATGTTAGAAGTGACACATTTATCAATTATCATAATTCCATTTATAGAAATGATATTTAAAAATAAGTAGCATTAGAAAATGTTGCTTATAGATATGTTATTTTGAGAAATGAAAATTTGAAACACCATTTGTAAAATTTACAATATATGAGTATAAGTCATTTCATAAATGAAACTATTATAAATGATAATTGTTGATAATGATATAACTGACATTGTAAAACTAACACATTATAAGGGACATTGTAAAACTAACAGATTTTAAGTGACATGTTGATAAATAATAAAACCGACAAAAAATAAGGGACAAATTGATAAACGACACACTAAAACAAATGTCAGTTATATAACTAACAAATTATGAGTGACATTATATAACTAGCACATTATAATTTTGATAAGTCTAAACTCTTTTGGTCTACATCACATCAAAGGTTAATCTTGTGTGATTGTCATCAACGATGGGTTCAAGAAAGAGAAAAGAAAAATATAGCTATGTGACTTTTATTATGATATGGGCTATGATTTGGCTTACATAACCTTACATGTTCTGCCACCTAAAACTATTCCTGCAACCATTGATTCAGCCTTCAAGGTGTGTAATGATTATGATATATCTCCCTTTACAAGATTATGACTTTGAAACATGTCTATGTCATTGCCTCAATTTCCATGCTAAGCTTAGAATTGTGTGCTAAGTGTCATTGTCTGATTGGGCCACTTGGATCCATGTTTCTACATCTAGTTCATCTAGGTGTCTATGCCATTGGTGTACATCATTTAAAATTTTCTTTATTGTCTCCAATTGGCTAGGTCCACCACGTGAGCTTACATCCCAAAAGCACATGTCTCTTAAGATAGGTTTACTGTAAGAACCCCAAATAGGCTCTACGTTGATCATTGTTTGTTTCCCTGGGTGTAATAATTGTTTTTGGTTTGTTTTTGAATGTTTTAAGCTGTTTTTGGGTTTTTGAGTTGATGAAAAGAAAATACAAATATTGAAAACTAATCTACCTCAAATTATAACTCAAATCTGATTATAATGCTAATCAAATTCATTTATTCAGATGGCTCCTAATGTTTGTACAATACTTATTGCTGGAAGCATACATTAAAACATCATCATTAATAGTTGAAAAAAACCTAGTTTTTGTCTCCGATACGCAACCACGCTGCTGGTTGCTTCCTCCTTGGGCAACGCCTATCAAAAACTGCAATATTAAATCTCTGATTTTTAATTCACTGTAGCGCTGCACTGTTCACAGCACTGTAGCTGCTGTTATAACCCCTTCCAACCTGTAACAGATTCATCCAATTCTTTCCTACTAAACACAATATTGACTCCAGAATGAAGTCAACTCACAGGCAAAATTCAAGTGATATTTCACACACTCAAATTGCATCAACTCTGAAGATACTACGTCCTCCACAGTCTGAATTCTTCTCAAACTTGTAGAAACCCTTGTTGCCACAACTTCAAGAAATTTTACAAGGCAAAGTTTTTAAGCACTTCTCATAACCTGCTCTTGAGGGAAGACAAGGTTTGTTTATAAGGACTCCTCGACTCCAGAATGAGTCTCCACACTCAATGTGGGATAAAAGATATAATAATAACATAAAAAATGTTATTACATTAAAACTTAGAAAATCCCTTTTAATTTTTTCATAAGCTTGGACCCACAATTAATTGAAACAATGGCCCCTTTTATGATATCATGACCCTCACTTAAGTTATATATTATAACTTAACAATATAGACTCAAAACCAATAATGTTTATTTTAACTAAATAAACATTAATATCTCCATTATTACTCAACATTTTTTGAATGTCGTTTGGACTGTGAGCTAACATGATAGAATTGCATATGACCATACCCCTTTTCTAAAAATAGCAGGGGTCTATCTTTATAACTCCAAAACTGCTAAAAATAGCCTGACCAAGCCAAAATCAAAGGAAAACTCATCATAAACAAAATTTGGCAACCTAGAAGAGTACTCTGCTTTGGTCCTTGGAGGATCTCCAAACCAAGGTGACCCTCTATCCAATCTTATTAGCCTACGAGGGTCTCTGATAGGCTAATCACCAGCTAAAGTGATGTCTCTAGCTAGAAGGGGGCATCACATTTACATTAAGTGATTTAGTATTTAAACATATAAAAAGGCCACCACATGACTAATGTGGGACTAAGCAATTTGAAAAAAATTATTGCAACTCGCATACACTTCATTCCTCCTCTATCCATGGCAATGGAAGAAGACTCCTCTCCATACTATTCCAAGATCTCAACCCACTCTATGATGGCATCACTTGATTCAAAAATTTTATTTAATATTTCCACTCATGCCTACACTCTGCTTGATAATTTAAGCATGCAGTGAAAGATCTTGCAATCTCTCCACTATACCTAGATTAGTTGATCCTTCTCAAGACTCACCACTACTTAACCATGTTTTTTTATATAGCCCATGACATATCTTGTTTGTTAATGGTAGGAATACATGCATGCACAATCACCACAATTAGAGTTTAGATGTAGGTCTCCCTCTCATCGCATGGCATATGAACCATATTTCAAACCCTGTGCTATCTCATCTTGACTGGCCTCCTCTTGTATCATGATGGGGTGATAAGAAATGCACAGTAAAAAACATGACCAAGTTCTTCTATTTCCACTCATCACTTGAAATAAAACCATTATGAAATAACTTCCACATGGATCTTAGATATCTACTACTATTATCAATTTGGGCATCACTATATGATCCAGAATGCTATGAAGTGTTAAAACCAATAGTGAACTTTCCAATGTCCCATAATTTAGCATAGCATTCACATCGAGCCATACCTTCTTATGCATATATCTCATACCTATCCAAAGGTGGCCCATATTCGTTCATTTATTCAATGTCAAATAATTGGTGGCCATGGCCATGCATTGATCATTGACTCATCAATGGTCCTTTATGTGACTAATTTTCCTAGTTGCACATAATCCAGCCCCCAAGATTTTTTTGCACTTATCTTTCGTAGAGTCCTATGGGGGATGTGATTGGCTAGTCACTTTTATCCAACCTACAACTACTCTACCAATCTAATACCAGATATGCCACTTTCAACTACAATGAACATTACTTTCAATTCTGATCTCTATAGTCTTCAAGTGTTTAAGGCCACTATATCTTCCAATATTCCTCATTTTTTTAATGCTAGTTATTTGTTCTATGATTTTGAAACTAGTAATACACATTTTTGGCTTGCAATTCTACACAACTTTTAAAAATATTGGCACTATGATATATTTTGCTTTATGGATGGTTTGCTATTTTTTATTCACTATGTGTGACCTTATACCCTTTTGACATTCAAACAATGATGTTTACAAACAAAAAAAATTAAATGATTAATCACTAACATCATTTGAAAAACTTGAAATCCTGACACCTTATCAACTTGTTGAAATCAATCGGGCCCAAAAAGTGGGTCAGGATAAAAAAATTTGAACTGAAACACCTGACATCTCAAATTGATCAAATTAACATCTAGCACTGACTGAAATCAATTTGCATCACTAATTCAACCTTTAAAACTCATTTTTAACCTTTCCTACAAATTACAAATCTCATGCCAAGAGGTACTTTGACTAGCCTTAAAAACTAACCAAAACAAAAAACCTTGCTCTAAAAACTGACATGATGATTCATTGTTCCACATTCTCTTACCCTATCAAATATTCTCTCTTGATAACATATGGGTCAGAAGATATTGACCATCAAAGTTTCCTTCTTAAAACTACCTACAAACAAACATGTCAGAAAACCATAAAATGCTTTTGGTTTTGGCTTCAAAAATAGGTGAAACTGACACTTGAGGGCACAAAAACTACGACACTAGTTCATTGTCATGAGAAGAGTATTAATCCATGATTTGGGCTCATGATAAATAACTTGGAAAATTTGAAAAGCATGTGAAGTGGGGTACTTGGATTTGCAGAACTAGGAATAGTGGCAGAAAAATGGTTTTCACAAATGGAATGGACTTGGGAAAGTGTCCAAATGATTCGTCAATTCTTGTAAACTAAAAACCCTAAAGACTTTTTAGAGTAGAACATAGTGGTAGAATCTATTTGGTTCAAAAAATCATGGATTTAGAGTTATGGAATCCCAAAGAGGGGTACTAATCAATCTACATTTCTTGACACTAAACATCACAAATTGCATTTGGAATCGCATTTGATAGCTGATCAAATAGATTTGTCATAAGCTCAAATCTAGAGCATAGCAAGTCTTTGACCTCTAGAATGAAATGCAAAAGGAATTTTCTAATTTTTTTCAACTGGACCAAAGTTAGAACTGTTCAAACAGGGCCTCCCAGGATTCTAAACAATTTACATCAGCATGACAACAATAAACAACCAACTTTGAGGGATTCAAAACCTAGTCAAAACATGTCAAAATGAGTTGAAAATAGAAATATAGGTTCTCTAAATTGCATACTAAGAACTCCTAGAGTGGAAAGTCATGAAACATAACTGGGTGCAAGATACTCAATTGTAAACAAGGCTTCTTGTCATTGTTTGACATTTAGGCAAAAATGCAGATTTGAACATTGCTCAAAATGAAACTTCATTGAATGAATTAGAACAATAATTTATCTTCATAGGCTGGATATGTTGAATGCAAAGTGTTAGAAACATTAAACACCTCTTAGGCTCAAAAGGACATTTAGGTACACATGCATTAAATGCACTTATACGGCTCATTTTTTACTCAAAAGTTTGAAATGGTACTCAAAATGGGAATTCAATTTTGAGTCGCAACAACATTAAAGGTAAATATTGTGTTGGTGTCACCAAAAATTGGTTCAAAGAAAGAGCAAAGGAAAATACTGCTATGTGACTTTTACTATGATATGGGCTATGATTTGGCTTACATAACCTTAAGGCATTCCATTTAGAGGGAGATAGAACATAATCATTACACACCTCAAAGGTTGAATCAATAGTTCTAGATCTAGTTTCACATGGTAGAACATGTAACGTTATGTAAGCCAAATCATATTGCATATCATAATAAAAGTCACATAGCAGTATTTATCTTTTCTCTTTCTCTGAACCCATTGTTGGTGACACTCACACAATATTGATACCCACAATATTAATCTTCAAAAAGGATATGAAAATCCCTTTTTCCTAGATTCTATTATTTCCAAATAATGTTGTGGAATTGGGTACCTCTATGGAAAGAGTATTGTCACAATTGGGAAAGCCATTGGTTCTAGATCATGCAATAATATTTGCAAAAGGTTTTTCCATGAAATATTTTGGTTTTTTATGGTGGGATGAAATAGTGTCAACTGTGGTCACCAGGACTAAGCCTCATTGGTAGAATTATTGAGTATTTTGAGATAGCTGATAGAAACCATAATTTTTTAATATTTTGGTTCTGGATTTGATTGTGTTCATTTTTTTAGCATCAACGTTTCGGATCACACTCTGTGATCCATCATCAGGATGAGAGAATGCAAGAATGAAAAAGTGAGCAGATCAAGCTAGTCTAGGGGTTAATAAGGGAAAAAGTTGGAAGAAAGTGAGGTGGATAGAGGAGAAGACAATAAAATAAAAATAAAAAAGTAAAAAAGCTAAAATGGGGGACCCATGGGAGAGAAAATGAAGAAGAAACTTAAAAATAAGGAGTAAAAAATAACATTACCCCTAGGAAAAAAAAAACAAGAGACAAAATAAAAAGAACCTAAACTAGAGCAAGTGTAAGAGCCTCCCATGCAAAGAATTAGAGATATTAAAAAGTAAAGAACAAAATAATCAAGAGGCAAAAGTACGTAAAAAAGGAAAACTAAAAGCATTAAAAAAGAAAGGAGATATTAAATATAAATTAATAATAGTATATATATATATATATATATATATATATATATATACCGATATAAATGTAAATACTATTGTATCTATGGCAAAAAAATTTACTATAGCGGAATAATAATGAAATATATATAATACTATAGCTATAAAAATAATATATATATTAATATAATATATTAATACTATATGGACTAGTACTAATGTATATATTAATACCAACTATTAAACCTATTAAAGTTGCAATAATAAAAAATAAAAAATAAAATAATAAAAATAAAAAACTATGAAAGCTATAAAAAATGTTACTAAAACTATATATTAATACTAAGGAGATAATAATAATATATATTAATACTATTATAGCATAGTGTATATATATATATATATATAAATAAAAAAGCAAAGGGGCACGAAGCAAAAAATTGCGCCAAACAAAAAGAACCACAAAAAGAATAATAATAAAAAACTACCAAGGAAGAAGAACTAAAGAAAAAAGCAAGAAAGCAACTAAAGCATAGAAATAATAAATATACTATTATAACGAAGAAAATGAATATATATATATATATATATATATATATATATATATATATATATATATATATATATATGCAAAGAAGAAAAGAAACAAGGAGCATGACACAACG